>CM060249.1:19669472-20394472 GCA_030684275.1 Acipenser oxyrinchus oxyrinchus | reverse complement strand
AAAAGGTAACTAAAATATTGTTTTTACATTTCACATTGATGACTGAAAGTATATCCTGTCTGCAACATTGCAGACAGGACACAGTTTAGTATGTACAGTTTAGTTCTGTTTAGACTGCACAGTTTAGTTCTGTTTAGTCTGCACAGTTTAGTTCTGTTTTAAATACTTTTTAAGAATCCAGCACTCTAGTTTTCACACATGAAAACGGGGGTTTAGGGTGCAAGTCAATCAAACTAACCTCCCCTTAACACTTCTCTCAGACTTCCCAGGACTAACTTCCCCGAATTTGATCAACATTAAATATAGTGGGAAGTTGTACTGAAGTTCAGTGCAGTATCACAATACGCAGATTGGTTGTGGTTTGGGAGTGAAGAACAGTCAATTGTGGTGCTCGTTTGGCGAAAACCAAACACTGCGGTCGAACAGAAGAACCTCATCCCAACTGTCAAGCATGGTGGTGGGAGTGTGATGGTTTGGGGCTGCTTTGCTTGCCATCATTGACACAACCATGAATTCTGCATTGTATCAAAAGATTCTAGAGGAGAATGTCAGGCCATCCGTCCGTGAGCTGAAGCTGAATCAAAAGTGGGTCATGCAGCAAGACAATGATCCTAAACATACCAGCAGATGTACAAAAGAATGGCTGCAGAAGAAGAAATTCCCCGTTTTAGAATGGCCTTTTCAAAGTCCGGACCTAAACCCCATTGAAATGTTGTGGCAGGACCTGAAGCGAGCTGTCCATGCAAGGAAGCCCTCAAATGTCACCAAGTTGAAGGAGTTCTGTAAGGAGGAATGGGCCAAAATTCCTCAAAACCGATGTGAGAGACTGACCAACAGTTACAGGAAACACTTAGTTGAAGTCATTGCTGCTCAAGGGGGTGCCATCAGTTACTGCATCTAAAGGTTCACATACTTTTTCACACATGGATATTGAATGTTGAATCATTTGTGGATAAACAAATGTTGAAAAAGTACCATGTTTTTGTGTCATTTGTTTAATCGGGTTATCTTTATCTATTATTAGGACTTAGATTAAGATCTAATATCATTTTAGGTTTGAAATATGTCATATGTGAAATATGTCATATGTGAAAATCCTAAGGGGTTCACAAACTTTCTCGGCACTGTACACTGCATTTCATGTTGTTGTTTTTCCATTATTGTTTCCAGTGCTGCTTTGATGAAGCTGTTCTAATTGTTAAAGTTGCTCTTTAACAGGACACAATCGCACACGTAGAAAATCTGCTTTTCTATTTATTTGTTTTTTATTGTGATCTTTGTCCTGTCCGAAAAATATTGTCTGCAACATTACTGTAATTATTCATGTTTTTTTTCATGCTAAGTATTACAATGTATTGTTTTATATTATTAAAAATGGATAACTTAATAACATGTGCATGTAGTTGTGTTGCACCTCAGACCTAATTCACAGGAATTTGCATGTAAAACTACATTATCTTGTAATAATTGTAAGTCACCCTGGATAAGGGTGTCTGCTAAGAAATAATAATAATAATGTATAAACTGTGATTGAGTCCTGTTCACAACGCGCTCAATTTTTCCCCCTATTAATATGCAGAGCCTGGCATAAACTTTTACGACAAAAATAGAGGTACCATGACACTAGTATCAATAACATCTTTGTAATTGTTCAATTGCTTGTGAATGTCCTGTGCTAAACAGATATTTTATAGTGTTTTCTATGGGGTACCATGAGCTCAGCCCGCTTTGTGCTTTCATGTGATTTGATTGGCTCTTGTAATGCTGAAATTTGCATATTTCCCAATTAGCATTACAAGAGCCAATCAAAACACGTGAAAGCAAAAGCAGGTGGAGCTCATTTGCATACAAACGCCAGATTTAGCTTGCCAGTTAAATATTTAGCCAAATGTTAAATCTTAAGAGATTTAAAATTTAGTTAAATATTTAGCTAAATGTTAAATCTTTTTAGAGGTTTAAGATTCAGTTAAATATTTAAGTTCACAAAATCCAGATTTATTTGCGAACAGCTAAATCTTGGTTCTCAAAATAAGTATTTAATAACAAAATCTATATTTTTAAAATAAAGATTTAGCATTTAAATGTTAAAGTTGCTAAATATTTTAAGATTTATAAATCATATCTGAATGGACACATTTAAAGAAATATGTATTTATTTTCACAACATTTATAAATCTGGGGAAAAAATACAAGACAAGTTAAATCTGGGAAAAATACAAGATTTAATTTAAATCTGTTTTTTTTTACACATGGCACCCCATAGTTCACCCATAACCAATTATGGATTGCTGTATTAAAGGAAAATAAGCCAATTAAAAAAATAAATAAATCACTACAAATTAAGAAGGAAAACAGAAAGTAAGATAGACATATTGGTAAATCTACTTTTTTGGAATTTAATTTAAAATGTTCAATAAAATACAACCACTCAATCATAATGTTAGATCACAATCTAAAAACCATTATCTGATCATCAAGATCATCAGCGGTCAAAGCAGCAATTCATTATCGAACTATTAGAACTTTATAAAATATTTATTTAATACAATGTTGCCCCCTCGTTTATCTGTTTTCTACATTCTGCACAGAACCTGTAAAACTACACACACCCACACTAGTAATGATCCCCTGCACCTGGCTATCATTGTAAATTAGAGCCAGGTGCAGGGTATTTAAAGAAAACAGCCTGCCAGTCTGTTTGGGGTTGCTGTGTGGAGAGCCTGCTTGACAGTGTGCACAAGCGTATGAAAAGGAAAAGGAAAAGGAAAAGGAAGTGTAAACCTTTTTGGAGCTGTGTTAAACCTGTGTGGTTCTGTTTTGTTTGAGTTTTGTTTAACTGGCAGGTAAACGGCTTAACCGTCCGGTAAGATAGTTTAGGTTCTTGTTCTGTGTTTTAATTAGTGCTCAAGAAAAGTGTTTTGTTTGGTTTTTGTAATTTATTAAAAAAATAGCACAAAAGCGCTTTAAACCTTCAAATCCTGTGTCCTGGGTCTATTTTTAAAGGGGCAAAGAACTCGAAAGGTGAAGTTTTATTACAATATATCTAACACAGAATCAACACAGCAGCTCTTGAGCCTCTATTTAAAAGTTTTAGACAGCAAAAAGTAAACAAACCAGATTATGCGTGGGCGCCCTTAGTGATCTCCATGGAAAGCCATCTGGGACAAAAAATGTGTTGTGTTGCTTTAGACTAGAGTGAAGCATAATCTCATGGGACTGAAATGCCTTGCTTAAACAGTACCCAACTTCCTGAAAATGCTGTGTAGTGATTTTTATATAGACTGTATATATTATGTGACTTTATGTGGAATGTAATAAATGAGAACCAAAACAATGAGTTTTTTTCCCCCCTTCACTTTACAATACCATTTCCATGTTTGTTTTATTTTAAAGTTAAATTTCAGTTTTCTTGCTTGTTCAGCTACAAAAAAGGCAGAAGTAAACCTCATGTTATTACTTTATGAAAATGTCCATGGCCACTGTTTACTGTGAAGAAATGGCAAGGAATGAAAAAAAAAATGAAATGCATTGTCAACTTTTATGTACCATATTTCGGGAATAAACAAAACAATGTTTAACTTGAACTGCTATTTCTGGCATACTTTGTAGTTTAATTCACTGGGGTAAAGTAAGTCCTACACAACTTATTCTTTACTTCTGAGATATTTTTCTATTTTAACGTGTTATGTGTTGTAAGGTCTTGCTGTAAAATAAAGGCACACACACAGGGGCCACGCCCCCCTGCTGCTATGCTGTCTCTACCTGCATTCAGCGCAATATAATGGCTTATTACTTTTTAAAAAAATGAATGAATATTTGAACGAGTATTTAAATTGTGAGCGAATATCCAAACATTAAAATCCTGTTTTCATCCCAGCACTAATTAAAACCCGTTGCCCCTGCACTTTCAAATGAAGGAGAGCTGGGTGATATAGTTGCTGAGCTACGATAGGTCTGAAATGACACAAGTTGTGTAGACAAGGATTGGTCAGATTAAACATGATCCCTGCCTTGGTAGTTTATTGAGAATCATCCTGGAGGCCCACCAAGTCTGCCATTTACCACAGAGCTTTTACAAATCGCCAAGAAGTCAGAAAAATGTGTTTTCTAGTCGGGTATTGGTGCCCCCCTAATAACCTCATATGGTATGGGTATGGGTTGGTATGGGTTAAGTAAAAAAAAAAAAAGGTTGCAGAACGGTGGTGGGCAAGTTACTCTGGTGTGCTAGTTCTTCTCTTGCTGTGCTCGGTCCGGTAACAGAGCTTCCGCCAGCTGGCTTGTTTCGTCTTAGAGGGGCAGGCTGAGGGAACAACAGAGTGTTATCTTATAGGGTCAGCAATCCCCCAAGGCCTGCCTCTCAGCCACTCGGAGAGCGAGAAGGCCAACACACCCTCTGTCTAGAGGCTGCTGCCCCCTTCCTGCAGTACCATGCATGCGCCAGACAGTCAGCACAGATCTCCCCTGTTACAAGGATCATAATGTTTACATTCTTACTGTACTTTCATTCAGACAATTTAAACTATGTTTTTGAGCAAAAAAGTATTAACCTTTTCAAAATTGGTGAGTAGGCTTAATCTTTTAAGATCATTTATTTTGTATAAATGTCAGTCAGAAGCACAGTGAAATATAGTATCTCCTCACAATGACTTATTCACTCGGACCTAGGTAGTTCTTCTAGAAAGGCAAGTGCAGTACCAATAAACAGGTTAGTGTTAAGCAATTTTGTATAATTCATTTGTATATAGTTCTCTAGGGGGAAGAGACAAGCAAGCAAGGTTATTTCTCTAACGCTTAACACTGACCTATTGCAAGAGCTCTCACTCTGCCTCCAGATAGTCAATCTATTAGCTCTGATTTGCTTTCCTGTTATATGCCTAACACAGAATTTCCTTTTGTAAATACGCTACAATTTCTGCAGGTGTCTAAATAGTTTATTTGACCAGTAAAAGAAACAAACCAATTATACTGTAGGGTTCTGTAGAATTTGGCCATGTTATTTTGGTCAGTTTTTCAATCAATATCTTGAATTATTTTTTTTTTAAATGGAACAATAATTTACACAATCCACTGTAATCCACTAAAGTGTCAGTCAATCTCCAAATGCCAACGTATGTACTCCTTGCATTTTTTGTTAATTACTTAACTTTCATATTTATTTCTAGTTATTACATCAGATTTAGACAGTGTAGACTTAACAGGTGTGTTAATTTTGATGCTCTGCATATTATTCATTGTAATGGGACAAACTTGATAAGCATGGGGTTATAAACTGAAGGAATTAACAGAAAAGGGGATTTTAGAAACAGTAGAACAGACTTTTCTTAACAATATAGTACAAAATATGTTTGTACTTTGATAACTATGAAATAAATTATAAAATGTATTTCGTTCAGCTCTATACCACAAGACAATAGACACTAGGTCAGCATTTGTTGATTTCAGCATGACATTTTTCTAAATGGCTGAACATCGGATAAGAGAAGATTAGAAAACACAAAACAAGTCACAAGTTCAAAGTCATTTCTTGTAGACTTTCTGACCATTTTGTAAAACTAAAATTACAAAATGTGGGAAACTACTAACAAAACTGCTTGGTTTTGCGTTTGTGTGTTTTCATTTGTATTTTAACTTGTATTCTCTTCATCTTGTTTTAATGAAATGTGCTTTGTAACT
The DNA here is from genome assembly GCA_030684275.1 of Acipenser oxyrinchus oxyrinchus. Taxonomy (NCBI): domain Eukaryota; kingdom Metazoa; phylum Chordata; class Actinopteri; order Acipenseriformes; family Acipenseridae; genus Acipenser; species Acipenser oxyrinchus. The sequence goes on along the minus strand of CM060249.1, from coordinate 20,388,799 downwards.
CACTGATCTTATCCCCAGGGATTAGCTGACACTGGTGACTCAGTTTGAAAACACCCCACTTCACTTAAAACTGGGAATAAATAAATCTATTGAGGCTTACATTTTCTAAAAGTATAGAAAACATACAAATGTAACAAATGATTATTTTTCTTTTGTCTATTTTTGGTGAGGGGCAATAGCAGTGACAGCACAGCATCTGCAGGCACCATAAGAGCTTCCCGTTTGTCACTGCACCTCTATCTTGACATGAACACCTTTTACTATTTAACATCGGGCCTCTTTCAAAGCACACACTGCTAGTTGTGCCAAATTGTGATTGTGTGACAAGTGAATTACCCTACAGCACCACCTAGCCTCAGAGAAATTGTTTATTAATAGTGGGAACGTTAATTACAATGCCGATATTTAATCAAATTTCTGATCTTCTTTAATTAAAAGCAAATGCATGATAAAATAATATGGCGAGAATGAAGTGTCAATGAACCTGGGATAAAATATGGACCTACAGTCAAATACTTAGGAGCTGAATTAATTTCCAGTCTCCACACATACTTGGTTATTAAATGGCCTTAAGGAAATTGGCTAACCTACAAAAATCTAAATCAGGTCTAAACTCCAAAGCTAAATTGACTGTAGTAAATAGCATGTTACTTTCTGTCCTGGGTTATTTTGATGAAGTGTATAGATTTGCAATTTCACTGGCCGTGGGCAAGCTCAATAAACTATATAATAGACTGTCCAGGCTACTCTTACCATAGCCCTCCCCAGCAATAAATATAAGAACCTAACATAGAGAAGGTATATTTTATTTTTAAGTGCCTATCTTATAGTTATAGAACTAATGATCAATATAAAAAATTTGAGGGTATATATCAGTGTATAAATAAATCTTTCCACACTGCTGACCTGCTGCATACAGATAACTCCAATCAAAAACTGCAAAACAATTTTGCAGTACAGGAAAGATAACTCATTTTGTGTGCGTGTCCAAATATGTATTGTGCTGGACAAGAGGGGTTGTTTAGTGTGGTTTGAAGAGCAGGAGCTAGGGCTTCTCCCTGGTTATGTCCCGCCAAAATATCAATTAATCACCCAATTTAAACCCTAGGTTGCACCCCTATTTTTTGTCTTGCTTTGTTATTTGCATATTGTCACGCAGCTCTGCAGACCTCTTCTTTTCATGCCCCTTGCAAGATTTTTAATTTAGTGATAAAATGGCTACTCGCCTGCTGCACTTTTCTTTCTCTTCAGAATCTGAGGTGACTGTATTTCTCCTTCAGCTGGACATCATTCAACTTAAAATCCAAGCAGAAAATTCTCGTCCTACTGATTCTCCTCCATCCAACAGTGCCGCTGACCCTTCTCCCCTTGCCACCGCTGAACCTGCTACCTCATCTCCGCTGATCCCACGGTACTCGCTCCCGCTGAACCGGTCATTCTAATCCTCTGTGTCACTCTAAACGCTGTCAAACGCGGGATGAATCTCCAGCTCGGCTTTTCTTCAGACTGGCCCACCACTTCCACGAATCAGCCCTATCGGTGTTGCCACTAGAAAAATGTCAGGCAAAAAAACGCCTCATCATTGATCTCTCTGCCCTTTGCAGTTCTTCTATCAAAAGCATCAATTCACTCATCCCTTTGGACCAGTTTTCTTTTCACTATATCACCACTTCTGATGCTCTTCACTTCATTAAATCATTCGGACAGGGATCCTGGTTAGCCAGAGCAAACATTTCCGATGCTTTCAAAGTCATGCCCATCATCTTCTTCAATCCTTCCAGATCAACCACACCCTTTCAAAACATGAACTCCATTCGCACCTGGGGCATTTCATTTTCACCATTTGCATCATTCCTGAAGGCAGGACCTTCATATCTCGTCTCCTTGCTGTCTCTACGACCTGTAAAAATTCTCAGTGCCTACATGAATATATCATCAGAAGCTCGGAAAGACATCGACATGTGGTCCTACCTCCTGCAGCAATGGAGCAGCCATTTCTCTGTTTTACGATGACTTAATTTCTGCCTCCCACGACGAACCACTTCATACTGATGCTTCCTTCATTGGTTTTGGCAACATTTTCATTAATCAATGGTTATCCAGTGCTTGGCCTCCAGAAATTCAATTTATTCTTCCATAGCATAAATCCACAGCCCTCCTTGAGCTATTTCCTATTGTCTTCGCAGCCTATCTTTGGGGCCCATTCTGGCAGGAAAAATCTTATTCTTCTGTGACAATCAATCCATCGTACATATTATTAATAAAGGCTGTTCTCACCTCATCATGCAACGTCTCTGCCGGCTCATCTGGATTTCTGTTGTCAGTAACTTCATCTTGCAAGCCAGACACCTTCAAGGTATCATGAATAATACTGCCAATTTCTCGCCTACAGATCTCCCGGTTCAGACATCCTGTTCCCTCAGCGATCTGATTTTCAACTATATTCTTCCCTTCGCAATACCCTCATTAAATGATATGGCCACTGCCCTTGCTCAAAACACCTGCTCCTCCTACGCAACAGGCTGGTCCGCCTTCATGACCTGCAAGCAAAATCGGATCTCTCCTTCACCCTTCAACCAGGATTTTATTCTCAATTTCCTTGTTCACACAAAAGACAAGTTGCACCTCTCCCTGGGAACTCTCAAATCTTATCTAGCTGGCATTCAATACCACCATCGTCTTTTATAAATTTCTTCCCCTCCTCTCTCGTCTATTCCTGCTGTTTACCTTCTTCTTAGGGGGATTGGAAAGAGTTCCCTCCCTTCTTACGTCCGTCACTACTGATATTTCCTTTCCCCCTTATCACAATCCTTAGCCAAGGCTGTTTTTCACCTTTTAATGATCTAGTCATGAAATATCTTTGCCTTTGTGCCTTTTTTGGTTTTCTCCTTTATTCTGACTTCGCTGTCCCAGTTTTCCATCCCTGGGCATTCATTATTGCAACCTCTCTCTAGTCCCCAGCTCTCACTATCTCCTCTTTCTTCGCATCTCCAAAACAGACCAGCTCCACCAGGGTCAATTTGTGCAGCCTTATAAACTCAGCTCTTCTCTTTGTCCTTATTCTTATCTTTCTAATCTAACTTTCCTGTTCATCAGTGCTAGCCGTGCTATCATAACACAAAACAGTTTTTCTACCCATCTTGCCTCTTTCATTTCTAAAGCTGGTCTTCCCCCTCAATTTTATTCCCCTCATTCCTTTCGTATAGGTGCGGCAATCTCAGCAGCCAAAGTTAACGTCAACCAGTACCTAATCAGAAAAATGGGGTGCTGTGGAATCTTACATTCGTGCTTTTCTCCCTGATATCTATTCGACTGAGCTGTGAGATTAGTCCTTTATTTATTTATTCATTTATTTATATATATATATATATATATATATATATATATATATATATATATATATATATACATATATACATATATATATATACACACACACACACACACAAAATAAATGATTGTACTATTTATTATTGTATTATTAATTATTGTATTATTCATTGTTACTACTTAGCCTAAAATGTCTTTACTAACCTTTTTCTTCTTTGCATTGGTGGCACAATTGCAGGGAGCCAGGGGTCCTCTTTTGGGAGCAGGTGAAGCTCACTTCCTAACCTTAGAGGCCCAGCCACACTGGCCTCGTCCTCCACCAGGAAGGTTCTCTGAGAGCCGAACAATATCTGAACACTCTTTGTTTTACTGTTCTCTCTCACTCTAGGTTCCCCTTGGAGGACGTATCGGTTCAGTCTCACCTCCGCGAGATAAGGGGAAACCCTGTACTCTTTACTAAGTATCTGCTTTCCTCAGTGTCAGTCTCCCTCTATGGAGACCCATTTGCATGTTTATTTCTTTTTCAGCATTCTTATCTCCCCGTGAGGGATGTGAAGTTCACTACCTAGCCTCAGAAGTCTGGCCACACGACCTCCCTCAGCTAGGCGGCCCTTGTGAGCCAGGGAGACTTCTTGATTCATCCACTATTCTTCTTTTCATTTAGATCGGTTTGGTCCCACCTCCGCAAGCCAAGGGGAAATCCTGTCCTCTTGCTAAAGTCACAAGCACATAATGCCTATTTCAGTTCCAGAGGTTTTACTCCACACAGCCCTTGCTCCTGTTTTGTGAATTAAACAATCCTAGGATCTTAAGGTGTGTTACACTTTCATCCTTATCTGTGGTCTTTTTAAAATCACCAGTAGTACTAAAAAGAAAAAAGGAATTTATATTTGACTGGTGGTAAAATCTTGTGAAAGTATTTTTTCCCCCCAATTCATTTATAGTCATTTAGAGTACTTGTACAGCAATGCAATCATAAGCCTAGTGTTGTGTAACATGTCACCCATTACCATAGGAGGTATTTTGTATCTGTTGTGTTTACAGATGAAAATAACAGTGTAAAGTTGTATTGGTTAATTAATATGCTGCTTTTGTTTTGAGTCAAATTTGATGCATTTATTTTGTATGACAACTGCATTATCAACTAATGCTATATGGATGTCATATTATTTAGACGGTACTACAATATGGTGGCACCCACAGTACACTATTAGGAAAGAGAGATTCAGTGTTTCTTTCTTTTTTATGTATGGTACTATATATATATATACAGTATATGCTGGTACAGAGGACAAGGATAACATGGAGACGTGTTACAGAGACGCAGCTGTGTCTGTGCAGAGCTATAATATCAATGCCAAGAAACTCGCAAAAAATGTGTCAAATTAGATTTCTTGCTCTGGGGTTTGTGTTGAGGCGTGACTGGAACTTAAGGTGCTCTGTGGTGGGAATCTAAGGGCTGAACTCTGAAACAGATCTTTGACCAGGTTTTATTCATTTTTCAGCTTTCAGACAAAATCACTGACCTACTGCCATTGTCAGAGTACTGATGAAAATAAGCAATGTAATACTATCAGTAGTATAGCTGTTCCCTACATAATGTTGGCGATAACAAGAAGATAATCTGAAGATGATCCCCTTTTTAAAATGATGTTTCATTTGCAGAGTTGGGCACGTTACTGAAAAATAACTTATTAAAGTAATATAATGTCCTTACTTATTACTCTTGTCTTGTTCTGCGAAACAGTTGTTGTGACTGTAACAGGATGATGGTCCGAGCTTACCCCTACCCACAATCACATTTTCAACTCGGGAACACTGAACACAGGAAACAGCTACTTGAGAGTGTTCACAGGCATACATATTTATTTTAGCACTGGAAAACGACTTCACACAAATTACAACTAATGCTCACAGACTAACACTGAACACAATATGAATGATGTTCACAAAGACAAGATTACGAATGACCCAAAAAGCACTGGAAAGCCCCAGTCCCGTCCTACTCCTAACTGGAAGAATTATTCAACAAACAGTTACACCTGGAATTATTTTATACAAAAATAAACCATATTATGTAACATTCATTCTGTTCATACTTTTTTTTTATTTATTTTTTATAATAAACATTCATATATTTTCCATTAAACATGTTTCTTCTCCTTTACATGTTTTTGTTGAACCTGCATGAATGCCATCTTTGTTTACAAAACGAATGATCGTAAACTATTCCATTATCCTATTTACTGGTTATTATTATCATTGTGATTTATTATTATTCTCTAGTCCCTAACTCTTGCCAGTAAAACTGAACATTAGCGCCCTAATCTAAATAAAGCAATAATATACCGATATCAGATACACTTACTCAACAGTATGCCCGATATATAAACCACAGCTAGAATAACAATAATAAGCACAACAGACTAGTGTTTATTTTTTAACTATATGGCTGGTAATTCATTTATTAACTGTGTTAAACAGTTTTTTTAAATGTCTGTAGCATAAATAGATTTCATTTTTGGCATAAAACATAATGTACTGTATATTTCCTGACTTTCAATAATTTTGCAGTATGAAGAGAAAATCATACAAATGTTAGAATTCAAATAAACCATGAATAGCAAATCAACAATAACAAAAAAAACAAAAAAAAATGAAATATATGGTGATAAAGCAGTAAAACAAGGTGATGCAATAAATGTGGCCACTACTGCAACTTATGCAAACAAACAAACAAATAAGTGGTACGTACAGTCAAGTACGAGAGTACTCTCCATTAAACTTCAAAATATATGCTGCAGACGCATTTCCTGTTTGACGTTTTCTAAATCATCAAAATTGGCATGTAGTGATACACACTTTTTTTGTTCATAGTTATTTGTTTATTTAGCAGACGCCTTTATCCAAGGCAACTTACAGAGACTAGGGTGTGTGAACTATGCATCGGCTGCAGAATCACTTACAATTACGTCTCACCCGAAAGACAGAGCACAAGGTGGTTAAGTGACTTGCTCAGGGTCACACAATGAGTCAGTGGCTGAGGTGGGATTTGAACTGGGGACCTGCTGGTTACAAGCCCTTTTCTTTAACCACTGGACCACAAAGCCTAGTGTCTAGCCTTAGTCAAATACAAGGCTCAGAAAGACTAATTTGATTGCCCCACAACAACTTATTGCTGTGATGTATCCCAGAAGAGATTGCGTCATCGGTGCTGAGGCACCAACATTAGAGCAGTCTGGCTCATTGGGGTTAAAAAAGAAAATCCCACTAATGTAGGTTAACAACAGAGAAAAGGTAACTAGCTTGTTTCTTTTTTGTGGAAAGTATCTGTAATGTTATGACTCCCATTAAAAACCAAACTCATTTATATTACCTAGTTTTTGACAAAAGTAATATTATTACAGTAACGCGTTACTTAAGTAGCAAGTTACCCCAACTCTGTTCATTTGTCAAATACAGCATACAACTGCTGCAGTTAGTAACTTGAACTTGGGACACTCTAGCTTAATATATTTGTTGTAAAAGCAACTATTTCTTATTTTATTTTAGGCCAGTGATCTAGAAAAAAATCAAGGTAAAAGTTGGTGATAGCGGTGGGATATTTCTTGATTATAGGACCGAACTACAAGGTATAAGGTTGGGCCATAAGCTTTTCCAGAATGCAATCCAAAGTAAAGAATTAATTATAACAAAGGTCTGTTTTGAGGTGGCTTTGTATTATTTTTTTGTATGTTTTTTGTGATTTGGGCATATGCTAGGGAATAGTTACATTTTACCTTTGAAATATAATTTTAATTGAAAGACCTGACAGCTGGATGCAGTAGCATGAAGGTCAGATCCACTCTCACTAATGATGCACTGCAGGCCGAGTGTGAAAGAACTGACAAAGCTTATCTTGAACTTGTAAAAAGATCATGCAGCCACCTGTGTGAGACAGCAGGGAGGGGGTTAATTCCTCCCTAGAGGAAAACATGTGCGTAAGGCACATTTTGGTTTTGTTTTGTTAATTGTTTAATTTGTGTTAATTGTTTTGTTTAATTGTTTGATTGTTTTATTGATTAATCATTACCTGCACCTGGCTATTATTGAAAATTAGAGCCAGGTGCAGGGTTTAAAAGGAGAGCAGTCAGTCTGCTCTGGGCGGCTGCTGAAGAGGGTAGAAGCCCGACTGTGCTGGTGTGTGGGTACAGCCGTAATTTAAAAGAAAAAAAAGGTAGAGTGAGTCCTTTTTTTTGTGCGTGTGATTTTGTTTGTTTTGTTTTGTTACAGGTAAACAGCTTAGCTGTCCTGTTGTTTAATTTAGGTTCCTGTTTTGTTTTAGTTATTGCTCAAAGAAGAGCTAGGTGTTTGTTTTGTTTATTTTGTTTTGTGTGTTTTCATTAAAAATTGCGCAACCGCGCTTCAAAAATCCATTTGCGTGTGCTGGGTCAGTGTTTTTAAAGGGGCAACGAACTGCGAAGAGGTTTGATCTTTACATATGGTGGCAGCGAGTGGGGGCGCCCCTAATGACCCAAATATGGATTTTAAAGATTTAATAGAGAGGTTTAATAAGAACACCGCTGCTCAGGAGGAGCAGACGAAGAAAATGGAGAGGCAGAGGCAGGAGCTGGGCGTGGCCCCGTTGTTAATACAGGAGCGGGAGCCAACTGAACTGGAGCTGCTGCTGCAAAAGTGGGAGCTGCCGTCCCGAGAGCCAGAGGAGGTGGAACTGCCGTCCCGAGAGCCAGAGGGGGTGGAGCTGCCGCTTCCAGAACAACCAACCGTGCAAGTGAGTCCGGCGTTGCTGAGGTAGGTTCCCTGTCCCGTCATCGTAGACACCTGGCCGGAATGCCCAGACCTCCCTGCGCTGGACCTTGCTCCCAGGTCGCAGTACAGCCAGGCACAGTCGCTTGCCTGGTCCCTTACTCCACTCCCCTGGAATCCCAGGCGTCGCTGCGCAAGAGGCAGGCGCCGCTACGCTAGGGGCAGTGGTCACTAGCGTTCCCCTGCTGATTGCTCCGCTCCCTTGCCTAGTGCTGTGCTCCACCTGGGATTCCAGAGGTCGCTGCGCAGGTCCACAGGCGCACGCCTCTGCCTGTCAGTCCTGGCTCCGGTCACCGGTCTGCGCTATGGTCACCTTGGACAAGCCGTCTGGGTCCCTCCTTGCCGGTCCTGGGTCCCTCCCTGGAAACGCCGGAGGGACCAACCCACCCTCAAGCCCGCCCGTGGAAGAGGGCGAAAATTGACATTTGTGGACTTGAGGGTGGGTGGTCTTTTAAGGGTGGAGGGAGGTGGCCGTTGTATGGCCGATGTCTTGAAAATACATGGGGGGGGGATGTGTGAGACAGCAGGGAGGGGGTTAATTCCTCCCTAGAGGAAAACATGTGCGTAAGGCACATTTTGGTTTTGTTTTGTTAATTGTTTAATTTGTGTTAATTGTTTTGTTTAATTGTTTGATTGTTTTATTGATTTATCATTACCTGCACCTGGCTATTATTGAAAATTAGAGCCAGGTGCAGGGTTTAAAAGGAGAGCAGTCAGTCTGCTCTGGGCGGCTGCTGAAGAGGGTAGAAGCCCGACTGTGCTGGTGTGTGGGTACAGCCGTAATTTAAAAGAAAAAAAAGGTAGAGTCCTTTTTTTTGTGTGTGTGATTTTGTTTGTTTTGTTTTGTTACAGGTAAACAGCTTAGCTGTCCTGTTTAATTTAGGTTCCTGTTTTGTTTTAGTTATTGCTCAAAGAAGAGCTAGGTGTTTGTTTTGTTTGTTTTGTTTTGTGTGTTTTCATTAATTGCGCAACCGCGCTTCAAAAATCCATTTGCGTGTGCTGGGTCAGTGTTTTTAGAGGGGCAACGAACCGCGAAGAGGTTCGATCTTTACACCTGGTGGTTCCATTCCATTTTCATCTTAAGTGGAAAACCCTGTATTTTATCTGGAGTCTGTTTTTTTTTTTTTGGAGTGGAGATATAGCTGGAAGATGCCGGTAGATTGTTTTCCTTACAACTTTTGTGTTTTTGGCAGCTTTCATTTAGAATGTGTTGGAGCTCATCTTCAGAATGCTGAGAGAAACGTGTTTCCACCATATTTCTTTTTGTGAAAGGTGAGTACATCAGTCTTGGTCAGAGCGATTGATATGAATATAGGCTGTTGTTAAGGACTTTGGGGGCTGTACTGCAAACTATAATCTGTCACATGATGGTTTTAATACATCACAAGACAGATTTTCATCTTGTGCAGTTTGGGCAAGTTTAAGATAAAGCTATTAGGTAAAGCAAACCACCTTGCAACTTCCTCTATGTTGAAAGCCTAGCCTATGATGCATCATAGCACTGAGGATCTGGATGGCATTGAATTGGAATTACAGTATGAGTAGCCAGAAAAACTCATAAAGCCTTTTTTCTCTCCAGTATTTGAGAGTACAATAGTGTAGTTTTGAGTAGGATTAAAGATACTGCCTTTCCTTACAACAACAGTTTGTGTTAGTCTTCTCAGCTTAACATTAAAACATGGTGTTTGCCGGGAGCTGGGACAGCTAGCACTGAACATGTCAGCTGGGCTTGGGTGAGATTTCTGAGAAGTGAACACAGAGCCAGAGGGAGAAAGATAATTTACAAATACTAGCCAAGAGAGAAATTAAATCTATTTAGGCAGTTAAGATCCACCAACTGTGGTTAAGAAAGGTGAGGACTGTAACTTCTGCTTCAGCTGTCAGTTGGAACCGAAAATATAATTGTAGTTTAGTCAATGATGTATCAAACAACATTCTAAATTAGAGCCAATTCTTTTTATCAGGATGCTCTATTAATGCATAAAACGTGTCCATCAGGTAGTTAACAGAAAATACTATAGTATTCACAGGGCCACAGATACCAGAATTGTAGTATAATTTTTTTTACATGTAAACTGTTTTATTAAATCCATACTTTCTTTCTGTCAGTAATAAATGGGACCTACGACAGCACTGGTGGACCCTATGTTTTACTATACAACATATTGTATGTTGTATATTGGGGAAAGAACGCTGCTGTTTGCTGTATAAGCTATGGGCTTTGTTTCTCTACTGTAAATCATCAAATAATGTATAGAACAATGCAGTATACCTTGTCATGCACCTCAAACTACAGAAGTAAAAGAGAAGACCAACTTAACTCACACTAAGGAATATACCCCTCTTCGTGCAAGCATTTAACTTAATATAGTCTACAAAAACATGCTTATAAACAATCTAGAGTAAAAAACATCATGCAAGTTTCTTGCATTAATGATGTGCCACAGCTACTGTTGCATTGGCGTTAGTTGAAAGGCTATAGCTGGTACCCTTTAATGAGTTGAAGTGGTCAGCCTTTATGTAAAGGAAAAATGTGTGGGAACAGAAAAGAATAAAAGAAAAGAAAACTATAAAAAAGGACCAAAAAATTAAAAACAATCATCTCATAAATGAGCACTATAAAATTCTAAAGATAAAACAGTCCAAGTCATTTTCCAGGCAGTCCTCAATGATGTTTTGCAGTGACTGATGATACTGATGGTGTCTGTTATCTTGACACCATTTCCTTCAGTTCTGTAACATTTTATGGGAAACAAACATCATGAAAATGTAAATCCCTTTAAGAATAATGAGTCAAGTACTGCCAGCTTCACCCACATTGTCATTGTTATTATGTAACACATTCCACACCACTGATATTGCATCCAAATTTGGGCACACAACCTTCTCTTGATCAGTTGGCAAAGTTCCCTTGCCTTCTAAAACAAAACAGTGCAGTCACGCAGTCAAATGCAGCGCCAGCTGGGCATTCGAAGTGTGCAAAGATTACACAAACTGTAAATAGTATGTCCTGTGTAGACCAATAACCTGCTTCCATCCAAACAAGCCTTTAAGGATTGTTAAACATTTGGTGTATGGAACACATGGAAAAACACGCCCCATCGAGATCATTAAAAAAACAACTAAGACAGTTATCTTTTTATGTCATCCCTAACTAATGGCTTATTATGAGTTACCATAACCCTTAAAAAGCCAGGCATGGAAGAGAGACAAGTTCTTCAGATAAAACCAAAAAAAGCAAGTTTGTAACCAAGGACCAGATGTATTTTCTGTTTTTGCTCTTGTAGAAATTTAGCTGAAGTTTTCAAGTGGTAAAGATTTGCATGTTAGTTTTGTGATACTAATGAATATGTTTTTGATTTCCATTTTAGAAAATGGAAACTTTTATCTTCTTTGCGGCTTTGTAACGTAATGGCTTCCAGAAGACATTCTGGTGTCCTCTTTTAACCCTTCTCCATTGTAATCTATCCAATCTTTTGTCTTTCCAGGCGCACATTTATTTCTTGCAAAACTGCTGCTATTTTTCTTTAGCAACAAAATTGAAGAGGGTCAAAACAAAGCAATTACACAAGTAACTGAGGTAACGACAAAGCAGGATTAAAAATTGGTAATAATTTCACTTCATAAACTGTAGTCTTTTTTATAATGTTTTGATGAATGTTGAAATGTTTTGTCTTTCTTGCTAAACTATTAGTACTGTTAGCACTGTCAGGGGTTTTCTTTATACACAGCACAGTCTTTGGTTAAAGTTAGATGCCTGCTGTTTTTACAGACTCAAACAAGGAAAAAAATTGCACATAAGAGGCTTTGCAAAGCAAGAAAAATGCCTAACTAGCCTACTCTGAGCAGAAGCTGGAATTAATTTCCTAGTAATGAAGATGGGGTGGGGGTGTGTGCAGAGGTTAGAGGTAAGCCTGTCGTCTCATGTTGGTTATTATTTTAAGCTGCAAACTCATTCTAATAATTTTCTTGTTAATTTTACTTTCATCTTTTGGGTAGTAAAATGCCTGTTTAAAAATGTAAAACTGTTGTGAGACTGCCTGCTGCTTATCATCAAGATGGCCTTGTACTATTAACAAAATGAATCAGCCCAATGCTGGCAGGTCCTGACTAACCATCTGCCCAGTGGTTTTTTTCTATGTGATTGGTGGTCCACTAATGAAGAGTGGCACAGGTGTGAGGCTAAACTTTTTTAAAAGTTTTCATGCTTTGATTTTTGTTTTGCTGCATTGAGTTTCAATACCCATAGGAAAATAATAATAATAATAATAATAATAATAAAACTGAGTATTGCCTTGCATGTTATTGTTGTAAAGTGTCTTGATGACCAGAGATTGACACCCTGAGGTGTCAATGTTAATGATCTAAAGTGACAGAGCTTAGTAACACCTCGCTAAATTTTTTTGAACCAATTCTCTGTATTTTTATTTTATCGCCTTCAACACCTGTGCAAGCGTGTAATAAAAACTGTAAAAAATCTCGCCAGTTGAATGTGGTTATATATATTTGTTATTGGGCATCCATTGTACATCCAGAATGTGGTATGCGTACCAAGACGTGTAAGGCCAGAAAATGGCACGCTGTCAAAAAGTAGTACTTTGTAATGCATGTGCCAGTTTATATCACTGTTTTTTTTTCCAATATATACACCAATAGCTGTATGGCCTACTGTACAATGTGAAGCAAGAAAGTATTTAATAGGCTACTGTAACAGGGCGAGCAGCCCTGTACATTGTTTTGTTTATTTTAGTTTAGAACGGGGGTTCCCCCTCCGCCCCGTGTTATTTTGTATTTGTATTATGATTTATTATTTGCATGACGGCGAGCGCCGTATGTTTTATTGTTTTGTATTTTGACGGCTTAGCCGATTTTGTTTTGTAGCGTGGATGGGTAGTCCCATCCCCAAGTAATTTAATAAACTCGTGCAGATTGTGGCCGAGGGGTAATAGAATAATTAATTGCAAGCTAGTTAAACCCCTCGGCCACGATATAAAAAGGCTGCAGCTCGCTAGCTCGGGGTGGTTGTTGTGGGAGTTCAGAGAAGGAGCGAGAGCGAGAGCAACGTGATTTAAAAGAACATAGGAACAGTGAAGGCAATCTGCCCAGCCTGACCTTTGTTTGTATTTTTGTGTTCGAGATTTGTTTTTGTTTACTCTTTTATTTTGCTCTGTGAGCACAGTGTTTTTTTTGTTCAAATATTTTATTTCTTTTTGTTATTTAAAAATAAAAACGGCGCGAGCGCCTTTTAAACTGCAGTACTTGCCTGGTGTCAGTATCCTTCCTGCTTCTGTCGTGACGTCACCGTTCAGTCACCCTTTCACACGTGGTGTCCAGCGTGGGATCACCAGCGCCTCCTAGACGCAGGCAGAAGAGGGTACTGCAGTTTTTCTGGGGTTTTTTTTTCTGTTTATACTTGTGGAGAAAGGAGTGTGAGGAAGGAAGATGGGAGGAAGAAGAGGAAGGAGGAAGGGCTGCCAGAAGCAGCAGCGGGAGAGAGGTGAGAGGAGATGGTGGTCACGGGACCCCACCCAACTGGGACCCCCTTACTGGGACATGGAACAGGAGCAGTGGAGAGCTGAAGGGGCCCCCCTGTGTGTCATCTGCAGGGAGTTTGGGCATGACCAGGGGACTGCCCCTATGAAGACCCCTGCTTCTGGGAAGCCTACACCATGGGGAGGGTGTCCTGTGCATCAGGGTGGTTTTGGCTGCTGGAGCAGCAGACCCCATCACCTCCACAGGCCAGGGGAGAAAAGGTGAGGAGAAGGAGGCAGAGAGGGACACGGACCTGGAGAAGGAGTCGGCGCCCACAGCCCACGAGGGAGGAGTCGGTGTGTCCACAGCCCACGAGGGAGGAGTCGGTGCGCCCACAGCCCAAGAGGGAGGAGGCCGAAGGCCCACAGCCCAAGAGGGAGGAGCCAGCGTCCGCAGCCCAAGAGGGGGAGGCGAACGTCCACAGCCCAAGAGGGAGGAGCCAGTGCGTCCACAGCCCAAAAGGGGGAAGGCCGAACATCCACAGCCCAGGTACCTGCCAGCAGAGTGTGAATACCTGCTGGTTCCGCCTCCACCTCCGTGGGAGGACTGTGTGTCGCTCCCACCTCTGCCAGCAGAGGGAGAGTTCCTGCTGGTTCCACCTCCACCGCCCTGGGAGGACTGTGTGTCGCTCCCACCTCCACCAGCAGAGGGTGAGTTCCTGCTGGTGTCACCTCCACCTCCATGGGAGGACGACGTGTCGCTCCCACCACCACCAGCAGAGGGAGCATGCCTGCTGGTTCCGCCTTCGCAGCCTGAAGGGGAGGAGCCCCTGCCGCCTTCGCAGCCTGAAGGGGAGGAGCCCCTGCCGCCTTCGCAGCCTGAAGGGGAGGAGCCCCTGCCGCCTCGCAGCCTGAAGGGGAGGAGCCCCTGCCGCCTCGCAGCCTGAAGGGGAGGAGCCCCTGCCGCCTTCGCAGCCTGAAGGGGAGGAGCCCCTGCCGCCTTCGCAGCCTGAAGGGGAGGAGCCCCTGCCGCCTTCGCAGCCTGAAGGGGAGGAGCCCCTGCCGCCTTCGCAGCCTGAAGGGGAGGAGCCCCTGCCGCCTTCGCAGCCTGAAGGGGAGGAGCCCCTGCCGCCTTCGCAGCCTGAAGGGGAGGAGCCCCTGCCGCCTTGGCCGCCAGAAGGGGAGGAGCTGCCTCTGCCACCACCACCACCACCACCTGAGGGAGAGGAGCAGGAGCTGCCTCTGTCTCCACCACCACCACCACCTGAGGGAGAGGAGCAGGAGCTGCCTATGCCTCCACCACCTGAGGGAGAGGAGCAGGAGCTGCCTATGCCTCCACCACCCGAGGGAGAGGAGCAGGAGCTGCCTCTGCCTCCACCACCGCCCAAGGATGCCAGCCTCGCACCGCCCAAGGATGCCAGCCTCGCACCGCCCAAGGATGCCAGCCTCGCACCGCCCAAGGATGCCAGCCTCGCACCGCCCAGGGATGCCATGCCCGCTCCACTCAGGGATGCCACGCCTGGATCACCTGGGGCTGCCTGCTGCTCCGCATCGCCTGGGGCTGCCTGCTGCTCCGCATCGCCTGGGGCTGCCTGCTGCTCCGCATCGCCTGGGGCTGCCTTTTGCTTCGCACAGGGTGCAGGGTACGAGGGAGAAGTGGAGCTCCCGCTGCTGCCTCTATGGCCAGGGGCTCCCCTCCCGAGTTCACCTCCCGAGGGTCCGCCGCTGCTCGCCGCCTCCCGAGGGTCCGCCGCTGCTGCCGCCGCCTCCCGAGGGTCCGCTGCTGCCGCCGCCGCCTGGGGTCGCCAGGGATCCTGCCGCCTGGGGTCGCCAGGGATCCTGCTTCGCCTGGGGTCGCCGAGGGTCCTGCTTCGCCTGGGATCGCCGGGCGCCTGCTCCGCCTGGGGTCGCTACACTGTGGCCGGAGCCCCATGAAGGGGAGCTGCCGCCATGAAGAAAGGGGGAGGTCAGGAGACCAGCTCCCCAGCAGCATTTCCGTGGCAGGAACGCTGTGGCCAGAGCCCCACGGAGGGGAGCTGCCGCCACAAAGAAGGAGGGGAGGTCAGGAGACCAGCTCCTCGCAGCAGTTTCGCTGCCGGAAATCGTGGTGGTCGGAGCCCCACAGGGAGCTGCCGGCCATGAAGAAAGGGGGAGGTCAGGAGACCAGCTCCCCAGCCGCATTTCGTGGCAGGAACGCTGTGGCCAGAGCCCCACGGAGAGGAGCTGCCGCCACAAAGGAGGGGAGGTCAGGAGACCAGCTCCCTCGCAGCAGTTTTGCTGCCAGAATTGGGTGGCCGGAGCCCCACGGAGGGAGCTGCCGCCATGAAGAAGGGGGAGGTCAGGAGACCAGCTCCCCAGCCGCACTTTCGCGGCAGGATAGTGTGTGGCAGGAGCCCCGGAAGAGGGAGCTGCCGCCACGAAGAGTTGGGGGTGCCAGAGATTCCACCATGGCCACCCCCAGAAACAACTTGCTTCCCCTCTTCCGGGACTTTGGGACTGAGGGGGAGGTGGCCGTTAGCCATGTGCGCTGCACAGGGGATATGTAACAGGCGAGCAGCCCTGTACATTGTTTTGTTTATTTTAGTTTAGAACGGGGTTCCCCTCCGCCCCGTGTTATTTTGTATTTGTATTATGATTTATTATTTGCATGACGGTGAGCGCCGTATGTTTTATTGTTTTGTATTTTGACGGCTTAGCCGATTTTGTTTTGTAGCGTGGACGGGTAGTCCCATCCCCAAGTAATTTAATAAACTCGTGCAGATTGTGGCCGAGGGGTAATAGAATAATTAATTGCAAGCTAGTTAAACCCCTCGGCCACGATATAAAAAGGCTGCAGCTCGCTAGCTCGGGGTGGTTGTTGTGGGAGTTCAGAGAAGGAGCGAGAGCGAGAGCAACGTGATTTAAAAGAACATAGGAACAATGAAGGCAATCTGCCCAGCCTGACCTTTGTTTGTGTTTTTGTGTTCGAGATTTGTTTTCGTTTACTCTTTTATTTTGCTCTGTGAGCACAGTGTTTTTTTTTTGTTCAAATATTTTATTTCTTTTTGTTATTTAAAAATAAAAACGGCGCGAGCGCCTTTAAACTGCAGTACTTGCCTGGTGTCAGTATCCTTCCTGCTTCTGCCGTGACGTCACCGTTCAGTCACCCTTTCACAGCTACTAATGTATGTTTACTTAAAATATATACATTCAAGAACCATTAGTTCATGATGTCAGGCACTACAGACATTAACATTGCGTTGAAACAATATGCAGATTTAAACTAATGGAATCTACATTACTTTCACATTTGATTGTGTTCCCTCATTTAAACAGATGGATATAATATATAATAATTGAGGAGTATACGCATGCTGCCTGTGTTTTTCTGTATACCAAGGGCTCAACCTTATAGCTAGATAAAAGTTTGGAGATACAATAGTGTTTGTAGTATACCTATTCACTCTATATTAGAATGTTACCATGTAAATGTAAGCAGTGTTAATATGTACAGTTGACTGTGGCTCTAATGGTATAAGAGTGTCATTTAGTGCGACAAACTGACATTTGTTTTTCATCAGGAAAGTTTAGTCGGTATATGTCCTGACTCCCCTCACATGAGATTGTCATAAACGTCACCGAGGTGAGTCATCGAAATTTGACACGTTGTCCGCCCGTTGAACTTCACTGCAGTCCAAAATACCAAAACACTACAAAAAAACCTACACTATATTTCCATTACACACATTCATAATATACACCATAAAGCCAAAGACAGGATCAGTTGTGAGAATTATTGTAATTGTTCAAGAGTATAGTGCCAATATTGATATATTTAAATGCGTAACAAAAAAGGAAAAATATACAGAATATTAAAATGTTTGCACAGCTAGAGTATACTGTACTGCATCCCAATCATAAAAAAACAAACAGACAAAAAAAAAAAAAAACTGTATGGAGAATGGCTAGGAACTACGCCACTACGTGCCCTTTGCAAGAAATAGGCTTAAGGAGTCTCCTCATCGAAATAAAAACAGCATGCCACGAATAGACAAAAGGTAATTACCATTATTTAAAATTAAAAATAAATACAACAATAGTACGGTAATATTTTTGGCAGATCTTTAGTTTTGTTTTTTTCCCCTGGATTTGACTTTTGTTTAAACAACTTTTGGTTCAATACACACAGAGCACATTGCATTTGTAAAATGCAGTTATTTTTCAGTAGAATAAGTAAAATAAATAAACACATTTGTTGATACCATCCAAGACATGCAGGGCTGATGGGTGAAGAGTTTAGAAAAGTGGCATGAAATGCATTTATTAACTAGCTAACACAGGCCTATAAGCGATCAGCAAAAATACTGCTCTGAGTTACCGTTGTGATCTTAGTATAGCCCCATACCTTTATTATTTATTTATTTATTAGCAGGCGCCCTTACCCAGGGAATTACAGTACAATTAAGAGCAAGATACAAAATTACAATGACTTCAAAAACTTAAACTTTAAAGTGTATTGCACTTATTGCGTCTATTGCCGGGGTGGGGGATGGGAAACTGGCAGGGATTCCTTCTCCTAATCGCGCAACACCGAGTACATTCAGAGTGGATAAAAAAGCAGGGCTGATCTCTGTTCTCTGGGATCGGTAGCCCGCCCACCTCTGCTCTGGATTGCTCAGTGTAAAAGCGATTCTGGCTTTAGGCTTGTGAGATCGGAGGACACGCACACGCCCTCAGAACGTCCGTGTTGTGTGGGGACTCGCTGCGGTGAGGAGAAAAAACATAATTGGGGGAAAAATAAATACAAATAATAATTGGTCACTCTAAATTTTTATATATTAGCTCAAAGAGCCAGCTGCCCAACGTTTCGATATGTTGCACATATCTTTCTCAAGGGAGCCTGTGTTTGAATCAAAACATATAATATATATATATATATATATATATATATATATATATATATATATTTTTTTACATATTTAGATAAACCAATTTGTTGCTCCACAGTTAGTCAAATAAATTGAATTGTGAAAAAAATTATATTAACCCTTTGCAGTCCATTTATTAATTGTGCGTCAGTCGCGTCAGGTCCAATTTATTTTCACACGCGCAGTTAATTTTAGACGCGCTGTTTAAAAGTATTTTTTTTCCACAGCCAAACGGGTTTAAATGGCCCTGCATATCAACAAAGCACTCACTAGGCATCTACAGCCCCGCCCCACCCTTTCGTTTGCTATCGCTTTCACATATGCTAAGAAATAAATAATAATAATAATAGTCGTACATACCGATCAATCATCTCCTGATGACTCGTTTTATCACCAAACTCCTCAATAATGCAATCCAAGTTATTATTTTATTACTATAACATCTCAAAAAAGCTCTGCAAATGTCCGTGATAGTCTCTGTGCGCTGATACAGTAACAACCAGCTTGTTTCCTTATGACCACCCCTATGTGATGCCAGGGGCAAGTATGACTATTCATGAGATACGCCTTTTTTTTAAATCGGCTTGTCTTGGCTCCTGTCACTCCCACTCGGCCATTGAATGGTTTTCTCGGCTTTTTCCGGAGAAAAAACGACTAGAAACCCGTTTTTTGCGTTTTTTGGATGATGTCGTACAGGGTCCGACAATGGACCTGATAGGAATAATTGCAATGTCGGACCAGGTCCGACAATGGACCGCAAAGGGTTAAAAAGAATCTTAAAGGGCCAAACTCAGTACACCATACCCCTTTCAAATGGGCATTTCTTTGTTTTGTGAGCTAAAATCATTTGCGCATGCCCGGGCAAGCGCAATGCACCATGTTTTAACGAATACCGCAAAATAACACCACATCAGTAGTCTATATGAATTCAACAAATTTCTCCATAGATGCTAATCCACCCAGGACTTTCTGGAATTTTGTTATGTAAATCTGATGTTAAGCCCTGTATTTGTTTTTTTTTAACAAATTTATGGACCAACAGTTTTTTTTCATGTTTTCGTTCTTCTAAAACAAATCTTGGTCAGTGAATTTGGCTTAAGAGATTTTACTTCACCTCTTTGGTGGTCGCTCAAGCCTGGTGCAGTCATTAGCCTGCAGCAATAAAGCCCAAGACACACTAGCCGATGCGATTTTACAGGATCGGCCGATCGATTTCAGTCGGCTCATATCTTCGCAGTCTCAAAGTCAGCAACCAATGAGTTCACCACATTAGAGACAAGCATTTATTTTCTCTCTCACACACAGTGTGTGTGTGTGTGTGTGTGTGTATATATATATATATATATATATATATATATATATATATATATATATATATATATATATATATATATATATATACTTCTAGCTTGTACATGTTGGTGAAACAAAACAATGCTTGGCTGATCGCTTCGTGGAACATCTGAGAAGTATATGAATTAACACCTCTACCTTTCCTGTCGCCAGACATTAACAGAAATGACCAGACTATAGAAGACATCACAATTTGTGGGATCATTCAATGCTATGGAACTAATGCTGTCAGGAAACAAAAGGAATGTGAATTTATTTTCAAACTAGGCACTTTAGAGCGATTTGGAATAAACATTCTATTCTGAGGTCATCATCATCATCATAATTATTCTGGAATTTTGTTTAAAAGACTACTTGTGTTTTTTTTTTTTATCAACTTCTTAAAGCACTGTTTTTTGTATTCAGCCGATGAAGGACTTGTAGTCCGAAACGTCCTGAAAATTGATTTGTAATCAATTAGTCTACCTTAAAGTACCTGAAATATCCATTTCTCTTTTCTTTTTGATCACTTTTGTACACAGCAGTTTTCTTTTTTCTCAAACTAGATAGATAGAAGGTATTCCATTGGTTTGTATATGCATCTTTTGAAAACAAGCCCTGACAGCGCCATAAGCATTGTACATTTTAACTATTAGACTGCATGATTAATTTATTATTAATAGCGTTATAATTAAATTATACCAAATCATGTTTTTATTTACAATGAAGGGACAACATAATCCATGTTTTTGTTGACATTATAAGCGTTTGGGTGACACATTATATGTTCCCTTCATCGTAAGTTGACACTTGGGTGGCCCGTAGGCCTTAGCTTATGCGTCACTTGTTTATATCATTAAATATAACCCCCTGTGTAACTCAATTTGTACCCATTTGTGTTTTGGTGGCTTGCATCTTGTCCATATAATTTTTTGTATAATAAACAATTTATGAATTTAAAAGCCTTTAGTTCCTCAATTTCTAGAAATAAGAGCTGAGTGTCTCAAGTGATTCGTCTAAATATCCTTCAATTAAATTAAATGAATGTGATCCCCCTGGCCAATGTTAGTCGCACTGGAAAATGTCTGTACACTCAATGCCTTTTCAATTATGTGCCGCAAGCAAGGGCAGGGCTAGTGGGGATTGTTTGCTACCCATTTAGTTTGGGTGAAATTATGTCACTGGTAATGTTAACAGCATCTTTGCTCCTTGAAGAAGCATTTACAGTAAAATACTTTAAGGTTCTGCCAATCAGAGGAACTCTGCCTTAAATGGCAAAGTAAAGATATTCTTAGAAAATGCAAACACACTGTAAAGGCTCCCACAGGATAAAATTCTCTTCTGTCACTTCATACTCATTATATCACTGAGTGTCCCTGTATGGGCCAGCAGCAGTGCTTGATATTAAGAAAAGAAGACTAGATCAGCTAGGTTCATGCAACAGAAAAAGTATTTTGTAGCAATCGATAGATATGAATGTGTAACTGTTCGTCTTCTCTGACTAATCACTGGCTTCCAGACATCTAACCAACAACTCGAGATTGCTCAAGATGGCACGCTTGATAGATTTCACATTTGTTGTCGACGACCACGGTAAATAGTTTGAATTACCATTTAAGTTAGATTAAGCTAGTTCTCAGACTGAAGAACACATTCATGGAGGTCAAAAGAAATCCCTAGAGTTCAGCTGAGGCATAGTTAAGGCTCAGGTTTGGAGAGATTTCAAAATCAGTCCTTCTCTAACTAGAGATTTCTATCCTTCTATCATTTTGGGATTCATGCAGCACAGCAAGCCCCAAGCCCGGCAAATGGATTGTTGATAAATGAAGATCTGGTGGACAGTCCCTCTGACTGTAATAATAACACAAAATGATTTGGTACTTCCAAGATCAAGACAGTATTGGTGTTGCATGCCAGGGGCCAGGTTGAGTCAGAGTGGGTGAGTAAGTGTCGGTAAGTAGGAGACTGTGTGGTCTGTGGTTAAAGAAAAAGGGCTTGTAACCAGGAAGTCCCCGGTTCAAATCCCTCCTCAGCCACTGACTCATTGTGTGACCCTGAGCAAGTCACTTGACCTCCTTGTGCTCCGTCTTTCGGGTGAGACGTAATTGTAAGTGACTCTGCAGCTGATGCATAGTTCACACACCCTAGTCTCTGTAAGTCGCCTTGGATAAAGGCGTCTGCTAAATAAACAAATAATAATAATAATAATAAGTGATTTACCCCTAAAGCTAACATGCATTATTATTATTATTATCATCAAGGCTACTTATAAGTGTTACAGGGCAATACAAGGTTACAATGCAAAAGAATATTTAAATAAATTAGTTTACAGTAAGTGCAAATTATACTACTAAAACACAGTATATAACAAGTTAAGATTTAAACAATTTATATATACAATTACATAATAGTAATGCAAGGATAGTGCTTCATCTGAGAATCCAGTAACATGGTGCTGAGGTCAAGCGAGTACAGAACATAGGAGTAGATCAAGAGATCTACAAGTGCAGTTAAACAGGTGGGTCTTGAGAAGGCGGAGAAAGGCAGTGAGAGACAGAGCAGTCCTGAAGTTCTCCGGTATCCGGTTCCACCACAGAGGGGCTACAGAAGAGAAGGAGCAGGAGGATGGAGAGTGAAGGGTAGGCATAACCAGTCGTAATGCAAGATGTACGACTGGTCATGCCATTTTATGAAATAATATACCGGTTTCACTTTCACTAAAATGTAACGTAAGGCTAATATAAATATATAAAATTTCTTCAGCCCTAATGTTAAATCAGTGAAACCATAGCCAAACTTACTCATTTTTGCTTTAAAAAAGAAGCATATTCCCAATGCAGACACAAACCCTGAACTTACAGCAAAAAAGGCCTAAAAGTTATGAGCCTTCCCCTTAATGGTGTAAAGCTCATTTGTAGATCACCTGTGAGCAGCAAATGTTCCCAGAACAATTTTCACCACACAAATCGAACGCCTGCATTTGGATCAGGGTTTCAGTTTGAGTTATTGGCCAATTAATAGGATCAAATAAGGTTACTACTGAGAATGATCTATTTATTTAAGTATGCTCCACATTTGTGATCTTTGACAGGAAACAAGTCTCCTCCCACAGTACTAGGCTGTTACAGTTTTTAGTTGTTTTCTGTTAATCTTCCTTTCTCATTCTCTTGCGATCTCCCTTTGCAAGTCGACAGACAGCTCCCCAAAAAATTTAAAACAAACAAAAAAGTCCACAAATAATTGTTTTTAAAAATTGTACCGATACTGCACTAAAGCAAATAAAGAAACTATAATATTGTATTCCTTATTGATTACCTTGCTATAGCAATATAAAGCATCTTGACTCTCTCAACACAAACTAGTCTATCTATTATATAGATTTACCATCCAGTAATCTGGTTGAAAGACTGGTAAATTGGTTGGTTAGGTTGAGGGGGACTAAGACGGCGCTGAGAAATCAAAAGATCAAGAATCCAATCGCGTACTCACCAGTCACAAACACCCATTGCAAGTGAGTGGATTTTTATGTTTTTTATTATTATTGAAAACTCAGACATATTGGTCACATGTTTCTAGCAGTTGCCGCTATGGATTCAGCCCAGTTCCCTGTCAGTGAGATTAGACCGAGTTAAAAGCTCTAAAACCACGGATACAAAAGCACCCAGCAGAATACACTGTATTTGCTACAATTAGCTGCCCTTGTATTACTCAAGCTGTGCAGCAAAATTGCTATGCGTTTCCTTTACACATTAAAACACCCAGTACGCATTTTATCTGGAGCACGGACTGTGACTGTTTACATTACATATACATTTGTTTCATTTTACAACTTTGAAAACACTACATAAGCTTTTCTAGTAGGTTTCATAACAGCCTTGTGACAGGGGAGAAAAAAAAAAAACACACACACAAGAAGAAATATTTAGGCAAAACCACTACAGCAACAGATGATAAATTATTTAATATCAAACATCCCCTGTGCTGACTCTAGGAAAACTAAATTTGGACAAGAGATTCATTCATCTTTAATAACTACAGTACAATTAAATTGCACTCAAAGTAAAAACAATGGAAAACCATTCTGTCCCCTACTTAAATTATTTTAATGTTTATTTTTTCCTTTAGTCTAGATGCTAAAGTAGCCTCAGAGAATAGTTAATCTTTTTTATTATTTTTTTGTCACTACACAGCTACACATATGTACTGGGTGGTGGTTTAGCAGGATAGCAGAGATGGAGAGAACATGGGGCAAAGTGGATGTAACAATTACAGTAACTTCACATCAGAACTTTAGGCAGTATTCTTGGCTCGTAAAGCAATTCGGAACGCAGCCATTGGGGAAACGGATTCCGATAATGAAAGACAACAAGGCTTCAGTACATTGCATTACCCATCAGGGAGGAACCAAATCACTGTTGTGGAGACCGAGAGAATACATTTGAAACGGGTGCTTCAAAAACACATTGCTATGGAAGCAGCCTATTAACGATGCTAAACATTGTAAAAGTAATTTTCCTTCACAGCAATGCAATTCTTTCTTGTGAGGCACACCACAATCCTGAAAAGAATGACCTAGGAAATCATATATGATTTTCAACCAGTGGATAGTGAACACTTGTATTCTTCCCGAATTGGAAACTAGCAAATTTACTGAGAGAAGTCTAAACATGTAATAGACATGTCCTGCCCATGATTTGCTCGCAAAGGACTACAAAGTTATTATATTAGTTTTTAAAATGTGGCCTCCATTAAAGATTTACAATGTTTAAACTCCCTATGAATTATAAGAGATACAGCTGCTGTGGGAGTTAGGCCATCATAGGCAGTCAGATTTAACATTACGAGTCTTGAAGGTGTTTAAATTGTTTTGGCAGAATACAAGACCATGCCTCAATGATTATTGCATTTAATGCCTTCAGGGAAGTAGGAGTGAAATGTTCTCCAGAATGGCCCACAGTCATTGCATTTGAAATTGTTCCTCATAAAACTATGCAGCCTGTGATTCAGAACGTAACGCTCTTAAACAGAAGGTTGCTGATATTGCTTCCTCTATGAAGCAGCTAACTACTAGGCAGGATATCACCAGAGCTGATCTTCGCCAACAGAAAGACAAAATTAATCAACGCAACGCTTGTTTTGAGGCTATACATGATAAGATGGTGGACTTGAGGATGCTGTAATGTCAGACTGGTGGGGCTTCCTGAAGGAGCTGATGGTGATGACCCCATCCACTTTCTTCAGCAGAAAATTCCATTATTAATAATTTGGATATGTGCCTATTTTTATTTCCATTATTATTATTTCGTTTATTTAGCAGACACCTTTATCCAAGGCGACTTACAGAGACTAGGGTGTGTGAACTATGCATCAGCTGCAGAGTCACTTACAATTACGTCTCACCCTAAAGACGGAGCACAAGGAGGTTAAGTGACTTGCTCAGGGTCACACAGTGAGTCAGTGGCTGAGGTGGGATTTGAACCGGGGACCTCCTGGTTACAAGCCTTTTTCTTTAACCACTGGACCACACAGCCTCCTCCATGATCTTTAATACTATCTGTGGTGTTAATGTTATTGTTGGTGACAATCGGTACTCTAGATCTTTAAACATTGAATTCATGGGCTGCTAGACTATATATATATTATTAATATTATTTATAGTCTACTCTATGCTTGTTGCTAAGGCTATAACCTTATGTATTTAGTCTTAAGTTTTTATTATTTTTTTTTATCAGAATATGGGAACTATTTCCCTTAGATGTACACTTCTGTGTTCATTCAAAATGGCCTTGTCTGATGGTATTGCTTTGATAGGATATGGGGACTAGTCATATGTTTATCATTTTTCCTGACATTATTAGTTCTACTGCTGCTGCTTTGGTCGTTTTGGCCTTGTGCCCTTGTATTACTGCCTGGTAATGGACGTATAACAGAATAATGTATGCTGTATTTCGGTGGTATTAATTCTTAATTAATTGCTCCCCTTTTTATATATAGTTATGTTGTTCAATTTGTGAGGTGGTTTAGCTCACAGCAAGCCCCCTCAGGGTAATTTGGTTCACGGTGACAATTGTTGTATTGGCTGGGGTGGTGGGGGTTGGGATGGAGGCTGGGGAGCTGGAAGTAGGGAAGGGGAGGCTGGGATTTGGGGGTTGATAGGGAGCAGAATCTGCAAGCGAGAGGGAATACAGATGTTAACTGTGGCTTGAGCTTTCTGATATGTAGTGTGCTCCCTCTGGCTCTCTTCTTTATCACCTTAAATTTTTGTAACCATGCTCCCTTCTCAGTTTATTTTGCTGTGTTTTTGTCATTACTATGCTACTGTCCTATAGGATATTGCTATATGGTCTTTCATGTCATATTTCCTTGCTTTCTGAGTGCTATGTCTTTTACTTGTTCATTCTCCCTGATCTTTATTCCTATCTTGGACCATGGGTAGTGTTGTCATTAATTCCTGGAATTTGCAAGGGGCCAATCATCCTGTAAAGAGAGCACAGTGCTTAGATTATCTCTTAAGAAAAAAGGTTGATATTACATGTTTGCAGGAAACTCATTTGGTTTCGAGTGATGTTGCTTGTTTTCAAAATAAACATTACAAGGTAATTGCATATCCCTCTGCTCAAAATAAACATAGGGGTGTCCTTATTCTTGTCAGGAGATTGCAGAACCTTAATTTTGATTCTGTTATGTGACTACGTTGAATAACTTGGAGGTCTGTATTGCCATTCTCTATGAACCAAATATCTTTGACACACAGTTTTTCGACCAGGTGAAACATACATTTGCTTCATTGATAAATATTCCCGTTATATTGGCAGGAGTTTTCAATCAGCTATTCAATCTAGTGTTAGACACATCTCACCCTTCAGTCACACATTATCCTAAAACTACTCAATTATGAAATGAATTTGCTAAAGATCTATCGATTTGTAACCCTGGCAGATTAAGAACCCCTTGACACATGAGTGTATGTTTCTCAGGCAGGCATAAAGCTTATAGCAGAATTGATGCTATTCTAGTATCCTGTAATAATTTGCAGTTTAAGAAGTCCACAGAGATCCAAAATATATTAATCTCGGACCACGCCCCTATTCCTGAGATAAGGCGGGATAAGAGCTGGAGGGTTTAATACTTTTCTGCTGCAGGATAAAGCTTTTTGATAAGCATTTAAATGGAGAGTTTAGAAGAATTTCTAAACTCTCCATTAAATGCTTAAATGCCCCCCCCGCCGCCGCCGCCGCCGCCACATACCAGATGGGAGGTAACATATTCAAAGTTGTACGATCTCATATACTTTGCATTTGAACAAATACAGGCTACAGCAGATTACCAGGCTAGAGGAGGATGTGAGACACGTTGAATTGCAACTGAAACTCAGCTTTTGTAGTTCCAAGATGGACCGCTTGCATGCTTTGAAAGCCAGACATAAAAAGCTTTCTACTTCTGGTTTAAAGCATTTTTTTTTTGATTCGTATGGGTACCATTATTCCCAATACTTTGCAAACTTGGAATAAAGTTAACATGTTTTTCATACGCCTACTGGACTGCACACACTATCCCCTATCTAGCGTAATGCCTCCCTATTAACTGGCTCACACCCTTTTGTTTATTCTCCTTGGTCAACTCGCAACACACACATGGAGTGATATCTTTAATGATTCCGGCCTCCATTCTTTTCAGGAGTTGCAAGAATGCTCTCTTCTGGGCTTCTCTTTATTTTTTATATCTCAGGCTATGCTCATCTCTTTGTGCATATGGGGTCTCCTGGGGTGCCCCTTTACGCCCTCATCCACTGATTAATCTTTTTTTACAGTGTGAAGATCCTTCCAATTACTTCCATTTGAGATAGGGAGTAAGCTTGCTGTCACCCCTGACTGGGATACTACCTGGGAGAATATTTTCATATGGTCTAAAAATCTGGCACATCAGCATATTCATTTTAAAATGACTCAAATTCTATGCTACTCCACTGAGGAGGTTCCAGATGAAAATGCCTGCCAGGCTTGTGCCTTGTGAGTGACAGGCATATACTTGCATATGTTCTGGGAGTGCCTGAAAATGGTTACCTTTTGGCAGTTTGTGGTATCTACTATGGGCTCTAGTGGGGGTGCCCGTCACTCCTGAAGGACTGTTGCTGGCTGATGACTCTCAGTTAGCATTACCATTACAATCAAGGAGGCTTTTCCTGGCAGGGATGATGGCAGCCAAAAAACTATCCTGAAAGGTTGGGTGGAGCCATCTATCTCCTTTTCTTCTGTCTGGTTGGACATCATTATTTTCTATTCTATTTACAAGACATAATTCTATCATATTGGCAGCATGGGATACTGCTGCCAATAAAATGGCACAGTTGTTTGAGTAAGAGCACGTGCATATCATTGGCCATTCTAAACTGGGAGAAAATAATAAAATTGGCAACAACTAAATTTATTTTTAAAAAAAAGAAAAAAAGGGTAGATTGTGATGCTTATACATGCATGGCTACAAGGTGTAGAGTACAAATCAATGGAGATTATGATGAGGTTGTGTAATGCACAAAAAAAAAAATCAAATCGCACTTAGAATACTGTACTTAATTTTGATGCCTGCATAATGCATTACAGAAAGGACGTTGCAGCTTTGAAGAAAATCCAACGAAGAGGAAGGAGCTGAAAGGTATGAGCATAAGTGGAGAGAAATGAATCCATTTAACCCAGAACAAAGGGTAAGATCATGTTGTCTGTACTGGATATCTGGAAGTGATACATTATGATATACTGTCTTCTAACTTATCACCCCTCCCCCAGGCGCTCACACATGCTTTAATTTATAGTTGCTTCACAGATGATATCAAATGTATTAACGTCATTGCAGAGTAATTTACAAAATGTTTACAAATGTTTTTTAATTACATAGAAGATAATTCCTTTTGGTGGGGTCACATTTTACCAAATTATGCCCAGGGGCTGGGGGGGTCCCACTTTACAAATGAAGGCAGAAGGCCAATATAAATGCTGAATTATTCAGTAAATACAAAACAAAAGGTAAAAATGACTGTACTGTTACAAGGTACATTTGATTAAAATCTGCCAGAGGGTAGGTGGTTTGCAGTAGAGTGACATGAAGACGGGATTCCCACGGTACAGGAAAGAAATTGTGTTAAATTTTGCGGGACTGGATGGTACAGGAGTGAAGCTCACGGGAACGGGCGGGACTGGGAATAAATTTTATTTATTTTTTTTTTTGCTATGCCTATAATATTTTGTGACTTCACAACACAATAGGGGATATGGCTTGCGTCACATCCAACTTAAAAGATTTCTACAGTTTTGACACCAGGTACTCTTTTTCAGCTATGAAGATTGGGGTGAAAACTCAAGTTTGGGCTTATGCAAGGCATCAGAGGAAGCTAGGAGGCTCACAATAAGTGAAGATATACATACATTTTAAACACTGTTTTGACACAACATAGTTGTTTTACCCATTGTTTTTCTACTGTCTATAAAAATTGATCCAGCAAAAGATATCTACGTGCACCCTATTTTTAGTTTATGTGTCTGAAGTGAAGCCCAAGGCTGATTATTACCACTGATTATTTCTAAAGTTCAATTAAAAAGAACATATTCTCATTTTATAGGTATGTTGCTGTATAATGAGCAAAAAATTGCAACCTTTATACTGGCTTTGCGTCAGGTCTTGAGTGCTCTGTCAGGTTTTTGAATACAAATGTAATTTATCAGACTTATGCAACCAAGCATGTTGTTTTCATTACTTAACCATCTGCTGTAGTTTAAGACCAAAGTGGACTGGTCTTTCCTAATATTTTTTTGCATTTTCAAATGTTATAACCAAAACTGGGGACTATTGACTTCAGTATTAAAAACCGTGACAATCTGACCCTTATCCGTTATCCTGTAACCAAATTTATAGAAAAGTGAAGGTTCCAATGACCTCTGTTCAATTTTATTTCTGTGGGCTTGTTTTTATAGCTTGTAGGATGAAGCCTGCTTTAAATTATATACATATTGTTTGAAATGTGCCTTTTTCCTTATGGAGCAGACTACATAGGGACTCACTCCATCCTGGTCTCACTAGCAAAACATTCAGGATTAGAGCTAAATCATAAAGTCTTTGAAACCAGCTACTTAATACATAATAATGGATGGTTACATGACATAACAGCAAATCCAAGACCGCGCCATTACAGCGACTGCCCATAACAGCACTTCGACATGACCGCGATGGACATTACAGCGACTGCCCATGAACGATTTTCTGATTGCAGAAGACGATTGATCCCCCAATGTTCCCATACAGCTCCATCATAACTAGACTGGTAAAAACAATAAGTAAAACCTCCATGCAACGAAAGTGTGTTTCCACTACATTTTTGCAGCCCAACTACATTTTTTATGTAGTTGGGCTGCATATCAATTTTGTGGGGTTTTTCACTTGTTGTAGAATGATATTCAGCATATGTTTTGATATATATCTTTGTATATGACTACTCCTCCACAGGACATCCGGGATTAGAGACCAATACAAGGACATGACGTGTTTGGATTTTTTTTTTTTAAGGTTTTTTTTTTTTGTTTAAATAAAACGTTTAACTTTATATTGTCCTTGCTTCTCTGCCCTGTCGTATTTATTATTATTATTATTATTATTATTCAGACGCCTTTACCCAGGGCGACTTAGTTACAAAAAATACATAAAGAATTACAGTACAATTAAGATCAAGATGCAAAATACAATGACTTCAGTCTTAATAAGAGCAAGTATCCCTACTGAACCCACTGTTTTCTTTCTAGCATGATGCTTTTATCCAGAGCAAGTTTGCTTTTGTTTTAAATTACAATGCAGTCAGATAATTCCCCTTTATATACTTGCTGGGCATGTAGTTTTTATTATTATTATTTTTTTTTTTCTAGTACTACGGCTAATCAGGGTCTGTAAACTATTTCTAATAAAAAGGGTCTATTAAAAGACCCTTAAAAATAGATATTTACATACGCTAATATTTTTGATTTGTCGAAGGCGCAAGCTTGATCCAATTCTTCCAGTGACAGCATGAGACTTGCAGCTCTTCCCCATTCCCCTGTATCTGAGTTCTGAGCAGAAGCTTTTATTTTTATTATTATTATTATTATTATTATTATTATTATTATTATATTGCAATTGGCCAATATCCACAGTTGTTTGTCAAAAGTATCCCAGTGAATGCTTCTGTTACACACATTAAATGGTGATTTCTTGTTTCTTTGAAAATATATTTATTCAGGGCTATAAGAGCACAACACAAACAAATCAGTATGTAACTAACAAGCTGAACTGACAGTATTTTGTTTTGGTTCCTCTTTTTATATTAGAAAACAGAAAAATGGGGGATTTTAGGAATGTACCATCTACATACAGTATATTTACCATAAATAAATAGGGGTGTTTAAGAATGTACTACATGTATTCAACTTCAATTTTAGGGTGTTACACTTCCATAAATTAGGGTTTGTAAACTTTGGACGACCACTGTATACGCACACACACGGTATAAATCTATTCTCCAACAGTTTACAGGATTACATTTTTAGGTGCCCTGCCAAACGGGCAAACGAACATTATATACATATTGTGGCAGCGGTGGACAAAAAAAACACACCAAAGGCAGTTTTGGGGCCAAAATAGCGGTAACAACAACCACTGTTTATTTCTTCCTTGAGAAATTGACACTCTGAGAATTGTGATGGGGGGGCTGGTAGTAAAATGGAATTGCCTTGCAATTGTACGATAAGTCTTACTGACACTGCTAAGTCATATTAAAACCTGCATACTGAGGGGGGCGGGGGGAGTTCCTGGTAAGTGACGCATTTGCGAACTTCGCAGAGTCTTCTGGGAATTGAATTGTACTGTAGTTCGGCGCGGTGATGTCGTAGCGCTGTTATGGGCAGTCGCTGTAAAGGCCCCCGCGGTGATGTTGGCGTGGTCTTGGACTCGTGGCAATGTCGTGATATGTAATGGACAGACCATATTTTGAAGCAAATGAAATAAACCAGACAATTTTAAAGGTATACTACGAACATGAACTTAGTTACTGTATGTGAAAGCTGTGCGAGGACAACACATAAGTGACAAACACATTATGTAAATGTATTTTTGCAGCAACAGTAAAAAGCCCCAAAAAGTTACGTTTTTAATTAAGTACACAGTAGTAATAAACCCTAATCTTCTGTAAATTATTTATTTATTTATTTATTAAACTCTGCTTCTTTGTCCTCTAGATCAGCGATTTCCCAGTCTTTTTGGGTGTTTGGACCCCTTCTGAACCTCCAAACATTTCGCGGACCACCATGTACTACTACCATAGTGACACAGTCGCCATACAAGAATTTGATTAAATTTTGCTTTACACTATAGTGCGTCAGTTGATAACGATGCCATACAGGAAATTGATTAACTAATGATTGCTGGTGCTGTTTCAGCAATGTCAAAGCCTGAGTGTCAGGTTGGAGTGGTGACAGTTCCACATCCAGCCTACTCTGGTACTTTGAATTCAACACAACAAGCTCAGAAAATCCACTTTCACAAGAGTATGTGGTGGCGAACGTGTAACCAGATGCCAGTCAGACTTTGTTGCGTGAAGACTAACTTTAAAGAGCTGTCACATGAAAGCTTTGTTAGGCTGTCTTACTCCTTTGATGTCAAGTTAATGTGCATTTCAACGTTCACGAATGAATCCACTTGTGACTGACAGGTGAGGCACAAATCACCAAGT
This sequence comes from Acipenser oxyrinchus oxyrinchus, assembly GCA_030684275.1. NCBI lineage: Eukaryota > Metazoa > Chordata > Actinopteri > Acipenseriformes > Acipenseridae > Acipenser > Acipenser oxyrinchus. The sequence continues at coordinate 20,356,208 of CM060249.1, read as the reverse complement.
ACACCACCCACTCGATATATCGCGGATGTCGGGGTCCAATATAAATCTGCTCTATATCGAGGGCCGAGATCTAGCGAAAGACCCATAGAAAAACAAATAGGCTAACAAATAGTGTACAACCACTCCCTCGTTTTATCGGGGAAGTCAGGGTCCAATATAAATCCTCTATGCAACCCGCTTTTTCTCATATAAAAAGCAGCACACCATTTTAATTTGTACTGCAGAGGGCAATTACTTCTAATCAACTTGAGTCTCCAATTAATTTCATGAGTCTTCCTCTCCTTCCTCAAATGCACAAACCCGCTGCATTGAAAGAATCCCATTACAAACATAGGAGTCTTGTTGCTAGGGAGCTGACATCACTGCCCTGTGACTTTTGCTAGTGCATTGCTGCCACACGTGAACACCTTGTTGGCTAAAATAAAAATCTTGTCAGCAAGTAGATATTTAATTTGCTTTGTGTTATTGTGCAATGTGTGTGTATATGATAACAGTACAAAATAGCTAAAAGTAATTATAAATGAATTTGCCTATGTAAATTGCAGCTAAGGTATGCGCAGTTAGACTGTAAAAATGGGGAGCCAACTACAGGACCACGATATATCCGAATCCGCAGTATAGCGAGGGGCGAAATAACGAGGGGTGGGTGTAGTTGTTACCTCCCCCCATTCAATGGCTAACGCACAAAAAGTAAATGTACTTTGTTCAGCTGATTTCATATGCCTCCGCTGAGAGCATTTTAATGCATTCAAATAATAGACTGCAGTAGCTGTGTAAAATATACCCCATCAATTAAAAAAAGCAACATTAGCATAATCAATTTGCAAATCAGAAACTTAAAACCACATATTTAATTCTACAAGTCATTACATGACACCAGCGTGGCGCATTCACTATAAAGCCACAAATACAATATCATTAATTCAGAACAAACAAGGCGCTTGTCATGTCCTGGCAAGAAATTGACAGTTGTACGTCCATTAAAAGAGATGTAACCTTGTCTTATTTTGTTGAAAGAAGGAAACATGGCCAACAATAGGTTGTTCACAGCGCTGCTTTCCATTTTATTGACTCCTTGCCGCGTTCGTTTAACGTTACCGTTTTTCTTCAAAATCTCTAGTGCTAGTGTTGTTCTGCCATCCTTAACAACTGAACGTCTCTCTTTTTGGGATCTTGCTGTAAAACGGATTTCTCAGTCGCATATAATATCAGATTCAACTAAAGCCATTATTGAAAATTAAAATCGCACAAATTCGAAAAACTCCAAATCCAGTAGGTGCCTCACCAAGCTGTGGTTACCATAGCAACGCCTTCATAAAGGGACGCCAGCGTGGTTAGTTGCCTTGGTAACAAACAGCTTTCTGAGGCGCTCCTCTGAGTCCTGCAGCAGTGTGGTGTTGCGCTTTCGCTACTGCTGAAAGTGAGTTGTGACTTTTAAATAAACGTGACAAGCGCTTCTGTGGACTTTAATGTATTTAATATATACATGCTTAACCGTGTTTAAATGTTTCTCAATTAAATAAAAACAAAATGGCATATGGAACGGAATGAACATTACTGTATAATGAAAAGGCACTGTGTTTATAGCTGAACATTATATTTTAAATGAAATACGGGGAACACCTGTGTTATATAAATGAATAACGGTCGAAAAAAATAGGTTGACTATGAATCAGTCATCAGTTATTCTGCTAAACAAAATCCTTTAATCATCTGCCATCTAGAATGAATTTCTGTAGAGTGGAAATGTTTATATTGTTGGGAGCATATCGATTTCTGTACATAAAACAGTAAGCAGAAACACAGAATAACCTATTGTCAAGCAGGATTTGATTTGCAGATTTCGCATTTGTGGAAGAATTTTTTTTTTAATGAAATAACAATAACTACACGAGGACAGAGCATGCATCGCCAATGCAGCAGTCCTGAAATCGATGCAAGATCGTCCCAGCATTTACTATCGAAATTCAGAAACGAACACAACTGCAACTTCACTGATTTCGTACTAAAATAGCGAAACATGAGAGTACAAATGCGGTGTTTGGAAAGGCGGACTTGTAAAGTATGATGTTATGTTGTGATCCTGTGTTCCGTTAATGTATTTTCTAATGGCTACGGCCCATGGCATTGATGCGTCCGGATGGCGCATTGATATATGCGTCACGAGGCTGCATCTAAGCGCTAAGCTGACAATTCTGTAAAAGTGTTTTTTTGTTTTTTTTTAGCAGAAGCAAAGTGTCACAATCCTGAACTTGATGTCATACATTTCAAGGAGAAGGAACAATATGACTAAATTTTACGTTCCTACATTGTGGATTTTGAGCATGGAGTTTATTGGAATGAGAAACGTTCGGCGACAGACAGTGACTGGGGGATCGCTGCAGAATGAAACATTGCAGCGTTTGAAAGATGGATGTGGTTTTAGAAGATTCCTGTCAGGACGTTTTCCTTCCGAATCTGGACAGGTCTATGCTTGGAGAGTCGAATCCATAATGCAAAGTTAAGGGGCAACATTGATACGACCTTTGGGGGTACATAACCAAACAAGCGACAAACGATAATTCGACAGCAGGACTACGTTTGTAAAGTAGGTTTATATACCAAATAGGTTGATGGGCACTTGCGTTAATTGGCTTGTAGATTGACCAATGAATAAATGCAATTTAGGAACTGTATTAATGATACTACAGATTTCCTGCTTGAAAACCTTGCAAGCTTTATATTCATTTACAACCAGAACATTTATTTTAAAAACACATTTTCAAGTGTTCACATTTTTTTTTTTTTTTTACATCGGACAAGGAATGTACACCGATTTCATTGTTTTTGTATCAGGGTTGTTTTATCGTTTAAAAAAAAAAAAATATTGGTTAAAACCGAAAATCAGAAGCCCTAGATATATGATTACAAATATATATTTTTTTCAGTTCAAACTTTAGCCGTGACCATTCCGCAAAATTGTCTATTTAATTTTAGCTGTGACTGTGTCATGATTTTTACACATTTTTACCGTGAGAAAATCGTATATTTAATTATGTCAATGCTTGCGATCTGGTACCTCTCGCTGTACAGCACTTCCATTTGTTGTAAAAAGCATCTAATAATGAAAAAAAAACAAATCCTTTTAATTGTTTGACATTCATCATGCCCTGTCAAGATGCATTTTTCAAAGACAAACAAATGCTGTTATCTTAGAAGTACAAGATCTCTGTAACGACTCCAAGGGGATGCAAATGTTTTATCGGTGGCGCCTTGATGTAAAATGTCAACTTTCTTGGTTTGAAGATACAATAAAGATTTGTGTTTGATGCTCTGTGATGTGGTATCATCTAACAGCAAAACAATTCTTTTTTCATATAAAGAAAATCCCATATTCCCAAATGAATTCATAATTACAAACACTATTGACGAGCTATGTGGCTTAAATAAGTTGAAAAGTATGAGCTCTGTGCTTGAGGATATTTTTTATGACGTTGGATGGGGAAAATAATAAGAATTCCTTCTGATAGTTCTTTAAGGAGTAAAATAAATATGATCAGCTGCTTGACTTTTGACACTACTAAGTAAATTTAATTTCATGTCATTTCAAATTTCTTTACTTTGATTTTTGCCTTTTTCAAGTGAATAACTTGCCTGTAGACCTTTGTGTATAAATGGATAAAACTGGACTGCAGATTTCAAAGGGGCATTTTGAAGTTGTGGTTCGGACTGCTGAAGAAATTTACAATTTCCCTTCTTTCTTTATTATTATTTGTTTATTTAGCAGACGCCTTTATCCAAGGCGACTTACAGAGACTAGGGTGTGTGAACTATGCAACAGCTGCAGAGTCACTTACAATTACATCTCACCCGAAAGACGGAGCACAAGGAGGTTAAGTGACTTGCTCAGGGTCACACAATGAGTCAGTGGCTGAGGTGGGATTTGAACCGGGGACCTCCTGGTTACAAACCCTTTTCTTTAACCACTGGACCACACAGCCTTCTTTAGGTATAGATTACATGTTTTTTTTTTCAAATCTTTATGAATGTAAAGCCTGGTACACACTGCCTGATGCGATCGTCGCAGAACACACTAGCCAATGTTAGGGAATCACATCGCAAAATATTAAACGTGTTTAAACTTTGCAAGCTGACTGAAATCGATCTGTCGATTATGTAAAATCGCATCGCAAAGCATAATACACTGCCCGCAGTTGATTGCATTGGGCAGTGTGCACTGGGCTTAAGTGACTGCAAAAAGTGTGTTACAAGCGTAACAGAAAGAATATTTATAACACTCTCATATCAATTTTAACAATACATTATGTTATAAATAGAATTAGACATTAAAAACCTACACTATGGTATGTGAAAATGCTAATCATTGTTCCCTATAGTCAATGCATTCAGTTTGAAAAGACAGATAGAAGACTACCAGACAAGTGCAAAACATAGTGAATAATTTGCACCACATGTTTTAGTGCAAGTGTGTTTCCTGTGACATTGCACACCTTTAGTAACAGGCAGTCACATTCCACAAAATGGGAAATTAAGAGTAATGCAAACATCTTTACATTAACTGCTGAAACTTTTTTTTTTTTTTTTGTTCGCTGAACTGAATCAAGGGCTGTGTGTATTAAGAACCTCAGGAATTGAAATAGGAAATAAGTGCTTGTGACTTCAGAAATCACTGAGTTTCCCCTTGGCTCGTGCAGAGCCACCCTCGCCGAGGTGAGACCAAACTGATCGGCCTCAAAGGCTGGGAAGCAACCATTACTTCCCCTAAGGGAAGATGAAGAGTAGGATAGCAGATAAATCAAAGAGGTCTAGAAGTCTCCTCGGCTTAAATGGGTCATCTACGCTGATGGAGGTCGGCACGGACGGACTTCCGAGGCTAAGTAGTGAGCCTCACTTCCCTAGCGGGGAGACAGGAATGCTGAAAAGAAAAGGCAATAAACATGCAAAGAGGGAGTCTCCTACAAAAGTCTCACTGTTTAATTAGGGAGTTACATTTAAACTGCTGTGTTTTGAAACAATCATTCTACCACTTTGGGAGTAAAACTGATGAGGGGGTCTGGCTTAGAAATTACAAAACACTTCATAAATGAAGCTGTAATAATAATCATGTATACAACGTTTTCTATTATTACACAAACATAATACGACTGCCTTACATTTTAAGGCAAAGTTTAACCACATGAATAAAACATACTCCTTGTATCAATCAAATGCACGAGTATTAACACAGTAAAGTTCCAGTACCATACAAATGCATACCGTTGATAAGAATCAGTTTGGAGAGCAAAGTCGTTCAATCAGCTGCAAACATCTATCATCGTCAATCACTTTGCTATGCATAGTATTATTTGACACATTGGATTTTATTGTACAGCCTCCTTACCTAGCCCTAAATTCAACGGCGTCCACATTGAAACAGGTAATAACATCTGCTTTTCTTCTGCAATCAGGGAAATTGAGTAAACTCTTTCTTAAACTTAACCACCACAATGAATACTAAACAAATGGTGCGCAGTCAAAGTAGCAATTCTTTTTTGCTGATGTTTCTGCTAGGCTTCCTAATAATATGACACATTGTATTTGTGGTTGAGTCCCTTGCGTAAGCAAACTTATCTGAATATTGAAGCTTCTCTGACCATCGGGGTGGGGTTTTAACTTTCTGACTGTTTTTTTTCGTGTTCCGAGCAAAATTCCAAAAATGTCCAGGAAGGATTAGAATAGTCGCAAAACCCTGATTCTGACACTATGAAGAATGTTATGCAAATTAAGTGGGTACCTAATTAACATACCCCCGTGCAAAAATGTGATTTTCCATCCAGTTCCAGTTTCAAAGAGTCCTAATGGAGGTGGGAACCTATTTCAAACAGACCATGTTACAATAAAAAAAAAGATCTGCTGTGGGTGGAGTGACTTTGAGGGGTGTGGGGGGTGTTTATACAAATTCCATATTTTTTTCTAATGACATGCATATACATTGACACCACTCAATCACCAAAGCCACTCCTACAACCATTTTTACTTGTTAAAGTCACGTCACCTATTGCAAAAAAAACCAGCGACTCTCAATAAAAACTTATTATAAGCAGACTTGGTGATGGTGCCCAAGTGCTGCTAGAGATTGCTGTGACGTTTTATTTATTTATTTATTTATTTATTTATTTATGTATGTATGTATGTATGTATGTATGTGTCTTACTATGAGCTAATAACATCGCTGCTGTGAAAATGTGTTACAGAACCATGCAATTAATGACTAATTAGCAACACAGACAACAATTGTGAACAACTGTTGTTTCATGCAGTATGGTATGTACTATGAATATATGGCATTATAAAGTTTAATCTGTATGTGATTTTATTGGAAAGTGTTTATCTTATTATCATTAAATTTTGCATTTAAAAAAAAAACAACGCATTTATCGTTTATTAATTCAAATAAATAATTACATATTTTGAACTGGGTCATACACGGTACTTTGCTCAGGAGCCGTTGCAGCCCTTGACACTGACAAAAATGAGGACATGTGCTCTCTACCACAGTATTGTTAGGGAAAACCGGCATTCCATTAAGCCAACAAACCTCTCAACATACAACATGCTGTATCTCAATAAAATGTGAAAAGAAAAATACAAAAAACAATGAACTTGAACCACAACCGATGAAATCGGTGAGCACAGAGACATTGTTTTTCAACTTTGTATTTTCACAGAGAGACAGACTGCGTGAGAAGGCAATTGACCCACTCTTTTAAAGCCATACAGTGTTTTAGACACGCATTTCCTATAGCGTGAGCAGGGGTGAAATTCTGCTGGTACACCAGGACTTACTTTGATGCCAGTGTCCCAGGAAATAAGTTGATCGGGAAATAAGTTGATCAAGCTCTAGAATTTAAAAGGGAAATTCCATTGTTTCTAATATAAAAGAGCCTAGGCTAGGAAATAAGTAGATCGAGCCCAGGAAATAAGTCGATCGGATATATTAATGAACAATAAATAATTTAAAATTAATTTTGTAAGTGTAATTTCTATCAATTAGTAGATTGGATTTATTCGGCAGTATGCTGCTAGATAAGATGATGTGAATATCGCTTTAGGTCCGATATATTAGCCTAACAAAAATGCATAATTTAAAATGACTTTTGTACGTATAATTTACATTAACATGTAGATCGGATATATTCAACAGTATTACGCAAGATAAGGGAATGTGAATATTGCTGTAATATATATTAGCAGCAAATAAATAATTAAAAATTGTATGATTGTACATTTCTGATTGTGTATTTCTGTTTGTGTAACAAACGTTAACTAGCAAAATGTGTTACGTAACGTTATTTTGCATTTCTAGAGGTGTTTTTGTTTTGGGAAGCACTACAGTATGGAGAGCAGGTATGCGAGCGATTGTCCAAAAGTTAAAGCATGAGTTTCAATCATGGAAAAAATTAAGCTCCATGCTGCGATTACTAACTAGGCCACGGTGCACATCAATCACACGATGTACTTGAAAAATGTTGCCTATACAGCATTATTATTTTATATTTGTTCTTTCATTTATTTTTACATACAGTACTTTGTATAATTAGGACAGAAAACGAACAGGAGACTGGTTATCATTGTGCATGTATTTCAATTACAAGTTTTGGAAGAAACAATACATTAATTAATTAAAAACTAAAGAGTTAACGTTTTTCATTTCTGTATTTGTCCTATCTACTGAGGATTTCACAGGGTCCTTTTTTAACAAATCTTATCCCATAGTAATACTATATACTTCAAGGAATAAAATTGATACGTTTATGAAGAATATGGCATTTATGTTAATGTATTGTGTGCAAACAACATGAGATATTTGTTTTAATTCCCAACCTGAGTATACGACCCAATTCCTTTCTAAAAAAAACTTTCGGCTGGCTATTTGTGGTTAATTTTTTTCACACTACCAATTTAAAAACAACAACCCTAAACCTATAACCTTTTTTAAATATACAATTGTATGTGTAGTGTACTGTATATACTTTTTTTTTTTAAACTAGCAGTGGTAGGCCTACACCTGAACTGTTATAAGGTTACAGCTATACTAATATTAAAATGTATAAAATACGACTTGCCCTGCTAATAATATTATGGATGCAGCATGTCATTATATTACTGAAACATTTTAATTTCGATTAAAGATTGACAACATTTTGACGTGTAAAATCATTTAATATATAAATAAATCTCCGCGATCACACATAAACTACATCAGATTGACATCGATGTTATAGAAACATAAAAAAAGACAGAGGTTTGTTTAAAACAGTTTACCATAGAAACAGTCGTTGATCACACATTTTAAAGTTTATACGAAAAGACAGTGGCACGAACACGCACCAACATACACAGTCTAGTAAATAAAACGGCCAGATAAAAATAAAAAGCCATGCAGTGAACCTCCCCTTTAATCAAACTGTAGCCCCGCCTTACTTTTGTCTACTTTTGCCTTACTGCGCTTGCGCGGTCAACTTATTTCCTACGGCACCGGTATTGGGTACCAGGATTTATTTAATCTGCTTTTCAGCCAACGCGGATGCATTCCATCCACTCACACAGTCCACTAGCGCAGCGTTTCTCAAATGCGCTTTCATTCAGCACAGTTTGTGCTGCTTGCATTTTGTTTCCTCATACCGCTTCTGTTTCTGTTAGCTGCTATTGCCCACCATTAACGTTAGTATATGTTGATTGGCCGAGCTTTCATTCTGATCAGATTTCATTTTGGCGTCACAAATCTCTACCCATTTCGCTTTGTGTCCGTGCTCATTCGTTGATAAACAAGAGACGACTTTAGCAGTGCAACGTGAAAACAGCAGTATGGAGTAATCATTATTTTCTTTAGTGTGGTGGAGAAACTATCTGAAATATTCTAAACGAACATTGCTGCACATTAATTTGAAGGCAAAAATCCACGTCAGTGTTCGCCATAAATTACATAGTTGATAAATATTAGAAATAATTATCATAACGCTTTTTGCCTTGCATCGATTTACCACATTGCCAGAATTTGCGCAAAATTTTCTAAAATGGCAAGTGATGTGTGGGACAGTAAGAATTAACAATAACATTAAAAAACAGGATCAAAGTGCAGCTTCAGGTTTGGCAAGGGGGTCAGAATCGGGATACAGATGGAGGTGTGCTTCATGCTTTTCAAACATTGGCCCAACTTGCAAGGTACATGTTAAGCATAGTGATTAATGTTTTGTTTTGTTGTGATGCTAGTATTTTCTGTTATGAGGACTGTAATAAACGAAAACCAAGACTATAGCTATATTAAAATCATATTTTATTAGATTGGGAAAATCTGAAAATAGCATTATAAAAACTGGAACTTTCAGTTTTATAAATAAAGTATTTGCGTGCTGACTAGCAAATCTGTTTTAAAAAATTATCCTGAAAAAAAATACTTCCCGAAGCGGTTGTGGGGGAACAAAATCACACTATGATACATTTAAAGTGTACAGTATGTGTATCACTGTCATAATTATATCACATTTCCTTTTATTAGCTTTGAGAAGCCTTTTCATAAACTTTTTTCTGGAATAGCTGATGGTAATTAATCTACAGAAACACAACAGAAGCAGGCAGAATATATTGTAGATAAGTAATAAGTAAACAAATTTTTAAAAAATTAAAAAAGCAGGGATATACAGATGATGTGAACTGCTTAAAATAACCATTACATTCTATAAGAAACCAGGTTGTATGTATTTTTCTTTTTTTAGAGTAAACTATATTATAAATTACACATATGAGTAAAAACCTTTGTAAAGTTGTATGAAATAGCAATTTGGGTGCTAGGATACATTTTTATTTGATTATATTTTTGTCCATGACAGATGATGACAGGACAGGAGATAAACAGGCTATCTATCTAGTCTTGAGAGGTCAGCCAGCAGGCAGAGTGTAGACAGAGCTGCAGTGAGGCTAACTTCATTGAACAAGGGACAGCAAGAAAAAGAATTAGGCAAGTGGTAGACCAGAATATTGCTAGAGTAGCTATCAAAAAACCAACAAGCAGTCTGCTAGTGACAATGGTGAGGACAGTGAAAGAGACACTGTTAAGCGTACCAGAAGCAATGCTGTGTTAGCTGATTGTGAGCGTGGCAGCATACAAACAGAACAAGAGATTGAACCTGCATCGACAGGTCTTGATAACACCAATGATGACAGCCTTCCAGACTGCTGGACAATGACTCAGAAGGTACAATTCATGCAAAAGAACCCTTGGTTGATATTGCAAAATAAAAAAATGGAGTTGCAAAACATGCAGGGAGGTTGGAAATCTAGGTGCCTCAAAAATGCAAGGGATGAAAATATCAGTTGAGTGGTGAAGTTCCAGTGTAACACATGGAGAAACTAAAGGAAAACAACAAATGTCACTTAGGAAGAAGATTGGAGAACATAACAATTCTGAGGCTCACAAGGCTGTTTTGAGAATTATAGAAAATGCTCAAAAATGTGGGCTCGAAAACATAATAGCTAGAGTGACAAAGGAGCAATTTGCGAGTACGTCTCGATTGTTTCGTACAGCTTAAAAAATTGCTAAAATCAACAGGCCATTTACTGATTTTGTTCTTGTGCAAATATTCTGGACCATATTTCTGGAGAAATACACAAAAAGCTGATGTCTGCATTAGTTCTATCCAAACCTAAACTAGCACTTACTCATCCTTAACCCTTTGCGGTCCATTGTCGGACTGGGTCCGACATTGCAATTATTCCTATCAGGTCCATTGTCGGACCCTGTCCGACATCATCAAAAAAACACAAAAAACAGGTTTCTAGTCATTTTTTTCTCCGGAAAAAGCCGAGAAAACCATTCAATGGCCGAGTGGGAGCGACAGGAGCCGAGACAAGCCGATAAAAAAAAAAAAACGTATCTCATGAATAGTCATACTTGCCCCTGGCATCAGATAGGGGCGGTCATAAGGAAACAAGCTGGTTGTTCTGTATCAGCGCACAGAGACTATCACGGACATTTGCAGAGCTTTTTCGAGATGTTATAGTAATAAAATAATGACTTGGATTGCATTATTGAGGAGTTTGGTGATAAAACGAGTCATCAGGAGATGATTGATCGGTATGTACGACTATTATTATTATTATTTATTTATTAGCATATGTGAAAGCTATAGCAAACGAAAGGGTGGGGCGGGGCTCAGTTATTTTGGAGCTTGGAGCTCAGTGTTAATGACACAATCAAGGAAGTAGCCAGTGTAAACCACTTTAAAATATTCATGGACAAACTATATACACTTTATCATGCTTCTCCCAAATATCAGAGAACTTAATGAAAATTGGGAAAGTACTTGACACCAGATGGGTGGCCTCAAGTCAAAGAGCCGTGAAGGCTGTCTGGGAATGCTATCCAACATTATATGCACACTTTAAGCAGAGTTCAGAGAATGTGGAAAGGGATAACGAAAAAGCCATGTATTCTGGACTTCAGAAAGGCTTTCATCAGAGGCATTTGTAATGAATTTAGGAATCATGTATGATACACTGGAAGAACTGAGTGAGTTATCTTTAGAGTTTCAGAATAGAGGCTTAACAATTGTAGATGCTCACAGGGCAATCTGTAGATAGATTTGTGTTTTTGAATGTATGGCTGATAGACTTGGCTCCCATGGTGTGTTAGCACCAGAAGCAGTAAAATAATTTAAAGCTGTTGCACTGTACAAAGGCAGAAAATGTGATGTTGCCATCAGACAGGGTCCATTCTATCACAGCCTGGCTTCTGACTTAAAAAGCTGGTTGCTTACAGTGCGCTCTTCCAATGAGAAGTCAAAGAATAGCGACCAGACAGGGGAAGCTGAACACAAGCAAGTAATAGAAGAACTCAAAGTCTTATTCCCAAGGTACTTTCCTGATCAAATGGATATGATGCACGGGGACACAGAAGTAAAAAAACCTCTGCAAACGTTTTCACATTGAATCATAGTTAGTTTTACATGCTTACAGAGAATTCAAGGAAACTGAAGGCCAAATTATGCCTGAAGAAATTAAGCCTTTAATGGTGGCTGTAAATTCAGTGCCAGTTTCACGTGCTGAATGTGAAAGAGGCTTCAGCCAGCTAAATCTTATTGTGACTGCACATTAGGAGGCTGTGTGGTCCAGTGGTTAAAGAAAAGGGCTTTTAACCAGGAGGTCCCCTGTTCAAATCCCACCTCAATCACTGACTCATTGTGTGACCTTGAGTAAGTCACTTAACCTCCTTCTGCTCCGTCTTTCGGGTGAGACGTAGTTGTAAGTGACTCTGCAGCTGCTGCATAGTTCACACACCCTAGTCTCTGTAAGTCGCTTTGATAAAGGGTGCCTGCTAAATAAACAAATAATAAAATTATTATTATTATTATTTATTTCTTAGCAGACACCCTTATCCAGGGTGACTTACAGTCGTGAACAAAAATACATTTCAAGAATCACAGTACAAGTAATAATACAATTAAGAGCAATATAAATACAATGACTTTGGTTCTAGCAAGTACAAGTAGAACTTTCAATGGAATTAACCTCAGCTCTGTTGTTTCTAAAACTAGTCAGTCCCCCTCTTGAGAAGTTTAACCCTGATTCTTATGTCCAGTCTTGGATAGCTAAAGGCAAGCATTCAGCTGATGACAAAGTTTAAAAAAAAAAAAAAGACACCCAGATTATGACCCCCAGATGGAGAAGATTTGGATGCTGTTCTAATCCAAGGCTATCAATGTGGCATGGCCAGGTCCTGTTGTCGGTGAGTACCCAGGGTCTGGAAAGTATGGGGATGATTGTGGAGAATACTATAGATATTAAAATGTCAAGTACATCTTTTTTTTAAGTAGTGCCTGTTAGGGCTCCCGAGTGGCGCATCCAGTAAAGGCGCTTCTGCTCGGAGTGCAGGATGTGCCCTATAGCCTGGAGATCGCAAGTTCAAATCCAGGCGATGTCACAGCCGACCGTGACCGGGAGTTCCTAGGGGGCAGCGCACAATTGGCTGAGTGCTGCCCGGGTAGGGAGGGCTTAGGTCAGCAGGGGAATTCATGGCTCACCGCGCATCAGCGACCCCTGTGGCCAATAGGGCGCCTGTGGTTCTGCAGTGGAGCCACCAGATCTGTGTTGTCCTCCAGCACTATAGGTCTGGTGGCATCGATGTGGATCCGCAGTGCGAAAAATGACGGCTTGGCAGGAGCACGTTTTGGAGGACGCGTGCTCCAGCCGCCGTGTCGGCGGGGGGGTTGCGAGCGGTGAGCCAAGGATACAGACAATAATAATTGGGCATACTAAATTGGGGAGAAAACCGGGGTAAAAAAAATTGGCGACGACTAAATTTATATAAAAAAAAATTGTAGCCTGTTACATGAAAAATTAAAGGGGTATTTCAGCCCTGATTGTGCATTGTTTAACTTTGGATTTTTTGTAAAATGTTTTCATAGCACAGTTGTTTTTTCATACCATTTTTTTTTTTTTTTTACCATCGCCCATTTTTTATCTTGAAACAAAACTCCCTCCCTTCAGCAGTTAGTGTTGTATTTCTTAATACTTATCATTTATATTACAGTACATGACTCAATGATACATGCAGAGGATGCAAAGCTTTCAGTTTTTTCAGCTTCCTTGTTTTTGGTGATTTGGTTATAATTTATCAGTTTTTAAGGCTTATTTTATATAGAAAAAATGTATTGTGTACAGATATCTGTACATTTTAGAAGTACTTTTTCATTGACACTCAAATTGTCTACATTTTTTTAATGTTTACGTTTAGAAAAAAAATTAAAAATAAATCACAGGTCAACTCCACTCAGCTGCGCATATGAGTACCTGCACTTTTTTTGTTGAGAATTTCACCCCTGAGTGTGAGGAATGTGCGTGGTATGTGGTACTTCACATAAGTCATGACTAGGGCCCTGCATTTTTTTGAATCCTGTCCCATTACTACAAAGTACGTATTAGCAGATTAATAAACAGAATGCTGTAGATGACTACTGGAAATGACATTAGTAGAGACATGCAACAAATGCCTAAGGGAGGCAGCAACTGTGTTGAAAACTGGAAGAAAGTGTTTGCGGCAAAGAAAGCCGTGGAAGATGCAAAGGCTGTCCTTCGAATCGGTGATATCATGGGGCAAGTTCAACATGGAAGAGGGGGTCTTAGTCTCAGTTCAGCTACATGGCACAAGGCAGCCCTAGCTAAACGGAGGAAGCTGGTAGTCAACAAGGTGCAAAAACAGGAGGAGAGGATGAGGTGCGTAAAGGCCGTTTCCCAGGCCAAGCAGGGAGAATGGATGAGATGGGAGAGTGTGGAACAACGCAAGATCGGCTAGCAAGACCTATGGACAGTGGAACAGAGCAGGATCAGTTTATTCATCAGGTCAGCATATGATATTCTCCCATCACCACAGAACCTAAACCTCTGGGTAGGAGAAGATCCCTCATGTCCTTTGTGTTCAACACCTGCAACATTAAGGCAACATTTTGACAGGATGTAAGGTGGCTCTTAGCCAAGGACGGTTTACTTGGCACCATGACCAGGTGCTGCGATGTTTGGCCTTAGCATTGGAAGACAAGCGTAACATGACCAATTTGCATGACCAAGTTGCCACCAGTTCCTTCAAAAAATTACACACAAAAGACAACATTCCTCCGCCCAGGAGAGCAACCGCCAAGAAAAGGTGTTAAAACCAAGCCTCGCCCAGGACAACTGGAAACTGCTAGAGACTGGAAAATGCTGGCAGATGTTGGTCAACGGCTTATTTTTCCACCTGAGATTGCCACCACTAACCTTCGACCAGTTGTGGGGTAGGATGTGTAGATAAATGAAAAAAAAAAAAATATTTTAATGCATTTTAATTCCAGGCTATAAGGCAACAAAAGGTGAAAATTTTGAAAGTGGGTGTAGACTCTCTATAGGCATTGTATGTGTATAACCATTTATTGAAATCTGGACATTTGATGTATTCTGTAAGATATGTAAGCTGTTTTTCCCATCATCCTCCTGCTCACATATGTAACTGAGATGGATTTACCAGTGAGCAGGAGGATGAAAGGAAATGTAGTTCTGAGAGGTCCATGCAGGTACATGTGAAGCCATCTTGAGGCAGGGAATGCAATTTAGAAATGTAAAAAAGTGGTCAAAAAGTAAAAAAAAATAATTAAAACAATACACACACCTTACTTAAACAGTTGTAGCAACACATGGGAACATGTAGCACAGTAAATAAAAAGGTCCTTATATACCCTTTAAGCATAATCAGTTGGTTAACCCAGTCTTCTTTCATGGATTGATGTTGCTCTGTGAAAATGTGTCCATATGCAGAAACACTTCATATGGACACATTCAGCATCCACAGAATTGGTAACAACTGACAAATATAGTTTAGCCTTTCTTGCTAAATTGGGAAATAGTTCTGCATTTCTCCACAATTCAGTCAAAGAAATTTCACTACTGTTTTCTTTTTCATATAGTTGATATCACTCCATTTCTGATTTACAGTAAGCATCAAACCCTGTGGATCTAAAATCCTTACTGCCTTCAGAAAATTGTGAACTGGTTAAATAAAACGTAGTTTTATTCTGCAGTGATCAGGGTTGTAGTAACTCTAAAAACTTTGTGGAAAATTTTAACAACACAGTTTGTTTATTCTGCCTTCTATGCTGTGCAACTCTCATGCCAGTGCTCGGTAGGTATTTATTAATTCTGCAACTTTGTTATACGTTTGATGAATTCTAACGTTACGGCTTTCAAAATAAGTTATACCCATCAGTGTGCAACACACCATGTGGATATTGCTGTGTGCAATCTCTCAAATAAATGCTTTTTTGAGTTTGTTGGTGCATCTATTTGTTCTAAAACAGCAAGTCTTGAGGTATGCTTTTTCTTTAAACACGTCAATTTCTAGAATGGCAATAATTGTCCCTCGTAATTAGGGGGTGTTTTCTAATTAGACAGAATTTAATGGGTTGATTACTTAATAATTGTTTTGATCAGTTTAGCTGGAGCGGCTACCCAGACATCTGGATGTTTTGGACTGAATTGCAGGTTAAAAAAACAAGTCATAAAAAATGCAGGGCCCTAGTCATGACCGTGGAGAGAGAATTTGGAGTTTCTAAACGCGTGGAAACCCGGCCATTGCTGATCATTCATCATTCAATCAACAGTCATAGGCAAACACCTTGTAGACAGAAAATCCCATCAGTGATGCAATGTGAATGATAAAGCACAGCGCTCCAAATTAGTGTGATTCAGGAAATGTGCATGATGTGAAAGACCAAAACACTAATAAAATGGTGCTGTTTGTTTTTTGTGTTATTGATTTAAAAAAGAAAATGTTGGCAAGAGAAACAAAAAACACATATAAATGCAATAATATAACAGAATGGCATTATTGTTTTGGAAGACTTGCAGAGTTTCAATGCAAAAATGACCTGAATTGTTCCCGGTGGGAAATCCAACACTGTGTGTTTCTTTTGAAGTAAGCTCCTGTCAGCAATTCAACTGTGTGCTTGGAAAGCAAATTTCAAAATGCAAGAACTGACTTCTGGTTGTTTTTTATTTTTTCATTTTATGATGATCTTAATACGTTTGAAAGGTCCTTGAGTGACAGTACTGATCAAACTCAAGTCCTATTTTCTATATTTTTCTTTCACAGACCTGGCACAATACAAGATTTACAACCCCACCAGTGTGCCTCAACCCAGGTGGGATCACTATTTATCAACAAAACTGGTCTCCATGTCCATCAATATTTTAGCATGTGGACATGATACATGATATTCCTTCATTGGGGCAACTGTCAGACACCATTTTGGCACATTTGGCCATATACTTGATTGTGTTTAAAAAAAAAAAAAAAAAAAGGTCAAGTTACTATCGAGAAATGTGACTTTATAGTTTTTGCAATGCATGAGCAAGTTGTTTACCAACAAATGTACCAAGAGCAGCATAATTAATACTATAACATCTGTGGATTCATAGCAGATATATATATATATATATATATATATATATATATATATATATATATATATATATATATATATATATATATCCTTAAAAGCAAAGTTTAGTGTAATAAAAGAAAACTAACACCCCTGCTATCAAAACAATATTGCTTACAAAGCCCTGTGGCACTTTTCTTACAGTTTAGGAGACTGGATCAAATATGCACCATAGGTCCACTTCTGAGAACCATTGATGAATTATTATTATTATTTGTTTAGTTAGCAGGCGCCTTTATCCAAGGCGACCTTCAGAGACTAGGGTGTGTGAACTATGCATCAGCTGCAGAGTCACTTACAACTACGTCTCACCCGAAAGACGGAGCACAAGGAGGTTAAGTGATTTCCTCAGGGTCACACAATGATTCAGTGGCTGAGGTGGGATTTTGAACCGGGGACCTCCTGGTTACAAGCCCATTTCTTTAACCACTGGACCACATTGTTATGCATGGTGTTAAAAAGACACCAGGCCACGTAGAAATGCATTTATTGCAGAGAGGAAACCACAAGCAACATGATTCTCGGATGACCAGCAACCTGTTACTGTACGTAATATAGCATTAACATTTTGTGGCCAATATGTTTGTCTTGGGATGTTCCATCTCAACAGCATACAGCATTTTCACTGGTACACACAACAACTGCACGCGAGTGGCTAGGGTTATTTTTATCCACATCTTTGTTAACGGGGCCTGCTGATTTTATACAACCCTGTTTTCAGTTTTGGATGACCTACTTTCTGCTGCCCTAGGATGTAAATACTTGGATGTTCATTGGGCCATGCATACCACCCAAAATGTACTTCTATGAGTATATTTCTGTTTCATTGATATTTCATGCTATACCTATATAAACAACTGCTGAATTCGAGTATATATGTGAATATAATTATTGTATAAAGTGTACAGATTATACATGGTAAGTTAAATAAATTCTAAAATTAAAAGTTCATGAAAAAATAAACTTTTTGAAATATTATTCTTTTTTGCTATGTTGGCTGATCAATGGTTATGTGGGGTCAGCTAAGTATGACCATCCCGTTTATGAGAAAAATGAAATTACTATCAGGGACAGTTAACATATGTAGCTTTTAAATGATGTATCAATAAACTCCTGAATTAGAAAGAGAGCTAGTGAAGAAGAAACTGCTGGGGTGTGCAGGACCTCAGTGACTTCCACAAATGTCATGACCCTGTATCTTGGCAACAAACACAGGAACCTTTAATATTTATCAGCAGCACACAAATTATGTGGCAAGCGTCATATAAATGTACATGATCGCTGCCACCAACAGTGGGTGTTTTGACAGAGTATGGCCCACAGCTACATATAAGATTAAACTAAAAATCAATTATGACTTAAACAGACATGCTGCTTTAGCTATTGGTATGCAGATGCAAATTTACTATAGACATGTGAAACTGTTAGATGGTTTGAATTAAAACAATTGAGGTGGAGTAAAGGATCAAGAGATGCAGCAGATGGTGAAAATGTGTATGAATGAGGTTTGACCAAGTGTATGTATATCAAGATTTGATATGTTTTTCTAAATCTTCATGTTATGTAGGTTGTTTATGGCGAATTTTGCATCATTCAGCTTGTTTGAGGATTATCACTGTGGTGGTGAGATAAAGTGGCTCCTCAGGATTGAGTGTGACAGACAGCAATATATTGCAGGCTGGAATGCAGCATCCATCCAACTATTCGGAAATGATTCAGATGGAAAGAATCGTATCATTGGTTTGCCTCTTTCTATAGTGCCTCGTTTCATCATTAACTAAATAGAAAAACAGCTTTTTCAAGTGCCCCTTTCTTGAGAGTAAACTTTCTGTTAAACTGAAAAATCTAATAAAGATGCATTCACAAAGATGCATTGACGCAAAGACGAACATTACATATGGAGGCAGTTTGTAGCACTCTGCTGTCACACAGAGTATTACAGTTATGCGCTACTTATCATTTCCAGTTGATTACTCACAAATGTTTTCTCCCTTTTTATGAACTGTAGTATGGCTTGGCAAGTAGAAGGATTAGAACTGAGCCTAATAACGAAACGCTGAAATTGTAAAAGCTTCTCTTCGAATTCCTCAGGAAGCTAATGACGCTTTGTGACAGACCCAGTCCCTGGTTCAGCTGTGCTGTTGCTGTGGTAAACAGGAAGGCTTGCCCGGAGCTGAGCTGATTGAGTGGTCCTGATTGGCTGGGGGTGAGCACGGGGAGCCTATGCCTGTTTAAGAACGCAGTGACACCAGTTCAAGGCTACTACACCAGGGCCATAGCTACGAAGGTGGGCGCTGAGTGAAAGCTTGCTTTGTTTACATCAAGGAGGAGAGCATCCACTCCACAGGATAACTACTACAGAACCCTTCAATTGCCAGTCAGTCACGTTGCTGTTTGTGAACTCGGGCTGTCACATCTTTTGTTGGCGATTTTAATACAAGCATCACTATTCTGTACTCGAATTTAAGACGCAGGCCATTTATGAGAAGAAAAAAAATGGTCTAAAAAATGCTTCTTAAATTCGAAGGAATACGGTATATATATATACACACCTGTTGTGCCAGAGTAGGGGGAGGAAGTGTAGTCCAGGGGCTGATCCAGGACTACATCTCCAGAGTGCCATGGTGTTGGGATTAGAGCCAGGAGGGGAAACACCTGGCTCTAATAGAACAAGGAACACCTACCTGCCTCTAGTTAAGCAGGCAGGGATATATAAGCAGGTCAAACTGTGTGAGGGATTGTCTGTGGCGACAGACCTAAAGAAAAGGTATTGTTACCTTAGCCGTTTTATTAGCTAGGACTTGTGAAAAGTTTAGTTAAGCACTCCTTGGTGGAGTTAGGCTTTTGTTTTGTTTGTTAATAAATACATGTACAGGCATCACCCTGTTTTGCAACCTATCTGTGGTCCAGTGTGTTCCTATTTTACATTAGAAGACAGTGTGGAAGGTTGAGGTTGCAAAGAAATCTCCACTTTGCCACACTATATATATATCTATATTTTATTATCTCACTATTTTTGGCCATTTTGATTTCTGCCTATGCTCCCTCTGTGAAGCCTCATACAATATGTATTACTATTTTTTAAATAAAACAAAAGTCAGTAAAGAGAGTAAAGAAGTGAATACCAAAGGGAGGAAACGCAAAGGAAGATACTGGTGTCTGGCCTGTTCAGGGTCAACACTTCCTCGCTTGTCCTCCACACCCGTCCTTGAGCTTCAGCCGACACTGCCTCTTATACCATCGGGGATCAAAAAGGATGTACCAAACGTGCACAGCAGCAAGGAAGGCCCAGCATTTACTTAGTATGTGCAGACAGCATTATAGCATTGTGATAGCAGGTTTTCTAAATAGTTATAGGGGTGAAGGGTTAACACTGTTTGTGTTCATACCTTGCAGTCCCATCCCTTTAAAGGATATCCTGTCTTCAACGTCAAGGCTGGACAACAGAAAGAGTAAAAGTTAGATTAGCTACAGAGCTACAGACACCCTTGTCATTAGCCCTGTAATGGCTATTCCAATTCAGCTGCCATATAGCAGTGAAGACATTTTGTTAATTTCCTAGTCAAATTCTTTCATTGAAGATATGACCCTTATGGAGGGAGATCGCTGTCCAAAAATATTCGTATGCGTAAAAATAATTTGTACTTTTAATTACGAGTACAAATCAAAAATATGAGTATAACTCAAGAAAAGCTACAGGTACAAATCACAAAGTTACAACTACGACTCAAAAAGTTACGAGTACAACTCACAAAATTACACATTGGATAGAGTGTGAAATCACTGTAAAAAATATGTCACAGAGGTCACAGGACAGGCTGTTGATTGGGAGGAACAATCGATGAGTATTTAACACCGCATGCATCCAGCACCTTGCATTGCTGATAGACGGGAAGGACTGGCTGCATGTTGGTGAAATGTGTAGGAGGAATTTTCAAAGCAGGAATATGGCATAAAGTCGCCCAACAGATGGACAGTCTCAGGGTGCGTTCACGGAGATCATTATTGCAAAATATAGCATTATACGTCCATATGTGTTGCTACAACTGTTTAAATAACGTACCTGTAATTTACTGTAATAATACTAAGAAGAAGAAGAAGAACAACAACAACAACAAATGTACATGTTTTTCGCATATTCCTAAACACTTCATATTTCGAATGTACAGAATAAATATAGTTTGCATTTAATAATGCGGATATTGGATAATATCATTGATAAAATAAAATAAAATAGTTTCTACTGTATATTCTCCCTAGATATAACTTAGTTACTCTTTTTGTGGTGCACCTTTTATTACATTTTTTAAAATGTTTGTCAATTTTAGATTTATTTTTATTTCCTGCTGCTGCTGGCAATGGTAGAAAGCAAAGTTTTATATTACCGGTATCACTCTTTCAATATATGACCTAGAATGCCTTTATCATTTATTGGAGTGAAGATAATAACGACATTTTTTGTATAATAATGAAACTTTTTTAGTCTAATAATCGGATTTGTTGTTTATTGGAATTAATCAAAAGATTAATCAAATTTAATGCCAGGCTGTGTGGTCCAGTGGTTAAAGAAAAGGTCCTTGTAACCAGGAGGTCCCCGGTTCAAATCCCACCTCAGCCACTGACTCATTGTGTGACCCTGAGCAAGTCACTTAACCTCCTTGTGCTCCGTCTTTCGGGTGAGACGTAATTATAAGTGACTCTGCAGCTTCTTTAAGACACAAGTAGAGCAAAAATGCCTTAATTTGTTAGTTGTGCTTGTGTTCGTGCCATTCAAAAATAAAATAAACAATCTTATGGATTATTTGTTTAATCATTCTGATAATGTGTTTTTCACTGTTTCAGGGCAGGAACGGCCCTCCACATATGAGAGGGAGCAGGGCAAAGCTTGCTGATTTAAAGTTATTATGTTTATTATTTAAAAAGGAAATGTATTGTTTGTTTATTTTAGCACAGGTGAATGTATTATGATTTAAAAGTAATGGTTTAGTGTATAGGTATAATTGAAATGTATGATGTTGTGATTATGTAAAAACGAGTGTTGTCTTTGTTATCATGTTTGTTTTGGCTGTGGTCTGGCAGGGGTGATTGTTAGCAGTTAGTTCCTGCCAAACATCCCATGAAAATGGGTGGTCGGCAGCGGCTTAATTATAAACAGAGTTGCTGCTGACCACGCAAATATTAAAAACCCTGTGCAGAAGGTGACCATCACCAGATTAATTAATTGATTAATTTGTTGCTAGTCTGGAGATGGTCACCGATATGAAAGCCTGCAGCTTTCCTTGTTCGGGGTGGGTGTTCGGAGGAGGAACGTGTGGGGAATTCTGAGGCAAAACAAAACAATTGCTACAAGTGCTGGAAGCCACAGCACCGTATTTGCTTAGTTGGGGTTATTTTGTGTGCAAAATTTGTTTTTGGTTCAACGTTTTGTTTTTGTTAAAATATTGTATTTTATTTTTGAAACAGCGCAGAGCGCCTTTCACCTGGGTACCTTGTCTGTCTGTGTTCTCTGCTTCCGGATCTGGTCTGGGTATGTCATCACCCTCGGCTACCCTGTCACAATCATGTTTACTAAAAGCTGATCTCTTTTAAATCTGGCTTTTTGTCCATTTAACATGTTTTGAGATGACAATATAAAGAAAATAATGAGTTGTTATCATCTGCAATAAATACACCCAATGTTTAATTTAACTATTATTGTGTTATTATATGCTGTTATTTTAACACCTTCACAGTTGGTACGACGTCAGTGAATTGAAGAAAATAAAAAGTCCCAGTTGGGTAACCCTGATTACATGGACAGTGCGAGAAACTAAAGCGCTGATATAAATTTGGTCAGACATCAAAATCTAAGCTGAACAACTGAACAAAACTCACAAAAATAGTAAAATATAAATCAAATAGTTTTTTTTTCTTTTTTTCTATTAAGTGTTGTTGTAACTGTTAATCTGTATATTTAAGCTTCAAATCGAGGGTTAAATCGAACAATTATACAGTACTGGTAAAAAATAAGTTACTTTCACCTCTGCCTACGGCAATTGAAAACATGGCTTAATGAGTTAATGTAATACAAACTTGCAATACTATCACAATGGTATATGAAACAAATACCAGCGCATCTCTGTTCACGGCAAAGTAAAGTAAAATGCCTTTTTAAATATTTTTTAAAAATTAAACATCCAGGCACTTGTAAAAACACTCTCTTTAGACATATAGCATGACAGAAAGGTGGATGACTCTGTTAAAAGGTTCACAAGTATGGGAAAACAAACAGGTTTTGCATTAAGCCATTTTATAATATTTATACAACTGCTATACATGGAGACAGCTTTTTTAATACAACATTTTAAGTACAGGGATGTCATTAAATTTTAATTCAAAGGGATGTCTGGGGAAATGCATTATGGTGACTGTTGACACGTCATGAATCTCTGACAATAACACAAAGGGATTAAGAATTAAAGTAAATATAACTTCCTCTGATCGTACATGTTTTTACTTACAATTTTGTTTTATGCCAGTCTTCCGATCACTACTACTGCTGCAAAGCTTCCGTTGGTAAAGTAAAGTAATCTTAATGCGTTCTTCCTCATGTCACAAAACAAGAGACTAAAGTGAAAGTAAAAACCTTTACCTAATCCCAAAAAGTTGCACATCTAAGGCTCCAGAATGTTGATGAATCTTAAATTTTTCCTCATTCATATGCAAAAAATAGACACACAGCAATGATCGGGTTAAAGTTAAATGATTAAATATGGCTAGGAATAAGTTCTTTCATGTGCTCCCAATGTAGTTTTCATAACGGACTATACAGTACTGGGGAAAGTTAAGCACTTTGAGCAAGCACGTTCAAATTCTGTTTATTAGTCAAGAAAGTCTGCCATATATTGATATGCTTTGTCCTTTTCTTAAGGGGGAACCAAAGCAACACTTTCATGTTTTTGTTTTTGGGAATAACCTATGCCTCAGGGTCTGATTCGTCGTTATTCAGTATAAGCTGCTAATGAACTCAATATGTATAATGTTTATTTTAGCTTAAGTTCTAATGGTTTTATGTGATTTGCGTGATCAGCAGTTTTATCAGCAGATCTGCCTTGGAGACGAAGTTTAGTTTACAGCTGGGGTCTTCAAATGACAAAAGAACAGTGCATGAATCCCAACATTCATTAAAAAAAAACAGCTTTGGAAAGTAGACAAAGTAAAAAAAAAAAAATATGCAGAGAAAAAGCAAATCATAAAAAAATGCTTTATAAAGCATAAACAAATAAGAATGACTAGCTCACACTTTACATTATTATCCCCTATTATTAACTTCTGAAATGGCATTTTCCTTGACAATTACTGACCAAAAAGATAAAGGATCTCTTAATCGTTCATTGAGACTGATACTATTATATGCAACTTGGCAAAAGAAAGCCCCAAAAACAAACATTTAAATCATTTATCATCTTTAATTAATAAGTATTATGTGTTATATGATAAAGAGCTTAAGTGTAATATGCTGTCATGTAAGGCTTCTGTGTAGAAGGTAATTTCAATAAATCATACACATACCATTGAGAGTATGGAATCCAGGCAAGTGATGAAATTCTCTGGCTAACAAATGAAGTTTAAGACATTTCATACTGTAATAGAGAAATTAAATTAGATGCTTAAATATTACATGTCAAACTTTCCATTTGATATTCTTTTGATTCGGTGGCATTCAGGTGGATAGTGCAGTTTATAAATGAGCTCATTTTAATTGTTAGAGGGCAGGGTTAGTGGGGCATGTATGTCCACAGAGCTGAACCTCTATTGGGGCACCCTTGGCCAGCACCAAGCAAATAGGTACAACTGTAAAGGTGGTGGGGGGGTCAAGGTTGCCCCAATTGTTTCTTGAAACTTGGCTTGTGTTTTTGATATCTCCACTTAAATGGCTGGACACTTTTGTTAACTTGGTGTTTTTTCACATTTCCAGTGTGTTTTTGTTTCAGATATAATTTATTTTTTCACTTAATGGATAGTAAGCCACACACACACATTACGGGAATAGCAAAATTGTTCAACCTATATTGAGGTAATGTATTGCCGTTTAGATAGGCTAAACGTAAATAGTAGCCTGGTCAGCTGAAAGGCTTAAGCTGTGAATCTGTGTAGCGTAGCGGTTACGTAGTTGGCGTGAAAATATGACTAGTTAGGGTTCAAATCCTGCCATGTTGTTATGTGTGCAAAAGTATGTGTGTTCAGTGTCATGCATATCAACTAATTAATTTGTTTTTCACATAAAAAATGTGTTTGTTACACATAAATAAAATACATAATTTTTTTTATTTTAAGTTTGCAATATAAACCCTGTGTGGGAATCAAACCCAAGATATGCTTCCAATGCAGCTTCCAATGCAGACGCCCTCACTTTCACACCACAAAGTTTGTCCTTCCATTTTACAACATTTGCAAGTAGTATATCAGTAAAGTTACAGTTTTTAACAAGTAACGAGACAAACAAGATTTTGTAAATAATGATTATGTATTATCCCAATTGTATTGAAAGCTTTCATCTGATTTTTGCAAACTATCATAATAAGCTTGATCCGTTAATTTAGTATATTTTGGAACGCTTTCATGTTTAGGAAGTAGTACTCAGGGAGACGGTTTTGAATTCTCAGAATGTTTTATTTGAAACAACAGAGAATTCCTGTCGGGCCGGAATTCATGGCACCAAAATGATAACCCTGCGTTTTAGTGTTGGCACTTTCACTGCATATTATTATTATATTCTCTCCGGTCACAGCTCACACGCTCGCTCAGTCGCACCCACAGTTTCTCATTCAAGTTCAGCGCTGGACTGTCTTGTAACGAGGTGACCAGAAATGAACACAATATTCTAGGTGAGGTCTTACTAATGCATTGTAAAGTTTTAACATTACTTCCCTTGATTTAAATTCAACACTTCTCACAATATATCTGAGCATCTTGTTGGCCTTTTTTATAGCTTCCCCACATTGTCTAGATGAAGACATTTCTGAGTGAACATAAACTTCTAAGTCTTTTTCATAGTTCCTGTCTTCAATTTCAGTATCTCCCATATGATATTTATAATGCACATTTTTATTGCTTGCATGTAATACTTTACACTTTTCTCTATTAAATTTCATTTGCCATGTTTCTGCCCAGTTCTGAATGCTGTCTAGATCATTTTGAATGACCTTTGCTGCTGCAACAGTGTTTGCCACTCCTCCTATTTTTGTGTCATCTGCAAATTTAACAAGTTTGCTTACTATACCAGAATCTAAATCATTAATGTAGATTAGGAATAGCAGAGGACCTAGTACTGATCCCCGTGGTACACCACTGGTTACCTCGCTCCATTTTGAGGTTTCTCCTCTAATCAGTACTTTCGGTTTTCTACATGTTAACCACTCCCTAATCCATGTGCATGCATTTCCTTGAATCCCTACTGCGTTCAGTTTGAGAATGAATCTTTTATGCGGGACTTTGTCAAAAGCTTTCTGGAAATCTAAATAAACCATGTCATATGCTTTGCAATTATCCATTGTCAATGTTGCATCCTCAAAAAAGTCAAGCAGGTTAGTTAGACACGATCTCCCTTTCCTAAAACCATGCTGACTGTCTCCCAGGATATTGTTACCATATAGGTAATTTTCCATTGTAGATCTTACTATAGTTTCCATAAGTTTACATATTCTGTGGCTGGAGCCTTAATTACCTATTAATCAAATAATTACCTTATTAAGGCTCCAGCCACATTCCCACAAGATTTATATGGATGGGGACTTTAACCCCATCCACGCCAACTACATATTATAAGCCCGGCTTTTCGCCAGTCTAAAATAATAATGTCGGACGGCTTTCGTCCATCCGCACACAAATAAATTTAATATAATACTACTACGACTACTACGACTACAACTAATAATAATAATAATAATAATAATAATAATAATAATAATAATAATAATAATACAATACAGTACAATACAATACAAATAATATATACATAAATAAATAAACATGCACAAGGGGTTAATATTTGTATTCTATAAAAAAAAATGGAGGCAAATGTTCCATTTTAAAACAGAAATAAATAATTTAATGTAAATGATATAGACGTCACAATAAGTGTGTTTCCTAATATATTTCCATGTTGACAAGCAGTGTGGAGTAGTGGTTAGGGCTCTGGACTCTTGACCGGAGGATTGTGGGTTCAATCCCAGGTGGGGGACACTACTGCTGTACCCTTGAGCAAGGTACTTTACCTAGATTGCTCCAGTAAAAACCCAACTGTATAAATGGGTAATTGTATGTAAAAATAATGTGATATCTTATAACAATTGTAAGTTGCCCTGGATAAGGATGTCTGCTAATAAATAAATCCTAATAATGACAAAACAAGTTAATTGTCATTAAACTTGGATGTCCTATAATATACATCTGCATGGATAAAAGTGCCTGGGGTCTGAAAAAATCTGCAAAATAATGGGAGAAGGACATTTTGACTTTACATTGGCGACTTATTTGTCTTACTATTTGACAGGTATTGCCTTTTTTTCTACATTTCACCTAAAAGTGTTGGGAACTACAAATTAGTGAAATGGTGCTTTTGGCTGATTTACTTTTGCTGCGCCAATACCCTGGAAACACTGAAACACTTAGCAATACTAATCCGTAGACTTCCTACAGTATCCTCTCTCTATATAATGGTATATGTTTGCTCTAATGCAGCTATTGGTTATCCCCCAGCCCTTTGTAAACTGGAGGTCATAACGTACTCTTAGAACAAGTTTCTTTGCTTGCTGGCTGTTCATCCCCAGGTGTTATTTAAGACCACAAAGAGCTATAGACCAGGGGACTTGTCAGTCTGCTGCTCTCTGTATGTCATAACTGACTTTCCTTACAGCTACTCAAGTTGAGCATTTTACAACATAATTTTGAGATATATGGCTTTGCTTTTGTACACGCATGAATAAGAAACATGGCAAGTTGATGAACAAAATCATAGGTCTTGCAGTTTTTTATATCCTACACAATCGGTGGATCAGACCCTAAGCTTTGTTTATCCTTGGTGTTAAAGGGCATGAATCTATTGCTTCTGTGCTTCTAAGCCTTATCTTTATGACCATTATTATAACGGCAAAGAAATCCTCATGGAGGGATTGCTGCTGCTCACGGATGTGTATTAGTACTTTAATGAAATCATTCACTTTTGTATGAATTCCTGTTCGGATGTCACAATGGTAGTACCTGTGATGGTTAGGCATTGTCAGGCGTTTACAGCAGAATTTAATAAAAGATTTGTACCTGCTTTGACTTTGATTGATACTACAATGATGAAATCTAGGCCTCTGCAAATCAAAGTGGGAACACACTAGTCTTTGACTGAACGTACTGTCAGTCAAGGCTAAAAATGTGTCAGTTTTTGACTAATGCCAACATTGATGAGTCTCTTTTATAGTATATAGTTGGTCCAAGTTGTGCCTTACCACATTAGTTTATTTGAGCCAGCTGAAGCTTGAAAGAAGACTGGTATTTGGAGAATGTTCCTCAGAGATTCAAAAGTGTTTTTATTCCTGTACTGCAGTTACAATTTTGTGTCAGCCGTTGGCATTATCTTGATATGGTTTTTGTTATTTTTAATTATGGACATTTTCAGGCAGTCACAGTACATTTTATTTTCTGTGTTTATAATAGTCTTTTGTGTGCTGCTGTTGCTTTTTTGAAATGAGTACAGTACAGTTCAATGGCTTTAATTAAATTGCCTCAAATTGTAATTAGGTAGATTTGCCTTCCTTATTGCTGTTCTCAATTTTGGTAAGGTATTTGTTTTCCTAGGCCATTTTTGCAGCATATACATGCTCTCTTTTTATTCATACAATGATGATACTGTTAATTTGATTAATAATTGGTTATCAAAGTTACTAACAATTACACAGCCTTTAGGGATATTTGATTTACAATGTTTGCATGACAATGTAACTTTCAAGGACTATCATGTTCCGGTAAAGTTAATCAAATTGCAGACTCATCTCCGTTCTCTGGATGTTGTGTAAGTGTCTTGCTTCTAAAATAATTGTAGCAATCTTATCAAAAAGGGTTGTGGATATAAAAAGGAGTCCATTGTATTTATAGTAAGGAGCCCATTGTATTTTCCAGTTGCTTATTCACCAGTAAAGGGAAACTGACAAGTGACTTTTATTTTATTTTGCTTTGAATTAAATACAACCTGTGTGTTACAATTCACTGCAATTAGTTTATTATTATTATTATTATTATTATTATTATTATTATTATTATTATTATTATTATTATTATTATTATTTGAATGAGAGTGTGAGTGGAATACATTTATTATTATTTCTGATGTCTATTTTGCCTATAACCAACATTTCCTTCACTGTTCCTGGGAAATAAAATCTGCCTTTTTTATTGCAACTGTGTTTTAAGTCTATTCACCTGTTGTTATATGTAAGACTAAATTTCTCTATTGTGTGCACACCCATAGCATTAGCTAATTTATACTAGTAGAGTGGAGGCATGGTTTTTATAATCTAATGTTTTAGTTGTCTGTGTGTTTTTGATTTTGTACACAACTGTAACTAGTTAATTGAACTGACTTTTATAGGTACTCAGACTTGGCAGGGACAACATACCATTCTTATCCCAAATTAACTATAACTTAGCAAACCCAGGTCCCATATATCTCTCTTTGACTCAGAGGAGGTGTCCTGATTGATAGTCTTAGAGTCAACACATTTCGACACATAGTATGTCTTCATTAGGTGTTTATTTTATTTTTGTATATGACAAGAGACCAATGCTTCAGGTTATGACCAAGAAATCCAACTCCAGATATCCCAGTGAAAATGGATTATTAGAATCCATTTAAGTTTTTGTGATTGCTGCAATTACTTTTGTGTATTAAAAAGGTTTGTGTATCAACTGTTTTTGAATGGTCAGTCTGTTTCCTAAGTTAGTGCTTTAAGGTAATAACTAGATAGATACATTGGTGACCATTAGTAAATTGGAGGAGATTCTGAATGGTTTAATCTTACCAGGGATTTTTTGACTATTTTCCACTAAACACAGATAAAAGAAAGATAGCATTTTTCTTTAAAAAAAAAAAAAAAACAAAGGCCTGTTTGTGTGCCCCATTAAGTCAACTTGTGTACTATGCACAGACCTATTTCTGCTTATACACTAGATGAGGTAATGTTTATGTCTGATTATGCTGTGCCACTTACAAAAACTTAAATGAATACAATAGGCATATTCACACACCATTGCTCTGAACGAATAGGAGCAAAAAATAATTTTAAAAATCATATAGCCCTATGTCTAATAGGTATAATTATATTGGTGATATGGTAATGTGGACCAGTTCCCGTCTGTCTGCCTTGTGAAACAAAGAAGTGCTTGTCAGACTTTTGGAATCAGATGTTAATGATATTTCATGGCTTTGTTGAGTCTAGGTAGAAATGCTACTGCACCTAAAAGGGAAATGACTTTCATACCAAAGCTTTCTTTCAGCCAGCTTCTCTGATACAGAGAGAAGTTGGCAGTGATCCTCCCATGTTTTTACATTCTAGGCATGAGTAAAATGGAGCTTTCAAGACTATTGACAGACTTGTTTTTAACTATTTCTACAGGCACATAAATGAAGGTTTGGAAATTGCAGATAAAACATATTCGTAGAATAAGGTATTATTTTAATGTTTTGGTATTGGAGAATTCCAGAATATTAATACGTTCTTGAAGGTTCTGTAAAGCATTTCTTTGAGGCATAACCTTATTTGGTTACATTGTTGTGTCATTTTTAGCATATGTCAGTACAATACTTGTGAAAGAGTTTCCTAGAGGTTATAATACTAAAAAATGCTAAAAGAAATCAGTTCAGTATATTTAATTCTGCATAATAGTGCAGGTGAGTATAGGGAAGCAGAGGATCTAAGAAGGGGACAAGGCTTTTGAAGAGGCATCTCTGAGGACTAGGAATTGCACAGTCTGTGTGATTTTTTTGTGTAGTTTCTTATTTCTTTCACTCTCACATTTCCCAGACATGGTGTAGTAAAATGATAGCAGTGTGTTAAATTAGTACAGTTCTGTTAATGCGCACATAAGTATTGTAATGCTCAGAGAGGTATGGTAAAAAATATTAAAAACACAGCCAACCATTATAGACTACGGTAAATTGCATAGTATACATACAAGGAAAGCCTGGTAAAAGTATATGCATATTTACCACAGTAAACTTTTATGAGAACATACTTACTAAACCCCACCCCTTCATTTGCACTCCTCAGCCTTCGTCAATTTGCATTCCAAATTCCAAAGAGTAAAGAGTCTGTCAGACAGCAACTATTACAGTCAGATATCAATACAACTGAATTATGTTGCACAAATCTGTTAATTAAAAAGCGAAGTGCCTCGGATATAAATACTTTGTAATGTTTTTTATATATAGGACAGTAGAAAATATAAACTGTGTTATGTCAGGAGAACGTATGTGGTACATTAAATGGCAGGACACCAGTTCATTTTTATTTTCACACCTGTTCCCAGCAGGGGTGGATTTGTGCTAGGGTTGCAGTAGCCTCTTGACCTTGCACACCAGATGCATATGCAGTAGGGATGGGATGAATCCAGCAGTTCCGAATAATATTCCTTGAACCGACACATTTCAATTGAAATCCGGTTAAACTTTTAAATCACACAATTAGGTTTGTGCTGTGTGTATAATCTCCAAAGTGCTTTCAGTTAAAAACACATTGTCGCCTTTTAATCTGTAAGCAGGTGAGTTTCACGTGGCTGATGCAGACCCACATTATAAACACATAAGCATAACAATAGTGTTTAACGTCTTCAGGTAGCGTTTTAAAAAAATCCCTCATGTTACAATTCTTCGATCTATTGATGTTGAGGTTTAAAAGTTTTAAATTGAGATGAGGCAAAACATACATGATGATAACTGGCCAGCGTGTGTTCGTCTTCGCCCTCCTGAGTCAGCGCAGGGGTGGTAGCGGTGAGCTGAGCTGAAAAAATAATTGGCCATTCCAAATTGGGGAGAAAATAATAAAAAAATAATTGGCAACAACTAAATTAAAAAAAAAAAAAAGTTTAACCGGCTTTCAATTGAAATGTGTCGGTTCAGTGAGACCTTAAAGGAAAATTATTGAGAACCGCTGTATTCGTCCCAGCCATAATATGCAGGCATGGTAATATTTCTTCTCGCTGAAAATGTATCCTGAAACTGCAGGGGGTCCCAGTGCCAAATGGATGCACTCCATTGACCTTATCACTTGAGGAAGAACTCATCCTGATGATGAAATCCATTTCCCTGCATTTGCTTTATCACAAGTAGAAGGTTCTACCAATCATTTTAAGAAGGATATCATATTTAGGCAAATTAGTATCTTCAGTTTTTCACTTGAAGAGGCAGGTATTTATGATTCCTGTTCTCTCATTATTAGATATGAAGAAAATGAACTAAAATATTATGTTTACTAAGCATTTAGCCCAGTGCTTAAATCATCCAAACAAAATATAAAAGCTAATATATATATATATAAAGAGAGAGAGAGAGAGAGAGAGCCTGATTACCTGATCCATCACATTTACCCTTTTTTAAACTCAGCAATGTAACAATACTGGCTTAGAACAAACCTGACTAGCCAGATTGTTTGACATTTGTAATCCTATGACTAAGGTTAGGAGTAGTCAGCTTTGCACAGTACAAAGAAGAAAAACGCTTTGAGACGTAATCTTTCATATGACTAGAAACTGTTCATAATGATTGCCATGTATTAACTACATTTTTTAGTTGTAGTTGGCCACCCAACTGAGTGCCAAGGTCTTTGTAATATTATCCTATATGAAGGTTTACTAACATGAGGTAACTGGAGTGTAAAACATAATTCTACCATACTGCATCTCACGTTTCAGAAACACTTCCTTTATGCAGAGTACAATATTATATATGTTCATATTTATAATTCTGTATGAAAAAAAAGAACCAACTAACATAGAGAGAGGATAGTGTTTTTTTTTTGTTTTTATTTTTTTTAAATACTGTCAATACACTTTAGTTCTGCCAGTTTTCTATTTTGGTAAGCTGATACAAGTCCAGGGATCAGTGAAAGAAGCTTCATAGCAGAAAAGTCAGTAGTTGTGTCTAAAGCTGGTTTATTACAATATTCAGCTGTACTGTAAAGACTCATAAACATATATTATATTGCAATAATGTTGTGCCAACAATCCTATATTACCTTACAAAATAACATTTCAGTCCATCATTTTTCAACTAAACTGTTATTGTTTTATACAGCCAAGCATAAAAAATACATGTCAGTGGGCTTGATCCTCTATGTGTAACTATTAGCTTTAATTAAATTTCATTATAATTGATGTTAATGTTTTGCACATTATATGACCATATTTCATTAGTCCCTTCAACATAAAATACAACATCAATGCCTGGGTAACCTTTCATTAATGGCAGTTATCAAGACCCCACCCACAAACCCCTTTAGCTATGCATTACTAATTACTGTAACACTTAGCAGATTACAGCACAGAACTCAGTAGGTCGGTATGGTCTCTATGGAAACACGTAATCATACAGCTATTTGTCTCATTTATCTTTCTAATACCGTTTGAACACGTATCTACTACAGTGTGTTGTAATATGTCTGAAACTGTATGAAAAAACTAATGAATATTAATGCATTGTGATCCAGCCTCATAAAAAAAACGAATTTGAAACTAAGAATGGTTTTTAAATTTGAATGTAAATGAAACCCGTTATATAAAGAAGTGAGGTCTGCAGTGCATAACATGTAATTGGAGGTTTTTCGTAACAAGATAAATGATTATATAGTACACTGCATGTTGATAAAGACAACTTTGCATGACTAGAGGATTGGGTGCTAATCTTAGTATAAAGAGGCTTATTACCACTCATGCGTCTTCATTGTGGTAACACCGTATCTCTGGTTGAAAAGAAACGTATACAGTTGGTTTTACCTGCCACAGTTCTGTTTCAGAATAGAAATATGAGTTTGGTGGTTCTGTGGTCAAGTAGCAGTCTAGCTGGGTGACTTGAAATCTCAAGGGCGGTTTTCTGATGCAGTTTAAATACAGTATCATCTTGGAAGTTGACCTTTACAATATTTGTGGAATTTATAGATTAACCTAGTTTTTATAAGATGGGATTGATGTGTTGAATCTGCTTACCATTTTACCTATTTATTCATCAATACCCTTTTTTAAATTGAAGTTACTAGAATTAAATATTACAGTAAAAATGCAAGTTGTTTAAACAAAAGCACCAGCATAGTATTGTTAACCGCCTCACGTGTTATTTTGTGAATTGACCCAAAGTATTTGCTCACTGCAACAAGGTTTAAGTTTAATAAACTTTATTGACAGCATGCAAAATACAGAATAAGGCAATATTTACCTTTATTTCATTCTTCCTGTTCCAACAAAGAGCTCTATACACTGCTAACAAACATTTGAATGCAAATGTCTCCTTCTCAGTAACTTTTCACAGACTTGCCTTTGTCTTGTGGAAGGTCATACAAAGCTCTTGTTTTAGCCCTATCCTAATACCACCTTAAGTAAAAGAAAATACACAGAGAAATAAAATATCATATTCTAAAAGTATTAAATACACACTGATAAACAAAAAAAACAGTAATGAAAAACAAATAGAAAAGGAAAAGATCACAGGACAGCTAGGAAAACAACCATGACTCAAAACCAGCAAAGAAACTAATGACGAATACAGATACTAAACAACCTGACCCCAGAAAAACAAGAAACTACAACACAAAGACTGGTAAAAAGAGTACAAAGTATGGGGACCCCCTGTGGCTGCTGGTTTTCATTCCAACTGAGTTCTCAATTACTTAACTAGACCCTTAATTGAACTAATTTGCTTAATTAGACATTTTTACTTGTTTTCAGCTCTTAAACAGTTGCAGTTCAAGTTACTTATCAAATGTAATAGCTAACTTGAAATATGCAACTGATCAAGAGCTGAAAACAAGTAAAAAGGTCTAATTAAGCAAATTATCTGTTCAATTAAGGGTCTAGTTATGTAATTGAGAGCTTGGTTGGAATGAAAACCAGTAGACAAAGGGGGTTCCCAGGACCGAGTTTGAGAAGCCCTGATCTATAGCCTACAGTATAAACTATCAGGAATAGATAAGGAAAATGTTGACTAATACAATACAATAAGATTTATTTGAAGTTGTTGAAGGGCACTGGTCTCTTAAGGTCTGATAAACTCCTATGCATGACTAAATATTGATGGACAGCAAATGGGATGTCCCTTCTTTTTTTTTTTGGAATACCATGTTCCTTCTCAAAAATTTGTTTTAATATTAGCCTTTAATAAAGGAAAACTACTGCTTTGGTGTGTGCATGCGTGCAGGGGTTGCATGGTGGTGTGCGCGTGCAGGGGTTGCATGGTGGTGTGTGAGTGCAGGGGTTGCATGGTGGTGTGTGAGTGCAGGGGTTGCATGGTGGTGTGTGCGTGCAGGGGTTGCATGGTGGTGTGTGCGTGCAGGGGTTGCATGGTGGTGTGTGCGTGCAGGGGTTGCATGGTGGTGTGTGCGTGCAGGGGTTGCATGGTGGTGTGTGAGTGCAGGGGTTGCATGGTGGTGTGTGCTTGCAGGGGTTGGATGGTGGGTGTGTGCGTGCAGGGGTTGTATGGTGGATATATATAATGATTTCCATTACACAAGAGTAGATGTTAAAACTTCATGCTGATTTGAACTTGACTGTCGCAAAGATAAGCACCAACTAAGACGTAGCTTTACAGTAAACTAATGTGATCCATCTGTGTCTCCATCCATTTGCTCTTCCTTCCATATGATGATGAAGATATCCTTCTGTCTGGTGTTGATGGCTGAAGTGTAATGCTGGCTCCAGGGATCAGCTTATTGCCTCCCTAGCGTATCAGCACACACAACGGCTGCAATGCTGGCTCTAGGGATCAACCACATTGCGGTCTCCCCAGCGCATCAGCATGACAACCGTCTGGATTGAGCTAAGTAGGGTGCATCTCTGGGGTCTTCAAGTGGGCACCTTCCATCCTCGGTGTTTCGTCGACTAGCCCACGACACCTCAAGAGGGCTCGACGGTGATTCTGGCTTCCCAGCATCACCCCGCTCCGTCCTCCACTCAACTCAGCCCAGCTTACTTACCTGTACATCTTTCTATTGTGCTTGAGATCCCCAGCCAGAATCTTTCCGTCTCAACCACGGCCAGTTGCTGCTCCTCTCTGCTGCTTCAGATAAGTTCTTCACTGTGTGACGCAAGTCTTGGCCGCCGCTGAATCCGACGTCTCTGAGAAACCGGGTTGTATATAATTTGCAATTAAAATAAATCATGCAAATGATTATAAATATATGCTATTTGAAAGAAAAAAGTAGATCACCACAGAAAGCCAATTCTTACATTTGTGCATAACATGACAATTTATATAAAGTAATAGTCACTCATAGTTTGTTATATTAGTACAGCAAAATACCACATTATATTTTAATTGAAAATCTCCCTCTCTCTCTGTCTCTCTCTGTCTCTCTCTCTCTCTCTCTCTCTCTCTCTCTCTCTCTCTCTCTCTCCAATCACAATGCCTCCAAGCTTTCCCTCTCATGTTGACGTCATATTCCTGCGGCAGACAAGGACCAATCAAAACACGAGACTGTTATGCCGTTCCATCCCAAAAACTAGGCCTGTCTTATGCCTTCTATAATGCATTAACATGGTTTGTTTTGTACTGTATTACATGTAGGATAGATCAAAAAAAAAAAAGCCTGCTAGGTATTTGTTTGATTTTACTACTGTACTGTTTAAGCCTATTATACATATCTATATTTTTACATAATGTAATGTGTACAGAGAACACACTGTTATTTCAATATGCCCTCATATTTAGGCTATTAATTAAAGCACTATATATGTATTTGTATGTTTTCAATCGATTTGTTTGTTTAGTAAAAAAAAAAAAAATAGCCTAATAAATATTTTTTTAGCCTATACTACATGTAATACAGTACAAAACAAACCATGCTGATGAGTTGTAGGCTTCACATTGTTGTAGGACGCGTAGATAATAAAATATTATTTTTAAATTGAAATGAAATTATTTCAGCATATTTTCTTTTATCGCTCTCTCATATTTGTATCCCTGCTGTCACCAATAAGTAAGTTCCTTCACCTTTTGTCAATAGAATAAATGCTATGCACAACTTCAGATCTGTTGCCACCCACAATTTGTATGCTAATTAGAATTTTTCCAACCAGTATTTTTGCTACTAATTACTTAGTAAATAGGGCGTGACACTTTGAGAAATACCATGCGCAGTCATCTCAATTTTCCTCCCGCAATTCTGGCCAAATAACCACTGCTTAGTCAATGAGGCCCTATGATGGGCTACTGTTTTATGTTCTCTGCTGGCTAGTGGAGAATTGTGTTTACAGCAAAATTGGGGTAAAATGTTAAATACTTTGAGGGTCTATGAGCTCTAGTGAGACTAAAAAGGGATTTACACTTAAGTATGCATCATTTATTCATGATGCCTGACGTCATTTCTGTTCAAACAAACTTTACCAGACATTTCAAAACAGCAAACCGGCCAAGAATGATTTAAGAAGTGCAGATGCATGGTCCTTTTTTGACACTAAAAAAACAGAGACTTGTATGTTATCAGCAAAATCAGAAAGATTATCATGAACTTGGTTAAACACGTGTAGCTTATGTTTAGGCTTTCCATTACATGTTCAAACCTGAAGAGCAGGGTTTTTATTCATGTTCATTAATTGCCAAGAGGATGTGGTAAAGAGAATTCCTGTGAGGGATGAGAGTCAAGACCCCTGTCAACAACCAGTAAAAATACTGTATTACTTGCAGTACGACTAGAAACATTTAAATAAAAACAAATTATGTTCACCTTAAGGCATAAAAAACATGCACTATTAACACTGAGCTTTTATCTACACAGTGTGGATTCTTCAGCTAACGGCAAATGGTGAGTTTAAATGGTTTTGTATCTACACAGTTTTATGGTTAGCACTGTGTTTGATCTGGTCATATTGGTTTGAGAGATTGTAAAGCTGGTTTAAGAGGGCTTCTTTGTACAATTCTAGGTATCAGTAAAACCACTAAATGTGCGTTCTGATTACAAAATGTTATTGGTCACTAGCAAAGCAATATTTGCTGGATAATCATAATATGTATTTCCCAATTTAGAAAATAGATGTACTGTAGTATTTCATATATGCTCTTCTTTAGCTTTGTTAGAAATACTACTGTAAATAGCATTAATGCAAATATTTCCATTAATATATTCAAAACAAATAACATCCATTCTTATACAAAAAGGTCTGCAACAATTAATTCAACTAAACAAGAAAAACAGATCAAATCATGTTTCATCGAAGGATAATGCCTCATCTCACTGTTCATAAACGTTTTTATGGTCCATTAGAAGCCTTGACACTTATATGATTCAAACATAATCTAGAGCAAATTCCTTTTACATAAAATATTCACCTGCTACACTCAATCTCAATATTGAAACATTTGTATTTAGAATACAAGATACTCTTAGGCATACTGCCCAGTATCTTTCTTGCTGGTTGCACCCACATTATTATTTTAATTTCAATGACTAGAAATAACCCAATGACTTATCTAATGGATCTGCTAGCAGGAGCTCATAGTTCTACAAATGATCATTTCAGCCCAGGAGTCCCATCAGAAAACTAATGAAGGTAATTTGTCATTTTCTGAGAGGTTTCTGTTTGTTTTGCTTCTGAACTTCAGATCCACCCTTAATCAGTAGTTGCATTTTCTAGCTCAATCAAAAGCAACAATAATTACATACTATAGTGTAGCTAGTGCTAGTTATCTGAAAAGGCATTTAAAAAAACATATATGTTAATGAAAGATGGTGCAATAGCAGGTATGGAGCACATACCATACAGAGAAGGTCGATGTATGGCTGCTGACATACTTGTTGTCGTCCTTCTGAATGGTGGAATTAAACTGGTTTTACAACCCCAAACGGAGGGTGTTGCAGCATATCAAAGAGAACGTTTTCCACAATCCATGCCTCTTTCAGCTACAGCCCTACGTTGAAATGCAGAACCACTTCAAATTGCACCTTCCTTCCAATTACATGTTTTATCACAGCACTCAGCCCTATCACAAACTTGTAGAAATTTCAAATGTAATTTCCATTTTTTTCAGATTTAGAAAAATCAAGCAACAGTGATAACCTAAATATGTCATTTTTGGCCATCACTTGTAAACAAAATGGCCATCTTATAGACCTTTGCCCTCTGGAATGGTTATGGCTTAGGGATTCTGGATTCATACACACTCCCAACTGGGGGATATTGCTCTAGAATTAATACAAATGCAATGCAATATGTACAGTATATTATAATTAATGTTCTCTTTAGAATCCTTCTTAGGGTATGTGGAAGTGTGGGGGTATTCACTGACACGGGAGACAGAAGATGGTACTTGAAAACACCACACAGGTGCCCAGTTTTATTAATTTTTTTTTTTTTTTTTTTGCCCGCAGAGGACGCTGTTGCATGTGGCCTGTATACCTGCAACGGTAATCAGGACCACAGGGTTACCAACACAGGTATATATATATATGCAGGTTTGTGCAGGCGCACTCACAGGTGTTCAAAAATAATAATGAAAACCAAAGGCGAAATGAAAAGGGAAAATAAAACAATACAAATATAATAAAACTACAAAGTGCTGCTTACGCAGTGCCCCCACTGCCGCTTTGCCGGTCAGCTCAGGTCTCGCTGTGCACTATACACTGGGGTGGCCAAGGTTCCCCTATCACTACACACGTCCCCTCGGGTACGTAACCATATATTTTATTAATTGGTTTATTTAAGGCTGGCTGTCTTCCTCACCCGTGCTTGCCTGATTTGCTCCCACCACTGGCTTTCCTGCCTGACGTTTGTTTACGCTCGCCTCCTCAGCTAGCGTCACTAGATTTTCCTCTTTACGAATATTTTATTTATTTTTGGTATTTGGTGTTCTGGAATTTAAATGTTTGCAATTTTGGGATTGCTGAATTTCTCTTAGTTTCAGCACCTTCTAACAAACATAACTTTCTCAGCTTGTAGTATAGTGCATGCATCATTAACAACAATAATATTAAATAACAGCTTTATTGGCGCAACATCTTAGCTGACATATTAACTTGATTACCTGCTGAA
Source organism: Acipenser oxyrinchus oxyrinchus (assembly GCA_030684275.1). Lineage (NCBI taxonomy): Eukaryota > Metazoa > Chordata > Actinopteri > Acipenseriformes > Acipenseridae > Acipenser > Acipenser oxyrinchus. Next base: position 20,315,949 of record CM060249.1, on the reverse strand, counting down.
ATAAAATAGATAGAATACTACTGTATACTATTCTGCTTTGCTGACACTGGAAGACATGGGTCTTTTGGTCATAAAGTATAATTATTATTCAGCTTTATGTAAACCTTCTGTGAACTACAAGTATAGCCTATTTTGAAGTGTTTAAACTGTATTCTGTGCATCTCTATGGTACCAGAGTTTTGTGCATGCCCGCAACGCCCAGCTGAACACGAAGATTTCAATTTGCACGGATCACCGTGGCTCTTCTTGCTGACGCCAAACGTTTGTTCTCTTCGCCGATTGATCTCATCATACTTAGCTGATCTCATCAAGCGTTGGTTTCAGAGTACAAGTATAAACAGTGGGTTCTCTGCACACCCCTAGGGCATAACATAAAACCTACAACCATGCTCCCTTATAAGTGGTTCTGTGGTATAAAGGGCTGCCTTATAAAAGGGGAGCACTGTATATGATGCCATAGTAACTTTAATCTAAGTTCAAACAAGATATTGACAATAATCCTCCTTTTTCTTCCAGAAAAATCCATTGAAGAGTTTTAATGTAATGACTAACATATGTCAGAACTATGAAATATGACTTGGAGACCAAAATATGTAGGATTAAAGGATACATTATGATAAATATCTACATTTCTGATCCAATAAACAAATTCCTGTATCCAGAGCATTAACTCAGTTTTCATAACTGCTCCCATTATTCCTTAAGTGTCTGGGCTCTGTCTTATTCAAACACTGGGAAATGAATAACAAAGAGAAAATAACTTTTTTGCCAAAAGGATAAATATTCTAGTTCTTTTGAAAATGGCAAATGTAGACATGCATTACTTACACACACACACGTACTATATATAGGCAAATTGATATCGACAACAAAATGTTTATTAGGTTTGGTAGAGATAGAGGTTAACAGAACAATGTTATCTGATTCACTGAGATTGTGGCATTGTAGAATGCACCTTCTTTATGGAAAGACATACTAGTGTTGAGAGTATTATTGGTAGTGCATTGTTTCTTTTTCAGAATGATCGTGTATTCCTGTAGGTTTTGCATTTGATTTACATTGGATCTGTTTTACCAGGGTGTCTTTAGAGCTGGCTAGGCACCAACACTCACTCAGTGAGCAGACAGCCCTGGGTTGCTTGTGGATCATAGAAGATAGATTGATTGTGTTCTGGCTTTATTTCTCTACTTAAAAGTACCAGTAGACTTGTCAGTTTAGAACATTCCTGTTATTGGACTTTATCAATACTTTAGTTTCCCATAGTGTGAATACCTCAGCCTTAATTTACCAGTATAATTTTCAAAAGTATTGGATAATTCTGACAAGTCTGCAATATTTTGGCTCATTTTGTACAGTCCCATTATGTACAGACCACTCATTACAACTTTAACATAGTCGTTCACAAAACTCATCAGTGTGCTTTCAATCTGGTAATCTTGTCTAACGCTGAAGGGATGTAGCCCACACCATCTATTTAATACTTGTCTCAAACCAGCCCAACTGATAAATAGCTTTGGTAAGAACAAATTAAACTACAAGGTGTTACCAGACCTGACTTGCCAATAAACTAACCATGATGTAGATTATGGAGATACTACCCAACTGGCAAACGCTTCTGACTAATAACCTTTCAGGATATAATGATTAATTCCACTACTTTATCTCTTTTCATTGAGCCCATTTGTTATTCTTTCTTCTGTTTACATTTTACTTTAAATCAGTTCAGTTGAATAGAAGAAGCCGATACAGACTTTTGTTTCCTTCTGCAGAAACGGTACAACAATGTGTCTCCTATTTGACGGAAATGAGGGCCTGGGCAGATCTGAATACAAGTTATATGCCTTTCACATACTTGAGAGAATACGTAAATTATTCCAGTGATTTGTTGTGCCCAGAGCGAAGTAGACAAATGTTTTAGTTAATGCCTTTATCAATGTAATGGTAGCTCTTAGCAACATTTGCTCAATTATGCCTTTTTATAATTAATTGTGTTTATTTTTAATAGAGTTTAAACCTATTCTTCATCTTGTGATTCTAAACCACTGCAATACGAAACAATTATAATTAATACCAGCCCAGGGCCATTCCAAACTAAATACCACCTATCCTAAATACTGTTTGTATGTACCGTCCTTTGGATGAGACGGAAAACCGAGGGCCTATTGTAAGTGACTCCGCAGCTGCAGCTGTGATGCATAAATTCACCGTCAAGTCTCTGTAAGTTGCTTTGGATAAAAGCATCTGCTAAATGACTAACTAATAATAATAATGTACAATATGTAAGTGTCAGACCTGTCAAAAATCAGGGGCAAACCAATTTAGAGGGTTGCCCCATCATCAAAATTGGGCCCGTTGAATTTGTATCCAATATGGATGCCTGGTGACCATATTGGAAGACTTTGTTGTTACCATAATTGCTCTAAATCTGTCATCATCTTACTCTAAGCTGCAGATTTTAGTGATAAATTAAAAAGTACAATGACTATTCACAAAGGTGTATCCTAATAATGTATGCTATATAAAATACCAGCAAAATACAGTTTTTAATGGAAGTGCCAGTATATGCTTCCAGGCTTTGTAACACTAAACAGTTGCTTTCTATATTTCCCTCTGCTGCTGCTGTAAAAAATCCTGTAAGCATTTTAGCAGTTGCACAGTTCCAAAGAGCTGTCACAAGCTGTCTATGTTTCATTTTGATTTGTGGGATGTCAAAAAGCTTATTAAATGAATACATGGAAATACCAAAAACTTCCTGTCAGAGATGAAAGGGTTAAACTGCTGTAAAAATGATTTACCCCCAAGCATTTAAGATGTACCTTCATCACCAGTTTTAAAGAAGAGATATAATATAAGGTATGAAGATTTAAAAATGAATAATGTATAACTTTATTCCCATTACAATTACAGCACATTTTCTAAGATATAATTTGTAAGTGAAATAATTTGACTGTGTTTACATTTCCTCTACATGCACAGCTTAGTAACAAGCCATGAGAAAAGCAAGGAAATGCTATGGTAGTACTCAGGAATTCTAAGAACTAGTCCTTTTAAAAAATGCAGTCTTAGGGCCATGGCTACAGAGATAAGGATAAACGACTTGATTCTTAAACTATTTCTCATTAACTATAATTGTATTTTTAGGCTTTCACAAATGCTCTGCTTTGAAAGAGTACTGCAGGATCTTTAATATTCACAAAGTTGACAGGAACCTGTTTTAGTATCTTTAGTAGCACATACCCCCTTACACCATACTGTGAAATCAATTGAATTATAGTCCAGAAGGAGCAGTGTCCCCTAGTTAGCCACCAACAACACTTGCTATACCACCTAGTATTCATTGCAGACCTTCTATCCAAATACTAACCATACTGCACTGTGTTGAGTTACTCAGAGCAGAATCCAGAATCCACATTGCTAAGGCTGCACCAATCTGGTATGCATGATTTTGTAATTCTTTGCAAGGCTCTGTCCGAGGAGGCAGAAAGAAGTAGCAACTGGCTGTGGTTGAGGAGGAAAGAGGTCAATTGGGGACCTCAAAAGAGAGGTGATGGATGAAGTTAACATCAGTGAAAAGAAATGGATGGCTAAGGCAAGTGATGGAGGAAGTTAACATCAATGAAAAGGAATGGATGACTAAGGCAAGTGATGGAGGAAGTTAACATCTATCAAAAGGAATGGATGGCTAAGGTAAATAAACTGGGTTGGGTTAGGTAGGAGATGGAAGGGAGTGTTGCTGGGCCAGCATCACAATCGAGCCTTTCTGAGGTGTTGTGAGCTAGACAACGAAACACCAAAGATGGGAGGTGGCCACGTGATGACCCCTGCAAAGTGCCCCACCCTGCCCATTCCAGACAGTTGCCATGCTGAGGCACAAAGGAGGCCGCACTTTGATTGATCCCTGGAGCCGGCATCACCAGCGTTGTATGTGCTGATGCGCCAGGAAGGCTGCAACTAGGCTGATCCCTGGAGCCAGCATTACACTTCAGCCATCAACACCGGCCAAATAGGTAATCCACGTTACCTGGCAGAGGAAAAGCACAGCTATGTCTTGGTTGGTCTCCACCCTGCTATCTCATTTTATCTTCCACTATAGTCCAGTATTAGCAAGAAGTAAATAACAGCTACTCTCATGTAATAGAAACAGGCTTGATAACATTATTTTATCACTTATATTTGCAGTATGATCTCAACCCTCATTGCATTAACGACACAAATGTTATGCAACTGATACTATGCAACTAAGGGTTAAATATACATTACTATAAGCTACAAGGCACATTTACATTTTTGTTAACTTTAACATACAATTATGAAACTTTGAATTTGTTAATCTGTACCTTTTGTTTTCAAATTTCAGCATTATTTTAGTATCTTAAAATCATATTTTTTGTAGAAAACGTACATGAAAACAAATCTTTGCTGTCTGTCAATCTCTTTCTGACCGTTATCAATGAATCTAACTGTGGAAAATAAATACTTTACTCGAAGAGTGGTAGTGTCTGCTTCGTCACTCCATTGTCCTCTGTCTCTTCCAGAACAGTTCCTCTGCTGGCAGAAGAGAAGAGGTCTTCAATTTAATGTGATATCTGCTGTCATTTAGCCCAGCACATACCCTTAACTCTTCAGGGCTTTCCTTTAGTGATCCTCTGCTAAAAGCGGTGAAGCTCTGGCAGTAGAGGCAAAGGAATACATCCTGAGTGACAATTCATTAGGGTCTTTGTATTTAATACTTTCACTTGCTTAACTTTTCACAAATATATTATGATTTTTCCTTATTAAGTAAAAATGTCACTTGAGACTACTGTAAGTCTTTAATTTGAATACAGAAAGGTAAAGTAGTAGCAATCTTCCACTATGTTATCTGGAAATAACTTACACACAGACTGATTCCATATGAATTATAGCATGAGAAGGGTAATATGAATATGATATAGTTTGGTTTTCTATTTTTGTTTAAACCAAACAGAAAAAGTGCAGCCTTTACTCTGAATCATTCATTCATTGAACCTTATTCTGAAAGCTACTCAAATCTACACATATAAGTGACAGTTTCACGAGGTAGATAATAGTTTGAGAGCTTACGACACTGGTTAAATAAATAAAACTCCTGTACATACAGTTGCAAATCATTTCTATTCTCATCACTACCGTAATTTTTACTTACAAATAAACATAACTGCACTACTTAATTACCACAAAGCTACTTTAAAGTCTATTTAAAATAGCCAAACCATTTAATATCCTGTTTTGAGCACTTATTTCCTCTTTTATTACCTTTCTGCAATCCATTAGTACTCTACAAATGGTAAGTGCCTAATTTACTAAACTTGCTACACATAACTTTTGCAAAGCCATGTGTGGCACTTCTTTTATGTATATGGGTAAATGTTCTTTTAAATAAAAATGACCAGAAATGGCTTTTCAGTGAACTCACTAAGGTTGGTCTAGTGTGGTACAGTACATTTTGAAACAATATAATCAGTGACCAGGGCCGGATTAACATATAGACAAACTAAGCAGCGGCCTAGGGCCCAAAGTCATTGGGGGGGGGGGGGGCCCAAAGCCGATACAGAATTCCGTGCAAACTGGACGAACTTCACTCATTGACATTTCAATCGAGGCCGTGTATCTCACTTGTGTTCACACAAAATCAAACTGGCTGACCTGGAACTTACTCTCGCTCATTTCGCGCAGCGATACAAGTAAATTCCAGGTCAGTCAGTTTGATTTTGCATGAATACAGCAAACAATGTCTCTTTCGGGGGCAGCAAAGCATAAACACAAGAAACGGGAAGAAGAGGAATGCAAGCAGCAAAGGGGGGCATTAGAAAGATTTTTACAAATCGGTGCTGAAAGCCCTGAACCACCAAAAACCTGATGCCTAACGCTAGTTCCAGCGTTTTCTTTTAAAGAAGCGTGTCAAAAACACCTCCGATCAACAGTAAAGCAAGGAAACCTAACTGCCTTTGCTGTATTGGCGATTGTGAAAGAAGTAAGCCACGTTAAACTGCATGTGACTAAAGGTTGCCAACTGTCCATACATTTAGGGCCAGTCAGTAAAGTCACATTTTAACACTAAAATGTAAATAAGTAAAAAGATGTCCATTTAATTTGGATCGAAATAAAGGATAGTATTTTTTTTTGTATTGCTGTGCAGCTTTCCCAATCTGCTTGAATAAGATATACCTACACTTATGTGATGGCAGTAAAAAGTAAAGAAGAATGCCAATACTGTGCTGAAATGAGTATACGTGTTCTTCAACCAAGTAGCCAAAGCACAGCAAGCTTGGGAGGCATACTGGTGCTGTTAAAAACTTTTCAGTTTCAGACTAACAAAGCAAATGATCCTGCCTCTAAATGTGTCCATGTATGACAATAAGAATTAAGTACACAAAACTAGCCTATTTTATAATATATTTGTGTCAGTAAAGGGAAAAGAACTCCACTGTAAATGTGTATGTCAGTAAAAACAAAATTACAAGGTTGGCAACCCAGATTTGACTACACAACAGTGTGCAGGTATGTTTGTTTTTATATATATATATATATATATATATATATATATATATATATATATATATATATATATATATATATATATATATATATATATATAAAGTTTGAGCACCCTCCTATATTGAAGTATCAGGGTTTTTTTAAATTGGATAACAATCAACATATGGTGTTCTTGTCCATATTCAACTGTTGTATTTAGTTATTTAGTAAATCAGGATTCTGTCACAGAATCGGTGTTCAGCAGTTTTTTCATCCAGCCATTTTTATGTTGTTTAGGAGTGGAGGTGGAGGGTTCCTTTGAAAAGGGATGGGACTGACAGTGATGTGAACCAATAAGATGGCAGACTGAGACTATTGCCCAATGGCAATGACACACACATACACACATAAATATTTGGGCAGTTTAAAAAAATGAGAAAAACCACAAAGAAAGTGATTTCTACCATTTCCAATGTTCTATTGAAAGATATAAATTAAAGATTCAGCTTCATAATGAAATAACAAATTATTACATAACATGCATAAAATGAACAATAACATGCAAAAACTAATTTCATATTTTGACAAAAGTATTTGAGCACCCTTACATTAGCATTTTGTGCCCACCCTTTCCTGCCTTTACAGCTTGCAGTCTTTTTTTGTATTTTGAAACCAGTTCCTGTCATCTTTCCAGAGATATATTTTTGTCCATTCTTCAACACATACAGCTTTGAGTTCTGCAGTTGACTTTGGTTTCCCTTTTGCAACAGTAGCCTTCAAGTCAATGCAGACATTTACATAAAGCCTTACAAAATCTATAAAAAAATACAATCACCTTTGATAGCTGTAATACAACAAAATGTTAATTTTCAAAATGTTTACTATGTATTAGTTCACTGTAACAATTAAAACAATATTTGATAATTGGTGAAGAAAACCTTGACTGTCCTTTATACATCCAAAAGTTATTATACCTTGACTTATATAACCTCACTAAAAAAACTACTTGACATCAAGTAGTATTCACAGTTCAAAAAGACAATGAAGGAATTAAACTTCCACACCAAAAGGGTAACATGAGTTAAATAACCTTTGTAAACTGGAATTGCTGGAATTATTACTGAAGATATTTTGAAAGTTTGTTGTCCGTTAACAGCTTTGTATTAAACAGCAATAGTTGCCCAGTTTTAAAAAGCTTTTGATCCAACAAGCTTTTAATGTATAATAATAGGAAATAAACAACTCCGGATGTTATTGTATTGGCTCCTTGGGCACAGAGATTGTTTTACCAATGTGTATTAAAGATCTGGGCACATTGGTGGGTTTCCATGCAGTTTAGAAACTCCAAACTCTCTCTCCATTGTCATGAGAATGTGACCTAGCACACACATATCACGCATATTCCTCACGCCATATGAAATGTGCGGCCAACCATCGTATGGCTTAAAAGGGTGGGTAAATCACCTTCTCATGCTAAAATGCAGAGCAACAACATGGAAACATGTGCGAAAGCCGTACCTCATGTTCATGAGACTTCAGCAGTGAAGATCCCGTTTGTGATGTAACCTCACGCAACTTTCCACTATACTGTATCTAAAGGTCATTCCAAGCAATTCTTTATTAACAACTGAGATTTGAAATGATAGTGTTTTAGAGGTTATAAAAAAATATGGCAAATTTAAAAATGCAGCCATTTGTAATAAATACATACATAAATAAACAAATAAATAACAAAGCTCTGCAAAGCACAGAAATATTTTTTTCATCCTTTACACTTTTGTTGTCTTTGTGTTTGGTCATCGGAGAGCTGATTGTCTTAAGTCTAGACTTTTCTGTCCCTTAGCAATAAGATGCAATTCATTGTACATTAGTCTTAAGTAGGGTACCTATAAAGGGTACCTACCAAGGACAAAAAAGTCAAGTTTGTCCTGCAAAATGTATTAAATTAGCATAGAATTGGTGCCAATGGTCTCCTGTTGTTGTGGGCCACCGACTGCACCAGACTTGAGCCACCATCTACTGCTGCGTTGAAGTAAAATCTCTTAAATCTAATTAATTGAGCAAGATTTGATTTAGAAGAACAAAAACATGAAAAAGAAAACAAAAACCATTGTTCCCACAAAATCAGAGCTTAACATCAGCTTGCTGCAAGACTTGCATAACAAAGTTCCAGAAAGTCCCCGGGGGATTAGCATCTAGTGAGAAATGTGCTGAACTCATATGGACTAACAACAACAACAAAAAATATATAACCACATTCTACTGGTGACAGCCTTGTACTGTCCCTGTGGAATTCAAATTCAGGTATGTATTATTATTATTATTATTATTATTATTATTATTATTATAAGAATATTATGTAGTGGGACATATGGGTAAGTAGGGTAGCCTATTTGTAGATTGTCTACCACTATTTAAAACATGCACTGCACTAAAAATGTTGACTGGATAATTGTTAAACCATTAATCTAAAGTGCTGGATTTTAGCTCAGTTCACAGACTACCAATATATATGCAATCAAAAAATGTTTAGCAAATAATACAAGGATAGTACACAGCGGTTTCTTATGGAATGTTTTTTTGCATTTGTGTAACACTATGTTTGGGTTTTTGTTTTGTTTCCTGTGCTTTTTTTATTACATTTTTTTGATGACCAAATGAGGAAGCACTTGTGGTGCTTCAACACAAACTAAAAACTTTATGGAAATTCAGTTTAAGAAAGAGGTACAATGTAAGTGGTCCCGCAATGACAAATTAGAACTCAGACAGAAACATTTAAATATACCCAGCTGTATTTCAATATTGATTTGGAAAGAGACGTTCGCTCCCTAAAAGAAAACTACATGGAAAAGCCAAATTACCCAAAAGGTACTACCAAAATAGTGTGAGAAAAAGGTGAGACTTATTTTTATTTTTCCATACAAACTGTCAAAATACTGGGTGGACTTCATTATGCGGTTATTGAATGTGTAATATTCTTAACAGTAAAATTTATGAATGATTTTGCTTTGGGTTACTGGGTTTTTTTTTTTAAACTTAGGTTATTCCAAAAACAATGCAAGGTTATATTTGCCATCCACAATCTTACTACTGTAAAACTGACAGCATCATATAAATTGGTATTCAGTTTTACTCTACCTTTAAATGTTGGCTACTTTTCCAGTGGGCATTTCTGAACAATATGCTGGTAGTTCAATTTAATTTGATAGAAACTGAATACATTGTATCCATCTCTGATGGGGAAAAAAATAACAACAGTCCCTGCTATTTAAGGATTGAATCGGATACGGCCCCTTTGCAATTGCACTTTTGTAAATGGCACAACATGTACAAATTAAATTTAACTTATTATCCCAGAGGGCTCAGGTCCATGACAGGAGTAGCTATAGTCAGCGTGAGTTATGTGCAAGACAAGCAACAAAGAACGCTGGATTATAATAAAACGTATACTGTCAGCAAAAAATATCTTATAAGCAGTATTGTGTGTGAAGTTATAGGACCTTTGTTACAAATAATTTGTTAAGTTTCAATGATCATTTTAATCAAGCATCATACAAAAACACATTTAATTAGATTGTTTCACTTTTTTTCATTAGGCTAAGTGCCTGTTCTGTATGTTTTTCAGCTTAAGCTGGGGAAGAAGTGCACTGTTAATGACAGGTAGAGACTGGTAAAGTGGTCAAAAAGGTCTCAATGGGTTTTATTGAGAAGTTCCCATGAATGTCAGTAAGAATGTGATGAATATATGTCAGTCTGAGCTTACTGGAGTAATACCCTTGAGTGTAACACCAAGGATACAGGGCTGAATTAATAAATCTCTGACATGTTATCGGGCCAGTAATGTGTTTTACTGGTGCCTTTTTTTGGTCTTATTCATAAAGCCACTTTAAAGCCTTCATTGTTGGAACAGAAACTCCTGTGGCTTATTCATAAAGGTGTAATGTCCCAAATATTAGACTGCGAAGTGTCCTTCATTTAGTGTCTCCAAATTTATGCCAGAATCAATATAATGCTATCTTCAAAACAAAATCCCTTTTATTTAAAATAAATATGAATCAATTACAGTAAGACATTGACATATTTAGAAACAACTCTCATATTGAGAAAACACATTTTAAGTGAGAACTTGCATTCAAGAATTGTTTCTGAGTCATTTAATGCATGTTTTTGTATAATCGAAACAAACAAACAAAACCCCAGCAACAATCAGCTTGGCTAGCTCATCACAATCCAATTGTTTGCAAAGTCATTTGCACAGGTGTTGAAGCTGAACCTAATAATCAAGTTAGTCTCTTAATCTGACCTTTCGTCTTACATTAATGTAGCAAAAGCCCTTGTAGGATAATTAACTCACACAACGAGAAAGCGTAAACTTTTAAAAAATAAGCCTCAATGATGTGTTTAAAAACAGAAACAAGAATTTGAAATAAAATACTGTAGCATGAATGACATGTTGATAAGAGAATGAAGTATTTTTAACCCTTTAAATTCTATCTTTAAGTATATATTATCAGGTTTGTGTGAAAGCAATTTTGTGGAAATTAATTCAGACAATGCAGGAACAAAACTTTTATGTTGTAAAATATTTAAGAAAGACAACATTTTGAGCTTTAATCTTTATTACAAGGCTCAAAGACACTCAGTCTTACCAACTATTTGGTTGGAAAGGATTAATACTTCTTTGTGAGGGATTTAAAAAGGATAACTGCACAGTAATTCACAGTGATTTAGAACATCATTTTTTAGATTACTAACTCCCTGAGTGTTCCAAGGTCAAGTACCTGCAGGCAATTTCATCGTGACAAGAATGCGGTGTACTTCCAGAACTTAACTGGATTGGGTTGTCATCTTCATGATGTGAAGTGTAGCTTCCCCTCTGGTGGATATACTGATAAATGTTCCAATTCACCCTCTCTTTCAAGATATAACTAAATTATGTTTTACAATCACTCCCCTTTGTTACAACTTGATCAGTGCATTTAGTAATCCTGCCAGGTCAGTGTTTCCCATTTGACACATCATTGTTTTCTGTACACACACCTAGACTGGCTTTCACAATTGAACTGTAGGCTTCTGTATTTTTTATGTTTAAAGTATTTAAGGACTTGGAACCATCTTGCAAGAAAGGACTAACATTGACTAGTCCTTGAAAAACAAACACGGTACTAATGTGTCATTGGTGGAGTTTCCATGCATGTTTTTTTAACTCAAGGCATTTTCCCAAGAAAAATGTATTGTGCAAAATGCTTTTTTGGGTTTCCATTTGCTCTGTTTATTTTACTAGACATGGGGAAAGTTACCTCAGCCGCCAGTTTCAATTGGACACCAGTGATCTGAGGAGGCTCATGATGTCATAGATTCTCTCCTTTCTTTTAAGTTGTGTTGGATTTACCGTTGTTTTAAATATTAATGATGCAAACAAATAAAACACAATCAATAGTTCATTTGCAATTTTATTTGGTAATTTCTGAGAGGGCATCAACAACTTATTGGTATAGATGTTTGTGTCGCTGTTTTGGCTCATGACATCCAGTTCACCAACTATATTTATTAACATGGAGAGCGGACACGCGTTGTCTTCGGACATAGCTGAGACCAAAAAAAGCACTGGAATTATTTCAGTTAAAGACGTTTAAGCAGCTCACTTGCTCTTCGTGTTTAACTTTAGCATAGTTTTTACAGCAAGGGTATTCTCAAACAGCTGCTTTAATATTATAACAAGTGTACACTGCAGTTCATATTATATTTGTAAGTGGTTTTATACAGAACTGTAAACCCACTTGAGATATACAACATGACAGGACAGACACACAGCAAAAAACAAAAATAAAAAAAAGCTGCCCGCATTATCATTATAAGGTGAAATACACCACTGCTAACCATAAAACCACCCACTTTCTGCCGTCTTGGAACCCACAGTAACAACTGACCTGTTCCCTTACAATATTTAGAGCTGTAGCACATTCGGGCGAACAAGCTCATTTACATTTTCATGTGAATTGCGGGTTTCCATGTGAAAATGGACATGGTTTTCCCTTGTATTTAGTCATTTACATGAGTAAATGAGTTTTACCCTATACCTCTCTTTGACTGTTTTTTTCAGCCAAAAACCTGATTCACATGAGTAATTCTCCCAAATGTGCACGTGCATCACCACCACGTGTAAATAGCCCCACATGGCAACTGGCCCATTGGCTCTGCCTCAGCAGGTGACATTTAATGATTCTACTTATACTGATAGTAAAAGTGTCATTGGGGGAGTTTCCATGTGTGGTGCTCAGGACGCTCCTTTACGTGTTCCCGCCAACCCCTAGGGCTATCTGATGCGGTCGTGGGCATGTTGCAGAATGCTAGGGCAGGCTCCACTAGGTTGTTATACGCCTATAAGTGGAGATAATTTCAAAACTGGTGTTTGACTAGAGGTCATGACCCCGTATCTTGCCCTATGCCAGTTATCTTGAAGTTTCTGCAAGAACTGCTGGATGCCGATAGGTCACCTTCTACTTTGAAAGTGTATCTGGCGGCCATTTCTGCTTGCCATGCCCCCGTTGATTCTGTGTCTCTGGGTGGACATTTCTTGGTGACACGTTTTCTCAAGGGTGCTCTGCGATTTTGCCCTCCATGGAGGGACGTTCTCCCTGAATGGAGCCTTGATATTGTGCTGGAGGCTCTCATGAAGGCTCTGTTTGAGCCCATACACTCCATAGAGTTGAAGTATCTGTCTATGAAGACAACATTCCTCTTGTTTATCACCTCCGCAAAGCGGGTCAGTGAGCTGCAGGCGCTGTCCGTGCACAGCTCCTGTATGCATATTTGGGATGATGGCAGTAGGATGTCACTTGGAACAAACCCTGCTTTCCTCCCTAAGGTGATCACAGCCTTCCACATGAACCAGTGTGTGGAACTGGAGTCTTTCCATCCACCTCCATTTTCTTCGGAAGAGGATAGGAGATTGAACTCCTTCTGCCCGGTGCAGGCATTGAGGTGGTACATAGATAGGATAAGAGCTCTGCGTCATTCTGACCAGCTCTTTGTCTGTCACAGTATATGGACCCTAGGACAGGCCCTCTCGAAGCAGCGACTGTCGCACTGGATTGTGGACACAGTCTCAACTGCGTATGACAATGCCGGCTTGCCCCCACCTGGGCGGGTAGCCACTACCAAAGGGTTGGCTACATCTTGGGCCCTCTTCAGAGGGGCCTCGCTGTCCGATATTTGTACTGCGGCTAGCTGGGATATGCTGCATACTTTTTCCAGATTCTACTGCCTTAATGTTGTAGATCCTTCTCTGCCTTCATTAGGTACGAGGGTCCTTGAGGTTGCACACTCGCACCGCTAACCTTGGGTTATGCGGTTCAGATGCATTCCTCATTTACTGCCATTCCTTCTCCCTTGCGACTGCTCTGGTACACTTTCCCATAAGTATGTTGGTGGTCGTCTTCAAATTGAAAGGGTACGTTAGGTTACTTACTGTAACCCTGGTTCCCTGAAAGAGAAGAAGACCACCAACAAGCGTGGTCGCATCCGTCGCCGTCACGGGATCAATGCAAAAGAGAAAATGGTCTCCATGGGTTGACTGTTTAATCCCTTGGTAGGTGGGACCGAGGACATCACCCCATGGAGGGGCCTATCGGCAGCTCTGACATAAAATGCTCAGTGAATACCTACCTATGGCAGGCATATCCCATAAGTATGTTGGTGGTCGTCTTCTCTTTCAGGGAACCAGGGTTATGGTAAGTAACCTAACGTTTTTAAAGCAGGTGGCCACTGAAATGTATGAACCATCAATCTATATCTGCACTTCCTGTTATAGCTGATGTATTTATGTTGAGTAAATGCACGATTAAATAACTTTTTAGAACAGAAAGATGTTTTAGCTGATTACCTGCTGATAAATGTGGTTAATGTTATAGGTTGTCCTTTATTTTTCATTGGCTCAAACTGTTAGTCAGAGGAGAGTTTGTTTATGAAGCCCCTGTTTTCAGTGGTACGCAGCTGACCAGCAGGAACTGAAATATGGTTAGTTCAAACATCAATTTGTAATACTAATGTGAAAATGTAAATAAGTTTTCTTTTTACATTTTGTTAACTTTTTATTGGTATTCGTGAACACAAAATAGAGAATATGTCCTTACATTTTGGGGGGATAAAAGTTATTTGCAATGCATGATTATTGTATAAGGAGGTGACTGTAAATATGTTTAATCTGTTTGAAAATAAATGAACAATTATTTAACAGCTACAAGTTCTACCACCAGCATACCTCTAAATCAAAAGGCAAAGGGACTGCACTCATGAAATTATAGTGTACATTTAATAAAATAATATTGTTTCTTTATAAAACCTGAGTAGTCCCTCACTGTGATACGGTTAAAAGCCCAGATGACAGCACAGGTCAGTTTCACAGGTTTATAATAGGTGCTATTAAACACTCACAATCTCCCAAAAGCATTGAAAATCAACCAGGGTTCATCTTGGCATTCTTCTCAAGAGTAATACAGTAAATTACGAGACTAAGAAATAAATAATAATAATAATAATGCTGATGCTCATATTGCAATTCAGTAAGCACCAGATTTATCTCCTCACTTGAGTTGCTAGTTAGAATATGCCCATGTCATTTTGTAAAAATCGAATTAGGATGGCCTTAAAATAATAATCATTTTCTAATTATAGAAGTTGTCACATAAGCCTTAAAAATCACCTCAACACAAACAAAAAGGTTATATGGTGAGCACACACTCTCCCTCTCACAAGATGTAATTGTTAACACATGATAATGCCATCAGATTGTGCCATAAGATATATAGTACTAAAATAAATGTTGAATTATCTTCGAAACAGGTTACACATTTTACTATGAGGTATATGAACTCCTTGATCACATACTAACACCTCCCCTGGTTATATTGTATGGACAGAAAAATGTTGGTTGTAGTTTTCCCTGGTAGTGAAATATTTCCTTTCAGATAATTTAGAGCAGGTAATTGGGATGTTGACTCAGCTCTAGAGATCAGTTCAGAAAAAAAATAATGATGATGGCAGTGTATAATGTACAGTACCTTTACATGGCAGAGAATGAGCACACCCACCACCATCCTCGAAGATAAATATATACAGACCTGCAATAAACAAAAAAGATATGTCCATGGCCAAAAGTTTTGCATCACCCTATAGAATGAATTATTTTGCTTCATAAAGTCAAATGAAACCTGCTGAATAATGTTACATAAACATATTTAATTGCGTACCGCTTTGTAGTTTTCCATATGCTTAACGAAAAACTGCCAGAAATTGAAAAATGTGACATTTCGAAATCTAACATGAAATACTGTACTATTATGACTTCCGGTAGACTATTGCAATATTATTTTGTAGTTTCTTTGATTACACGATGTTAAATAAAATATATCAATTATGTTCATATAGTGTTTTTAAAAAAAAATTATGTCTCAATCCTTGAATTCTAGGGGATGCAAAACTTTTGGCCCTAGCTGTAGGTACTGTAATCTAATTCAGAGTCTGTGCCCCTGGCTGATTCAGTCTCTTCTTTGGTTCTGATTGGGTCCTAACTCTTCCACTCATTAATCTGCCGTGAGAAATATCTTTGAAATGGACGGATAAATAGAGACATTTATAATGCAGAGTTTGACTGTTGAGATGCTGAACTATTATGTGATAATGTAAAAGGAAAGATGCAGTAGCCTAATTCTAGAATTTCTCAAAGACAACCTTACTCATAAACCACACCATAAGCTGGCAGCCTCTTTTTTAGATAAAAGAAGGGAAATGTGATTCATCAAATTTTGAATATTGTACACATTTATACTGCACCTTTATCAAAGGATTTAAAGAGTAAGTAGCAGGGTTCCAAAAAATATAGTGCTATACATTCCCACATTACACCTATAACTTTAAACTCTTTTCAAAATGGCAGCTCAATCTTTAAGATTTGTCAAATCAAGAAAACAAGCTTCAGGCGCAGAACAGATCTTTATATGAAGGTGTGGCGGAGTGTCCCGCCCCTATATATTTATTTATTATTATTTATATTTTTGTTTGCGGCGCAGATAAAAGCGCCGCGTCTTTTGTTATTTGTTATTTATAATTTAAAACCTTGTGAGGATGCGTGGCTGATCAGCTACTGATTATTTAACTAGCTGACAGTCACGTGACCTTACTAAACTCGTGCAGACTGTGGCCGAGGGGTAATAAGATCATTAACAGCTAGTTAACCCCTCGGCCAGAGTATAAGAACATGCAGCTGTCCGCGCTGCGGGGGTTGAGTGTACAGAGGAGAGTACAGGAGAACATGGGAGAGCGAGTGAAAAAACAATTGCTATATTTAAAAATATACTTGTTTCGGTTTGTTTGGCCATCGCGCCTTTTTGTTTTGTGTTTTGTTGTTTATTTAAATCTTTTGTTTTGTTTTATGAGTTAATAAATAAGCTGAGTGCAGTAGCATTCAGCTTCACCCGCCCATCCACTGTTTTGGTTCTGTTACTTCCTGGTCCGTCACGTCACCACACCTCACCACTGCAAGTCATCCTGCCACATATGGTGTCCTGCGTGGGACAAACAACGCCTCCAGGAGCCGGACCAGGAAAGAAAAGGTCGTTTTTTCTTGTTCGGTTTTTTTTTCGAATAAGTGTTTTTGTGTTTGGAGAAAAAAATAAAAAAATGGATAAAGTGGATGCCTACATGGAGAGGTGGCATGAGCATCAGAGGGAGTTGAAGGAAGGAGGGGCTACATGGTGCCTCGCCTGCCTGGAGTATGGGCACCTCCCTGAGGTGTGCCCATATGAAGACCCCCTCTTTGTGCAGGCCTTTGATCGACGTGAGGTGGAGACTGCGGAGGAGTGGATCCACCTGAAGGCCATACCATCGCCGCAGGTGGATCAGGAAACCTGCCTCACCTGCCTCAAAGGGGAGGAGTGGTACTTTGCCGTCGGCAAGGTTGGGCACAAAGCACCTGACCAACCCCCTCCATGGCAGGAGGTGGAACCGCTGGTCCCGAAGAAGGGAAGGAGTGGTGGTGCCAAGAAGGCAAAGAAGCAGGCTGCAGCGCCTGAGTGGGAGCAGCCCGAACGTCCACAGCCCAAGAGGGGGGAGTCGGTGCGTCCACAGCCCAGAAGGGGGAGAGGTAAGCTGCTGCAGCAGCAACAGCAACTGCAGCAACAGCAGGAGGAGGTCGGGGATGATGGTTGGGAGGTTTGTGTTATAAACCTCGTGGCAGAGTTATGCCCTGGCTGTGGGGCATATGGGCACACGTTGGCCATATGCCCCACGCAATACGAAGAGGGGGAGCGCGAGCATCCAGCGCCCAGAAGGGGGGAGCCCGTGCATCCAGCGCTCAGAAGGGGGGAGCCCGTGCATCCAGCGCCAGAAGGGGGAACCTGTGCCGCATCGCCCAAGGCTGCCTGTTGCTCCGCATCGCCCAAGGCTGCCTGTTGCTCCGCATCGCCCGGGGCTGCCTGTTGCTCCGCATCGCCCGGGGCTGCCTGTTGCTCCGCATCGCCTGGGCTGCCTGTTGCTCCGCACGCCCAGGGCTGCCTGCTGCTCCGCATCGCCCAGGGCTGCCTGTTGCTCCGCGACGCCTGGGCTGCCTGTTGCTCCGCGACGCCCGGGCTGCCTGTTGCTCCGCACGCCTGGGCTGCCTGTTGCTCCGCGATCGCCTGGGCTGCCTGTTGCTCCGCGACGCCTGGGCTGCCTGTTGCTCCGCATCGCCTGGGGCTGCCTGTTGCTCCGCATCGCCTGGGGCTGCCTGTTTCGCATCGCCTGGGGCTGCCTGTTGCTCCGCATCGCCTGGAGAGCCACCAGTTACAGGGTACGAGGGAGAAGTGGAGCTCCCGCTGCCGCCTCCATGGCCAGGGGCTCCCCTCCCGAGTTCACCTCCCGAGGGTCCGCTGCTGCTGCCGTCGCCTCCCAAGGGTCCGCTGCTGCTGCCGTCGCCTCCCGAAGGTCCGCTGCTGCTGCCGTCACCTGCCGAGGGTCCGCAGCTGCTGCAGTCGCCTCCCGAGGGTCCTGTTTTGCCTGGGGTCGCTACCAGTCCTGCCTACTGTGGCTGGAGCCCCATGAAGGGGAGCTGCCGACCACGGAAAAGGGGAGGTCAGAAGACCAGCTCCCCAGCCGCACTTTCGCGGCAGGAAATACTGTGGCTGGAGCCCCATGAAGGGCAGCTGCCAGCCATGAAGAAGGGGGAGGTCAGGAGACCAGCTCCCCCGCAGCAATTTCGCTGCAGGAAAACGGGTGGCCGGAGCCCCACGGAGGGGAGCTGCCGGCCATGAAGAAGGGGGGCAGGTCTGGAGGCCATCCCCAAAATTTCCTTGGCCGGAGGAGCCGGCCTGTGATTGGTCCACTGGGACGCTACAATTGTTGGGGTGGGAGGAGGACATCCCACCGTGGCTGCCACCTTTGGCCCGTTGCTGCCCCTGTTCCTGGGCCGGGACTGCTAGCCGGGACTTTGGGGACTAAGGGGAGGTGGCCGAAAGGCCATGTGTGCTCGCACAAGGGGGGCATGTGTGGCGGAGTGTCTCACCCCTATATATTTATTTATTATTATTTATATTTTTGTTTGCGGCGCAGATAAAAGCGCCGCGTCTTTTGTTATTTGTTATTTATAATTTAAAACCTTGTGAGGATGCGTGGCTGATCAGCTACTGATTATTTAACTAGCTGACAGTCACGCATCCTTACTAAACTCGTGGAGACTGTGGCCGAGGGGTAATAAGCACATTAACAGCTAGTTAACCCCTCGACCAGAGTGTAAGAACCTGCAGCTGTCCGTGCTGCGGGGGTTGAGTGTACAGAGGAGAGTACGGGAGAACACGGGAGAGCGAGCGATAAAACAATTGCTATATTTAAAAATATACTTGTTTCTGTTTGTTTGGCCATCGCGCCTTTTTGTTTTGTGTTTTGTTGTTTGTTTAAATCTTTTGTTTTGTTTTATGAGTTAATAAATAAGCTGAGTGCAGTAGCATTCAGCTTCACCCGCCCATCCACTGTTTTGGTTCTGTTACTTCCTGGTCCGTGACGTCACCACACCTCACCACTGCAAGCCATCCTGCCACAGAAGGTCATACAGTAGTGAATATCTGCATGATAATAACAAAAGCAACTGAAATTCTAATAAAAAACATCATTATAATAAAATAGTTTTACTTACTTCAGTTTCTGAAAGCATAACCCTTTGAGACCCTATGTTTTCATTATTTCCAGACTAAACAGCAGCTGCGTTTCTGTATGAAGTCATATGCTTAGCACACACAAAATCTGTGGATCACCAGAAAGATCAGTTTCTGCTGTTCCTTTTAAACTTACACAGTGTTAGGATTTCAGGGGTTGGCAACTTGTCTATACATGGACACGCATGTCCATGGCAAGAGTTATCAGTGTCCGTGGCACTGAATACGTCTAACACACACACTCATGTAATTGTATATAACATCCTTTTTGTTTGTCTGTGGACAATGTGTTTTTTTTATGTCTCAAGCAGTTATTTACATTAAAGTTGACCAGGCTAACATAAAGTTGTTTAATTCTTTATGGCAGAAACTAGTGCCATTTTAGATTCAAAGCTGACAGAGGAGAGATTGGAAATACTTTAAGTTGGGAAACACTCCCAGCTTATTATAAATATAATGAGTTAATAAAATATCATACTTAATCTCAATTATAGCCATAAAACTATACTAGCAATAACAGACATTCATACAACTAAGTCTGCTTCAACCTGACTGTACATGACATGTAATATACAAGCCTCTAGAAAGCATTTGAAGCATTGAATAT
This sequence comes from Acipenser oxyrinchus oxyrinchus, assembly GCA_030684275.1. Lineage (NCBI taxonomy): Eukaryota > Metazoa > Chordata > Actinopteri > Acipenseriformes > Acipenseridae > Acipenser > Acipenser oxyrinchus. The sequence continues at coordinate 20,295,663 of CM060249.1, read as the reverse complement.
CAGCACAGAAGCACATATCTGTAGTCGTTATACAGATGGTGCAGTGATAGTATTGTCAAGTATTTGAACAGGCTTCTCTGACCTCAACAACCCTTTTAAATCAAGAGCGACCAGATCAGAGTCAAAGCTTAGATAAGAAATATTTGTCTTAAAGCCTGATGATCTCCACTATGAGATGATGCTGTCCGTGCATGCTTTTTGAATAATCATACTTGATTTATGATGGCCTTTGATTTTATAGGAGTTAGTAGGTCCCTGATCTCACTAGGTACCATCAATACTGCTTGGAGGGGTTTAATACCTTGATACACAAAAAAAACCTGAAATATCTTTTTTCAAAATTACCATGTCAGCATGCAAGTTGTTTTTTTTTAAGACCTGTGTCATCAGGCTTTCAGTGGAAAGGGATATGCCACAATATGGAGGATATCTAGTGTGACTTGTAACTGCTGTTTTATGTGCTGCCATAGTAAGTTTGAATTGTTGGCAGCACCCATACAGTATATCTCCTCAAGCTGTGTCTTGAGTCCACCCCCTCATAGTCATATTTGCCGTTGCCTGGACAGATGGCTGCATCTCCATCAAGGCAGGGTAAACTACTGCTACGGATCAATCCATCACTCCATATCCCAACGACATCTAAACACAATTCCATTAAGCTTCAGCTGCCCTGTAGGTAAAGCTTGAAAAGCTAAATAATAGAACTGGCAATGTGTCAAACAAATACAACAACAACAACAACAACAAAACCAACAACAACAAAGGAATTAAAATGATATATATCATACGAAACAGCACACTAGCATGAATGGGACACAATCCATAAACCAGTCATAGACCAGCTATACTAAAATTATAACGTGTTGGACACTTCATATCTCACAGAGGTCACAGAAGTAATTGTCACACAGGTAGACTAAGTGAAGTACATAGATTGTGGGAAACCTTTGGCCCACATGTCACTGTCATGCTGGGCCTGCTAAGTAATTTGGGTGGGAGATTGAATCTTAGGTGCTACAGGAAGTGAAGTTGGTAGTCCAGGACTCAAGCAATGCCCCAGTATGGTAAGAACACTACCACTGGAGGTGCCATTAGATGTGAAATATATGGTTAATACTATTCCCATGCCTTATTTTAAAGAAAAGTGGTTGTATTAACTCTAGTGTCCTGTTTACATTTTAATGCAGTTCAAAAATTATCTCCTGGCTAAATTCCCTCCTATTCTGATTTATGTATAATTTATCTTTGTTTAAACTCTGCAACCCCAGTGAATGGAAACACAATGTAAATATGTTGCATCTCAAAATGATATCTATAGCAGAGTTGGGGTCAATTCCATTTTTTCAATTCCAATTCCATTTCCAACCCCCAGTTCCCTTTTATACAATAACTCTTCCGTTTTACCTGACAAGTTCATTAAGCTGTATACAGTATTTGTTTGCTCAATAAAGCCTTTGTTGTAAAATGACTGGAATAGGAATTTGAATTGAGTAAAAGGGAATTGGGATTAGAAATGGAATTGGAACTGAAAAAATTGAATGGACCCCAACTCTGATCTATAGAATAAAATGTGTATTCCTGTTAAAACTGCGAAGGCATTTATTAACTTGGCTGTACTGTTTGTGTCAGTGGAAGTGCTAACAATTCCCATGGAAAATAAAAGGTAATTGTAGCTTTTGTTTACTGGATTGACATTTTACATTCATGTCTTTTATTATAACAATATATATTTTTTGCTCTTATTTGCAGACAAAAATTATTACTTGAAACACTTTAAGACAAAACACTATGTAAACAGAGACTGAAGCGAATGACAGAACTATAGTTCGACGTCCAAGAATGTGGTTTTCTTTATGGAAAAATAATGAGTTAAAGATGAAGTTTTGCCTCAAGTTTCCTTTGCATCTCACAGTGCAATCAGTATGAGCCTGGGACTGTAATTGAAGGCTTTTATCCTCTTCATTGTTCCATTCTTTTCATCTAAAAGCCACACACACATCATTGTCATGAATTCTGATGTTTATGTGCATTCAGTAATGCCTCTTTGAGTGGCTGCTTACACTTGAATAAACTTTACGGGATTTAAGTTTCTATTTTTGTTTTCTTAAGTCGCTGGTTTTTAACAAAAAAATCCCTGACCTTAACATAGCTTCCCTCCGAAAACAATTGCTTGAGATTAATTTAAAAAGTACCTGTCCGCATGCCAGTCGTTCTCAGTCTTTATCAAAGAAAGGCTTCTTAAAAGGATGCAGTGGACTGACTTATATCACAATTCCACAATGCATTAGGACACTTTTTAGGCCTGTACTTTATATGGCTATTCTATTACTGTTCCCTTAGTCAATGTATTTACTTTATAGTGAGGGCCCACACATACTTACTTGAAGTATTTGAAGTTCCCACTTTCTAAAATTGACTTTTTTTCTTGTGGACCTGAGGAGCAGTGAAGCTGAGTGTTCTCTGAAGTGAAGAGTCAGGATGTCACACTTGTGGGCGTCAGAAATTTAATTTTAATATAAACTCTCCCTCAAGCATTCACAATAGGCAATTTCCAACAATGCTCCTTGCATTGAGAGGCCAGCAAATGCGCAATGACGTAAAAAATGAAATCAGACAGCATCCCAATGAGATCACAAATAGTGGGGAGAGGATGTGACCCTCGATTGTTAGTGCTGTGTTCCCACAGGGGAGGGTTGAGTGTCAGGGAAAGAGATTGTAGGATATCATATATTAAAGGTAGTTTTTTCCAGGCTGCGACCTCTCACCAATCATTCTGATGAAAAACTGCTTAAGAGAATTACCAATTGATATTGCTAATGGAAACATGTTAGATCTAGATACAAATGCATTTCTTTTAAGAATTGTGTGTTAATATTTAATCTAAACACAAACAACAAATGACAGTTCATATAGTGCATTAATTCATTTATAAAGGGGTTTAATCTGCAATATGAAAAATAAAAAAATACCCTTTTCATATTCTTTGGAGACTGCATTCAGAATTCCAAAGACAGCAATTATGAAAAGAACAAAGCAGTTTGTAGACATTTTAATTCACAGTATCTGTGAGGTTAGAAGTTAAGTATAGAGTAAATGTAAGCATCTCATTGTTTTTCAAGTTTAGAAAAGGACTTTTCCAAACTCTAATTTGCTTCTTCCACACTGTAAATCTAACAGATCTCACACTTGGGTGGCAATATAATTGAAGGTTAATCATTTGATAATGTCATGGTAAATGTATATGTGAGTTCAATATTGTGTTGTGAGCTTTCAAAATGATAGCTCTCAATTTATTATAAAAATAGTAAAAGGGAATTTTTACAGGTTTTTTTTTTTTACAGTCACAAAGGTAGTTTTAGCTGTAAAACACAAGCTACTTTGCCCCTTAAAAACTGTTTGCCACTGTAGTATGTCACACTATAAAATTCCAAGGTTAGAACATCAAAATTAGTAAGATATTTTTGGAGTGAGTGTTAAAATTCATCCTTCTTTTTGAACATTGTAAATTGCATTTTCAAGATGTTATAGATCAGGAAGCAAAACAAAACATAAACATTACATGTCTACTGTATTTATTAGTGATAACATTTTGCAGGAAAGGCTTAAAGAGCTGATATTTGGGCTTTTAAAAAGAGAAACCTGTTTAAAAAAAATGGGTAGGACACATTTAAGTGTATGCTGAGCCACAACCTTTCTCAGAGAGCATGATGAATGAATTGTAGGCTATAGTTCCCCCCTTCTAAATTTCTTCTATCGCTGTGTCAAAAGTCTGGCATTCATGTGTAAAAATGTCTCAAGGTGAATAGGATTGGAATTCGGTGCCCCCGGACTGAATGCGTTCAGCGCATGATTACCAGATTTCTTCTCTCTGACCTGTTCTCACATGAAAAAATCTGGACTGCAAATGAGGGCCCGGTTCTGGTACTATCCTGGTGTTCAGTTTAATCAGCACGGGGTAACTGTGTAGATGCTACCTTTAGATTAAAACAATATTCCTGTAAATTAAGGATTTTAAACTTGTGAGTACAGAAGTGCACATATTCCATACAGCAAGTGAACCCATACTGCAGAAGGAAAGGTGGTACTGACAACCACAGTACTTAATAAGAAAAAAATGTTTAGTTTTAAATAAATAAATTAAATAGGTGCATTAATATGTATTTTTCTTATAAATCGTTTTGTACCGGATTGTTTTAATTTCAGCATACTTGTCTGCATTACTTGCTTGAATTTTCTAGAATACCTAAGGCGTATGAATCTTGTATGCTTTTATATTAAACTATTGTAGTGGTTGACTAAGGCGCGGTCCAGCTGAGAAGAGGCAACATCATAAGTTCCAAAAGCAGTTCTTAGTTTATTTACACTCTGCACAGTGAAATGGATGCTCTTTTCTAAATGGATTGGACAAAGAAATGGCGGCAAATACATCCTTATATAGGCATAACTCCAACCATTCTTTCGCCCATTGGCTCAATCACAACTCAGTACCCTAGTTGTAGTAGACACCCAAGAGAGACAGCCGGCACACACATTCACTCCCCTTCCCCATTCCACAACACAGTCCATTTTACATGAGTCCCTTGTAACAGCTGCCCTGGTGCTACAGTATTGCTGATTTTTTTTTTTTACTCTACTCTCATATAATGCTAATAATGAAACATGTGGTATAATATTACTGTCAGATCGATAGTTCATATCCGGGAGCCTGCCATACTAGTTTTGACTAAATGTGAATTGTATTGCTACTGGCAGTATTTGGCTGTTAGTATTTCACCAGTTTGGGTCCAGTTAAAACACAATTCAAAACTGGACCTTGAGTGTGTGTTTAAACTCTGTAGTGTACTATGTGTATTATTCTAATATTATTGATTCTCAGCTCCCCATTGGACTGTTAACTAAATCAAAACATGTACTTGTGACTGTATTGAAAGGTGGTTATTTTTGGACTTCTTTCTTTATTTACAGTTGTTAGTAGATAATGCAGTGTAGTTTATTTAATTTGATCAAAAATGCCTCTGAAAGACAAGTCCAGGCAGCCAGCTGCAATCCGTGGCAATACTAGCAACATTGGTTAGAAAAGCAAAGGTAGGCAAAGTTGTCCACAGACAGTGATGAGGATGGTTAAATAGATGTGTAGCTTAACCACAATAAAATAGTAGCTGCTAAGAAGTAAGAAACAAATACTATTGATAACTATAACTATATCTTTAGATCTAAATACCTTCTAAATGCATGACGCCTCTGGTAAACTGTAGTAAAAGCAAAGCACATTATAACCATGCATGCATATCATGATAAATGCAGATGGAAATATTTGCATGAGTATGGTAAATGAATGTCAAAGGGTGACATAAGGGTGAAAATAACCATGCACATTTACAAAAGTAAACATCACAGACATAATAGCTTGGAATGGTGTGTATACAGCTGAGGTGAGAGTTGCTGTGTGTGTGTGCTATATTTATTATTTTAGAAATACTAGCTATTAATCTTATGTGTATTTTAATATATTTTAATTTGACTGGAGAATATTGGGTTGATTATTAAAGAACAGTTACAAAAAGCGTGGTTGCTTTTATTGAAACAGTTGTAAACATGTTTTATTAAAACAGGAGCGGTTTATGGAGTTCCAGTTTTCTTCAATTTCTCGATATCCTTTTGGTTTTTATTTACCGGTTAAAAGATTACTATTTCAGTACCAATATTTTGTGATGAGCCTCAAGCTATGGTGATGCTGTTAAATTTTTTAATGGGTGGAAGTTGTGATTGAACAATTTGTCTTATTTAAAATTGCAAAATGTTTTTTTTGTTTTATTGTGTCTATTTATGGAATACAGAACTGTAAAACTAACATTAGTATTTAAAAGACTTTTATGATTTTGTAGCAATTTTATAAGTCTGTATTTAAATATAAATTTAACAACCAGAGAGATTAAGGAATTACAAATACAGTGCTACCGCGTTATAACGTGACCTGTTATAGAGCAGAATCGGTTATAACACGGTAAGGTTGTGACTCCCATTTCCCCCATAATGCAATTTGACTTGCAAACGTTGGTTGAACGTTCCAGATACTTTAAGTGATCCTGGAGATGCTATTGTGAATTATGCTAGGATAAATTTTAATAGAAACTCAAAAAATTAAAAAAATAAAACATACAACACTGTGATTTTGATTTATTGTTGTTTTTACATTACCATATTGAAACACATTTAAGTTGAAACTGGGACATATAGTACTTATAAAGCTTCCCATGCTAAAAGTAAAAACAAACTGTCCGTTAATGTTACAAAATAAGTACGAAACAATACAAGTGTGTATAAACGTCCTTGGATTCTATTTATTTACAGTTTACATTTATTATAATTATTACAATTTAAATAAGAGTTGTGTAAAATTTAAACTGGTGGAATAGCAGTTTCTATTATACTGTGTATATTGTAACGACCTGGGATTTATACTATTGCAGGACTGGTCTACGGACCCTGTTGTTTGTTTGTTTGTGTGTGGTTGTGTGTGTTTGTTAGCAGGGAAGCGGTAAGCTTGCCTCAGCCGGGATTGGTGGGTGACATCCGGGGAGGCGGGGACATGAAAGCATATAGGGGGGTGCCCACATCAGCGCTGGGCACAGCCGTGAGACAAGCTGCTGTGTGAATGTGCTGCTGTGAGAGTGCAAGACTATTTGTTGTTTTTGGTGTGGCCCAGGGAATAATCGTCCCAATAAACCGTGGATTTGAGTATCTGCAAATTGTGTGTGTCTCCTTCCTTCATTTTCCACCACATGCTACAATATTAATTTGGTTTGTGGGCATTGTAAATCAGTTTGGGAAGAAAAATGCCAATATTCGTTATAAGCCGAAACACAAATAACCTAATTATGGACCCCAACAACCGCATTATAACGGAGTAGCACTGTAAATAATATAAAATCTGAGAGTTTTCAGAAACACACAATCAGGTTGTCAAAAGGTTAATAAAAAAAGGAATGAGATGTCAGAATGAGAAGTTCCCTTGTGATTTGCTCAGAATTGTCAAATACAGTGGAAATCACATGATTCCATGAATCTACCTAATATTCTAGACATGGTAATCAAATACCCTACCTTCTAATCCAACTCCAACTTCTGATAACCTTGCAATTCAACATGACTGGACTAGCCTGTGGTGACCTATGACGTCTTTGAACACGGGCCTGTCTGAATGCACACTCAACCTATTGCCACACTAGTTAATTGTCAAAATACTCTGCCACTGTGTATTTTAATCACAAATGCTTATGGTTGCACTTACTTGCACATCCTAATTTTAGATTACTACGATGGCTTTACAGCACTTGTGATCACAGACATTGCCACTTGCTGTGTGTTGTAAGTTTATCTTAGTACACTTGATAAGCAGAACAGGTGTTTGGACACTTTCCTTTCTTCTCATTCTTACTCCAGTGACTGTGTATGTGTTGAGCTCTCAGGCATAAGAGCTTTAGGCACCCAGATACACACAAACATGGTGAACAGGTCTTTTCTATGTGCCCCCTGTGATTTGTATTAAGATGTAAGAGGGTTTTTCTTTTGCTAATTCTGTAAAAGGCAGATACATGGTATTAATGTCAGTCTTAGCTTTCTAAGTCGTTAAACATAAAAAAAATAGTAATTTAAATACATAAAGTAAAGACTGCTTTTATTTTTTTTATTGTGGTTTCAATTTGGCAAATGAGATGAATATCTAATCATAAACAGATGTTTGCCAATAGCGAAAAAATATAGTATACTTTGATATTTTATGTTTACACATTGTTTCATTGTCAGTCAAAACTCATAAATGCATGTTTTTGCATATCCATGTGGAATTTGTAGGAGTTTGATCTCCCACTTCCTTCAAAAACAACATTTTACAATAGTTCATTTGGATCACATATTTTTTTAAAAATCTGCTTTTTAAACAAAAACCTATTTATAAAGTATTTTGACTCACTTCATAAGTTGACACCTGGGATAAAAAGCAGTTAAGACAATTAATTATTTCTCTAATACATGTATGCCTCCCCAGTTATTTTGTTGCTTCCATAACATCACCTAAAACTGTCTTTGGGGAATGTAAACCAACAAGAACTGTTTGCTTTCTGATAAAGTGCACAAAAGGCTTTATATATATATATGTTATGGACCGTTGCCGAGATCGGGCAGTTGGCGAAGTGCCCAGCTGCAGCGGGCAGATGCCAAATTAGCTTTGAATTTTATGTCATTTCGGCATCTGCCTGGGCAGTTTATCAACTGCCAACAACCACCCGGGCTGATGGCGAAGAAAGACTTTTAACTTGCCGTAATGCCCGGGCAGTTGGCGAAGTGTCCAGCTGCGGCGGGCAGATGTCGAATTATCTTCGAATTTTAGGTCATTTTGGCATCTGCCCTGGCTGGTCAACTGCCCACAGCCACCCGGGTGAAAAAAGATTTTTAACAGATACAGTATAATACAAATAGAGAGTGAATTACCTTTGTTGCCTTTAAGCGCAAAAGTGCACCGCCACCAAGCCACCCGTTGCAATGTTTACTTAAATACTAAATAACTTACTTTACTTAAATAACTTAAATACTTTCTGACAACGCTATAGCAACGGAATTAAACAAAATATAAATGCACAGTTTATTTTCATCATGGGATAGATTTAGAGATTAGAGTAAGTGGGGTGGAAGTCCAGAATAAAATACAACAATGTTTTATTTTATTCTTATTGCAGTAATACAAACAAATTTCTGAGCAGAGTTGCGTTGTTTGAATGAGAGATCATTCAAACAGCGTAATTTATGACGTCACAGAAACCCTAGATGGAATTATTTTCCTGTAACTTACTGAAACCCATCAATTTTATATATATATATATATATATATATATATATATATATATATATATATATATATATATATATATATATATATATGTATATATATATTTAAAAAAGCACACAGCAACTTTAAAGCTTAGTCTACTGTATTTAGATCATTTAGAAGTACAACAAATATTTCATATGTTCATTTCGAATTTCGTAATTCGAGACATTGAGAAGGACTTCTAGTCCAAATGTTTGTCATTGAATTTAAGACTAGTATTTCTAAATTCAGCATGATTGAGTGTTTAATAGTTATGGATTATGTATCTACACAATACTTAAGAAATAGATCCCTGATTACAGGAGTATTGTTTTAATGTCTTTATTGATAATATAAACATTTGAAATATCTATTTTACCAATTGATTTACCCTTTCAATGTTTTTCTATGATTTTGTTTTACGAGACAGTCTATTTCGATGTTCTGTGGCCATCTACTGTTTCTAATGTCTGGTAGTTTACTATGTTGGAAAGGTAGACAAGGTAATGCCCAATTAATATGGTTTTATTGTGATTAGAAATGTGCAAACAGTGCCTTTTCATGCAACTATATTATAAACATTGAAATCTTTAAATTACAGATTTCTTTTACTTTTCAGTACTGTTTTTCCTTTCTTCCATTAAAGGCGTGTTATAACAGTCAAAGACATTGGATCACGTTTCTGATCTTTTTAAGCAACTTTCCATGTGAAATATCACGTCCAAGTTTGCTCTGATTGGTTTGCAGGTTGCAGTGACACGTTCTGCTTGCTTGTTTAGGAAAGATAAATATATGCGTAAAATAGTGAAATGTATTAACAATTAAATAGACACGGTTTTCTCTAGAGCCCGGTTAAACAAGGCTTCTACCTGGAGAGTTTGCACAGCAGATGGAGATTTAAGATATTAATAGAATTGGAAATATATACAGTACTGTGCAAAAGTTTTAGGCAGGTGTGCAAAAATGCTGTAAAGTAAGAATGCTTTCAAAAATAGACGTGTTAATAGATTATATTTATCAATTAACTAAATGCAAAGTGAGTGAACAGAAGAAAAATCTAAATCAAATCCATATTTGGTGTGACCACCCTTTGCCTTCAAAACAGCATCAAGCATCAATTCTTCTAGGTACACTTGCACACAGTTTTTGAAGGAACTCGGCAGGTAGGTTGGCCCAAACATCTTGGAGAACTAACCACAGTTCTTCTGTGGATTTAGGCAGCCTCAGTTGCTTCTCTCTCTCATGTAATCCCAGACAGACTCGATGATGTTGAGATCAGGGCTCTGTGGGGCCATACCATCACTTCCAGGACTCCTTGTTCTTCTTTACGCTGAAGATAGTTCTTAATGACTTTCGCTGTATGTTTGGGGTCGCTGTCATGCTGCAGAATAAATTTGGGGCCAATCAGATGCCTCCCTGATGGTATTGCATGATGGATAAGTATCTGCCTGTACTTCTCAGCATTGAGGAGACCATTAATTCTGACCAAATCCCCAACTCCATTTGCAGAAATGCAGCCCCAAACTTGCAAGGAACCTCCACCATGCTTCACTGTTGCCTGCAGACACTCATTCGTGTATGCTCTCCAGCCTTCGGCTAACAAACTGCCTTCTGCTACAGCCAAATATTTCAAATTTTGACTCATCAGTCCAGAGCACCTGCTGCCATTTTTCTGCACCCCAGTTCCTGTGTTTTCGTGCATAGTTGAGTCGCTGGCCTTGTTTCCACGCCGGAGGTATGGCTTTTTGGCCTCAAGTCTTCCATGAAGGCCACTTCTGACCAGACTTCTCCGGACAGTAGATGGGTGTACCAGGGTCCCACTGTTTTCTGCCAGTTCTGAGCTCATGGCACTGCTGGACATCTTCCGACATGGCGGAAGTAAGCATGATGTGTCTTTCATCTGCTGCAGTAAGTTTCCTTGGCCGACCACCGCGCTCACGGTCCTCAACGTTGCCCGTTTCTTTGTGCTTCTTCAAAGAGCTTGGACAGCACATCTGGAAACCCCTGTCTGCCTTGAAATTTCTGCCTGGGAGAGACCTTGCTGATGCAGTATAACTACCTTGTGTCTTGTTGCTGTGCTCAGTCTTGCCATGGTGTATGACTTTTGACAGTAAACTGTCTTCAGCAACCTCACCTTGTTAGCTGAGTTTGGCTGTTCCTCACCCAGTTTTATTCCTCCTACACAGCTGTTTCTGTTTCAGTTAATGATTGTGTTTCAACCTACATATTGAATTGATAATCATTAGCACCTGTTTGGTATAATTGTTTAATCATACACCTGACTATATGCCTACAAAATCCCTGACTTTGTGCAAGTGTACCTAGAAGAATTGATGCTGTTTTGAAGGCAAAGGGTTGTCACACCAAATATAGATTTGATTTAGATTTTTCTTCTGTTCACTCACTTTGCATTTAGTTAATTGATCAATATAATCTATTAACATGTCTATTTTTGAAAGCATTCTTACTTTACAGCATTTTTTCACACCTGCCTAAAACTTTTGCACAGTACTGTATATGCATGAGTGGAACTAATTGCACCTTATAACTGGGCAATCCAGCATTATGGATGTAACATTTGCACAAAAAATTTAACTTTGTAACCATATACACCCTTCAAGGCTGGCGTAAGCACCTGAGCAACTCAAGCAAGCGCCAGAGGAAGGCCCACACACATACAGAAGTGAAATTGAAAATATGAGTAAACTTAATATTGCTGTGTCAGCTATCCTACACAAGCAGCCTTTAGGGCTAGAAACATTTAGTTTTCCCTATATTAGTATTTACTGTTACAATTTTTACATTTTATTCTTATAATTTATTTATTTATTTTATCTTTTTTTTCAACACAGCTGTTTCAACAAAGGGGAATGATCACATGAAAACAAAAACTGTATTTGATATGTCCAAAGGTTAAAAAAAGATGCTAATTGAATGGTTAATTTCTACTGGACTCCACTTGTAATTTAACTTTATTGAGATAATTGGAATACTGCAGTGTACTAACTGGGAATTGAGTGGTCTGTATCACATTAGTATGGACTGGGTTAAAACAATGTGGCACTGAAACGGTTCAGTGGACACAACCTGTAATTGAGCTTGACAGAGAGAATCACAGAAAACAGTTTGTACACCATGTATGAAGCCAATATCTCAAAGCATTAGGCCTTTATCATCTGGAAATAAAAAAAAGGTAACCATCGTGGGTCGCAGGTCAAAGTGAAGGATGCTGTTAGATTTTGTCTGAGCCACTGCAGCTGCCAGCGTGGTTTAGATGGTCCTCTCCTCTGTCGGTAGGGTCACGATGCAGCTCTGCGCCTCCCCATCTAGCAGCAATCAATTAGAAAAATCTAATTCACTTATTTAGATGCATTTTTGGATAACTTTAATACACTTTAATAACTTTAATAATTTTTTTTTGTCTATAGTTGGGCAATCCTATAAGAAGACCGTTACCATGCAGGGTTAGAAACTCCCCCTCGAATTAAATCTGATGAGGACTAGTTGATGTCTGTGTCTCAGTAGTCCTCTGGGCGAGTACCTAAAGCAAATGTACACATATACTTAAAACAAATGTACACATATACTCTCATGTTCAGTCTTGCGTTAAAAAAATGCAGGGAACGGGGTGTAGCAATGGTGAATCAGCATTCACAAATACTGCTTAGAAAACATTCACTCGGAACTGAAACTGTTAGGTTACCTACCGTAACCCTGGTTCCCTGAGAGAGGGATATCCCTGCCCATTGGGTAGGTATTACTGAGCTCTTTATACCAGAGCTGCCGATAGGCCGCTTTCTGGGATGACGCACTCGGTCCCGCCCACCGAGGAATTAAAACCTTCATCCTGAGGAAGCCATTTCTCTTTTTCCATCGAACCTGTGAGGGCAACCGATGCAACCTTGTGGTTGGTGGTCGTCTTCTCTCAGGGAACCAGGGTTATGGTAGGTAACCTAACATTCTCTTTCAATTCCAAGATGACCACCAACATGACTATGGGATAGTATACTAGAGCCGTCGCGAGGGAGAAGGAACGGCAGCATATGAGGGACGCATCAGCACCACATAAACCAGAGGTTAGCGATGTGAGCTTGCACCACAAGGACCCTTGTGCCTAATGAAGGCAGGGTCTACCACATTAAGGCGGTAGAACCTGGAGAAAGTATGTGGCGTAGCCCAGCTAGCCACTACAAATATTGGACAGCGAGGCCCCTCTGAAGAGGGCCCAAGATGTAGCCAACCCTCTAGTGGAGTGTGCGGCTACCCTCCCAGGTGAGGGCAAGCCGGCACCATCATATGCAGCCGAGACTGTGTCCGCAATCCAATGCAACAGAGGTTGCCTTGAGAGGGGCTATCCTAGGGTCCGTGTCCCGTGACAGACAAAGAGCTGGTCAGACTGACGCAGAGCTCTTATCCTATTCACGTAGCATCTCAATGCCCGCACTGGGCAGAGGAAATTCAATCTCTCATCCTCCATTGAAGAAAATGGGGGTGGATGGAAGGCTGTGATCACCTTGGGGAGGAAAGCAGGGTTGGTGCGCAGTGACACCCTGCTGCCATCGTCCCAAATACGCATGCAGGAGCTGTGCACCGACAGCGTCTGCAGCTCACTGACCCACTTTGTGGAGGTGATAGCCATGAGGAAGGCTGTCTTCGTGAACAGGTTGACATACACCACCACTGTTGTGTTGTCCATTCGGAGCAACACATGTGTACCTCTTAGCACTGGGAGGAAATGGTGGAGAGCAAGGGAGACCGCCTGCAGCTCCAGCATGTTCGACCTGTCCCACGCGGGAAAACGGGGAGGGAACAACACGGCCATCTGCCGGGACGCCTCGTGTTCCCCATGGGATCTCTGCAGGATCTCCTCCACAGCTGGCCCCAAGGTACTGTATGTCCAGCTGTCTGCGAGCCACAGTTAAGCTAGCCAGGCTCCGGCCAAGAGCTTGCCCTTTGGAAACAGAAATTTGCAGCAGTGTGCTGGACAGGAGCCGTAGCTCAGTGGCCACAGGCGCAGGGAGCGGGGCCTCACACAGTAAACCATCCATATAGGCCGTCAGTACACTCGCCGTGTTTGCTAGGCGAGTTATCTGTGCCTCCACTGCATACACCCGCTTGTGGTGCGTTTCTGTCACCCTGCACTGACCGACATCAGTTTGGTGTTCTGCATTGGCTGTGCACCGAACACCGCTTGCACTGGTTGCAACGTGCGCTCAAGCACCGATTGTACCGTGTGGCACCGTGCGTTCGTGCACTAGTGCTATACCAATCAGCACCAAGTGCCGTGTGCACCGCTCGCACCGAGTACCGTGAGCACTACATGTACCGTGCACCATGCACCGTGCAGCACCGTGTGTTCTTCCAATAGCACTGTAGTAGTGGGCACCATGTGCACCATGTGTACCGAGCACCGAGTACCGTGAGCACTATGTGCACCATTTACCGTGCTGCACCGTGTCCGTGCACTGGTGCTGTAGAGCTGGGCACCATGTGCCATGTGCAATGAGCACTGTGCGCACCGAGATACCGAAGTACCAAGGGCTATGTATGTACCAAGGTACCAAACAATTTCATCCTGAGGGCTACAATGAAACGTACTGTCTTTAAATGGGGACTTTAGTGAAGACTGCATGTGTACGTGAGTACATTAATTATTGTAAATAGTAATTCATAGCCAGCCAGCATTTTTGTAAATAGCAACACATGTAATGCACAATGAAATAAACATTTTACTTGTGTCATCGGTGTCAATTTCATGCAAAGCTTCATGGTCGGCAAGGTGACACAGCTGAGAGAATTTTTCCTCTGTCATCCCGTCTGGTGCTGTCAGTGTCAGTTTCTCAGCACACAGAACAGTTAGTCGCTCAGTAACGAGGTGCAAACAGGTGATTGATCGATCTGTATGAGCGTTCTACGAAGGTGCTTTAAAAAACAAACAAACCTTTAAATCTAAATTTATAACAGTGTTTATTTTTTAGCAAAATAAAATGTAAGCCTATTTTTAGGGACCCCAACTGTTGTTGTTAATTCCTATGGGGTGCCATGTGTAAAAAAAAGTGTTAATATTTTTTCCCAGATTTAACCTAAATCTTGTATTTTTTCCCCAGATTTATAAATGTTGAGAAAATAAATATATATTTTTTAAATGCCATGAAAAAAAGTAAAATATATGTTCTACAGTAGCAATTTTTCATATTATATCCTCCATATCATTAGAACTGCAAAATGAAGCATTACTTGCAGATCATGCTGTAGAGCAGTTCTGTTCTCATTCAATATAAATGAGAGAGATAATACTACTGATTTGAAAACAGGCAGCACTCATTGATGTATTGAATCCTTGCAGGGCATGGTATTTTTGAAGTTGCTGTAAGGATGTATTATACAAATGTATACTAAATTAAGTTAGCTTTTTAATCGACACAAAGTTACTTACCAAGTACAAATAAACACATGGCATTTGTCGGTGGCATAGTACAGACTAAATCTAAGAGATTATATATACCTAAATAGCAAATGCAAACACTTTATGTTTCCAGTAGCATAATGTTATTCTCAATAACTGACAGCCAATTGAATTGGGCAGCAGTGTGGAGTAGTGGTTAGGGGCTCTGGACACTTGACCAGAGGGTTATGGGTTCAATCCCAGGTGGGGGACACTGCTGCTGTACCCTTGAGCAAAGTACCTAGATTGCTCCAGTAAAAACCCAACTGTATAAATGGGTAATTGTATGTAAAAATAATGTGTAAAAAATAATGTAATTGTATGTAAAAAATAATGTGATATCTTGTAACAATTAAGTCAATTAAGTAAGTCGCCCTGGATAAGGGCGTCTGCTAAGATATTAATAATAATTGAGCTTACCTTAAAGAAACAAGCTGTTCCCTATTTTTTGTGGCAGATTTCTCTCATTGGTGTTGCGTTTTAATCCTTTTATTATTCTAGCCTTGAGAATTTGTGGTCTGTATTCTCTCATCTATATTGTACATTGTATATTTTCTTATTAAGGGTTTTCCCCAGCATACCCATTACAGGGAGTTGTGGGATCTTCGATTGACCATTTAGCCTGTGAAACATTTTCTATTTTTGGGTCACTGAAGCCTGTGCTTCTGAACTTAGTCAACACATTTGCCTATTCATCATGTGTGAAGAATCAAGCAAAATAGTAGGTAGAGCACCTAGTATATATTATACATTATATATTTTCTTAACTCTTCCTCCATCAGTACAAACTGTATGCTTATGGGATAAAGGACTATTGTGCAACTGCATTTTTCTTTTACCAGTTACCTATCCTACAATTTAAAGTACAATAATTATGTATAATATCCATCAAGTCCTGTCATACCTGTCATTCCTGTTGTGTCTTATACATGTATATTGTGCAATACATTTAGCTTCAGCCCCAATTGTATTTTCTTTTACATTAATTTTAATTCAAGTGGCTGAGGAATGACAGATAACATTGGAATACAGCGCTGTATACTGTGCATGCAATGTGCATCAATATCAGTCATGAAATCTGCTTGTGCATTAATATGGTGGCCAGGAACTTGTAAGGTCACGCTGCAGCACTTACTGAGACATCATTTGGTGAAGGTACAATTCATTAACCTTGTGAGGCCAACGGTATCCTAGGAACAATGCAATATGGGAGTGGAATTATGGAAAAGGGATAAGCAAGAGAAAGGCATGATATCAAGTCTAGAGAAATATAACTTGTAAGGAAGAGAGAATAGGCCTCTCCAGCAGGTTAGAGATTATATTTTTGTGTGCATTTTCATGTTTTTAAGCCAACCCATTTTCTTTATCATTGTGAGTGAAGGAAGAATATATATTCTATTCCATATTCTATAGCTTGGCATCTGAATATTGGGTTACTTGCCATCAGGACAGAATGTGAAAGTTTTAGTTGTGTCTGGTAGATTCCCTGGACCGAAACTCTAGCTACGTGAGCGTATTCAGAACTGTTAGGGATGTATCAGATAAGATACTGTATTAAACCTGTCTACTTTGAGGATATTACAAATCTCACAGTCCTTACAGAAGAAATAAAATGGATATTTTCACATTTGAACCCAGCATATAGTGTATTGGATCAACAATAGAAAGAAGCCTTGTAAAAATATGCTATATTCAAACAGCAATTAAGAAATGTAGCCTCAACAGCACTGGTTAATGAACCTAAGTGATTACTGTAGCTTAATTGTTTTGGTTTCTTCAGGCCAACATAGTATAGCACAAATATACTTGTGGCAAACCTCTGGTACCTTTACTGTACCTTTACATAATAAAATGTACAGAATACAGAAAGGGAAATAGGTAAGATTCATGGAATTATTTTGCTGTAGCTACAACCCTTTTAACAAAGTGCGGTCTAGAGAGAGATTTGTGTTATGATATGAAACAAAAATCTTTAGTTTTAAAGGTTGGTGGTATCTAGAACCACGACAGTTGAAATCAATGGCTTTTAGTCTGGGCCCTTATTACTGGATGAGTTGATAAATCTAATGCTTGACTCAGATTAAGAGCTATTAAACATATAAGAAATAAAAGAGTAAGTGCATATAGCATACACAACCTCTTTAAGCAAGTGAACATTGACATTAACAAGCAGCAGCTGTTTGTTAACTTGCCATCATCTCCAGCTCAGCTGATGTTGCTGTTTTATATCCGGTGAAATGCATTTGTTAACACCTTAGTCAGATGAAGAAAACAACACAAAAGATATATAAGGAGCCATCATTTTTAGAAATAACGGAGTACTTTTTTTGTACGGCTGGCTGAAAGATTACAATAAAGTGCGTAGGTGTTCCAGAAATTAATGTGGACAGAGTGCCTTTAATGAGCTGGCATGACGTAATGCAAAAGGAAGGCGCTGAGAGGCAGGAGATCCTGGGTTCCAAATCACTTGACCTCCTTGAATGTCAGTTCTTGCAGCTGAACAACTGGGCTGAGAGCTTTGTAGGTCCATTCAAGCAATCCTCTATAAATGGTTTTAAAAAAAAGGAAAGTTAAAATGAAAATGAAATTCAATAGAAAGAATTGTGATTTTGTTAGATCCCCCTATATAAACCCCCTTTATCTACACTGGTATATACACACTCCCTACCATATTTTGTACCAGTATCAGTTCTGGAGACCCGGGTTCTACTGTATTTCACTTTTACTTACAATTTTAAAAGAGGTATTAACTATAGTCGTTTAACATAGAGTGAGAGATGCCATTTGATATATATATGTGTGTGTGTGTGTGTATGTGTGTGTGTGTGTAATGACTATCAAACTGTGAGTGCTTCCCATGAAATAGTATTAGTATAAAAGACAAAAACAAGGAAGAAGACAATTTGTTGAAACATTTGTTTACGTAAACTTACTTTCTTTCACTTGCACTTCCACTTTCACTTGCATTTATTGCACTGATAAGTCACCAGTAATAAATTTATGACAAACCCAAGACTGTTGCGGTATCCTAATACACCAAAGTCATCAAAAAGTCTTGGGCTTGCTAGTAGTTGTTATTGTTGACTTACTCAATGTACCAAATATTACATTATCATGCATTGGCCACATCAAAGGGCAGCAGTGTGGAGTAGTGGTTAGGGCTCTGGACTCTTGACCGGAGGGTCGTGGGTTCAATCCCCAGTGAGGGACACTGCTGTTGTACCCTTGAGCAAGGTACTTTACCTAGGTTGCTCCAGTAAAAACCCAACTGTATAAATGGGTAATTGTATGTAAAAATAATGTGATATCTGTATAATGCAAAATAATGTATAATGTGATATCTTGTAACAATTGTAAGTCGCCCTGGATAAGGCCGTCTGCTAAGAAATAAATAATAATAATAATCGCTCCTGTAGGTGTAAACAAAAATGTTGTTTCTGAGCTATCAGATCTGGAAAAAAATGTAAATAAAAGGAAAATGATGTGAAATCTGTTGAAATGTATTGTGTTGGTGAAACATATCGCTCTTGGACTTTTTACATAAAGTGTGCTACATAACCCACACCACTATAGGCTGTGTGGTCCAGTGGTTAAAGAAAAGGAGGAGGAGGTCCCGGTTCAAATCCCACCTCAGCCACTGACTAATTGTGTGACCCTGAGCAAATCACTTGACCTCCTTGTGCTCCGTCTTTTGGGTGAGACATAATTGTAAGTGACTTTGCAGCTGATGCATAGTTCACACACCCTTGTCTCTGTAAGTCGCCTTGGATAAAGGCGTCTGCTAAATAAACAAATAATAATAACTATACTAATACATATAACATATAACAGACAATTAAAATACACAATTTACAGCAGCATTATGGGGGGTTTGCTCCAGTGCTGGTACCCTAATTGCAGCATCTTGTAACTAGCACTGAAAGAACTGTGCCTTTAATAAACCTGCTCGCCTGTGCGACGTTTCTGTTCTTCTTCAGTGAACAACCCACACTAATACCTCCCTGTTACAGCCACCCTTAACAACATAATGAACATCTTAATTGGCATATCCTGGTCAGTCAAATATGAATAAATGTAGATGAAAAAAAAGTTTTGACCTCCAAATGTGGTTTTAGTGGTGGCTTTAAATTTGGGAATTGTTATCCAATGGAAATTACTATGAAACCACTACATAATTAACTGATTAAGGTTATGGTTAAATTGGTTCAATTAAGTAATTCACACTACAAGAGGAACAAAGACCAGGAGGGCTCTGAACGTTGAGGACCAGAATTGTGCACATTTGCATTATATAATAACAATTACAGTTTTGGATGGTACCTACCAAGCAATATATTGCTTGCCACATCCACTTACTCACATTTCCCCCTTAACAAGCTGACTGAAAACCATTACCTGGATATAATATTATTAGAATCAAGAGACCAACTATGGCTTTCCTTTGCGAAATCGAATGTCACAATCCATGGTGCTTCAGTTTTCTTAAAAAGATCTTTCTTGTTTTATATTTAGTTCCATTAAAATGATGTAGATTTTCTGTTCTAGATTTCCTGTCTACCTCTACTTAAGCACACAGAGCATCACTCCAACTCTTAATCTTTGTTCTCAAGATTGAAATGCAAATCCAGTATCACCTGCTTGTCTTGATTGGGTCATCTCCATCTTTAGTTCTACCAATTGTAACACTTATTATTTGTTCATATCCAAGACATTTACCTTGATCCATTTGTCTGCTTTGTGCCATGGATAGAAATTATCAGGTAAATGTCATATACATAATTCAATGAATGATTCTTCCTCTATATTTGTATTAAAACTAGGTTATGTACTGGTCTGAAATCTACCTTGAGTGGTTCATTAGATATGTCTTTAGCCATGTGTTCATGCTTGGTTGCGTGGCCCTGGCACCCTTTGTGCCCATGGTTGCCTAGTTATTGTCCCACTGTTGCTCACCTGCAATGCTCAAAACAAGGACAGAACCCAAGCAAACCTGAGTAGCATGTGGCTAGGATATTTTAGGTGTTGGATTTTAAACTGTCAAACCTGTCAGCGCTTTTATGAAAGAAAATCTTTTAGAGGAAAGAGAACAAAATTACTTATGTGCATTCATAGCTTCAGTTCAATAATATATTAAGCAAGTAGTGTTTCTATGTTGTTTTCATTTTTAAACATTGAGTTGCTCATGAGTGGACCAAATTACTAATATCTGTTTAATAAACATAATTTTATTAGTTTTTTTGTGACACTGGTACATAGAGATAAAGCCTGTGCTGCTTTTATGACTCAATCAATCCATCAATCAATCAATCAATCAATCAATCAATTGTTATTTTATATAGCGTCTTTCAAAGTGGACCACCATCACCAAGCACTTAAACCACGTCAGGTAAGATATGGACAATCATTCTGGCCTAAATGCCTATTATTCACTATATATATTAAAATACCAATAATTCCACTGCATAAATACTGGTCTCTGAATATTTCTGGTGAGCATACTGTTCGCCCTCATCTCCCTATAGAAACATAACCAACATCAGACAGGGCTCAAATAGGATAAGATGCCACAGTGGGTTAGTTTCTCCACTACGTGTACAACACCTGAGACACGATGCAACTTCCCTTCCTGAGCACTTGAGTTTTTACTTGAAAGAAAGGCACTGTTGGGTGGCAGCCCACAGAGAGTGCTACTTTGCCATTTGCATTCCTGTGGGTTAGGACGGAAAACTGTCTGGAGATAGTTCACCTCATTGCATTTCAGGGAATCCTATTGGTCAGATGCTTGTGAAGGCCATTCGGCAGAGCAACTGGTAAAATGTATTTAAAAAATAGAAGAAGAAATATGACTAGAATGTTCAGCCTATCAAGGCTTGTTCCTTGCTATCACACACTCACCATTTGTCCTATCTATTGGAATCTATTTCCACTAGTGTTTTAGTTGTTAATGCTTCTATATTTAAACTATACCATGCATTTACAACTGTGTAAGTAGTACATTGGAGAGGGATATGCGTAAATGTAATTGTGGGCTCCAGAGCTTGTGCTTGGCAAGAACTGGACACAGTAACACTGGTCTTTTATACTCCATATTTAATTACTGCATTACATCAGTTACTTTAGAGTACAGATAGCATGTTATAAAAGCCAATCATATTATTTGGTTGCAAAATATGTGTAACCGAGTATAAATATATGATTACAAATTTAAAGATAACTGCACACAAACAAAAACACCTTGTGTATATTGTTTAAATGTTAATTCAGTTACTGTGGAGCTGCTCTTTCACCAAAATCATGAGAGTTGAAGCTGTGGTTATTACTTTTAGTTTTGACATAGGGTGGTTTACTGTATAACTACTCCTGGAGGCTCTTTCGACCCTTGCATTGTAGGACATTGTGGCAAAGTGGTTTGCAGTGCGCAGGTGTAGAGGTGATGCGGTGCTCAAGTAATGACAAACAACAACGTTCACGGTGTAATGGTGTTTTATTTAGAATCCAAAGTCACTTGACATTTGTAAACAATAATAACTGGCAACACACAGCTATTTGTACTGCTCAGTAAAACCCACAGGGTTCAGTCCCGAAATAATAATTATAGTAAATACACACACAGAATACAGACACGGTTACAAGTCCAAAGTGAGTCCTTTTTAAGTGCTTGTGGTGAAATGCATTTATTTGTGAACAGTAGTGCAGTGTTGTCCAGGTTGGTGCTGGCCTTTAGTGACAGCTCCTGGTACGTGTTCGCCGTCTAACAAGAACAAACGTTTAAAATTAGAACGACAAAACAAACAAACACTAAACACTCACGGTATATCACAGTCCTTCAGTGGTTCGTCCGTAACCATAACAAAGGAGCAGTTCGCTCGGCCACATCCCCTTTTGTACCTTCAGCCATGCCCCCTTGGTTAGCGAGTGCAATAGTTTTTCCTCCAATACGCGATTGCCACATTGCTTCCCGTCTGGGGTGATCACTTGGTGTACTGTGGCTCCGCCCCCTTCCTGGATGGCCGACTTCCT
Organism: Acipenser oxyrinchus oxyrinchus; assembly: GCA_030684275.1. Classification (NCBI taxonomy): domain Eukaryota; kingdom Metazoa; phylum Chordata; class Actinopteri; order Acipenseriformes; family Acipenseridae; genus Acipenser; species Acipenser oxyrinchus. The sequence goes on along the minus strand of CM060249.1, from coordinate 20,273,332 downwards.
GGAATGAACTTTCAAGCCATCCAGTCCGGGGTACACTGTTCCCTTTAAACAGCACCCTCATAGATCAGGAGGGAGATTTATAACCAAGATTCTTTCTTTCTCTGTCACAGACGTACTTAGTAGACTTGTGACTGAATTATTGTGCTTATGGAGGCCATAGATCAAAGGCTGTATTTAATTTTCCTTTCTAATAAGAATATAACCTACTCTGAGCTTTTCAATGAAACTGGTGAACATGGTTCAAGTCCTAACCCTTAATTCATATGCTTGCATTAAAGCTTGAGTCTTGTCAATGTTTAGGTTTTATTCATCTTTGGTCACAGGGGACAGTTGTGAACATAACCACCTCACAAACTTCTGTCAAGTCAGTGGTAATAATTTTTAAAAACTCTCACCTAGGTCCATATCATCAGTATCAAGCTTTAAAATGAGTACATGGACATTTAAAGATATGCCTGTTGATATTTCACATATGTTTTTTATAATGTGTTATGCAACATTATGTTGAAATCTTGTTGTGGATCATTTTGCTTATATGTTCAAAGTCTTTCACATATTGTTATGCTGTTCCGGGTTCTGGGTTGTGACCCAGGAGACTCAGTCTATTCTAACCTGTTTTTATAATTTCTTGGGTGGTTTTGCATCCTACTTTAGCTTTAATGTCCAGTTGATGCTCTGATTGTGAAATTAAGGCCTGCATACTAGTGATAATGTCTTGAATGAACTAACTAATTCATTTATTCTGTATGTATTTTTTGATAACTTAATTTGTTACTAATTCTGTACCTTGCTGCTGCCTGGCAATGGCACCTGTTTTGTGCTTCAATAAATAAATACACTGAATTGAAAGTCAAATTATTATTATTTTTTATCTGGTTGGAACAAAAAGTCAGAAGACTTCCTAAAAGCTGCCAAGGCCAGCATGTATAACTGTCATCATGTCTTATAAAAACATCCTTTGTTTAACACCTTTGACCATAAATCTTTGTTGTGTCTTGTACATACCAACATCTAACAGGATAGGTGCCTGTTTAGTGCAGACTCAACTTGCCTGTTAGCATAAGAAGTAGATGAAAACTTGATAGCTTAAAGTTGGGGAAGGGCATTGGTGTTTTATTTCAAACAATAAGCCTGTATTCAGGGACTCTTGATTTATTTTCTTGAGGGTCAAATAATCACTGCCTTTCAGTTTCCCCTGAGAGGATTTATCAGCAGTCAGAGCTACAAGATGTGGTATGTTTATATGTTTGTTTCAGTAACTCCAGCACCTGTCATTTGACTGTTCTGCTTGTTTCAGGTAAAGTAAACATTGCATTTTTCATTGATTTGCGACTTTTTTCTAAAATAGGTTACAGCCAGGAAAAACTGAAAAGTATTAAAGGAAAAAGCAAAGACTGATCCAACTATACAGTCTTAAGGATACCATTTAAATAAGTCACCTCTGCTGGCTATCTGAACTGGAATGCCAAGATACCCCAGACAGCCTGCGTATCAATACAGTTATGTTGTGTTTGTCCCTGGCTTTAAAATCACTATTCTCTGGTGTTCTTTCATTGTGAATTTTCATTTTGAAGGGTTGGGCACCATGGGCCTAAGGATTTTATTATTGTCACATCCTTTTAAATGTCAGCTGTCAGCATTTCTTTTAAAAGTTGTGATAAATCCTTTAGTAAATACTGGATCCCCCATTCACATATTAATTACATTTCTACTTGTCCCTGAAGTCCCGTGTTGAATATGCCCTTTCTATTAATCTTTTTAACAGTTCATTCTCAGAAATAGGGAACCTTTCTAGTACAGTTTGAATAATATTTTATCAAAAGTCACAATGAATTGCTGAGGCAGTGTTTTTTAAAAAAAAAAGTAATATAATTGTATTATTTGTTGGAAAGCAAGACAATAATACACTTTTTAATTCAATTTTTTAATATGTTTCTCTGTGTGTGTTGTTTTAAACATACCATTATTCTTAATTTGATCTCACTTACATAGTCAAAACTCAACAGATTACATTTACAAATCTTCTATTCAAATGTCTCCAAGTGTTAGGCTGCTAAATTCAAAGTTTACGTTTCTGACTGTCAGTTTCTTACTTGTTTTGTTAATATTGACAACCTGGAGAACAACTATAAAAAGTTTATATATACAGATAGCTGTATGTTGCATTTGTGCAATTACAGTTATTTACACACAGCATGTAACATTGTAACATACAACTATCTGCATATATACTTTTACCGTTCTTGACATATTCACACATCTTTTAATGACATGGCTTATGTTTCTAAGGTTAGATATTTATTTGAAAAAACATAATTCAATCCAAATGTTGTTTTCAAACAGACTGTATGTTTTTATGATGTCCTTCTATATGCCCTAAAACACTGTGTTTGTTCTTTTTCTATTACGATCCAAGTAACAGATTTTTTTTTTGTACAAAGACATACTATTTATTAATTTCATTATATATTTTAAACCTCATTAAAAGTAACCATCTTTAAAAAGACAAAATAGACAGAAAATTATAAATCCAAAAGCGTATATATGGAAATATGAATATTAACATATTAATAAGCTTTTTGTGCTTGACAATCACAGCAAAAGCACAATATAACTTTGTATAAATCTAATAGGCAGGTATGGTCAGTGACTACAACTACTATTTTTACCAAGGAAACTTATTTACTCTAGTTACAATTTATTGGACTTAACACATTTGAAATCCAAACTTATTAAAACACTGTATATGACTACTGTTATCCTATTCTGGTTTAAATGCTTCCTTCAAAATGAATAAATTAATGATTAATATGCTTCAGTCTTGGTCTCTGTGTGTAATATTTCATATTTCCCCATTATGAAACGTTTGAAGGATCATTCAGGCTTTAGCAGCAAGGCACGTTATTGCTCCAAACTAAATAGCATACTGGTAATTGATTTTTTAGGTCAGGCCCACAACTCTTTGAAGTTTAGAAATTGTAACAGTAAGAAATGGCATGATGAACATGAAAACAGCTTAACAAATTGCATGTTGTTCAGTAGACTAGGAAACTCAGATATGTACTAAAATGCTAACCATGTAAACTGTGCACAGAAGAGCTTAAATTCTAATCCCCTTTGTGTCTGCACTAAACAAACCTTTCAAAGTGTTAGACTGAGCACAGTTTTTCCATAGTGATAAATGACACAGTAGTTTGCTTGGTTTTAACAAGCCATAAGTCAGACATGATTAGGATGATAAACTTCCAAGTTTCCAAAAGAGAGCAAGAGAGATTCTGAATACAGAATAATGTTTTTCTTTAGTAGCCTTTCCATAAAAAGTAACCCACCCTGTTTCCTCTTAAAACAAGACTCTTCTGATTGCAGCACAAAGCATGAGTTACGTCAATTTTATTAAACCTAAAGGCACTTCTGCATTATTACAGGACATAACAAACAGCATGTGCGTAGGCCTACACAGGTGTATGAAGCATTTTAACTTTTTAACTTAAAAGAAGGTGTGGTGAGTATAGTATTTGATAATGACATTGTGTGTTTTCTTAAAGGCCAAGAGAAGCCTGCATTTTTTTAATATAGTATCATGAAAGTGCTGTTTTAAATCTATGTCTTGACAAACACCAGTACATGTGTTTTGTTCACTTGTCTTAAGTTGTGTTAACTGCAGTTAGCATCAATTTTTTTTCTATATAGGCCATTTAGTGTGGTTTTCTAAACAAGCAGCAGATTTACAAACACACACGTTGTCTAAATAACTTCAACCTCAGAGCTGAAAAATAAATAACCCTAATAGGTGTTACAAATGCAAAGTTAATACATGTAAAAGTATGCATTGCAGAGTATAACATTATATGATGCTTTTCATATTTATATATAGCACACAAAACTAATTTAAATGGCAAATGAGTCACCATGTTACTCCTAAATCCACTTCCTAAACACTTTATTACCTTCAATTAAAATACAAAAAAGGTTGTTATTACACATTTCAGTTTATAAATAAAACAAATGTATCTTATTTCTGTTGAACAATGTTTCATACTGCGAATCTCACAGCACGCTGAATAAAAGCTTGTTTTATATAAATATGTATTTGTTTAAGTATACTGTGTAATTTAATATTTCCTTAATATATTTTAACTCTGCATTTTCTCCAATATGCATATGTACAGTTTGCACAAAACTTCACTTTCACTGTAGTAAAACTTAAAAAAGCTTCAAAAATCTTGATCTTAGCCTTTTTACTATTATTTTGATGTGAAATGACAATTCAACTAAGTTCAATAGTGCACAATATTACATTTCAGGAGATAGAGAATTGAAGCTGAAACCAGTTTAATCTTAGTTTTGGATTAATTTCTGTTCAATGGTTATGGTGTAAAAAATATCAAACTTTATTAATAAGCAAAGTTTATAAAATGTTAATAGATTTACATACATGCTTGAGAGTTGACAAATACTGTACATGTAATGGTTCCTTATATATATATATATATATATATATATATATATATATATATATATATATATATATATATATATATATATATATACTGTATAGAGAGTGGGTAGAAGTCACGACTTTAATGAAGTTTTAAAATGGTTGTTTTTTGTTATTATATTCTCTTTTGACAATACTAAAATCAATAAAGGACTGTACTGTACTAAAATCAATTAAAGATCATAATAGGTTTTTTATTATCACCTACTTTAATTGTACTTTGAAGTGCTCAATTTGAATCTGAGTTTTGCAGACTTATTTTGTTGAAGTTGGTTCCATAGAACTATCAATTGACATACATATACTTTAAAACTTTAAAGAGGTTCTAAGACAATCAGTAAAGTGTTTTAATAAGCATAGCCCAGCATAGCCAACCACTGTATTTATTATTTATTGACAAGGTGGATTAATGTAGAACTTCATGCGGTACATTTTATGTTCTTGTAGATGATTTATGACTGCCTGTGGCAGACTCTTTGCCACTAAAGACTAGAAAGATTAGTGTTGTGTCTTGAGAGAGAGCTGGTATATATAACTTTTTTTTTTTTTATATCTAACCTTAAATGAGCCTTGACAAGCAGACCATCAAAACATGTTTTTGTATAAATAATTTGTTCATATTTTTCAAAGCTGTTCATAGTTCGTCATAATTACTGGATCAGAGAGAATATTAGAGCTGACTGAAACCATGCTCTCCTTTGATTACATTTGTAATATTTTTGAACATAAAATATAAAATAAGAGAAATTTCAGAAAGATGAGGGCAATATCTTGGGGAATATGTTATCAAGAGGTAATCAGTCAAGGGGACTATGATAATTTTAAATAAACGCCCCTCCACTCATGTATCTTTATGTGTACACCGGTGCTATTCTAGGGTGTATTTTCTCACATTTTCTCACTCGTTAGCTTGTGACCGCTGTGTACTTTTTATATGGTATGTACATGGAATAGTATTCCACTGTATAGTGATATATGTTTGCTGTATTCTGTGATGAAAGACACACTTGAAAAGTAAAATGGACAAATTGGTCAAATGTCATTTAGACTTGAAATTTGCATGGAGGATGCTTGTTTGATCACATTATAGGCTACATTAATTTATGTCTCAATGAACTTTAAATAATATACATTGGATAATGTGTAATAATACTTGAGATGCTTGAAACACATATACATCGACATAGCCTGTTTTGATTTATTTTTAAATGTACCGGTATACTTGTGTGCACGGTTTATGAACATGAATTTAAGTATTAACACCCCAAAATGTAAACAAAATTGTATTAAATTACCGGTAACGGTATGATACTTTTATATAATAACTTCGCAAAATAATGTAATTATTCTTAACATAGTATTGTCTTCTTAGTCTGCCAACTTGTGGATTTTATTTCTTCACGTTTCATAAATGTGCCGTGTCTCTTTAAGAACTCGGAGTCTGGGGTGGCGCTTTTCTCTGCAAAGGCTTCTTGATATTAATAGTGTTGGTGTCTTGAAACTGACGTAATGCTTGAAGTCTGAGGTCCTGACAAGCGATAACATTTCTGATAAAGAACTGAGCTCACTGCAAACTAACCTCCTTTTTTTACAGACCCAGGCGTTTATTATTAAACACAGTCACCCCGATCTCACTGGATAGGAGCAATAAGAAATCTCTACCCCCCCACCCCACCCCCTAAAATAATCCGAGATCAACAATCAAACAACAGAAAGACGGTTCATGGCTCAAGCCAAAGCTCCACCATCTTTCAGACTGCAAAGATTATTGCCATTTAATCAACAGGTAAGGAAGAGAATCAGAAAACGCAGAGAAAGGAGCAAACCATGTGATGTGAATGTATATTAGTTCCCAAATGCCGATCTCTTAGAAATGTTATGTAATGTTGGGGTGCGCTTGGGGATTTGTGAATCAGTTGTGAGCTACTTCGCTAAGAAAAAAAGAGCAGGGCTTCTCAGATTTCACATGGCTTTTCGGTTATGTTGGGTCAAATGCATGATGAGAAATTGAAATTGGCTACTTGCAACTTTCAGTAGCCTTAAATCGGGAGGTCACATTTAGACAAAGAGGAAAAACATGATTTCCAGTAGGTTTGTGGCTATTTTTTTTTCTTTTAAATGGCTGTGAAACATTTACTGGAAGGCACAATTGTGACGGATGAAGTTTTGAAAGTTATTTGAATATTTAGTCTATGCTGTCTTGGTAACAAAGTCCTACATTTAAGTGATTTGAACTTGTTTTATTTGTATGTGCGGGAAGTTCTGAGAAGAAAAAGTAACTGCTCCGTTAAAAAATTAGAATTGCTACTTTTGTAATTTTTTTTTCTTTTTTTTGTGAAAAGTTAATGGTGCATAACAAGACTGGAACGTGGTCGTGATTTCTAGTAAGTGTGTAAACTTTAACTTTTGATATCGTATGCATACAGATTAGTTGATATCACATATCGCTATTTTGTTTAAGTAGTACGGTGAAGCCTACTCTATTGTAACCGGGCACGCTCGTGTGCATTTAGTCATCCGTGGGATAATTTAGTTATTATTGCAAATACGTGTGTGTGTGTGTGTATAAATTACTTGATTACAAAACAAATACAATCACAGTATGAGAATACATACTGTTAAAACAATTTGAGTTAGTCTTGTGGTTTGAATGTAATGATTTAACGTGATTTGTGTAAAAAAAATTGTATTTGTCTTCATTCCTAAGTTTCTTTCTGAAGTTAGCGGCAGGACATTTGGCAAAACTGTCTTTAAAATACTAGAAGGAAGCCCTTTAATGTTAGCTGCTTTGTCGATGCGATTAATGGAAACTGACATGCAGTAACAAAAATAAAATAAAAAAAATAAAGTTTTCAGTAGCGTGACTAAGCAACACGTACCTGATGTTAACGTTTATCATTGTTGTATATTTTATTCTACAATTATCAAAGTGAAAATTCAACAATCTATTACAGTACATCTGCATTTTAATAAGGTTTTTTAAAAAAAAAATTAAGTTAATGGTTTGCTTACAGTCTGAATCAGGTATGTGTCTACTTTTACCTTTTATCTAGGCATTTATATAAAGTTTACATATATTGCATGTAGCCTACGTGTAGTGCTACTTTTGTAACATCTGTGTTAAATAAAATTATGTTGACACATTTTAACGGTTATGCAGACTAAATGAACGTACATGCTTACGGGGAAACGTGTCACTTTTCAGTTTATTTTAATCAACCACCAAGTACCGTGCTTGTATCTAGTCTTGGCATATTTTTAACCGAGTATGACACAAAAATCCCGTGTTGCTTGTTCCAGTAGATGAATTACAGTATTTCCTGTAAATTGTGAAACTGACAACACTGTCTGGAAATGATACAGCGCTTCTACTCATGAAAGATCTCATTATTGTTGGTGAAAGTTTGTTAATGACGTGGCTAAAGCAAGCAAATACAGCACAACTTTAGAAATACACGCCTGGCTTTTAACTTTGAGATCACTGAAACTTTCGAAAGTGCTAGCGTGGAGACAGCTTGTATCCAAGAACACAAGTCGATACTAAAATGTATTACTGCATACAGCTGTTATAAGTTAAAGTTCGTGTGCTACCTTAAACATTGTTGCTATTAAAAGTAACTTTTTAGACTGGAGCAAATATTTTATTTGCAAAGCACACGTTTAGTTCGTATAAACAGATACTCTAGTATAGTGTAATTTAAGGCCATCTACTGCCACAAAATACCAACAATTTCCGCAGCTGATATTACGTTTGTTATAGTTAAATTGTCTTATATATCATAAAATCTTCTTTCCTCAATGTTTAACCTTTATGAAGTCAAAACAAGCAAAACTTAATGAGTACCTATTTTGAAATGTTTATTATAGTGTTATGTCACATTGAGTATTTCAATGGATTCTGATAAAAAAGACTAACATTTTAAAATATAACTTAGTTATTCTGCTGCTTCTATTTTCTACATAGTGGGGATTTTATGATAGGTAGTCTAAATCTATCTATCTGTTGGCTGTTTGCTGGCTTTTTTCTCTAAGTGTATGTTTTGGGCTTCTTAGAATTTTAGTGCCAAACAAGTCTTTTTTTTTTTTTTTTTGCCTTGGGCAGCTGAATCAACAGGTTACTGAAATAGTTTGCTAACTGCTTTCTTAAAGTTCTGCCATTTTAGTTATTTATTATTATTATTATTATTATTATTATTATTATTATTATTATTATTATTATTATTATTATCATCAGGAAGAGCTGTTTACAGCCCTATATATTCTATTTGAATTCCCAGACACAGGATGGCACCAAAGATAAACTGAAAGCTCATGTGTGCATCATATTGTATTGATTAATACATTTACATAATAGAGAAGAATACAGTGAATTTAACATTGGGGTCAAGCCTCGATTCTGACTGCCACTGAATTTGCCAACTGAGAAGTAAACCTCTGATTTAGAAGCAGATATCATGCAATTGAGCAGGACAGTCCAATATGTTTATTATTCAGTTATATTACACCATTGTTAAAAATAGCTCTATACTAACCTCCTCAAATGCTTTGGTTCATAAATAAGGTGTAAAACTTAAACTCTTTGGTTGTATCACATGGGACGTTTAATGGAGTTAATGTGCAAATGTATCAAACTGATCAGGTGTAGTTTCAATTTACAAATGTAGACATGGTGATGTTCCAAGACATTTATAATCTATGTTAGTAAGTGAAGTTAACAAGTGTTATAGTTTAAGGAAATCTGAATGTAAACTAAAAATTGTTCTTATGAGAACAAAGATAGACCAGGCGTTTTTTGCGTACAGAGCTCCTGAATTCTAGAATCGGTTACACGTACCAATTGACATTCAAAATGTAGTTTCACCTCATAAATTAAAAATATGTGAAAAATGTGGTTCATTAATATTGTCCAACATATATGTAATCACAGACCAATGAGAAATGTGTATCCCTCTTGAAAACAAGCTTGCTGTGCCAATTTAGTGAGGGTTTCCTTGTGTGTTTTAAATGTTAATCTGAAAAATAAATGTTTTAAAAAAAACATAACTTCTTGATGCATGATAGCAGAGTAGCAAATTTAAATACAAAATGACACCTGCTGTATTTATTTTTGCCTGAGTTTTGTGTTAGTTTAGATAAGTAATATTACATATCAGATTTAATTTTATTTGGAAAGGGCATTAACTGCCATTAGTTCTCAGTACTTGTTAATTTTTTTAGCAGCCAGCTTTACAAAGTGGGTTACTGGAAAATGAAGCATGAATTTGTATGAGAAACCACTTTGTGATTTTCCAGCACCCCAGTATATTTGTTATTAATGCTGTTGACTGTTTATTTGATTGCTGAATATTTCAGGTGGGTCAGCTCTGTTGCTGTGCTGGCGTCTAACACCTCAACAAATATACAAAATAAATTACAATTTTAAAGCGTACCAGTAAAAATGTAATTGAACAGAAAACACTTGGTCTATTTATAAACACACATACATGTGTCATTATTCATTTTGCCCTGAAATATCCAATGCTAAGAAATAGCTCAAGAAACAAAAGACCCTTTAAAAAAAAAAAAAAAGGTGTTACTGTTGCTTTTAAAAAAAAAAAAAAGTTCCTTTAAAAGTTTTTGCAAGTGGCTAGACACCTTCCCTGGTGGTTTAGTTTATCCAGGCAGGAAACTTTCGATTTTTTTAAAAACCATCTGACGTAATGCCAAAGTTTGCTTTGAAAGAGCACACATTAAACTTTTAATAACACTTTGGATTGGGTTTGGTAACCAACTGGGTTGTTTTTCAGATTCGGTAAAATGGGACTGTGGTTGGAGTAAGAAATGGCTGGTTGATGCAGTTATTTTTATTCTTGTTTTTTAAATCTGTTATTTAAATCCTTTCCTGCTGAGCAGTGTTGGGTTCCTCCAAAAGCTCTTTGTGATTGTCGGTGCATTTCAGGCTACTGATGCTTGATAGTTTTGACAACTGCAGAGTCCTCTGCTATAATACTTAATGATGCAATATCCTTTTTCAAATACAGTTTTCAATGACCAAGGTTCTTAACCCCAAAGCAGAATTGGCCCTACTGTTTAAATCCTCATGGGTTTGTTCTTGTTTCTGTTGCCTGTCTTACAAACAAAGTGGCAGGAAAACTACCATAGTTCATTTTCAGCTTGAAATATACTGCACTCCTTAGTCAAACAAAACAACAGTAAAGCAGAGGTGAAACTCACAAATCCCCCAAAGTGTCATGTGAACATTTTATTCTGAAATGAGAAAAACACTCATTGAAGTTACAAAATGTGAAATAAACAATCTAATAATGTAATTAAAGTGTTCTTAGTAGTTTATTTCTAGCTTTGCAATAGTAATGGATGTTTTCTCTCTTCAGAAAAGTGGTGTTAATGAGATAAGTCATTGTCATTGTCAATGGTCAACCCCTGTTTGTTTCTTCTGCTTCTTTGCCACTAGGTTACCATGATTCAAAAAGCTGCTGTATGATTATGTGTATACTTGTGTCCTGAAGAGGATTTTTTTTTTAGAATGCTGTAAAAATGTATTGGATATTAAAATACATGTTGTTGAAACTTTTGTCTGCTTCTTAGTTTCTTATAGTTTTACATTAGGATTGCAAATTGTGGGGAGTCATTATACATCTTGTAATTCCTGTCATTAGACCGGTTTATAAACATGCCTGGTTAAAAATACAAAACCCATCCTTTACAGTCATTCCATTGCCTGAATTATGCTGGTTAGCAAACGAAATCGGATGCAACGTCCCTGTCAGCTGTTGATGGATGAAGTGGTAGCTGTCTTAAAAAGTAATCGTGTTAACTTGAGGCAGCTAGTGTTATAGGCCTGAATGAAAAATGCTGTTGCTGTCGAGCAGGGGCAGGCACGGGAGACAGTACAGTTCATACAGGGCTCCTGACCAGTGCTGTAATTTGTCACAAGCTATCAAAACCTCCAGTAAGCAGTACGCATGTCTGGTTTAAAATCTCAGCTGGAACATTACAATTATCCCAGTAATTGGTTTGCTGTACGGTGTTTAAATGCATGCTTTGCAGAATAACTTTAAAACTAGTTTAGTGTAAAAGTGGTTCCCCTGGGTCATTCTTAGATGAAAGGAAGTTTTCAAAAATGTCTGGGTGTTCTCACATTAAAAAAAAAACAACAAGTAAGTAAAAATAAAAATACCAACGACAGTTGCTGCATATGATTTAATGGTCAGTTGCTGCATATGATTTAATGGTCAGTTGCTGCATATGATTTAATGGTCAGTTATTGGTAGAAAAGTTACATTCAGGCAAGACCTTATAAAGCTTTCAAAGCTATAGGCTTCTCCTTTTAAGTTAGATAAGGACGGATAAGGTAGGTAAAATACTTTGAATCGTCCTTAATACTAAAATAAAGTTCCTGCTTTTTGAATGAGGTTACTATTTATGTATCATCCATAATTTAAACACTCAATCTTAACGTCTGAGAAAAGTAAAGGTTGTCTGACAGTCTTGAGACATTTCTTTAGTTTTACTTGGTTATGAATTATAACGTGGCCTTTTCTGTGATACATGTGTGGATAAAAAGGGACATAGTATTTTTAATGTTAAACTTGTAAAGTTTTGTTCAAGTTTTTTATCCTTTATTTTGCTATTGTATACGTCAATATATATATATATATATATACAGTACTGTGCAAAAGTTTTAGGCAGGTGTGAAAAAATGCTGTAAAGTAAGAATGCTTTCAAAAATAGACATGTTAATAGATTATATTTATCAATTAACTAAATGCAAAGTGAGTGAACAGAAGAAAAATCTAAATCAAATCCATATTTGGTGTGACAACCCTTTGCCTTCAAAACAGCATCAATTCTTCTAGGTACACTTGCACAAAGTCAGGGATTTTGTAGGCATATAGTCAGGTGTATGATTAAACAATTATACCAAACAGGTGCTAATGATCATCAATTCAATATGTAGGCTGAAACACAATCATTAGCTGAAACAGAAACAGATGTGTAGGAGGAATAAAACTGGGTGAGGAACAGCCAAACTCAGCTATCAAGGTGAGGTTGCTGAAGACAGTTTACTGTCAAAAGTCATACACCATGGCAAGACTGAGCACAGCAACAAGACACAAGGTAGTTATACTGCATCAGCAAGGTCTCTCCCAGGCAGAAATTTCAAGGCAGACAGGGGTTTCCAGATGTGCTGTCCAAGGTCTTTTGAAGAAGCACAAAGAAACGGGCAACGTTGAGGACCGTAGACGCAATGGTCGGCCAAGGAACCTTACTGCAGCAGATGAAAGACACATCATGCTTACTTCCCTTCGCAATCGGAAGATGTCCAGCAGTGCCATCAGCTCAGAACTGGCAGAAAACAGTGGGACCCTGGTACACCCATCTACTGTCCGGAGAAGTCTGGTCAGAAGTGGCCTTCATGGAAGACTTGCAGCCAAAAAGCCATACCTCCAACATGGAAACAAGGCCAAGCGACTCAACTATGCACGAAAACACAGGAACTGGGGTGCAGAAAAATGGCAGCAGGTGCTCTGGACTGGTGAGTCAAAATTTGAAATATTTGGCTGTAGCAGAAGGCAGTTTGTTCGCCAAAGGGCTGGAGAGCGATACAGAATGAGTGTCTGCAGGCAACAGTGAAGCATGGTGGAGGTTCCTTGCAAGTTTGGGGCTGCATTTCTGCAAATGGAGTTGGGGATTTGGTCAGAATTAATGGTCTCCTCAATGCTGAGAAGTACAGGCAGATACTTATCCATCATGCAATACCATCAGGGAGGCATCTGATTGGCCCCAAATTTATTCTGCAGCATGACAACGACCCCAAACATACAGCGAAAGTCATTAAGAACTATCTTCAGCGTAAAGAAGAACAAGGAGTCCTGGAAGTGATGGTATGGCCCCACAGAGCCCTGATCTCAACATCATCGAGTCTGTCTGGGATTACATGAAGAGAGAGAAGCAACTGAGGCTGCCTAAATCTACAGATGAACTGTGGTTAGTTCTCCAAGATGTTTGGGCCAACCTACCTGCCGAGTTCCTTCAAAAACTGTGTGCAAGTGTACCTAGAAGAATTGATGCTTGATGCTGTTTTGAAGGCAAAGGGTGGTCACACCAAATATGGATTTGATTTAGATTTTTCTTCTGTTCACTCACTTTGCATTTAGTTAATTGATAAATATAATCTATTAACATGTCTATTTTTGAAAGCATTCTTACTTTACAGCATTTTTTCACACCTGCCTAAAACTTTTGCACAGTACTGTATATATATAAAATTCAAAACCGAGTGTGAATGTGCACATATTTAGGAACTATCTTCTCTAGACAAGAGCAACAAACGGTACCTCTAACTGGTTAAAGGTTTAATGGAAAAAGTTACTACAGTGACATCTGGCTAAAAGTGACTTGTAGTTTTGTAATGGGAAGTCTGTATAGTTTTCATTGTGGTACAACCTCCAAATACATTTATTTCTATGCATGGTCTGAATATCTGTATAAACTCTGTCAGATGCTGCAGACTCTTCAGTTTTGAACAAAGGTTTCAAAAAAGGACATTATTTTTATTTTTTATTTTTTATTGAACAACTATGCAACCTTATTTAATTTGCTAGACTGATTCCTCTGTGACTAAAATACAGTGGAATCCCCCAAATGCAAATGTTTGCAGACATATTCATTTTACTCTCTATATTCATTGTTCCATAAAGTTTATCTTGTCTTTTGTACATTTGTCTTAGAAAAATATACTTTAAACTACTAGTTGGGGTTTAAATGAAGCGTTTCAACTGAGACATGTCTATAGAGCTATGATGACTCAGTCTTGTTTTTTTTTTCTTTTTGGACAGGGTGGTGGTTATATCCAGTTGTGTGGTCTGGAAGAGACAAATTGGATACAGTACTTGTGCAATATTGTTGGACATTGATATGAAAGGACACAAACATCCAGCCAGTCTGGTAGTGGATGTTTATTTTATAGGCTTTTAATTTCTTAAATGACAATAGCTTCTTTTTTTAAATTTGAATTTAATTTAGGATTGAGCAACTTTGTTCCCAGAATTTGGTCAGCTTTAGCTGGTATCACTGGTATTTCTTGATTTGAGATTGGTAAATGGCTCAGCGATAGGTGTGCACTGTATTTTGTTTATTTATTTTACGAATTTAACAATCTGGGAAAGCTCCAATGAGAAATGTATGATAATGCAGCTTTAAAATTAGTGAAGTAAGGGGAGCTAAACAGTTTTCCTCACAGTTTGTGCTCTGGGGTATCTGGGAGATTCACATTCTCATTTGATCACAGATTGTTCACTCCCTCCCTTTTGTAAAATAATAAAATATGGCATCTGGTCATGGTAATGGTCACTTCCTGTGTAGTGTGACTTGAGAGTGGGCCTATTACTAGTGATTTCTGAAGGAATTGTCTCCACCTATATATATATATATATATATATATATATATATATATATATATATATATATATATATATATATATATATATATATATATTCTAAATCACATACAAAGATAGTAATGTCAAGATCTATAGGACTACAAACTGTAACAAGGTGGATGCTGGGAGTGAACCAGCAAGCGAGCGCCTTAACCACAATGCATTCATAGTTTGAGATTTTTGTACCCTCATCTCCTCTCACCGACGGTGGTAGATCACACAACACTCTGTTATGTAACTAATAATAAATAATTGCACAGTCCAAGTGTATTGACTGTTGTACTTTAACAGTTGTAGTTGAATGAATTGTGTATAGTTTTATTTATTATGTTTGAGAGAGGGTGAGTAGAGGGCATTTTGCATTGATATATATATATATATATATATATATATATATATATATATATATATATATATATATATATATATATATATATATATTGCATTCATATATTTATTTATTTATTGCATTTATATATGTGCTTTTTATACAGTACATAGCAGATCAAAAAGAACAAACTACAGCACAACTCTGCCACTGACTGACTTACTATGTGATCCTGAGCAAGTCACTTAACCTCCTTGTGCTCCATCCTGCAGATGAGGTGTTAAATCAATGTCCAATTGTAAGTGACTGCATATAATGCACAGTTCACAGCCTACCTCTGTAAAGCGCTTTGTGATGGTGGTCCACTGTGAAAGGCGCTATATAAAAATAAATGTATTATTATTATTATTATTATTATTATTATTATTATTATTATTATTATAATTTGTATATCATGTCACACATACCCATTTAAAGATTTAATTTTAAAGTTACATTAAAACCCACAAAGATAAGAAAGCCATTTTGTAAAAGTGCGATTTTAGGCTTGACTTGAAAACTGAACGGTTCCAGCTTCACTGACAAATGAAGACAGAGCATTCCATAATTTTGAAGCGCTACAAGAAAAAGCCCTACCTTCCGTGTTGCTTTTGTTGACCCTAGGAATAACCAGCAGCTCCGCATCCTGTGATCTCAGAGTGCGGTTTGGAAGATACGGAGACGATAACTCCTGCAAATAGCTAGGTGCTAATCCATTCAGGGCCTTGTAAGTTAACAGCAAAATCATAAAATCTATTCTATCTGCACAGGGAGCCAGTATAAAGAGGCCAAAACAGGGGTAATATGTTCACTTTTCCTGGTTTTAGTCACAGTTCTAGCAGCTGTATTCTGAACAAGCTGCAAGCGGGGTACCACATGTTTTGGGACACCAGAAAAAGTGCATTACAATAATCAATTCTAGATGAAACAAAGGCATGCATTAGCCTCTCAGCATCAGATAAGGAAATAATTGGTCTAAGTTTGGCTATATTTTTCAAATGGTAAAAAGATAGTTTAGTAACTTCCTTAATATGAGTCTCAAATGATAGATCAGGATCAAAGATGGCCCTCAAACGCTTAATTTCTAGTTTAAGTTTTGATGAGAGACTGCAAGGATTGAGCTCATGTAATCCCACATTTCATTTTAGTTTGTTCTGTGACCCCACTAGCATAACCTCTGTTTATCTAAATTCAACATTAGAAAATTCAATCCAATGCTTGATGTCTGTAAGGCAAGCAGCTAATAACACCCAGGCAGAAGAAATTCCTGGCTGGGTATCATCAGCATAGCAATGGAAGTTCACTCCGTGTTTGCGGATAATGTCACCCAGCGATAGTATATATAATGAAAACAACAAGGGACCTAGAATGGAGCCCTGTGGAACACCACAGACATCTTCACCTCCAACAATATGTATCACCTCAAATCATTTTGCTTTCAAACTTACGTATAATATTCTTGTGAAAGAATATTAAAAACAGACCTTGTTAACCACTATAAAGAAGCTGTAGTACAATGTGTAATTCTCACAGTTCATAAATTCATTCATAATAACTAGCATCTGAAAACAATAAACATTGTGTTTTGGGGTGATTCAGTGGAGTACAGGGTTTAATGTAATTTGTACTCAACTTTTATGTTGTAAAACTCAATTGTCAATTAAGAAAAAAATATTTAAAATGAATCTTGCCCTCACTGAAAAGTGCAGTTCAAATGCAAATGCCTTTTTAAGGTCCCTAGACCTAATACTGTTCTTATTAACTAACCATCATGAAAGGCTTTACATTTTTTTTTTTTTTATTGTAATCTGAGCTATAAGTATTCTTTTTTTCAGTTACATTAGATGTTTCTGTTAATACTTCAATTTCAAAAGCTCAGTTACCTTTTCCTGGACAAGCCTTACCATTAAAATTAATTATTTTCTAAAGCTTTGGAGATATGTCAGTAAGTATTATAATGGATCATATATAATTTATTTCTTATTGTGGAATACAGTATTACTTTCTAATCTTTGTACATCTTGCAATCGCAAAAGTGTTCCATCACTTTGCTTTCCTCAGTCCGTCAGTACAAAAAGGTACACAAGTGTTTAGCAGTTAAGACTGGCTGGCTCTTGTCTGCTGTGGTGGAAGATTTGGCCTACCCTCTGTCAAACCTCTCTTAAATCTCTCGTAAATATAAACACCTTTTTGCTGTAGTATTTGGTGTCTTCTTGGAATGTAGTAATTGTAATGTTACATTGGTTTTGTATAAATGTGATGTATCCATGTCCTAGTGCTCCAAATGTAAGTCTATAACCAGAGGGTTGTATGGAGTCTATTTTAAACTTGGTGGAATATTTAGGGGAGCACTTAGGAAGATGAGAAACAACTCTGTGGATCTGTGCATTTACTGTACTTATTCTAAAACTGGACTCTGGTCTTGTGAGTAAGTGGATTACATGATAGCATTATAACTACCCAGCGGAAAAAATATACCATTGTTGTTCTTGGAATATTGTTTTGTGAAACAGATAGAAAGAACATAGGTTGCTAGCAAAATGTGCTTTGTGAAACAAGCCCCTATTTACTATTATGTACTGTAAATGAAGATATATATTTTTTATAATACTTAGCTGTGTATAATTACTAATATTAAGGGGAACAGCTGTAAAATATTAATAAAGCTTAACATTTTTAAGACTGTAAAAATAATGATTGTTTTAAAAAGCAGTGCTTTCAGTTGCTCAGACATGTTGTTTCATTGCAAAGTACCGGAGACTGCTATGTATCTTCTGTACCTTTACATAATTCTATTCAAATCTTGAAGGGTTTGAGAGCGAGGTTGGATTGCTAGGCTGTGTTACTGTATCTTCTAACACCTATTATGGTAAACAGAGGCACAGAGCTATTTCAGTTCTCCACTGATGCACCATAGTTTGAACATTTTATTGTTTGTCTTTTCAACATGTTCTTGAACTTCAAGATAGCAGATAAAATATTATAAACAGTACTTGAAAGAAAATGTAAATATTTATAGACTTGCAGCTAAACTTATCTGATATTGTCTGTTTTATACACTGTGAGAGCTGTATGAGTTGTTATCCGATTAACGTGGCTTCTACTTTCAGTGCAAGTTGAAAATGCTGCCAGCAACATCCCACAGAGAAGGTTTAAGGTGACAATAGTGTTGTCTAAGGTTAATATAACTTTCAGGGTGAGTGGATAAGGCAAGAATACAAAAAAGGAAAGAAAACCCTGTAAATCTGTTGAAACTCTGGTTCCTTAAAAACAATTTTGAAGGGAAGTCAATTTAATTGCTTAAAAATTCATTCTTTTTGAAATCCATGTTTAAAAGTACTTTATAAAATAAAATATACAGTGGATCGCCTGTGTTTTTCCTTTTCACTGTTATTGAGGCAGAAGGGCAAGGCTCATAGTCAATAAAAAGTATTTCTTTGTTTTTGGTATTGTTAAAAGCTGGCTTTAGACAGATGGCAAAAATATGTATTTAAACAAGCCATACAAAAGTGTAAGCCAACAAGGGACCCTATTTTGCATTGTATATCTTATCAGAGGTAGCATATCAAGTCTGCTACAACACAAGTATTGTGCAAGGTAACCCAATTTGGTCCAATAAAAAGGTATTAAAAAAAAATAAAATCTAGATTTTAGTTCTAAAAAGTGCAATAAACAACACAACCTAAATGAAGAAGGTAGTGTACAAAATTGTCTGCATATAAAAGTACAAAAGTGTTCTGTCGGTCATTCTAATTTGGTCACCCATTGGTACAGTAAGGATTGCTAGGTGGTGTTTTTACTGTAGGTAGTGCAAAAAGGGTGTGGAGATGTGTGCAAATCAGGGATCTCAAATATTCTAATGAGATGTACGAAAGCTGTAGACACTTACAATTGCATCCATTTTTTAAGAAGTTTTAAACAGTCGCAATTGTTGCTGGCATTTCCCAGTCTATCTTTTCTCATGCAATGCCAGTTCTGCTCCATGCATTTTTGAGGCGAACAGCGAAATACCTATTTTTCCCTAAAACCAGGGAGCAATTGACTGCAGACATGTGCCGCTAACCCCCCCCAGCTCATTCTGAATATCTGTATAGGAATATGAAACACACCTATTCTGTGACTCTGCAGGTGGTTTGTAATTATGCACAATTTAGTACTGCACCACTGACTAACTTAAATAAAAACAGACAGTATATATTTGGCTTACAGGCTACTCATGATAATTCAAATGAGTGATATAATGCAAAATGTGTTGTTAGTCCCGTGAAATTCGTATTAACGAGAATTAACGAGCATGCTGGCTAGCTTTGCATTTAAGAATGCAAAAAGATGGATCAAACAATATCTTAATCTTCTTCACTGTCACTGGCAGCAGCATTTGCAGGCTCAGCATCTGTAAATAATAAGAGAACTAATTAAGTAGGTAATACGACTCAACACATTAGGCATTACCAGGCATTATGGACTGTGTGGCCAACAATAAAGTCAAGGGATTACACGCAAAGAGCCCATAAAGCCTACTGGTAATGCCCAATATGGAGGGTCTTGCTTTTGGCTTCAGTTACAGCACTATTTATCATTTTTATTTTAACTATTTGTTATTATTATTAGTTTATTTAGCAGACGCCTTTATCCAAGGCGACTTACAGAGACTAGGGTGTGTGACCTATGCATCAGCTGCAGAGTCACTTACAACTACGTCTCACCCGAAAGACGGAGCACAAGGAGGTTAAGTGAGTTGCTCAGGGTCACACAATGAGTCAGTGGCTGAGGTGGGATTTGAACCGGGGACTTCCTGGTTACAAGCCCTTTTCTTTAACCACTGGACCACTATGCGTTTCTTTCTGCACTCTTCCACATATACGCTAAAATGAACAGTCTACATAATTGTCATAAAAACATTTCCTATACATGTCTCTATAAAACAATGGACATACAATTTTATTTGAGTAAACTGAGAACAAAGACCTACCTTTTATTTGATTTACATATTAAATAATAAGGTTGAATTGTACTTCAAATGGTTTGTTAGTTGCAAATTTCATTATTTTTTTTTAATGAAACATTACAAACATTCTAAGGGCATATACAGTACTAGGGATTACACCCCTCTAGCTCAGCCAATTAGAGTGCAAGTAATATTACCACTTAAGTATAAGTGACAGTAAAATTGAGTTAATTTAACCACTAAAAAATTATATATAAATATATAGTTGTTTTAAAAAATATCACATTTCAACGGCAATGAAAAAACAAAGTATTTAAGTAAAACATGTTTGAACAGTAGATTACATTAAATACAGGGAAATCATTGAATTGTTTTAATTTACTATAAATAAAATGTAAATCTAATTCAAAGGAGCATCATATATTTACCCCTTTTCTTTTCTGCCCTCCTCTTCCGCCTCCCCATCCCTGTCTCCACTGTACTTTAGCCAGCCCCTCATCCTGGCCTCTGTCTCTGACTTCTTGATAGAAGACTTCTTGGCTGCAGCTGAAAAATAAAAAGAAAGATTTCATATTTTAGATTATTTTTATACATACAAAAAACTGTTAAATCTAACAGTGGTGTTCAAACAGAGACAACACAATTTAATGGTAAAAATAAACAAAGAAAGTGTCTGTGTTAATAAAAACATTGTGTTTGTTGATTTTTACCACTAAATGATGTATTCCTTGTTTGAGCACCACTGGTAGATTAAAAACAAATGTTTTAGAATGTAATACAATACATTTTACTGTTTACTTCAAAAATTTGATCTTGTACTTGTATTTAATAGAAGACATTTATGCTATATTATTAATTTAGTGACTTTTTCATGAATGGCTAACAATTAATTATTTAATTACACATTTATTTTGCATGCATTTCATTGGCTTTTTACAACAGTTCAAATGCCAGCAGCACAATTTTCCTTTGATTACTCCTGCCAAAGCAAGGACAGAAAAAGGGCTCTTGTTTTCCTTGTATGTTACAACACTACTGCCGTGGATGTCAAGTCTCAAGGTTTACCCATGAAACTTACGGTTTTTCACAATTTTCAGTCACACAGCCGTGCAATGGATTCTCACGTTTGTTATTGTTTGCGATGCTATGAAACCCTTTATACATGATACAGCGGTAAATCCAGTACAACTGTGCAAGCGTTTTTTCATTTGGGGGGGGTCACCATGAAGAGGTGTACATTACCATTCTATATTCCTGTAGCTTCTACGCAAACTCCCCCCTTACTCCAAACATAGAATTGCCTTGTTGGCTCAAACTGACGGTTTGTCTGCGCGAGCCTTCTATGTTTCTGTACACAACACGTCATTACTCAGAGAGAGTCGAAGGAGAGGCTGTCAGACTGTCACTGTCTCGTTCACGCAGAAATTAACACAGAAATAAAAGAGAAATGGACATCAATGAGAATTTAAGTATTAAAGTCTAGTATTAGTGTGTTGTGTACCAGAATATTTCTTTGTTTTATTTATTTTATTTCGTCTCCACAAAAGAAGCAAAAGCAGACACTATTTTCTTTTCATGACTAGCTACAGTTGTGTTTTTTTTTTTATTTTATTTATTTTATTTTTTTATGTACTCATGCTGCATTTGTGTCATTTGCTTCACTCCCGGTGTGCATAGCCCTTAAGTCCAGGTCAGTGGCATAGTTGTCAGCCATGTGCAAAAATCTTGATCCGCCACCATGCCCACATAATAAGGAAAAAGAAGATTCCCAGACTTTTTTCTGATCATATCTGATTTTTTGTCCCCATTTTTCTCCCAATATAGAATGTGCTGTTAGTGCATTAGCAGAAATTAAGTTATATGCCCAACTAATACACCTAATTATGAAGTGAAATGAAAAGTGCCAAAGGTCGAGATATTAGCATATTTCTAAATCATTAGAAATTGAGCTCCAAAACAAGAACCAGTAAACAAACGACAACAGATTTTAAAAAGAAGGAAACTGAGACGACCAGTTATATTTATGAGGGTGGCGGTGGTGGTTAGAGCAATTACACCTTTAAAATGGATATAATAAATGTACACTGTGGAAAAACAGGAAGATACAACAATATGTACAGAAGTAATTATAAGGAATAACTATTTAAAAATATGAGATATAATTCAACAAAGGCAGAAGCTTTCAGCTTCTGTATTTCATTTCCAAAAACTATTAATGTATTGGTTATTATATTCTGAAATGAAAAGGACTTTGTTAATTATAGTACAACTGTCACATACCAGTGCCTTTTCGTTAGCCTGGTCCATTAACAACCTCTGCACTCGGTCAACGTCCTCCTTGGAAGCAAGGGAATCCATCCAGGCACAGGCTGCCATGCTCTTGGTCTACCTGAGGCAGCCGCTTAAGAAGTGCCTGCAGCATCAGGGTGTTTTGTCTCCCCATTTCATTAGATTGAAATCACATGGCATTAGATTGAAATAAGAATGTGGTACTGCTTGAATTGTAGACACTGTACATTTCATTTCAAAGTGGCAAGTAACAGAATAAAATTTAGAAATACTGGGCAAGATATGGTTCATGTTTAATTTAACTGAGCTAAGTAAACAAATTGTAATTGTACTTCATTTAAGATTTTAACACAGCTTGGACACAATTTTTTGCAGTCTTTATACTTTCATTGTAAGGACCATATATAAAAAACACCTCTCTGGTGTGCAGCCTTATAAAGGTAGGTAGATAGCTAGACAAATGGTTACTGTACCTGTCTCATGAAGCACCCGTACTTAGTGTTTGTTCAGTGTCTCGGTGGGGATCTCCTGAAGCTCCACTGCTTTTCAAACTCTTACAGTACTTTTGTAATGAGGCCACAGACACAACAGTTTATCCACACTCAAACAAACTGATGGCACAACTTCCACTTCTTCAGTTTCATTGAACACCACCACTGCATACATGGGCCGGGACCAAATCAATACTTTGACAACCCGCATCACACTTTAACAAAATCTGTATTTAATAGTGTTTTCTTTTTTTGTAAGTCTCATTTCTTCTACTCATAAAAAGAAAACACTATTAAAATACAGTTTTGTTAAGCGTGATTAGTGGTTTGTCAAAGTTTTGATTTGGTCCCAGCCATGGTCTGTTATTCTAAAAAAAAAATCACATGGCATTAGATTGAAATAAACTTGAAATAACTCTGCACCAAAACACAGAAAGAAATTATTGTAAATGTCCTAAACAAAAAATACAACCAAGTTGATTTTGATAAATAAATAAGTCAACCAGTTCAAATTGATAAATGCATCAATCCCTACATATACATATTGAGTAGATCTAAAAAGGGTGCTATAACTGAATACATGAGGATTTTGTGCACCGATGCTTACATTATCTGTAAGGTATGACTTAATGGAAATGACACAAATCCATTGTTGTAAGGCAAAAGAGCAACTTTGGCAGAAATATCAGGCACTGCTAAATGAACAATATCATGTTGTGGCATCAGTTCTGGGGACAGCATCTGCTTCAGGAAATTCGATTATTTTCCCAAATCCCATTTTGTATACATTTCTTACATCCACTATAGCCATTGTGGTTCTTCACATTTTTCACAAAAGCCCTTGTAGGCACATCACACACAACATTTGAAATGGTAACATTTACAAGCTTGCCATCAAAGGACATTCCCTCATTTTCATTTTGTTTTATTTCATCAACAAAGTATTTTAAATAGGAGTTTGCATCTTCTGGCTTAGATTTTCCCACAAACAAACCAATGATAAATGGGTTCTTGTTTTTGCCTTCCTTGAGAACCAAGTTGTGACAGGGTCTCATGTCACGTGCGTGGATAGCCGCTGTTTACCAAGTACAGAGAGACAACGGGGTGGAGTTGAAACGCCGGCACAGGCGCGCAGGATTTATTAATACAAAACAGAAAGGAAATAAAAGGGGGTCATGTGACGTTACCAGCCATGGTAACGCACAGATCACACATACAGCAAGCTGTACAAAAATACAAAATAAAAACTGAACATTACTACTCTTAAAAAGTGGAATACCATCAATATTTATTTGCTGAGTTACACATTCATTAAAAGCGAGCTCCATATTTGATTCCAAAGAAGATATTATACCATGTGCAACACCAAAATGATGATATGTTCCCCCAGCAACCGTCTCCAAATTGTATGAAGTGGAAGTAGCCAATAAAGTATGAGCATCTTTCGTCAGATAGGGAAATAATTAATCTTACAATACCTAATAAACTGCTTCCGTGACACATTGGGATGTTACTGTAAACAGCCCAACCCTTCAGTTCATCCAGTAAGCTACACACCTTCTCATCCTCTCTATCTGATCCAGAGATAGAATCTTCTTCACTTTCAAAATCAGCACTATCATTCCTAACCAAAAGATTGTCATTCATTTCAAAATGCACCCCAACGTCTTGGCTTTCAGTATCATTGTGTTCATTCACATGCTCTTCAAAATTCCACACTGCACTACTACTACCTTTATTATCATTTACTGCAAATTGCACTTGACAGTCACCACCAGTATTGTGTTTATTTACATGCGGTGTGTTCCCTAGTTCTTGCGAAATTGCACTCACTAAATCATCTGCCTTTTTTTTTTGCCTGACGGCGGACAGTTCTCTCTGAATATATTTTATCAACACCAGCCATAATAACAAATATAAACATTTACATTCAAACCTGCAAACGCAAGGGAGGGAAAGACCTGTAACTGTAGTTCCAGCTAAAGCCAGCCCGATTCGTAGGGATACGCCGCACTATATTTTGAAAATAAATTTAACAACGACAATTTATACATGAACACTGCACTTGTGCATCCGGCGTAATGACCTGTCTATCCAATATACTCAATTACAGGAGCAAAAACCTAAACAATATATTTTGTTTACAAGTGAAAAGAAAAAACTGAACCTTGGTGGAGCATTAATCACATCTCAGTGCAGATCACTGCGCTTAGCACGAGAACTAACGGGCGTACATACATATCTAGAAACAACCGCAGGCAGTCTTTTTTTAATTTTTTTTTACGTTATATTAAAATGTGTATAAAGCTATTGCAGCGTCGCACGCAACGGAACTGTTCTGTGTTAAATGTAGTCAAAACAGCGTGTTTAATTTAACATACCAAAAATGTTGCGTTTTTATGTTAGTTTGTTTTCCTTAAGGATATTGTCCGTGACACAGTTTTTGCAGCCTCCATGTTACACGTGAGGAAAACTCGTTACAACACGAGCATTGACATGAGACTTGGGGGTGGTGTTGGAAGGGGACTTATGATTGCAAATGCTGGGCTATAAAACAGTGCGGTTTTTAGCAGTTCAGAGACGACTTTTGAAATGCAGCGGGAGCTTACGACACTGTGGAGCAACAGAGAATAGTGCCCGAGGTTTGTTTGTTTTATACAATTGTTTTCTGTTTACCATTTTATTTAGTGCCTGAGTTCGACTCTGTTAGCTGTTCAACGGTCATTTCCGTCTCCAGTCTTGCAATAGCTGGTTTGGTTCACTATTATTCAGTAACTTTTTTTTTCCCCCAATATAATCACGCCTAAGACTTGCTGTGCAGTCATGCATTATATTGGTCTATTCATTTTAACTAGAAAATAAGTATTTTTAAATAGAAAATAAGTATTTTTACAGTTGTTGATAGATAAATCACGTCTGAAAATGTCTCCTGTAGCTATTCAAAACAAGCTCGAAGCTCTCAAGTTCAGCAGCACTAAGCCAAGCCCACTGTTTTTACTATGATAGTCAAAATGACAGCTGCGGTAGTTCTAGGTACCATAAGTTCATAAGTTTCTGCAACCCTGGGTCTACTGATGGCTTGAGATGTTAATTCATATATTTAGGAAACGTGAAAAAAGCACAGGCGCCTAGCTGCCAAATCAGTGAAGAAAAATGCATTTAAAAACCGTGATGCGCCAAAAGACCCGCCGGTAGTTCTAGTGTTAATGCCTCTATCGCTTTGCTTATCAAAACAAACACAGAGCATTTCGCCCTCGCAGCAATCCTAATCCCGAGCAGTTTTGTAAATGAAAATTATGCAACTTGCATGTACACAGCAAATTTTTTTTTTTTTTTTTATATAACTGCCAGGATTCTTTTGATTTAATTCTCTTAAGCATATCTGGTTTCAGTTTGCCAACCATCGGCTGTCAGCTGTTTGCCAACGTTGTATCGATGTTGGCAAAAAGACGTCATTTTCCCAACTTTTTGCCAACGTTGGAAATCCCACTGCAACCTGCCAACTGTTGAGCCAAAGTCATAGTGCTATCTGGGTGTCCTCCTGTATCATAGCTTGTCAATGCGGCACCATGATCTATTTTGTGTTAATTGTCTAGGCTGCCAAGTTATAATAATAATAATAATAATAATAATAATAATAATAATAATAATAATAATAATAATTAAAAAACATTTAGTTTCAATTTAAAATAACCTTTTATTCACATTACACCTATGTGAGCAAAGCAGCAGCATGATTTATATTGTGTTACCATACATTTCACAATGTAATGTGTAGCCTACCCAAAACACATTTATTTCAGCGCAATGATTTATACATTTAAAATACATTGAGCACTATAAATGTATGCATTAAACCTGACACCTCCTAATGTCAGATAAACATCTGGTTTAGCGAGGGGCTACTCCTGTATGATTATGAAAAGCTTTTTGACAGAAACACACTTTTTATTTGGGGGTGAAGATGGGGTCCCCACTATAGATTCAATGTGATTAAACTGCCTTTCATGCTTATATATATATATATATATATATATATATATATATATATATATATATATATATATATATATATATATAGGTAAAATGAACACGCCAAGAGAATGCATTGTACAGATGACGTTTACATTTAACAAAAACAATGATATTTTGATTCTTGAGATCTCGCCAAGAAGACACAAGAAATATTTTAATTAATATATTGAGGCTGTCTTCATTAACATATTTTGTCTTACAACAAGATTTTCACTTTAACTGTTGCAACAAAATGCAATTTATGTATGTTTATGCATGACTGGCCCATCTTTGTACACCTTAGCTATCTGTAATACATTTGTGAAATTAATTTAGAAAGGGATTTCCTTTCCAAAGAACAAACAGAACTCTTCTGACCTTTCCTTGTACTGAAAAGCAAGCTGCCTGTTTCTGATCCTTTTGGTTGGTGTTCTGAATGCAGAATCAGGCACACTATAACGCATGTCAGAATCCTGATGCTAGCTTCACCTTTCCCCAGAAACATCTGTTTCACTAGTGAAATCTATTGTAAAGGCACCTCTTACAGAATAAGCCTGCATTGTCACTGTAAAATGATCAATAAGTACACCATTTTTTCAAGTCTCTAAAAATCTTTATCATTATCCATATCCCTGGCGGCCAGTAAAGAAGTCATTTATCCATCCATCCATCTGTCTTGTATACTCTGAAGTCATCAAGGTATTTTCTGAATGAACCCTGTTATGTACAACCATCAAGAAACAAAAAATAAAAAAATGAGCGTATACATTGAATATGGTTGTGGACACTGCAACTTTAAATTGAAAAGAGGCTGGGTGTGACCCAATACTCACCCTATACTTGTTTAAGCATGGTGTGCAGTATATTTAGTTGAAATTGAAGTTGAAAGTTTTCTCCCCTACTACCTCTCCATGGGTTTAATGGGATGCATTTTGAGCTATGTTGTCCTGTTTATTACACTAAGGTGCTGTAACCATCCTAAGAGGTAAGCAGTAGGCTACTGGAGTCATAAAAATCTCATAATAATAGTTTCAATTATCAAGTGTGGATAGAGGAAATTAAATATATATATTCCTGCTGCAGGCAGTTATCTAAGATTGTTTAAAAGTCCTTTAAATAAACATAGCATGGTTTTTAGAGTATAAACTCATTTAGAAGTTTGCAGTTAAAAAGACATGAGCGGTGAAGTCACTGTTAACTCTAAACATGTGTTATTTAAATACTTTTAATTTGAAAGTCTTATGTAATAAATACATTGTGTTATGATTCTTGGCTGTTAAAGAAACAACAATCTAGAGTAGTTTTGTGAATTTCAAACGTTATTTACCTTAATACCTTATGTTTATGCATTGTTACATCATACTTTAAATTAGAGAGCATTTTTTAAAGTTGACACTAAAAAAAAAAATTACAAAACTTTTGTTGTGTGATGTCTGTTTCTGTTTTTAAATAATTCTTCTGTTTAAGGCCAGATTAAATCTTTAAGTCATAAACAGTAAAGGTGCAAATATATAAGCTAAATGGCATAATAATTTTAGTTGGTCACTTCAATAAACACATTGAGGCACATATTAGACTTCTTCTATCCCTTTTTTGTAAACCTCCAAATCCAAAAAGAAAATGTAAAGGCTGTCTTTTGAAAGACAGAACACAGGAACAAGCTTATGCAAACAACAGTGGAAGGATAATTAATAAAGCTTTACAAGGTCTATATCAGGCCTCAAATGGGACATGGCAACCTTAAATAGCTTAGAGGATTAGTAGAGAACTCGGCAGCAGCATCCATTAAAAATTGGAACACCCTCTTTAAAAAGTTTGAAGAAAGTTTATGGCCGCTATACAACTTGAAGCTATTTGGAATGCTGTGTGAAGAGACCTGTGTCACGTTTGCATTCACATGAACCTTTAAGCCTTTTGAAGCTGTGATCTGCACAGCGACCGATCTGTCTTATCAATGGAAGTGTTGTGGAAAGCAGTTGTTCTCTTTTTCTCCAGTTCCCAGCATGTGTTGATTAATGACCATCCATGGTCTCCTAGAACTGATCATTTAGACATGGCTGAAATGAGAAATTAACATATACTATAGGAACTACTGATGTAAATCTTAACAATAATTCCAGCGTATTTATAAACAAAGTATCTGTTCATAAAATGGAAAACTAACAGGAATTGGCTGTTTTTTGTGTAACTTCTAAATGTTTCCAATCTTTACAGTGATTTGACAGTTCAAGTTTTCATATTATTTAGCACCTACAGTATTGACTCCAGAATTATTAGGCTTTTTGACTGAACTATACTCAAATGTTCATTAAAAGGCAATATGCACATAGTTTCTTTATTTTTATTTTTTGCAGCATTAACTGTTTTATTCCTCTGTAAAATGTGCACTTCAGCAAAAAAAAAATTTCAACAGGCACATTTTGTTTAACGTGGTTACATGCAGTTCTGTTTATTTTCTGAATATTAACTAATTCAGTCACTTAAACAGTTTTTAGAAAACATAATGTAATGTTGTAATTGGATTACCTCAAGTAAATAACAGTCATTTCAATAGCACTTATCAGAAAATGTATACACTGTCAATAGTTTGTAAATATTTCAATTGTTCCTCACTATCATAAAGCCTTTTATGGAAGTCCTGTTATTTTCACTTTGACTCTGACATCCGTTTAACCTGCCACAACAGTGTAGATCCACTTCCTGTGAAGCATGTTTTGAGATCTAACCTGAAACTTTACACTCATTTAGCAGCATCATAGGAAAGAAAGTGAGTTCAGCTGCAGGATTAATGGGCGTTACTTCAGTGAAATTAAAGCCTGGAAAACAAAGCTATGGAAAAAAAAGTAAGGTACCTGAAAGAAGTATATTAAGCAGCATAAATCTGCCATATTTTTTTTCAGTGCTATAGTTTGAATGGGGTGTCTTTCAAGTAATTTTAATAATTACTTTGAACAGGATCACCTATTGTATAACATGACATGTTGTAGTTACAGTAATTCACTTTTCAGGTCATGTACAATAATTAAAAAAATAAATGTACTGATGTTGTCAGTAAAATAATCTGTAAAGATCTTTTAATTTCTTGTAATTTTGCAATGATTGGTACCTTTGTTAATACAACTGTTCTCAAACTGGCTTAATTTATACCAATTAGGAATCTGCAAACAGTTAATTTTATAAGTGAGTATTTGCTTTCT
This sequence comes from Acipenser oxyrinchus oxyrinchus, assembly GCA_030684275.1. NCBI lineage: Eukaryota > Metazoa > Chordata > Actinopteri > Acipenseriformes > Acipenseridae > Acipenser > Acipenser oxyrinchus. The sequence continues at coordinate 20,243,086 of CM060249.1, read as the reverse complement.
TTTAGTGTAAATATAATTGCCATTCAGACAGATCTTTCTTCAGAGCAAAGAAAACACTTACATACACTTAGAAACCAGTATTTCACTAAATTAATGAAATTGAAAAATATCCTGCAGCAACTTCATAAGTGAAGCTTTTTTTCTAGCATTCCTTGACATTCAGCTGATGCTAATTAATCATATACATTTTATCTTACTATTTAATATGTGTGTCTCACAGACCTTCCATTTCAAGGTAATTTTAATCCATTTTTTTTTTCCTGAGACAGTATTCTAACTTTTCAAATGAGCTGAAATGCCAGCCTAAAAGGATGGTTTCTTGACTCAGTAGTCACCGTACACTGTGGCAATGACATCATCAGCATGCTGCATAAACAATATAAAAGAAAAGTATCTTAGTTTTATAGACATGACAGCACAGACATGGTATGTGCCAAAGACCCAGCATGAGCAATCAAATTAGTATAGGAGGAAAATTACACAAATTCATTGGTATCCAAGCAGGATCTCTGCTTTAGGATATTTCTGCCAGCCAAGTCAGATGAGGCTGTGAACAACATCAACAAATATATTACTAGATTTCTGAAGCACTTTAAAATGTTACCCCTTCATAACGCTCTAGTCAGGACCGTAGTTAAGAGACAATGCTGTTTGTGTCATTTCTTTTAACGAAAAGCTAGTGAAATGGCTTAATGCAAGGAAATTGGAACCATGACAATCCCACTATATAAACATTTCTGTGCTATAAAGGGCAGCCTTAAAATGAGGTAGCACTATAAAGAAAATACAATGATATATTGGGTAAGGCATTATACATGACTCCTCAAACTTTTAACATTTTCTATTGGATACTCAGGTGTGACAACCCATACTGCTGGAGGTTTTGTGAAACTCTACTTGGTTGATCACAAGCAGGAACAATTAAGTTGCAGTAACCTTCAAGTAACAAGTCAAAGATCCCCACAGTGCGATTATGTGCATTATAGACGGATTACAGTATTGCATTTTTAGGAAGACCAGTGATCTAGTGCACCTGGGTAGTGGTTAGGGCTCTGGACTCTTAACCGGAGGGTCATGGGTTCAATCCCAGTTGGGGGCCACTGCTGCTGTTCTCTTGAGCAAGGTACTTTACCTAGATTGCTCCAGTAAAAACCCAACTGTATAAATGGGTAATTGTATGTAAAAATAATGTGATATCGTGCAACAATTGTAAGTCGCCCTAGATAAGGGCGTCTGCTAAGAAATAAATGATAATAATTCAAAGGCATTCCTTTGTTTTCTGTTTCCCAATAACGAAGTGAGAAAACAAAACTGACCTGGATTTATTTGTGTATATATAGAAAATAGGATAGGGTGCTGGACAAACTGGACAAATCACAGTGGGCGCGTTACATCAGTGAAAGAACCCTCTTAACGGTTTGCTCAGTTCCGCTCCCTCTGAGCAGCTCAGAGCGCTGCAGAGCAGATTTCATCGGTGAGCCGAGTGAGTGTAAAAATTCTCGCTCTGAGCCGCTCAGTTACTTAACACATCCAGTGTTGAAAACCACCATTTGATTCAGCATTGTGATGTCATTGCTATGTAATAAAGTACAAGCCATATGATACTATACATGGACATTTCAGATGGTTGTATCACATTGATGTCACCACGATACATTTATAAATAACTTTCACAGCTATATGTGAATGACTAAACATAGCCTCTAATTTTTATAAGTGTACAGTGAGATAATGATCTGTATGTGATATTTCTTCAAACCATTTTATTACTTACAGTATCATTACTTGGCATGTCCAGTGGTCTGTTTTTATATTTTTAGAGTTTTAACTTTTGTAAAATAGAGATCTACATAAGCGTGCAGTTAGAGGCACAACTTTTGCAAAGGTGAATGTTCAGAGAGGAATAACAATAAGAAAAAAATGAGAGAAAAATAGTAAACCTGCTCATAACAAATGTGTACAAAATTAGCAATTCACTTTTTTCTTAGCTTTAATATATGGACCTTTAACCATCAATCCATGTGTGAATAATGGAAGTAATAAATATATTGGACACTTTTGGCAGGATACTACTGAATGTGTATTTTAATTACCCAGACAGACATTTTAGGCCATAATGTACTGTCTCTCTTCCACAGTGAGTAATTCTAAATGCTTATCACAGTTTGTTTTATGCTTATACAGTTTTCATCGTCTTAGATATGGAAATAATATATTCATAATAAATTGTATCTTATAACAGAAGATATAATCAATTGCTATAATATGTATATTGGCATCTTATTCTGCTTGCTATGTATGTGAATGTACATTAAAGCAACTGATTGTATTCTGCTCTTGGCTGACACCCATAGTTAAACCTTTCCTTTCTTCAATTTCTCTTTTTTTTTTTAATTAAGAACATTGATTGTGCTCTCAATTTCAATACACACTTCATACTTATATTGAGCAAGTTCTTAAATTAACACGATAATGGACAATGTTCTAAAAAAAAAAAAGAACATTTCAACTTGAATTGATTGGTGCTGAAATGTTACTAATGCCCCTGAGCTATAAAAGGAGATCCTACACTGTAAAATATCTCTCTCTGCAGTCAGGTCATTCTGCTATACCCAGTAAGTCAGTACTACTAATGAGAATTTAAAATTGCTAACACCAAGAAGATAGTTTACATGAATGTTGAGCTTAAATGACTTAAATCTTCTGAAATGCTTTCACTATTTTACTTATACCCCTTTCACACAGACGAGTTATGATGGCTCAGAACCGGCACTGATGCTGCATTTTGGTCCGAGTGAATTGCCTATACCGTCTCTCAACCATCTTAACTCCTGTTTGAAATGCTATGCCAGCACTGAAGCGCTATAGTGGGTGTGGATTGAAAGTCAACATCCCATGTGACTGTATACCGGACATGTCGGGTATTTTTGTCGTTGGTGTTACGCGCTTTCATTTTTTTTTTTTCAAATACAATGGCTGATCAAGAATGAGGTAGTATTTGGAGTCTGGAATAAGTTAAGGAATTGTTAACTTTACGGGCTGACGAGGAGATGAATACACAAATAGAAGGGACGGTGTGTGATGCTATAATTTATGGGCGAATCATCGTTGCCATGACAACAATCTGTTGAGTGACAGGTTTGAAAGTTGTACTCGCATGGCAGTAGCGACATTTGTGTGTGAAAGTGGCTTTATTATGTTAATAACTAAAAAGCCAGTTGCTGGTGAGATGTATTTTTAGTTATTTGAAATATTTGTTATTATTTCATAAATATGTGATCCGTTTTTTGCTTGAACAATTTATTTTGGCAAGTAATAAAATATTGGTGCTTGCTAATCCTTTCTCCCATCTGAGGCAGTACATATTTTGCATATCCTTAAAACAGTGGTTTTCAAACTGGGGTATCTGTACCCCTGGGGGTATGCGAGAAATATCCTGTAATGGCGGACAATGCTTTTTTTTTTTACCACATTGTAGTACTTTGCGACCTAGCAATCAAATCAACAATGTTGAATCTCCTTTCAAATAAAACCACAGCTGTACCGGTGTACATTTCCTTTCTGTTGGACAAGGTTAACTATAAACACCCAGCTGGCTGCTGACAGTGTGTTGAGTGTTGAGCGCACACACATGGCTAATTTACATATTTAAATAGCAGGGCGGAGGTTACTGCAGTCTGTAGGCTAGAAAAAAAACCTCAGATTGTCATTGTATGATGATGTTTCTTTACAAAATGTGTAGTATTGACTTGGTAAATTTACTTTCTGAAGTTTAAATGTTAAGTGTTTTACCTACGTTTACGATTTGAAATAACAGTATTAATGAGTTGAGCAGGCAGCTGGACCGCCCTACTTAGACATTGAAATCACTCATTTATTCTGAGCTGGAGCTGGATAACACGACTGTTATCTTTACTTGCAATGCGTATGTGTTTTTTCATTATTCATTAATTTGTTGAAGAACTCCTTGTCATGAGTGCATTACCCTCTACATATTACAAAAATGGAATCCCGAGATTAAAAAAAAGAACAAAACAAAGAAAAAAAACAATCCTTAAATCCTTAAAAGTGTCTGGAATTGGATTCCCTACTCCATACCTGTTGAGTGTGTTCATATCATACAGCGAGTGCCCATCAACAAGCTTTAATTGTTTTACAGCTGACTAACACGAACAGACTGCTGCACTAAACACTTTAACATGTAGGCATTTTGCTAAAAGGCATGATATAAATATCCCCTTTCTACTTTCAACAAATTACCTTTTGGAAATATTCACTTCAAAACAATATGCTTATTCTGGCTAGATTCGATACCGCACAAGACACACATGATAGCATTTTACATTGTCCCTGCTCAAGTGTTCAACGATAAAATTCGAGTTCAATTAAAAAAACTACGTTTGTTGGAAGAAATGCATGACTTTTGTTGAATTGCTTTCTGATTTTGTTTTAAATTGGAACCTGAGTTTTGTTTTTCAGAAGCATACCCTGTTTTTTGGACTCTTAATTTGGACTAGTTTTGGCATACTTATTGGAGTCTGGATTTTGAAATAATTTGACATAGCATTTTTAGATGGTGCAGTTGCACCATCGTTAACTAATTTTATTTTGTTAGTTTTTAACAGCAGTTTTCTATTTACAGTACTTACAGTACTCTAGCCCCTCCTCCTTCCCTGTGTGCCTTCTGAACCAGCAAATCGAGACGCTTTTTGTAACTTAAAGTCCTATTGGTTCATTTTGAAATACAGAATTACATGCCCTCTATGTATGGCTGCATTGTTTACTAATCAGGGCTTAGTTTTACTGAAATCTGCCCTGCAACACATGACAAATCTGAAACCAAAATATTGGCTTGTGGTCTAATTGCCTTCATTGTAACAAGAGTTAAGAGGTTTTGCAAGTACTTAATCTGGAATTAGAAAATACAATATTTTTCCTGTTTTCATAGGTATATTATGACCCTATCTTAGATGGGGATACACGGTAGACTAGATTACTTGGAAAGTAAAGTTTGAAAACCACTGCCTTAAAGCATCTCCATACCATTGGCCCATATTCATAGAATTTACCCTCCATTATTGTGCCAGTAATAGTGTTTAACATAACAGTATTTCATCGGGTGAGGCATAAATGCCATTTACAGTCATCGTGACGTTAGAAAACTTTCCCTTTTAGAGACCAATTTTCTCATTAGCATATTCGCATTATTCATAAATCTGTATTGTGCCGGTAATTGACCCTTACCGGCATTATAATTAACATGTGCCTCAGACCAGGAGGAGAATAAGATGTATCTTAATGGTATAATTTCCAAGCATAATTTCTGCGTTTAGGAACATGTATTTAAGCCAATAGCAATAATAATACAAACATCTTTGTTTCATTGTTATTTGTTATCTACCGATAGAGGCAGCTCAAGTCATTTTAAAGTAAATTAGATTTTATTATGCCCCCCAACATGAACGCATGCTTACTATTTACAGCTACGGCCAAAGGTTTTGCATCACCCTTGAGAATTAACTAATTTTGCTTCATAAAGTCGAATGAAACATGCTGAATATAGTTATGTTAACATATTGAATTATATACCGCTTTGTAGTTTTCCATATACTTAATGAAAAACTGACAAAAACTGGAAAATGTGACACTTTGAAATCTAACATGAAATACTGTACTACTGTTATGGCTTCCAGTAGACTTTTGCTATATCATTTTGTAGTTTCTTTGATTACATGATATTAAATAAAAGATCTAAAAAAAAAAATGTAATTGTCTTAATGCTAAAATTCTAGGTGATGTAAAACTTTCGGTCATAGCTGTATATTGAAAAATACATGTCAGTGTCAAATGGGATTGTTTGTTAGTTCAAGAAGTTGTAACTACAATTAATTGTATTTTAATGTAACTGTGTGGTGCTGTCTGTCTCTGCCATTTGTCATTCAAATGAAAGTTTTAAATGTAATATTATGAGAAAAATAACCTGAGCTTGCTGGCGGTAGTGCCTTGTATAATTTCTTGTGCGTTGCAAAGGAAACATGTGTTAACATTAGGGGATCCTTTTTTTGTCAACCAAATGTGCATATATTAAAACTATATTAAAGCATATATATTTTTTATTTTATTTTTTTTTATTAAAAAAGCATATACTGCACCTACCCTAACCTCTCACTCGTGCCCAGCACCTGTGTGTGCATCTATTATTATTTTTAAAACTGACATCTCGATATTTCCAGACATGTTCCGTAGCCATAATGTGACGGTGTAACCAGATGATGTATACCATTGACGTCTTAAGTAGGGGACATGGCTCATTTGTATACCAAGACAATTGGTTAGAAAAAATCCCTCTGTAACTACGCATGACGGAAAATCACATCTAAAACCGTTACCGGACGGTAAAATAACCAGCCCATAGTTTTATAAATCACATTTTTTTTTTTACAGGTCGGAGATTACCACCATCTTTTATGAATATGGGCCATTATTGTGCTTTATTCATACTGTATGTATTGAGGGACCTCTATTAGCATATTGCTTTATTTGCATGTTGCTTTTACTTTTAATATTAATTAGAAATTGTGCACAGATCATTAACTGGTTATATTGTAGTTAAGGCATTATTTTAAGCAGTTTGTTCACTGTAGCTCACAACATGTATTGAAAATAACATGTATGTTTTGCAAGTCAGACTTGGAGTTTCTCTGTTACTTCAAAAGACTGCTAGTCAAAACATTTGTTCACCAAATTTAATTTTCTTTTGTATTTTTATAGTTATGGATACAACTTCAAAAGACTCCAAACTTAAATATCCCTCCAATCACAATACATGTAAGACTCACAAGTATAAGTAAATGCCAGCGGTACTTTACATGCTCAATTAAGCAATAAAACCAGAAGAACATGCTGTTAACATAACAAGAAGGGCCTTACCAGACAGCAAAGCCCTCTTATGAGGGTTTCTATTGCTATTAGAAAATGGATATGTTAAAAAAAAATAAATAATAATAATAATAATAACATTTAAAGTGTTTTTAGTTTGTTTTTATAGTGATTTTATGCAGCAGTAGTTTTTGTTACAAATGTTTTCCTCAATATTCCATGAGTAATGCGGTTTCTTTAGAATTCCATCTGTGGTCTGGTAGCCTTCAGGCTTTAGTATACCAGCTTAAATAATAACTCCATACTAAAAAAGATACTTCTGCTTACATGAAGCTGTTCTTCAGTTCAGGTACCTCATACAGAAACAGGAACATGGTTTGTGAACTGTTTGTAAAAACATGTAAAAGAATAAAAGTACCAGTAACTTAAGGTTTTTTTTTTAAATTAGGATTTGAGCACATGTTTGTGTATTTGTGTGAGATGTAGTGTTTAAGTTACTGTTAGTTCCTAAAATGTAACGTTTCAGTAATTAAAAATATTTGGTTGCCTACATGTGTTGCTAGTCGTGCTGTTTGTTCAGTAACTTTATTCAAAGTCTACTGGCTTTGTAAGAGAGGCAGAGTAATGTCTGCATCCAGTTGTTTTGATTTCTACAACTTTTCTTTCAAACCGAAGACTAGTTGCTATTGCTGTTGTGGTTACTGTATTGCCGCTGCCAGCAAACATTATTCTAGATTTCTTTTGGATTTTATTTGCTATGGATAGATTGAATGAATAGGAGAGCGAGGACGCAGACTTGGTCTGCATTAACAGACATCATTAAGAGGACTAGAACATTTGCATTTACAATTTTAACAAAATTAGAAACGCATTTTCAAGAGGGCTTTTTAATGTCTCTATTTAATTTTATAAAAGAACCTCTAGGTGTAATCATGTGAAAGTTTGAAATGATAGTAATTATTTGTGACACCAATAGCTTTTGCCGACAAGAAAAGAATGTAGAGAAATGTGCTTTTTTTATTTTTTCATTTATTTATTATAAGTTTAAAAATCTGATAATGTGTGTTACATTGCTATGGACCAGGGAGGTTCCTGCTATGTTTTGTGTTCAGGCCTATTGCAGCATGCCTGTATTTAACAATTACATTCAATCAAGTTGCTTAATGTTTTAAAACATCTTTTAATCAAATGGAACCAGAAAAAAAAAATGGATTCTGTATTATCAGCATACATAAATAAACAATGAGGGGCCTAAAAGTGTACCCTGTGGCACTCCAGATGTTTTAGGAGTGTGGTAAACTGCTGATAAAAAGTCTTTGTCATTTTTTTTTTTTTTACAATCAAAATTATTTATTAACCACTTCATCCAGATTTAAAAATGAAACACTTTCCCAGGTACCAGATTTTGAAAATAATAATAATAATAATGTTTTCAAAACTGTAATTGCTATAAAATGTTAACATATGATGAATAAAACACAAATAAATGACCTAAACTGTGTTTTTCATTAACCCTTATCTTGGCGAGAGCCAAGTTCAAATCAGCATGAAGTTTTAACATCTACTCTCATGTAATGGAAATCATTATGCTGCTGTGTACTACATACCCATGTTCACTATAGAGATAAAAACATGTTTGTTTGTTTCTTTAACAATGAAAACAACATAATCAGTAAACAGTAATTATCAAATAAAAATCAAACAACATCAAAACGTGCCATTATCGACTTGCTCTGTGCAATTTATTGAAATGTTCAATACAACAGAACCCGGGGTTGCCTTCGCAACCACTGCAAATTTTTCTTGTGTCCATTCTTTTGTTTTTTTTTTCATTTTCGTAGGGATAGTCACAAATGCGTGTACACAGCTACTTTGCGCAGGCATTGTGATGGATCTGGCTGCCGCAGACGCCTGCTTTATTTTCTTGTACCCAGTCTTGTGTTTTGATAGTATTTCGTCACAGCACTGCCATTTCAAACCAAACAGCTTCCCGTTTGCAGCTGGCTTATCTGTAAAGTAGCTGCATGCTCTTTGGTTTGTACAGTTTGTACTGTTCTTGGCTCCACATCGCTGAGTGATAAGTCAGCATCACTGTCGCTGGTATCAAAATCCTCCGAACCAACTTCACTCCCGTTGCTCATTATAGAAAGACCACGTATGTTGCCGTGTTTAGCTTTCGCTAAAAACTATATAAACTACAACTGAACAAGTCAAACTAATAATAAAAAAAAAATAATAATTTAAAACACAATATAACTTGTAAAAGTTGAATGGCTTCCCGCAATATATCTGTCTTCTAAACTCCCACAGGTAGACTGGAATCGCTACATGACACGCAATTGGATACAAATGTCACCTGACCCTCCGCGACTGTCATTGCACATTCCACAGTACTAGCACTACCTTAGAGAATGAAAGAGAAACCGATCATAGAATACAATGGGAAACTTGACATACGCACGTATGGCATGGTACTGTAAGTGGGTTTTCATTTGACGTATGTGCGTACGTCATGGTGTTGAAGTGGTTAATGTGTATTTTTCATGTTTGAAAATTACATACGTATTTTATTATCCATAAATTGTAAATCACAAATGCACTGAAAGTATAATGAATTCACACAGTTTAAAATCAATGTTTTGATGGATTTAGTAATATTTTTATATGAATTGAAACTATTCAGATTTTTGAGAAATAAAAGAAGGCCGCAACAGTCAACAACAGTTTTACGAATAACAACCTTTATTTAAACAGGTTTTAAATAACTTGTGCATTTTAACTTTGTGAACAGTGCACAATCACCATTAAAACCTACTTTATTCATTTTCACAGATATGGTCCGAAAAAAGAATCCCCCTCTAAGAAACTTTGGTGGTGAAGGTGAAGCTCTGGAATCGACAGGTACTGAGGGTGAGGACTCTGTTAGGAACAAAGAGCTTTCTTCAGATCTCATGCAAGAAGACATCAGTCCGTGTGATGCATTAGAGTCAGACAAGACGGAGGATCATTATATGCAAGTCTCAGAGCCTTCTTCCAGCATCAAAAAAGACTTGAAAAGCTTGGCACCAAGAGAAAGGCCTGGTTTCAATTATGAAAGCCACAAGAAGGGAGGAAATGTTCCATCCTTCCCCCATGATGAGGTGACAGACGTAAATATGCTGGCTTTCTCAACTCCAGCTGCTGGGGGAGTCTGTGAACTGCTAAAGTCTCCGGCAAGATCAGATCCAGATGATGGAGAAGACGGGGCCTGTGCCCCATCTGAAGACCTCAGCGAGACAAAAGAGGCACATCAGATGTCGCCAGTGTCAACAGGCGGGGCTGTACAAGCTCAAGGTGGTCAGCTGGACCATGAGAGCCCTGCCCTGGACAACTCTGTGGTCTCAGAACCCCCTCAAGTACCTTCTTTAGAGCTTGGCGAGGGTGTGGACAATGAAAGTCCAGAGGATGCGGCACCTTTGTCTCCAAAGCTGCAGGACTTCAAATGCAACATCTGTGGTTATGGGTACTATGGCAATGACCCCACAGACCTTATCAAACACTTCCGCAAGTACCATCTTGGTCTGCACAACCGCACCAGGCAGGATGCTGAACTCGACACCAAGATCTTGGCCCTCCACAACATGGTGCAGTTTACCCACTCCAAAGACTTTCAAAAGCTCAACCACAGCATGCTCACTGGGGTGCTTCAAGACATCAGCTCCCAGCGGCCCATGGTACTGAATGGGACTTATGATGTACAGGTTTGTATAGTGTTCTTCTGTTCTTGCTCTTCATCTTGATACCCATGAACCTCGCCATTAAACTTTCTTGCCTGGAAACCTCAATAAGATCTGATGTTACTAACCTAGCTATGTTTTCCAAGCTTTTTTCCCCCCGTCTTGCGCTAAATTGCTTTCTGAGATGTAACTCTCTCATAACTTCTGTCTGCAGTCAGTATTTCACTAGCAAAGCAAAAGTAAACAAGTTAATAGGGGTGTGCTTTTGGTACATTTTTATGAACATTTAAATGCTATGCAGGTGTCAGCGTTTAAATGTTTAAGCCATATCTAAATACACACACTGTTTATATTACATTATGATGTAAACTGACTAAACCGGTAGATTAATTGGTAGATTCATCGGTACACATTTTTAATAAAGGTAACAATTTTATAGCGGCTGTCCTGCATGTAGTACTGAAAAATCAATAGAATCTAAAAAATAAACCCAATGGAAATGTGGTCTTTTTAAAAGCATTTGTATTATTATTCTTATCTTGGTAAATGTCTCTCTTTGTATTTGTACTGCACTATTGAGATGTACTTAAATTATGTGAATAAACTAAACTAAACTTTATTTTACATTATATTATATTCAAAGAACAAAACAAAATCAATAATAATTAAAAACAAAACAAAACACACAGCTTATATATGTAACAGAATCTGTCAAATGCACCAATTCCAATACATTGTTATATTGACTCTACTGTTCAGGGATCGGTGCCACAAACGGGGAAATCCATTTTTTTTTCTATCCCCTTCTGTTGACAAATTACATAGATATCAAGGACATTTTATTTTTTTAAACAAATTATTTGCGTGAAAGTGTACTGGTAGTTAAAGCCTATACATCATTTATTTACACTTATGCATTCTAAAACCTTCCTTTTAAAATCGTGTTATACGTATTCACAGAGATGTAAGGGCTACATAAATGTCAGTCACCTTCTAGAGTGTTCTGTTAATTATGGATGTTTGCTTTTTACAGCCATCAGTTCCTTTGTTTAGAGATGCCATTTGATTAAATACATATAACAAACGTCAGAAAAAACACTTGTCATTAACTTTGTTACATACTACAGCATGAAAACGGAGTGCACCAATGAAGCGCCAGATCAACGGAGAATAAAACCCGCCTCAGTGGCAATCTTTCTGTTGCACCAATTAGAGGCAATTGCCAAACCCCTTCCTTTTTATAATATCCGTCCTTACTGTGGCACCACAGCAGCCGGATACACGACGGACTACTGTATATGATGATAAATTACTAAAATTAATACATTAAAAAAATATGCATTTGAAATTTGTCACGTGACCGGTTATACTTCTAGCATATTATTCAACGTTTAACCACTTCTTTAGAGTTTATACGTTTTAAATGCTTAAAATTCCTATCCCTAGATGTAATTAAATTCAACTTTCACATGACAGGGCCTTTGCGATTTAGTGTCAGAGAAGTCCTGAAGAAGGTGAAACATTTACATTGAGACATGTGATGCTTGTCTACAGCTCTTTTCTCTTGCATTGTGCTTAAAACTTGGCTAGGCACTGATCTATGAGAAAGCAGCATATTAATGTGAATACATCCACTGTTGAGAACCAAGATCATTTTTTATTGCCAAGTCTCAAGTACAATGCTTCAGAGCATTAAATTACTGTTTAAAATATATTGATCTTTCCAGAACTTAAATAGACCTTAGTGAAAAAAACCTTAATTGTATATGAACATTCATTAATATCAAAATGAGAGCTCTTTCAAAGTTACAGAAGTTAATTGACAATTGCCAATTTGTTTGACTTTGCTTTGTGTCCAATTGCCACTCAAACTTCCCTTAACACTAGAACCGCTGGATTTTTTAACTACCTAGAACTGCCATGTGGGTTACTTTGACCCATAAATTTTTAAACTGCTTTATTATGAAAATGAAAGACATACTATCGGATAAAACTGGAAAGTTTTATTCATGAACATCATATCTAACATTTGCATCGCAGAAACACTGTATTTAAATGGAAAATTAAACATAAATTTATTTATAAAATGAGTGCATATACAGCACGACTACAAACAGTGAAAATATATAATAAAATACACATTTCAAAAGAAAAGGGTATGTACATATACCAGTGTACAGGTGTAAACAGGTATTTGTACACACAAAACTATAAAACCGAAATCATTGTTTCTAATACTACATAAAAAGAAAATATAACACTACTTCTGGTATGACGGCTGCATTGTACTCTATGGAGGAGCATACGCGTCTGCCAGCTGACTGTGCCTGCATCCAGGAGCTGTGTTGTAACACAGACGCAGTTCAATTGAACACTATTGTGTAAACACGTGTAAACTGGTACATAGAAACCTGTAAAACCGAAATGTTTTTTTTTTTTTTCTAAAAGTAATATATAAAAAAGAATATATAACATATGTTTCATATTAGACACACATTATCCTACCTGTCATTTCAGTTTGCTGTGTGCATTTGAGTGCAGCTTGCCATATTCGAATCAAAATGATTACTTTCAAGATTAAATATTTCCTTCTGATATATTCCCAGTTGCATTTCTGGAACAAAACGAAGGATTGTTGTCTCCCTGGTACATTGAAAAATAAGCAACTAGGCTTTCACTGAATTGGCATCAGTCTACAAACAAAGAAAGGCTTGACATTTAAAAAAAAAAGTGTGCTAGGAGGAGGAGGCGTATCTTGTTTGCTGAATTTACAAAAAATATATATATATCTTACGTTATATTAAAAAAAAGCATGTATTGTAATGCATGGGTCACATTGACCCACATGGCGGTTCTAGGTAGAACTGTTTAAAACTGTTTATAACATAATCATTTTTGCGATTATGGCTATCAAATGCCGTCAGGATATTTAATTCATATATTTAGGAAAAGACAATAACGGACATACACATACGATTTAGAATGGAAGAGTAATTAACATTTTAAATGCAAAATTGGTCAAAGTGACCTGCATGGCGGTTCTAGTGTTAATGACTGATATTGAATGCCTTATATAGTCTGTGTGTTATTGCTAAATTACTATGCTTTTACCATGGCAAACCACAGTAAAATGTTTAGTTATTTGTGAAGTCACCTCGGAAAGGGGGCTATATGATAGTATGTGTTTATAGTGGAAATCATACTCTTACAAGTAAACAAATGCACAAGTAAGCGAACATGAACTATAATTGTGTCCAGACAAAGAGTAATCTGCTTATTGTAATTATGATTTTGTATTATTGTGAAAGCTCTTAAAACAAAAAATCAGTGGTGTCTCATATTTAAATAAGTACATAAAAAAGTATTTTCTCTTCAATGTGCAGTATATGCTTTGAAAAGGGATGGCTTCACGGCACATAACAGGTTACAAGAAGCAGATCTTGTTGCATGCCAACAGTAATCAGAGGTTGGTCTTTGGCTTTTAATACTGGCTTTTGTTTTACCCAGTTAACTTTAGATATCTGCTATAAACAAGTCTTTTTTAAATAGTTTTGATTTTTGAAAGTATTGCTTCTTACCATATGTTTGACATTAGATACAATCTGTCTCAATGAAAAACATTGAAAAGTGAAAAAAGTGAAATTGACTAAACCAAAACACTTTGGGTGAGTTACAGTTCCAGCAAAAATAAAAATGCTATGTTAATCATTATTTAAGCATTTAATGATTACATATGTGTGTTTTTATTAACAGTTATTTTATCTAATAGGTTTGTATTTTTAATTTATCAAAAATATAAATATAAAACTGGATGATTTAACAAGTAGAAAAACAAAACAAAAAAACCCCATTCCATTAAGAAAAAAAGTTCCACATCTTTACTGTACTGGTATGTGTTTAATTGATCTAGTTGTGTTGCTTTATCACTATGTAATGCCAATACAGCATGTATTTGTCTTACAACACATTTAAATAAAATGTGTAAACTGTGGGACAAATTCCAACAGGGATAAACAGTTATCAGTTAAGTTTAGGTTACAGAAACTGCCATTTTTATTTTTTGCGTTTTAGTTTTTATCAGTGTGACGTTATCATTTTTAATTACCTAAGTTCCTTGTCTGCAAAAAAGAGTCTTCTCTTTTCTTTTTGTAGTCTCTCTATCTGCCCTCCTCCAGGGGGACTAATGAGCTTGCTAGAATGCCCTTTAGCCCTTTCACGGTAAAAGTATTAGTTAATTAGTGGTGGTTCCATTGTGGCAGTATTTCCATTTTAGATATATTGCGAGTGGACATTGTTTCATAGAAACAATTGAATTACTCTTCTCAGGACCTTTTTTTTTTCTTTTTTACTACTCTAGTGGTCCATAAGTGTTCCAGAAGTTGAAAAAAAGACAAGACATACCTTTTAAATAAGTTTTAACGATCTGCTGCTTTTTTGTTTATATTTTTTTTGTTATACACCATAGTAATATCTGAAATAAAATGAATGCATCTTCTATTTGTAAAAGAATGTTTGGACAAGACAAAACAGGGCTGAATTCAGGTGCAATATAGTAGTATAGGCTGGAATAACCTTCTCACAGACCCAGAAAAAGCCAAACCACTTCAAAAACAGGCTGTGGTAGAGCAGAGGCTCTGCACAATGGTGTGTTTGTGTGTGTGTGTTTTGCTGCTGACATTCATCTTGGTTTGGAAATGGGAGCCAAAATGGCTGCCATTTGCACAGCCACATGGTTTTGATGGTTTAATTGAAAATTTGGAATGTGGCCCAGGGGTGATAATCACTAATAAACAAAACACAGGAACAAAATAAGTCCTTTAAACAAAACACTCCAAAATACACAGCAGCTTTGGCTATCTCGGTGTATAGTAGCTCTCTACATTTCTTTCTTTCTTTCTTTCTTTCTTTCTTTCTTTCTTTCTTTCTTTCTTTCTTTCTCTATTCCACTGCATGCTCCTACACACTCGCCAAACAACCAATTAATCTGTCTTATAGCATGTGGCCAGGGGTTTAATTGACAATCAATCAATCAATCAGCCCCTGGCCACATTCCACACTTTTCAATTAAACATGTGGCTGTGCAAACAGTGGTCATCTTGGCTCCAGACTGTTATCCCATTCCCGAGTCACGCACACACACACGCACACGCACACACACACACCAATGTGCAGAGCCTGCTCTGCCACACAGACATTCTATTTCACTGTGAACTGTCAACTAGTTTTAAATATGTAATTCTCTGTATTTTTTCCAAGTATCCTTACATCAGCCTTTTGTTGCTGTTATCTTTCAAGCAGACACATTGGTGAAGATTTATAACAGATGCACCATTTTATTCTGACAGGGATAACATTTTTAAAACAAGAAATAAACAACCCACTTTTTATGAAGGAAACTGAAGTAAAACCTTAGTAAATATCTGTGGTTTCCATGGCTTAAGAAACCGCAGATAAAGAACTACAGTCTTGGGAATGATCAAAGTTTGTAGGGTTTTTTAGGTCTTTTCAAAGCTAGGGCTTGGCTTATATACCCTTCACTCTTGTGTATAGCTGGTGCTGTGTTTTCTATTTCTTAGTCCATCCTTTAATAGGATAACCGCCCCTAGCAATGATGACTTTAGCAATGTAACTTACTGTAGAATTGGTTGCTCCGTATGTATAATTTACTGTACATTAGTACTCAACTAACCTTGGTATTAAACACTTGGGAGTTAACTATTCACTTGTATAATACCTACCCTAACTCTGATGATGCGCAACAGCTAAAGATTGCTTGTCACATTCTCAGAAACAGAGGGACATTTGTTTGACTACAAGCTTTCAACTTGATGTGGTTACAGCAAGGGGAAAAAATAACAGAATACAGCCTATGTGTCATTAACTGAATTTTCCATATGTGGTAATATAAAAAAGCATGATATCTCATTACCCAAAGGCACACAGAGTGGACGCCAGTAAAAAGGGAAGTTAAATTATCTAAAAAAAAAAAGCACTTGCAAAAAGGTACTGACCAGATGTTGTATAAATGGATCTGTGGAAGTTTTCAGTGCGGTCTGATCTTAGGGTTTAATTCATTGCTTGCATGTTTACTATTAATGTAATATATTTAATTGGGTTTTTAGTGTACAGTATGCATTGGTATCTGTGATAATCATTATGGTCTTCGAAGAATTTTCCATTTCCTTAAATAAAACAATGCTATTAGAATGCAGTAGGATTTTGCTCTTGGCACGATTTAAAGTGCAGTCCCTATAATTAAAAAATCCATCTTCTTCTATTTTGAGCTTTAGTACCAGTATTACTGCTTCTTCTATTTTTGTGCAGTACAATGTTTAATTTCTAATACTTTTTCTTCACTTTTAAAAAGTCTCTGAAGGAGTCGCCAGTAGCTCAACAAGTAAAGTTGATGAACCTTGCTGATGTCCCGGAGTGCATTCCCGCGGGCTACAGAGACAATCCACTGGCGTTTGCTACCCCCACAGTAGAGACCGCTACCAGTCAGGTGCCAGGATCAGACCACTCAGGCTGAACAGTTGCTTCTCAGAGTTAGGTAGATTGGCAACACTTAATTGAGGAGAAAACAGGGATAAATAATAATAAAAAACACTTGCAGAACAGTGTTTTACCTTCAGAATTATAAAAGTGAAGAACATTTTAGAAAGGATTAAGTACAAAATCTACTGTACCTAATTAATCAATCAATCAATCTTTATTTTTTATAGCGCCTTTCATAGTGGACCACCATCACAAAGCACTTTACAAGATGCAGTAACAACAAGAAAATCCATAATACTTTAAATACAGAGAAATGCATAATACATGATATACAGAAAGAAAAAAACAAATGCATAATACATTAAACACAGTGGAAAGTGCATAATACATCATAGTAGCATAATACAGGAAATATTACTTTAGATACAGTGGACAGTGCATAGTACATGATAGTAACATAATACATGAAATAGTAGTAGCAATACAGCAGCTAATAGCATATATCAGGCTTAAAGAGCAATTAAGGGGCAAGGGAGCCCATTTTAAAACCTTAGCTATTGTAGTTCACCATTAAGGGCTTCATTGATTCAGACGACAGATTACAAAATGTTATTCCTATCTACATTTTCCTAATTCTTTATTTTATATGGGCTTTTTTGTTTTTTCTCGGGTCACGGTAATTAAGAATTGTCAAAGTAGCAGTGAATGGCATAGCACTGTTCTCAATGACTTGGAAAGGAATGGAAAAGGTCCCTTTCATTAATTAGCTTTTCACCTGAACTGTGGCTAATAAACAGCATTTTTATCAATGTCATGGAGCTTAGGCCAGATTCTGTGATTGCTGTCAGCTTTTGTTATGTTGTTCCTTTCCAGCTCATTCCTTTAAAATAATGGACAAAACACAAGCAATCACAATACTGGTCAAAAGGTACATTTTAGTTATTCCAGTAAGCTATCTCCGGTGGTTTGTGACAGTTTACAGATATATATTTTTTTCTCTTTTTCTGGTGGGTAAAACACACAGTAATAATACAGCATGCTGCACTGCACTTATTCTCTCAAACACATCTTTGATGGCAGGAAAGCTATGCAATAAATCACAAGAAATCTCCAGAGAAAAATCCAAGACACATACTGAATATATGAGTGGGTTGTATTAAAATATTACTAGAGCCCTGTGAAATTATTTTAATGTTTTTATAATTTTTCACAAATTTCGTTTTATTTCATTTTATTTTTCACAAATGTCGTTTTATTACAGATACACATTAATAAAACATCTCAAATAGATGTATATCAATAACAGTTTAGTATACATACGTATATCTTATGAAACATCCACTTTTTAAAAAACATTTTGACATAAACAGCACTTTGCGCAGAAAAATTAGTTACCATAATTTCTCATTAGTGGCAGTAACATTAACGTACAGTCCCCCACTCTATAATTAACTGCCTATTTACAGTAAATACTGCCCATGCCCTCTATAAAAATACAATAAGATAAAATAGGATTTGTATTTCGATCCCATTGCACTGAAGCAGTATACAACAAGCTTGGGGTTTCTCAGTATTTAAACACTAAGCAAAGCAGATTCATTCATTCAAATCCATTTAAAACCAAAACAGCATTTGCTCCAGTGCAATGTTTGCACCACTTGAAATAAAACAAAGAATTAGCATACTAATACAAAATACAGACAAACCTGTTTTATGTGTATATTATCTTCAATTTCATCCGTGCATTTTTACATGTTCTATTTGGCTTGAATATTATTATTTATTTCTTAGCAGACGCCCTTATCCAGGGCGACTTACAATTGTTACAAGAGATCACATTATTTTTTACATACAATTACCCATTTATACAGTTTTTACTGGAGCAATCTAGGTAAAGTACCTTGCTCAAGGGTACAGCAGCAGTGTCCCCCACCTGGGATTGAACCCACAACCCTCAGGTCAAGAGCCCAGAGCCCTAACCACTACTACACACTGCTGAATATAGATACAGCACTTGCAAAGCATGTCACATTAATATATATATATATCTCCTCCCACTCAATTTATGCTTACACCCGGTTTAAGAAGCCATTAAAACAAAGAGGGAAATTATAAAAAGATTAGTAAATTTAGGTTAGCGATTTTAGTTTAAACTATCAAAGTTTGACTGCCAAGGAAATAGATTTTTTTTTTTTGCATCCATTCATTTTATTTAGTTATATATTTGCATAAATTAAGTTAGTTTTATTTACTTCTGGGCCTCCTTACCGTTGTTCTGCTGCATCAAAATGGATCGGTTTCTTATTGGACAAAATAAAGAACCTGTGCCTCACACTACTACTGGTAGCACTGATAATAAAAGTCCAACGGAGGAAATTAACATGAAATCTGCCATTGCTTCTTGTTCTTCTAGTGCAACAGCTGACAATCTTAAATAGAGATACTCCTAGCCAGCCTGTTTTACAATCTTATCCACACCGTAGTATGTTTGGTCAGCGAGAGAGAAGCTTTAATGCAATTTGGTTTAAAACGCATCCCCGGCGTATTCCGTAACAAAAGTTACCTGCTTTTGTTTTCCTTGTCGCATTTTTGGGGTAGTAAATGACAAGGATACCGTGTTTACAGTATGCTGGTTTAACAATTGGAAATCTGTGCTTAAACGTGAAAAGGGTTTTCACAAACATGCCACGAGTCATGCTCATTTACAAGCTGTTGCCTCTTGGAGTGAGTTTAAACACAGACAGGCAACTGGAGAAACCATTTATTCTCCGTTATGTCCCAAACAAGTTGAGAAAAACAGGTGCTACATTAAAAGCATTGGAGAGTCTGTTTTCTTGTAGTCAATGAACGCCTCCTTCGAGGGGATAGTGATAATAATATTACATGATGTGGCCCGTTTTACAACTGGGCTTTTCATAAAGCTATTCGAATACACTCTACAGAAAGATCCCAAAGTAGCAGAGATAGTAAAGACTATACCACAAAATGCAAAGTATACATCAAAATATATACAAAATGAAGTGATAGAGACATTAAGTAAATCAAATTAGAGAAATATATGTATTCACACGAGATAAGTGCAATGTAGAAAATCTGTCCATCATGATAAGATTTGTTACAGATTCAATACCTCTGTAACATTTCAATACCTGAGGAGCATCTCATTGGCTTTCTAGAATTGCATCAGTTGGGTGCAGAATACATTACAACTCAAATACTTCAACACCTCTCTGAAGTAGGTTTTAATGCCTACGACATCATCAGCCAGTGCTACGATGGTGCATCAGTGATGAGTGGGGTTATTGGAGGTGTGCAGGCTTTGCTGCAAAGAAAACTAGGAAGGCACATACCGCACATACATTGTTACAACCATCAGCTACACTGTAGTAGTGCATGCAATGTGCAAAGAGATTTTTTGACCTTTGTAGTTCTCTGTATGCATTCTTTCATTGGCACTACATTACTCAAAAGTACAATTGCCATTCTCTAAAGAGATTGCTAGAAATGTGTTGGATAAGCCATTTTGAAGTGACCAAATGTGTTGTTGATCAACAGGATCTTATTCTTGATAGACTGTCAGAAGTCTCAGAGGATAATATTGCTTCCATAGACTTTTGTACAGAAGCATCCAGACTCTTTTCTCAGCTGAAGAGACAGAGCTTCTTTGTTCTTGGAAAGTTCCTAGTCTATATTCTTGGTATTTTAAAGCCAGACAATGCTTTTCTTCAGTCACAATATCTGTGCTGTGCTGGTGAGGTGATAAATGCATCTACTGATGCATTCAAAAATCTCTGTCAAAATGAAGATTTCTGGAATGAACACTGTAGTGTAGCTGTAGATGTGCATACTACAAAGAGATAGAGAACCATGAGTAAGCAGCTAGCTGATTCTGTGTTTTCAGCACTGGGACATTCAGACTGCAAATACTGCTAAATCTGACTGCAGTCTGACATTAGAGAGACCTATGTTAAACATTCTAGATAAAGCAGTGTCAGAGATGGGACACAGATTTTCTCTCAAGAATCTGGATTTAATGAAGTCTTTGTCTTGCTTTGTACCCCACTCTAGTACATTTCTTGATGCTACCATGTTAGAGCCTCTTGAGATGATAGCTGTTGTTGACAAAAATTACATGGCCAATGAAATTGTTGTAGCTAAACCTATGTTGCTTAAAAATCTCAACAAAGATGCAGACTGTGCTGCTGTCTGTAAACTTCTGCATGGATATGCAGATGCATTTCCTTTGCTGCATAAGATGTATGTGTCAGCTTTAATACTTGGTGTATCTACAGCTTCATGTGACAATTCCATCTCCACTCTGTCATGAGTACTTACTCCTTTTCGTCGATCCATGCTTCATGACAGAAAGAGAAACGTAGTTATTTTGGCTCATGAAAAAGCTATCACTATGAGTCTGAACATGGAGGACCTTGTAAAGGAGTTCTCCAAGTCAACAAATAGAAAACTTATGCTTTAATTACATTGCTTTCATTTTTTTTTCATTACTTTTGGAAAGTGGAAAGGAAGATTGTATATATCTGTATAATAGTTTAAATGAAATGAATGGAAAGGCAGTTTAAGTTTAAAGGAATAAAAAAAGACAGCTCAGAAAAAAAGAAGTAGAGATAAAAACTTCATCCCAAATGATGTACACCTGTAGAACATGGATGACAGAGATGCACTGAACACATCTAAAAGAATACTCAGTATTTGGTGAATCATGCTGCATTTACGGTTGCTTGTCATGGAATTGCCTACAAGCCTATATTACTGCAACGAAAAATTGCTATGTTTAAAAGTGTGTCTAAATGCTGGCCCCTCGAAGAGGTCTACTGGCCCCCCTAAAGGAGCTGGAGCCGGGCCTGCATGCACCATAGGTTCTTTGAGAAATGACCTCTCTTAATATCATCTCACAAACCCAGCCTGTTAAATGCTGCGTGGCCAGGCTTTAATAAGTAACCACAGGATATATTTAATTTCTAATGCAACTAACAACCAATAATCATCTCAGATGATAAACTGACATTTTGTGCAGCCTGTCAAATGCTATGTGGGCGGTCTTAACGGGATACAGTTCAGTTACAAAACACCAACGTCACCTCTTATACAAAGGCAACCAAAAAACCCCCACCAAGTATTTCTAGCTACCATCAGTTGACAATTCATGCTTTCGATAATGACACAAACTGTTTCGTTCCAGTTAATGATACAAAACGTATATGTCCTGTAGTAAACTATATGCATTTGTTTAAATGTAAAGAATGACTAAACATACAGTATTAAAACACTGCTCTTTTAATTCACTGTTTTCTTTCTTTTTCGCTTTTCGCAATGTGCTGTCATATACGAACGTGACACTCGGTTTATATCATGACCCGCTTTATATCATGAATTGTGCCTGCACGGCAATCATGATAAAGAAGCGGGTTCATCTGTACAAGCAAACAAGCCATATTTTCCCCAAAAGGAATAAACAGCTGATGATGCTTAACAACGGTATCTTTCGATTCCCATTCCAGCTGACAGTTCAAAATCTGCACATCATTATTTTGTCACTGTCAGCTGCATACATCCCCTTATGCTCAAATTCTTTGCACATTGTTTATTTGTAATGCACGGTTTCGGCACTTTAGAAACATATGTCTCTTCTCTTCCATCACAAGTTTTATTCCCAAATGACTCGCTTCAAATTATATATCTGCGCAAGTGCTAGTCAGAACTTCCGTTTCCCTTCAGACCGTGTCTATGGTAACGGCTGAGCCTTGACAATTACTTATTAAAAGTTTTTTTTGAAGTATTGGAGACCATTTCCAAGTAATAAAAAAGAATGACTGTCAAAGTCATCATTAGTTTAGGACCTTATTAACTGATGGAGATGCATATCGCTTATTAAATTGTGGTAAAACTAAGATATTCATAAGCACAATCAGAATATTGGGATAGTAAAAAAAACCAAAAAGAATACAGTCGCCACCGCTTAGAACGGGTGCGTTTGTGTTAACGTGATTCACCTGCAGTAAGCGATGGACGGTATAAACTCCCACACAATAACCTGACATTTAAAATGTCCCCCAAGCGTGTATGCAGGTAAAAATCTTTTTTTAAGGCACTCATTACACTAATAATGATGTATTAAAACCTATGGATGTAATAAAAAGTTAGTGCAAAAAAGTAATCCAAGTGCAGAAATGTACAGTACAGGTAGGCTACATTACTGCAAATTATTTCCAGTGAAGAACTCTGCGATACGCATCTGGACAATCTTTTTTTTGCAAGTATGGATGGCAAACCTTGTCAGTGTTTTCTAAAAAAAATCCCAATTCGGCTCTATATCCGGATGCTGCTCCATATTATCAGTGTAACAAGCGCAGCACGCTTACGTCATCGGTATCTGTATCAGGCAGAGCGTCCTGGTCACCAAGGTGACACAGCTGAGAATTCTTCATCTGACATCCCCTCTGGTGTTTCAGAGTTTCATTTAAGGTTGTATTTTCATCAGCACTCTTCTCCTCTACAGAAACCCCAGCTTTTTTGAAGCAATGTTGCACTGTTTGCTGACTGACAGAATTCCAAGCATGCTTTAGCAAGCGCACAGTATCTAACAGACATTTTATTTACATTGAATTTTCATGCTGATGCTGATGCGCATCGCTTTTCTCTTTCCAGCCATACTTGCTATTGCAGTCAGTGGTGTTTTTTCAAACTGTAAACCCGACACTGCGTACAGGGATTAAATAGCCAAGGTACAGTACATGGATAATCACTCAGTAACAAGGTGCAAACAGCTGATTGATGGATCTGTCAAGCTTTACTACAGTAAATTGCTGCCTTTTGTATTGAAATCTATGTCAATGGCAAGGTAAGGAGGTGAAAACAGCTGATTGGTGCATTAGTAAGAGCGATTACTACAGTAATAAGCAGTGTGTTTGTTATTTAAATCTATGTGAATGGCACATAACGAGACCCAAACAGCTGAGTTTGCACGAAATATACGGCATGCTTAACATGTTATAAACAATGTCTTTGCTATTGAAATCAATGGGAATGGCAAACAGCAAATGCTATTTGTCCAATGTAAACCTGTACGGTGTAAATGGTGTATATTGGAATGTTTGGAATGTATATATGTAACACTTACGTATATTAAGAGAACCACTTATCCTATTGTAATACAACTTTGTTAGGACATTCCTTGACCAATGCTATTGAGTATTATAATCTGGGATAATAATATTTTGGAAATAAAATGTTGTATAGAGTTCTGGTCGGTGATATTTTATGATATTTAGGTTAAATTGAGATCCAGCATTATGGCGGGCTAAGGTAATGTGGCATGGTATTTGCTATTTTTCATGCACTGTATACATTTTTTGCTTAATGGGGGTGGGTATTCCTAATATGATTATGTTTATCATATTCAATGACCCTGAGGGGCTTGAGAACATCAGATACTTCATAAACTTGCCTAGGCTTGACAATTCTTCTATGGTAGTAATTTTGTAGAACTTCAAAGTTATTGGGGGAACTTCTGTTCTTAACTAACTCTACTCTGCTTTTGCTTCCATACCTCAGGATCACAATGATAGACATAACTTATACACAAGTAGTACTTTGCAGCCATGAGTATTTGATCTTATTCAGTTTAATTCTTTTTATCCTCTGCTCCTGGGAATCATAAATTAGCTTCCATGGCAGATAGGACAGTTTGCCTGTATATTTATTCTCATTCCTCTTGAAATGTAGCTTACAGTTAGATAGGCCACTCAGTTAGATGCATTAATTGACACCATTTATTCTACGCTGTCCTGCCACAAACCCAGTATCGTAGCTGACCACCTTGACTCTGCTCCAATTGCCCCTCCTGCTCTCTCTTCTTTCTCTCCTCTCTCCATTACTGATGTCTCCAGCCTACTGCTGAAATCAACTACTGCCACGTGCCCCTTGGACCCCTGGCCAACAAATGTAGTCAGTCTCTGTGCTTCTGACCTTGCTCCCTCCATTATGCACACTCTCAACCTGTCCCTGGTCTCAGGCCTGGTTCCTGCTGCCCTCAAGACTGCCCGGGTAACGCCAGTGCTCAAAAAACCCTCCCTTGACCCGGCTTAATGCTAATGACTGCTGCTCCCTCTGTCCTTGTCCTCCTTGACCTAACTGCTGCTTTTGATAGCATAGATTATAGCATTCTTCTTGACCGCCTTCAGAAGTATGCTGGGATCTCTGGAACCTGTTTCTCCTGGCTGTCCTCTTACCTATCTGGACACATGCAGCCTGTTTTCTTTGATGGAAGAAGTGCTGACGCAAATCCGATCACATGCGGTGTCCCTCAAGGATCTGTTCTTGGGCCTCTTCTCTTCAACATCTACATGCTTCCCTTGGGTCACCTTATCCGCCAACACAGCCTCATGTTTCACTCCTATGCAGATGACACGCAGCTCTACCTAAAAATAGACCGTGGATTCCCTCTGCCATGGTCCGGCTCTCAGCATGCATCCAAGACATCGAGGCCTGGATGTCTGCCAATTTTCTTCAGCTCATCACCAACCAATCTGAACTTCTTCTAGTAGGATCAAAAACTCAACTGAAGAAAAAAATTCTCCTGCTTACCTACAAGGCCCTCCATCTCACTGGTCCCGAGTATCTTTCCGACCTGCTGACCTGCTATGTCCCTGTCCGCAAGCTGAGGTCCTCTGACTCAGGCCTGCTGGTTATACCCAAGCAAAAGCACTCCACACTTGGAGAGCGCTCTTTTAGCTTCATGGCCCCGACTATAAGGAACTCTCTCCCAGCTTTAGTGCGTGCAGCTCCCACAATTGCTCGCTTCAAATCAACTCTCAAGTCCCACTTGTTCTCTCTTGCTTTTAATGCTCTCTAAGCCTGATATCTGTTATTAGCTCTTGTCTAAATTGCTATTTCAGGTTTTTCACTCCATCTTATTCATTTAATTCTGCTTGACACATGCATCCACAATGTTTAGATTTCACATCCTATCCTTTTATTTAATGTATTATGCCTATATTTAATGCATTTGCATTGTTTTTTACTGCTGTATGTAATGTACTATGCCCTGTATGTAATGTATTATGCATTGTTCCTCACTATCTTGTAAAGCGCTTTGTGATGATGGTCCACTATGAAAGCCGTTATATAAAATAAATATTGATTGATTGATTAAGGCATTTGTGAATGTGGCTTGTGCAGTTTAGCTGTAGCAGCATAGCCAGGCTAGATTTATTAAAATATGCCTTATTTTGTTGGAAATGACCTGAGATTTTTTATTTTATTTACACTAATCTTCTAATCGATCTTTCAATGGAGCATATGTTAAAAGTATAATTTATAAAAGCTAAACCTGTTTTAAGCTAAAAATACAGGGACATTTCCTAAAAAAGAAACTAGAAAATTCCAAGAATTCTATAATTCTATAGTTTATAATTTATTTAATTGTATTATTTTTTCATGCCCAATTGTCAAGAAATATTTAACTTCAGTGCTATGAAAATATTTAACAGAGAGTTATTGAGACAAGCCACCCAAGTAAGCTTTTCCTCACGCTTGTTTTTTTTTCCTTTCTAACAGGTAACTCTAGGAGGAACCTTCATCGGTATTGGGCGGAAAACACCGGACTGTCAAGGCAACACCAAGTACTTCCGCTGTAAGTTCTGCAACTTCACCTACATGGGCAGCTCCTCGACAGAATTAGAACAGCACTTTTTAGCCACGCACCCAAACAAGGTAAAAACTCCCCCAGCAAATGTTGACTCAAGTGACTATAGCAAACCATCAGAGAAGAACTCTAACAAAGTCAACTGTTTGCCCCGCACCGTGGAGCCCAGTGAGCTAGGGAAATGGCAGGACAGAAGCACCATTAGGGCAGAAGATGATACTCCTATTGGTTACTCTGTCCCCATTAAACCCATGGAATCCCCCAGGCAAAATGGTACAGATACTACCAGTTATTACTGGTGTAAGTTCTGCAGCTTCAGTTGCGAGTCATCCAGCACTCTAAGACTCTTAGAACATTATGACAAACAGCATTGTGGAGGCAAGTCAGGAAGCCCTAACAAAGAGGGCGGTGACAAAGTCTCAAGAGAAGACCTGATTAACCAGAACGATATTGGGAAAAAAACAGACTGGGAACCGATTAACACAACGAGGAAGAAAGAGCTAACAAGTAAAGCAACCAGTGAGGAAAACGTGGTGACCAGCTACAATTGTCAGTTCTGTGATTTCAGGTATTCCATGAGCCACGGCTCAGAAGTGATTATTGTTGGGCCTCTTTTGCGTCACTATCAGCAGGTGCACAGTATTCACAAATGTACCATTAAGCACTGCCAGTTCTGCCCTAGAGGACTGTGCAGCCCTGAAAAGCACCTGGGGGAAATTACCTACCCGTTTGCCTGCAGGAAAAGTAATTGTTCCCACTGTGCCCTCTTGTTGTTGCAGTTGTCCCCTGGTGTGACAGGGCGTGCCAAAGTTAAGCACCAGTGTGATCAGTGCTCATTTGCAGCTCACGATGTCGATATGCTTTTGCTTCATTATGAGAACATGCACAGCTCCCAGGCGGCAAAGGAAGTCAAGCCTGAAGATGAGCAGCCTGTGAACGATCAGGCACAATTGTCTGTCAAAGAAAACAAGGAGCACTCTTGCACCAAATGTGATTTTGTTACAGAGTTTGAAGAAGAGATATTTCGTCACTACAGGTAAGGGAAAAGCACAAAAAAAAATTAAAATCTGACTATCATAAGGATTTAGTTAACTTAGTTGCGGTTGACTTGACTTATCATTACTTTGCATTGATCATTAAAATGGAAATAAGCTTAAGGGTGTAACAGATACCTTTTTAAAAAATAAGGACATGAATTTGACATATTATAGCTGTTTTTCAATACTGGTTAGGAAACCTTGATTCCTGTTAACAGGATAAAACTGAGTGGATTAACTCATTCAATAAAGACTAGGTAAGGTAATGCATTTTTAGGTGGTTTTCAGTTTGTCAATTGGTGACTTACACTACAAAACTGAACATTTTTAAAAGAGAAAACATCTGTTAATGTTACAAAACTATGAATAAAAATGTTACTACTTAAGAGCCTTTCATTGATTTAGTTTGGTGAATTTACATTAAATGTATTTACCCAAACAGCCTAGCACTTAAGTTGAACTGCACCATTCAATATTATCATCTTTCTCCTCACAGAAAATATAATAAATAAAAGCAAGCCATGTAATGCAGTTTTCATCAATACTGCTCTTTCAGTCCCTGGGTAAAGTTATAATTAATTTAGTTCCAAACAAACTGTATGGGCCATTTTAGTGATTTTAAAGTTCAATACCAAATGCTTACTAAAGTCTTTAGTACAAACTTAATACATTATGTTTTAAATGTAAGTATTTTTTTGTTTACTGGTAATTATTTGGTAATTATTCATTTTGGTATTAAGGTTTTAGATGCACTTCATTTTACTTGCATGTTTGTGGTACTTATCCTTTGTGTTGCCCCCACCATACAGTCAAAGATAAAGCCTACCCTTTCAATTGGCAGCATACTTGGCTTTTTGGTACAGCTGAATATAGATCTATTATCCATGATTTGCAGCTTTTATCTTGCTCACCACTGCTGACGTGTCACATTTAGACCCCAAGTGTCTGTACTTGCATTGAAGTACATATTGAATCAAACTTTATTTGATTTAATATGTACAGTGTAGGCTGTCTTTTAGATTTAAAATTCTAAGTGTAAGAATACTTTTATCCTGAAGAAATGCAATTCCCTGCAATTGAACAAAGGTTTAAAGCTGTTGGTGATAAGGAACTACATTTTTTTAAATGTAGTTCCTTATCTCCTTCAGCCTGGCAGCGTGGATTTGGAATGGTAATGATGCTGCCAATACCAGCAGATTTCCGGTTCAACATTCTAATGTGTAGTGCAGTGCAGAACACATCCTATTTAACTCAACATCTAAAGCAACATTCAGAATACATACAAACCATGAATAGAAAAGTTGTGAGCACAGATATCGCTTGCCAGTGGTGCCTTAATTGGATACACACACAACAAAGTTATTTTAGTTTTAAGGTAAACATAAAAATTGTTTTAAAAAAACATATATTAAAAAGGGCTCTACACACATGATCATCCCTCGTTTATCTTTCAAACCTTTCGAAACACAACAAAAACACCAGTGGGAATGTTGCTTATGAAATGATTTTAAAAGATATTCTCAGTTTTCTTTCAATTTGTAACCAAAGGTAACAGTGAAAACGACTCGTAACCGCTCGTAAAAATATATAAAATTATACAGTCTAGGTAAAAAGCAACATGATTGTTTGTTTTATGAAGGGCACGGCAACTTAAAATGGTCCATGGACATAATATCACTGCTAGTATACACAGTAAACAGTATTAACAGGATTGGTATTAAACTGTAATACCGATCCACAAAAAGGCAGACAAAACTGAACCAGGTAACTACAGACCAATAAGCCTGACTTCTATTATATGTAAACTTATGGAAACTATAATAAGATCCAAAATGGAAAATTACCTATATGGTAACAGTGTCCTGGGAGACAGTCAGCATGGTTTTAGGAAAGGGAGATTGTGTCTAACTAACTTGCTTGATTTTTTTGAGGATGCAACATCAACAATGGATAATTGCAAATCATATGACATGGTTTATTTAGATTTACAGAAAGCTTTTGACAAAGTCCCACATAAAAGATTAATTCTCAAACTGAACACAGTAGGAATTCAAGGAAATGCATGCACATGGATTAGGGAGTGGTTAACATGTAGAAAACAGAAAGTACTGATTAGAGGAGAAACCTCAAAATGGAGCGAGGTAACCAGTGGTGTACCACAGGGATCAGTATTAGGTCCTCTGCTATTCATAATCTACATTAATGATTTAGATTCTGGTATAGTAAGCAAACTTGTTAAATTTGCAGATGACACAAAAATAGGAGGAGTGGCAAACACTGTTGCAGCAGCAAAGGTCATTCAAAATGATCTAGACAGCATTCAGAACTGGGCAGACACATGGCAAATTACATTTAAAAGAGAAAAGTGTAAGGCACTGCACGCAGGCAATAAAAATGTGCATTATAAATATCTTATGGGAGATACTGAAATTGAAGAAGGAATCTATGAAAAAGACCTTGGAGTTTATGTTGACTCAGAAATGTCTTCATCTAGACAATGTGGGGAAGCTATAGAAAAGGCCAATAAGATGCTCGGATATATTGTAAAAAGTGTTGAATTTAAATCGAGGGAAGTACTGTTTACAATGCATTAGTAAGACCTCACCTAGAATATTGCGTTCAGTTCTGGTCACCTCGTTACAAAAAGGGTATTGCTGCTCTAGAAAGAGTGCAAAGAAGAGCGACCAGAATTATCCTGGGTTTAAAAGGCATGTCGTATGCAGACAGGCTAAAAGAATTGAATCTGTTCAGTCTTGAACAAAGAAGACTACGAGGGGATCTGATTCAAGCATTCAGAATTCTAAAAGGTATTGACAATGTCGACCCAGGGGACTTTTTCGACCTGAAAAAAGAAACAAGGGGTCACAAATGGAGACTAGATAAAGGGGCATTCAGAACAGAAAATAGGAGGCACTTTTTTGCACAGAGAATTATGAGGTTCTGAAACCAACTCCACAGTAATGTTGTTGAAGTTGACATCCTGGGTTCCTTCAAGAAGCTGCTTGATGAGATTCTGGGATCAATAAGCTGCAAACAACCAAACAAGCAAAATGGGCCAAATGGCCTCCTATCGTTTGTAAACTTTCTTATGTTCATACTGTACTTACAAGTAGCTACTGCCTCAGTTAATAGAAGAGTAAAACATAATTTACAAATATGTTAATTCCAAAAGACTGAAGTACAGTGAAGTTTGTTCTGTCCACCTATTAAAAAAAATGTAAAAGAAAAAACAGTACAACTTAGAGTATACATAAAGTAAACATCTCAGTCTTATTTGATGCTATAAATATTTTAAGTAAGTACCTGTGAAAATGAGGATCAAGCCTTTATTTAGAGGTCTTCTTCTATAAATCTCTTTGTCGTTCAGAAACGTGAACAAACAAAAATGCCACTTCAGACATACTACATTTTTCGGACGGTTTTTAAGCTTGTTCTTTTACATATTTTTAGATGTTTAAAATGTCTTTCGTACAAGTGCAGTGAGACAGCTTGTTAGGACGATACCAGATTTATCCACTTGGTGGTAGAAAATTTGAATGTATGGCCATAATCTAAATGTTTTAATTGAGTTAGACTTATGGTTTATTTTTTAATTTAATGAAATTCTTTTCATTAAAAAAAAAAAAAAAATTGTAATCTTGAATATTTCTTCTATTTTTACAAAATGTGCAGGCTTTGTAGTCATGTTATACATGGTAGAATATTTTATTTATTTATTTATTTTTTATATTCCTCTGCTGCAAGTCCTCACTGGTATTATACCCTTGCTATTAATTCGGAACTTCTACAACTGCTATTACAGGAGGTGTCCGGTTTCAGTATAACGTTCTCACCTTTCCATTTTACTTCCTTATTTACAAATCATTCACTCCCCATACTCGCATTTCTAGTGTAAAAATTGCCAAAACAAAATCTCCTAACGGCCATACCTTTACATTTAGTGGAAAATCAATTTGTACATTTTCATGCTCAATAGATTTGGCCTAACTGGTGGGACTCATGATGGGGTTACATGACCTTTGAGCAGCCATGAAACTATGAATACATTTTGAAAATAAGATTCAAAAGTACATGCCTGACATTTTATATTTTTATTTTGATGTGTAAGCCCCATATGTCTAGCAAAAACACATTGCTCGTGATCTACATCAAGGGCATATTGTTCAGCCAAGAGGTACTTCTGATGGTACTTTTAATGGAGTTTTATTTGTATTCTACCAATGGTTAAAAAATAAATAAATCTATGCACGAGGTTAGTTAAAGTTAAACTAAAATTACATGCTTTAAAATAAAAATAAAAATCCTCTATTGTTTTCCTTGTTGATCTTGTAGTTTTTCAAAGCTTTTGTTTTAATGAGTTAAATTAATGGTATAAGCTTTGGTCCAGGGCCATTTATTGCAACGAATGTAAATTCCCCTAAACAAACTTTTTTTCTCGGTATAAGGATTATACAAGGGCATTGAACAGGATGTATCAAGCACTGTATTTTTTGCACAAAATTGGCAACTAAAATACATTTCAACAAAAATAAAATGAAAAAACTAAGCAACTTATATCATGGCTATTCATTACATTTGTCAGGCCAATAAAGAAAAAATAAAATAATTAAAAGTGAAATTTGGTATAATTATGAACCAAGTTATCTTGCCTAATGTGTTAATCCTGTTGCTTAGACTCACTTTGTATATCATCTCTTCAGTCATCATATTCGGGTAACTTTTTTAAAAGTTAAAGCACCCCTGTGGCTACATAACTTTAGTCTAGTCTTCTCTATAAATACAGGAAGTACAGTGTGTAGTCATTAATCTATACCCCCTGCTACACTGCCCCCAGTGGATGTAAGAAATATCATGCTTGATCTATGTGGTACTGCTGATGTATTACTTACATTGAGTAGATGAAGATTGTTTCAGGAGGACAAGTTAATGGTTCCATTATGGTCAGGGCTGTATTTTTTAAACAGTAAAAATGCTTTTCACAGTCTAAAAATAGGCATTTCATGATTAAACACTATTACTGTCACATGTAATCTCTGTAAACGGCAAGCCATTTTAACTGTTGCTAGGGTAGGAACATTTAAACAGCCAAAACTCCAATGAATAAGATTTTATGTATATACAACTGTACATTTAATTAATCAATTTGAACTACTGTTTATTTTAATAGTACAGTTGTTTTAATGTTTTTAATATAGTTACACAACTACCCCCTAGTGAATCAATATAATAGTGGGGTCCTACTTGGGTCAAGGTACCCCACATTGCTTTTAATTGATGTCAGACACCCTACAATACACACATTTTCATGAACAGGAGGGTGGGAGGAACACATTTGTGGGACTTTGTACCCAGTATGGCCTACTGCCTAGTCACATCACCCATTTCAAGATAGCCACCAGGAACCTTATGTGTTGCATTGCTGGGTTCTCTGACATACAGCTACTTACTTCTGAGATACTAAGTGCCCAGCAGATTGCTCAGCAATGTCACTCATTTAAATACTGAAGGGTTTTCTTGATGAAAAATGCAAGGATTGTGAAAAAAGCTTTTCTCACATTTCAGGTCATTTAAACAACTACCCACCTACCGAGAAGTTAAAAAAAGAGGTCTTGGGTCTCCCGAGTGGCGCATCCGATAAAGGTGCTCCGCGTGGAGTGCAGAATGCGCCCTATAGCCTGGAGGTCACCGGTTCGAGTCCAGGCTATTCCACTGCCGACCGTGGACGGGAGTTTCCATGGGGCGGCGCACAGTTGTCCGAGTGCCTCCCGGGGTGGGGGGAGGGTTTAGGTCGGCCAGGATGTCCTCAGCTCACCGTGCAACAGCGACCCCTATAGACTGGCCAGGCGCCTGTGGGCTTGTCTGTAAGCTGTGTTGTCCTCTGATGCTGTAGCTCTGGGTTGACTGCATGGCGGGCTTGCAATGTGAAAAGAAGCGGTCGGCTGACGGCACACGCTTTGGAGGACAGCATGTGTTCATCTTTGCCGCTCCTGAATCAGAGCAGGGGTGGTAGCGATAAGCTGAGCCTAAAATACAATTGGACATTTCAAATTGAGAGAAAAACAGGGTCAAATCATTTGGCGACTACTAAATTAATTACTAAAGAGGTCTCCTCGGGGAGTGAGGTTATCATAAATTTCTAACACTTAATGGTATATTCAAGAAGTTTCAGTCCGGTTTTTGTACTACACATAGCACGAGACAGCCCTTGTCAGAGTTCTGAACAATCTTCTGATCAGCTCTCCATCAGTATTAATTCTTCTTGATCTAAGTGCTGCCTTTGTAGACTAGGTCCCTTGCTGTTTTCATTATATATGCTACTGTTGGGTGACATTATCCGCAGACACGAAGTGAACTTCCATTGCTATGCTGATAATACCCAGCTATATTTGTCCCTAAAACCAGGAATTTATTCTGCCTGGGTATTATTAGCTACTTGCCTTACATACATCAAGCATTGGATATCACAGAATTTTCTAATGTTGACTTCAGATACAACAGAGAATTGATTTAATGTAATGCATTTTTTTCTGGTGATATTACCCCTGTAAGATTTTGCTGTTAACTTACAAGGCCCTGAATGGATTAACACAGAGTTATTTGCAGGAGTTACTGACTCTATCTTCCAAACCACACTCTGAGATCACAGGATGCAGGGCTGTTGGTTATTCCTAGAGTCAACAAAAGCAACATAGGAGGTAGGGCTTTTTCTTGTAGAGCTCCTAAATTATGGAATGCTCTGCCATCGTTTGTCAGGGAAGCTTGGACCGTTACAGTTTTCAAGTCAAGACTAAAATGCACTTTTATAAAATGGCTTTCTTATCTTAGTGGGTTTTAATGTAACTTTAAAATTTCTGCTTTGTATTATGTGCATACTGTTATTTAAATGGTCTGACTTGGCAGTTGTATGTGTGACATGCTATACAAATGTATTGTGGTTTGTTCTTTTTTCTGCTATATACTGTACAGTGCTTTGCAATACTTTTGTATAAAAAGCACTACATAAATATATTAAAGGTAGCATTGAAGTACGTGACGATGAGCATTGCTACCTGCATAGACACATTCAGGCTGGTCTTCTCCTCGGTCCACATGTAGTTAGCCAGTGAGAAAACCCTCTCCTGTCTTTGTGTTCAGGAGTGAAAGAGCGTACCCCACCATAGGGAATAGATTTTTGAGTGGTATTTCCTTCAAGGAGAAGTGCTAGAAGATGTCCACGTATCGTTCTGCTGTGTCTACATTATTAGTGGGCCAGTCATCTTTTCAGCTGTGGCAAACGACTTTTGCGTAAGTAATCTCATCACAAAGTTCCCCTTTTGTCAATTGCTATGTTAATTTGTTTGTTTACGGTGGACAGTTTCTTCCACTGCTGCCCACAACGGTGGCTGCTTGAGTATAATCGAGGAAAACTTCTGATACTCCTTTAGAGAATTCCACTTTTTCAGATACTGGCACAAATGTTGTAGAAGCTCTCCACGTGCTCCATGAAGGTTTCTTCTACGTCCATTTCTTCAGCTTCAGATTTTCACAAAGTCACATAAGTTCTTCTGCTGCTGTACTCTCACTGTGTAGATCTAAAAGTACTTATAGATCTTGACGGTGATGTCTTCCAGTCTGCTGCAGTTTAAATCGTGTTGTGCACGATGAATGCCGTACATCGAACTCCAGCGATATTTTGTCCAGTGGCTGCTTTCAGTTTTTGGAGGACATTGCAATTCCCTGCCCTTGCCGCACCTCTGAAGTTGGTGTTGGTGTTGTCTGCACACTGTACTATACTCTTGTCGTCAAGCTTGTGTTTCTTCAGGGCCTGGATCAGGTACGCTGCCCGTGTGTCTGCTGTTTCTCCGGGAAGCTCATTCAAATCCAGCAACTTTGTTTGAACCCCCTTGTCTGGTATGAAATAGTGCACAATGACTATATGCTTGTGGTTAGAGGAATCAATCATGACAGAGATGTTGCTCAGGTCTTGCTCGAGATCTTCAGCCATGGGCACGAACACGCTGGTTAGGATTGCTTCGGTCTTCATTCTAGCCGAACAGAAATTCGTTTCATACATTTTTTTAATATGCAGTCCATAGACTACAAGCTCTGTCCATGATTACAGTGTGGTAGGCCCACATGATGTCTTGCAGGCCACTAGTAAGTCTGTTTCTGAAGCTTCTTCCTTCTTGAAGAAGCCAGTGATTGCAAGCTTCAGCTGATTGCAGTCAATGATTTCTTATGCTTTGTGCACTTCAAGTTGTTGCCAATATCAGACCGACCACCATGAGCAACCGGAAATGTTATCCCACACTGTTTGCATTTCACATCATACTTTGTAAGTTTCTAGGAAGGGAAAATCCTCTGCAGCTTGACATTAAACACACACTTGCATTTAGACATCATAGTCTGCATTGTTCTTTCCAAGTGTAGCCTACGTGTCTACTCCTGTGCCTGTTAGCTGGTGTTATACTGAAATATACTTTGAAGCAAGTGGTATGCAAAAGGCGGTCCAGAGCAGTGAAATCAATATTCCTCCTCAGGGAAAATAGTTCCATCAGCCCAGTCAGCGGCTGGTACAAAATCATGATTTTCACAAATGCTTCGGGACACTGGGACAGCCTTTCTGACACTTGGACTGTCCTGGCCAAACCGGGACGTTTGGTAGCTTTATTACTTTGAACAATGAAGGGTTATAAATAACCCTTTGAGGTCCATTTATTCAGGTCCAGTTTATTTTCACACGCGCAGTAAAACAGGTTTAAAATGCACTGCATATCAACAGGACTGCAACTCCAGCCCCGCCCCACCCCTTGTTCGCTATATTTTTCACATACCTCTCCTGATCACTCGTTTTATCACAAGACTCCTCAATAATGGGATCCAAGTCATTATTTTATTACTGTAACAACTCAAAAAGCTCTGCAAATGTCAGTGATATTCTTTGAGCGCTGGATACAGAAGCAGCTATCTTGTTTGTTTATGGCTGTGTTATCTCTGTGGTGCCGGGGCTATGTGTATTGCTCAGATCCGCCCCGTTTTTTTTTTTTGACTCCTATCGGTCTCACACGGCCATTGAATAGTTCTCTCAGCTTTTTCCGGAGAAAAAACCACTAGAGACCTGTGCTTTATGTCTTTTTGATGATGTCAGACAGGGTCCGACCAGAAAGGGAAAATTGTAATGTTGGACCTGGTCCGACATAGGACCTCAAAGGGTTAAGCGATAGTGCCCATTGATGAAGGCCCTACCATTTGGTAGCTGACCACGACTGGAGTTATGCGTCTCGAGCCAAAGGCGAGGAGCTAACTAAAGTCAAGGTCAACTACCACATAGTGGAGCCTCATTGAGAGTGCACTATCACTATTAGAAAACAATTTTTTTCATTATTATTGTTATTTTAAATAAACAAAAAATAAAACACTTCAAAACCTAGATTTACCTTGAACGTGTAATGATTTGCCATGTACCCTTCCACTGAGACGTTTTAGGAAAATAGACCTGGAAAATGTTCATAAAGGATCACATGTATTGCAGAACTAATAATAATAATAATAATAATAATAATAATAATAATAATAATAATAATAATAATAATAATAGCAACATTATTTTGTTTGGATGGATGGAGGTGGTATTTATTTTCTTTCTATAGAAATAGGGATGTAGATAAAAGCCAGGAGCAAGGAAAAATCCATGGCTATTTTCATAACATTCCTGGCTATTAACATGAAATATTACTGGAAAAACACAAACTCTTCTTACCTGTCTTCTGTTTCTGTGGGGAAAACAAGCAAATGAGCGGTTCATTGATTGGTTGCTTGTGATTACTGGCTATCTCTATTACCAGTTACTGTCTGCATAAGTTTCAGGGACGACAAGAATGATATCAACAAGTCAATAAATTACATTGGAATATTTTAATCTAGCTAGGTGTGTCATGAAAAACAGACTTTTTATAACTAAGCTGTTTCATACATGCATTTTGACTGCTGTACTGTACTGCTATTGTATATATTATTTTAATTTGGTTTTGATAATTAAGTTTTGCTGTGCACTGCAACTACTGATCACTGATTTAATCTTAATATAACCTTTGAAAGTACTTCACAGAATTGTACTAAACAGCTACCTTCTCTTCCAAATCCTGCCTTAAGAGTCCGCCGAGTCTGCTTACAAACCTGCAAAATGCCCATGAAACATCAATATTTTCTCTTTATTCAAGGGCCAAATAAAGATACCAAAATGTACATAACCAATCAATTGTTTTAAATAGGAGAGTTACAAGCGTAAGGAGAATGTGCTCTGCAGGGCCGATTAGATTGCCCTGTACATTCTAAAAGTGTCAGTTGAGCTGATTTAGATTGGCCAGTGCCAATAATAGGGTTAAAGCAGAAATAAATAATGTTCACATTTAAAATTGATTATTTTCTCTAGAGTTATTGTACAACAAATGCTAAATTGTCCACTAATAAAGAAATAGTGCAGCTCTATGCAGTGTGTTCAATCATTTACCTGAAGCAAAGTAAACCGGCTGCCAGGTTCCTAAATGCAGTGTAACAGATATTGCGTCAAAAAGGCTAACATTTGCTGTATTTATTTTTAAGTGATACATTTTTTTATATTTACACCATTTTTTCAGAAAAGGGAATTTTTCCAGGGTACTAAATATTACACAGCAAATGGGTAAAATCGTTAAATCTGTGACAACCATGAAAAAATACAGCTTTAATTATGGTTTACCAGCTGTACTTTAAATGCTATATAGGATGCTTTTAACTTATGAGTCACCAGGATGTGATAACAAAAACTAACTGAAAATGATACACAAAGTGAATCTTAACAAAATTCGTTCTTTCAGATAACTAATATTCCATACCCATTCTCTCGTGACTGGCTATGGGTTACATTTCTGATGCATACCTTGTAATATATCTGAAAGTCAGGGGGAAATTGTGGGGTCATTGGTAAAAAGCTAATTAAAGCAACCTGTGTATTCAGTGGTTTAAAGAGCTGATACATT
This sequence comes from Acipenser oxyrinchus oxyrinchus, assembly GCA_030684275.1. Lineage (NCBI taxonomy): Eukaryota > Metazoa > Chordata > Actinopteri > Acipenseriformes > Acipenseridae > Acipenser > Acipenser oxyrinchus. Next base: position 20,204,298 of record CM060249.1, on the reverse strand, counting down.
TCAAGTTCAACTTGCAATATTATCACATTACCTGGTGGCTACCTGCACAAAGAAGTCTCCAATATGAAAGAAAATGTAAATGAGTAAGCAATGGTTTAATCTCTGTTTATATCTTCTGCTTAGGAGACTACACAACTGCTGCAAGTGTCGCCATTGTAGCTTTACAGCAATGGAAACCCAAGCTTTACTGGAGCATTTCAACACAGTTCATTGTCAGGAGATGGAATCGGTCACAGCCAATGGTGGTGACCTTCCTAGCAAGAAGAGCATTAAGGAAGAGTCAAAGAGTGACATGAAATTGTACAGCTTGATGCATCCGGAGTCAAAACTGGTAGATTCCATTAGTGAGGCTGCAGTAAAGAGAGAAACATTTGAAGAGAAAGAATTGCTCAAGGAAAAAGCCTGGGGAGAGGCCTCCAATGAGAAAGGCCAAAATATCATTTGGATTCCCAAAGAGAGAGGCATGGACATCTTAAGGGGAAGTCCTTCTTACGGGCAGAGTGGCTTGGGATTGCTGACAGCTGTGTCTGTGAACCAGGAGCAACAGAAGCCTCTCCGGGACACTCCGACCATAGTCTTTGGGTTGACTGGAGAGTCTAAAACCTTCTTGCAGGGAACAGCAGCAAGCAGTGGAGACAAAGCTGGTCATCTTACTTCCCAGTATTCTACAACGGGCGACAGTAAATCAAAAGAGGAATCCCAGTCACTGTTACGGGTAGGAGAGATACATTTTTTTTTCTATTGAAAAATGAAGTATGCTAATCAACATTCATTCCTATTCCAAGGGTTATTGTTCTGCGTAATGCCAAGCATAAGAATAATTGTAATTAAAAAAAGGTCTATTTGATGTCAGAAAAATCCACATTTATAATTTAAAAGGCTTATCGCTGTCACATTGGTGGCCCAGTTCTTAATCCTTGTCAGGTATTTTAGCATATTAAAATTTAATCAATGATTATTTTAAAATGGCCGTTATTTTAATGGCTTCTCTGGGTTCAACCCAGTTTTCAGATGCACAGAATAGACTAAGGGCATAAACTGCACTCACAGATGGTCTGCATAAATAAATACCTACACCAGCTTTATGTATTCAGAAGAGACCATTTACTGTAAGATATAGTATCAGGACTATCAAGAGATGAGGTACTTTTTTCCCTTTTATCAGTTTTTTTTGTATTGTTTCAGTACTTTTTTTTTCACAGATGAGTTTCAGTGAAAGTTTTAATGTGTCGATATAATGAATTTCAATTGCCTTGCAACACTGGGCTGGGAGACTGAAATATGTCTTGTGCCTGTGCAACTTAATTAGGAATTCAGAGGTTTTGTGCTGTCAAGAGGATTGAGACAGCACATGAAACACATACCACATTAAGAACATGTATTGAATAAAATACAGATCCATGTCAAAAACAAATTGAGCACCCACGTTTAAAGACATACTTCTATATTGCTTGCCTGGGTCTCCATTCTTTTAGAATCCTTTAGTATTGATTGACACATTGCACTTTTATTTCTCAGCAGTAAGTTTAAAATACAAAAATAATTGAAAAATGACATACAATATTGTTACCTTTTTTAATACATACATATAATTGTATTGTATTATTTTAAAATCTCTTGTGGAACCTCTACTTTGTAGGACACAGTATAATATGTAATATTATTCTGTGTGAACAAGGCTTAGTAGGCACCAGCCTGCCTAGGTTCTGAGACAACCTGGCTTTAACTGGTTTCAGGGCACAAGTGGTTGTTATGATTCTGCTACGGTCAGGTCGATGGTATATCTCTGGACTCCTAAACTTAAACTAGGGTTTGGTTTTCTTTAATATTGTTTAATTTTTTTTTCTGGGATCATTTGTTATTGCATTTTTCAAAATAATGTAAACATAGTACAGAATAAACATTTTACACTTTTGACAAGTACTTTCATGGTGCAAATACAGTAACCCAATAAAATACTGACATTCAGAAATGATGTAATTAAACCCAGTGCAATTCCTTCCATTAAGTAACCAATGCTGAATATACTAAAATAAACTATGTAAGTAACAACAAGGCTAATTAATAAAGTTCCTTTATTTAAACATGAGCGATGTAAATATTTCCAGAGGTGAGTTTAAGTTTGCAGTGCAGTTTTTTCTGCTGCGTTAACAACTGCCTATAGTCGTTTGGTGGGAAACAAAGGCAGCTACATCATGGATAGATTCTTAAGTTTAGGAGACCGGGGATAAGCTATACCATTGACCTGGCCGTAGCAGAAACCCTAAGAACCACTTGTCCCATGAAACCAGTTAGAGTTGAGTTGTCTCAGAGCCTAGGCAGACTAAGCCCTGCTGGCATTTGGCAAATCAGGAGTGTTTTAGAAGACTTCACAGCAATTTGTTTAATATTTTTTGGGCACTCTCAGAACATGATATACAATCTCTAGCTTGTTCAGAAAAGCAACAATTCAGGCATATCTTCTTTCAGATGTTCACTGCCGTCCTCCTAATGCTACAATGTGTGTCATGAGATTGGACTATAGCATGATACCTTTTCAATAAACTCCCAGGGACATTTCTACATAGACAGGGTGTAGTACAGTGGGTGGATAAGTCATTATCTGGGGTGTGGCAGTATATAATCTCAGTAAGTTATGGGTGTATTGTGTAGGAGGATTTTAGATTAAAACCTTAAAGAAACAGATTCTGAGGTTTCTAACATTTGTCACAGTAACTAAGATTCAATGTTATGAGTCATGGCCTTACAAAAAACAAGGCAGGGCTGAATGAACTTCAAAAGCTGACTGATCAGAGATTTGTGTACAGGAAAAAGCTTGCCCCATTTGTTTGAGTCAGTTATAGCATGTTACCAAAATGGAATCAAGGTTACAGGAAAGCAAAGAAATCTTACAATCAGAAGTGAAAAACATTATTTTTAGAAACAACATACAAACCTTAAACAAACAATAACAAAATAGAATATCTACGCGTTGCCTTATCTCCCCAAAATTCAGGATTCTTATTCAGAGAATGTTCCCTGAATTATGAGATTTTAACCATGTTTATATAAATAGCATCCATACTGTTAGCAAATATTTTTTATTATGTTAAATTTTTTCCAACCAAATAGCAAATCAGGACTCTCAGTGATTATGATGACTGATAAAAATCCCCTGTGCCACAATTTGTTGTCACCTGCTGTTCTCTATAATTGCTGAATGGCAGTAGTATGGACATAACCCCTTCTGCCAGTACACCAACTGAAAATATCAACATTTGTTGTGTGTGTGTGTGTGTTGATGATTTGGTATTAGGATGCATATTCCCAGCGACAAGGAAACTGAACAGTTTTTTTTTAAATTGTGAATTGTAATAGGTTCAGAATCTGTATATATGTATGAATCTGTATATTCAGTAGATGTCGGTCTTGGTGGGGGATATATGGTACTTGCATTCAAGTTTGTAGTACAGTATATTAGAAACAGGAGACAGGGTAAGGAAAATACACAGGCTTTGCTATACAAGGGAGACTGGTACGTCTCAGGGATTTTGATTTGGCTCTGCTTTTTGAATCGCAGGCTCTACACTTTCAGTTTTCATCCTTGGCAAAGAAAATAGATTTTGCACTTTCAATGTCTGCTGGAAATGTTCATAGACGATATTCATGCCCAAATACATTTATACTGCATTTTGTGCAGGTACAGCGCACTGCCTCAGTTGTTCTCAGCATCTCTATGGACTGTTTTCTAGCTACTGCATATAATTAGGTTGCTCAAAACACTTTCGACCATACAGAGACCGGTAACCACCGAAACAGTTTTTAGGGGGAGCCAGTCAATAACACACGTTTTAAAAACGTCAATACATTGACATCGTGGACATTTTTCTCTTTTTGAGTTCTTGAAAGTGCTTAGAGAAACACAATAATCGTTGCTGTAAAGATCGGCCAGCATTGAATCTTTTAAAAACAGTAAAGTCAGAACACTGAAGAGAAGCAACCAGAAATCGATAGTAGATTTTTTTAAACAATTGTAGGACATAAAATAATTAATTTGAAAACTCTGTCTACACCTTTAAATGAAATGTTTGAATTAATGCACATTTGCATTTCAAGAGTTATGGTTCCCGTATATTGATTGGGGGTTGACTTTTATGTAGGGGATACAAGTGTGAATGAGAGAGAAACGTGAGTGAGATTTGAAAGCAAGACTGAACAGCTGCACTGTCCCTTTTGCTCTGTACACCTCCTCATACTGTACAAATTAAGTGTTTTGAGCCATGTTATTGTGCATCAACAATTAATACACAAGCCTTACACAGTCTTCTTAAAGCCCAAGGAATTGGTTATCAGAACTTACCCCATTGATTGGGTAAGTTTAGCAGCAATTGTTTGATAACAGAACATAAAATATCACAGAGCGGTGCAGTCAGTGCAGTTTAAAATATGTACGTTCCATGCTCAATTAAACGACAATAACTGCATTGGCATGGTAGCAGATGTTGGCACATGAGTGATGTATCTACTTTACAATAGACTTGACTACTGTTTTGTAGTTTGTGTATTTTTATCTCCCCACTGGAAATTTTACAAATCGCACCCTGGATCAGGGTATCCCTGATCAAAACGTAGTACTTAATTACTGCATAGTTACTATGCCGGTACTCCTGTGACTGTGAAGTACATAAGAAGAACAATTAAGCAGAGCATGGATTTATCAGACTGTATCCTACTTATGTGCCAGTTAAACTACTTGGATGGAAATTAAGGGCCATGGGCGTATTACTATTGCTAATTAAATATGTACTATTGGATTTCTGACAGATTGCCCATTTTGTATTCACAATGACCCTCATTTACATATCCCCTAATTAATATTTTTCCCATCGGCTATATGACTGATCAGCCAGAATGTCTTATAACCATCACCTGCAACATAGCACGAAGATCTGTTCAGTGACATTATTCTTAGTAGAAGGTCCGCATGCGTGGTGCTCAAAAAGCTTAGTCATGTTGACTGCCATTCATTTTCGGTTAGTGTTGCTGTTTATCCTTTTTCTGCTTCTTGACCACTGCTGATGCTCCCAGGTAGCAACATAGGATTATGGTTTTTGACAACCTATGAATCAACAGCAGTTAGCCCTACAGGCTGCTCCAAAGAGAAGGCCACATAGATGCTTATGTTGATTATATGCTGCTATAAACTCCTGTTGGGACAAATTCCGATCCAAGCCTTTACACTGGCTGGATTAGTTGGATTGGTCATCTGTACGATAATGTGGAGGCACCTGTATACAAAGCTAGGCATATATACATAGGTGCAGGTGTCACACTTACAGTACATTTTTACATGCACATGCTTTAGATGTTGGTTGTGGTGGGGGTATGTATAGTATTTTATTTGTCAGTGCAGCTGGGTATGCTGAATACTTAGTCAGCGCTCCAGATAAGGTTTTGGGTCTGGGAGTCTCTTACCCTCTAGTTTTAATAACATTGAGAGTAAAATGTATTTTTGGGGGGTGAAATGCAACATTACCTTGAAGTCATGAGTAATCTCTATTAAATACTGTGCAATCTTTAATGGTAATGGGGTAGGCATTAAAAAAGAGCCTTCCATTTTAACTGCAATGTTACTTTGACCTACTGTACAACCACATGTATTCTACAATTTTCTTTATCGGCTCTGTGCATTTTCTTCGAGGTATCACACTGACTCTGCAAATTCATTTTTTAATTAATAATATTTTAACATTACATTCTAGCCAGAGATTGGATAATGTTTGTTGGCTTGGTTTTTCTTGTGCAGTTTCCTAGTAACTGAAGACATTGTATTCTGGGAGATTTAGTTGTAAGTGGAAGTTTTAGGTGAGGCGGGAGGGGAGGCAGACAAGCTGTGCAGCAAAATTGCTATGTGTATTTTTACGCATTCAATTTAAAATTAGTGTGTATTTTGGATTTTTTAATGCGTAAAAACGGCAGGTACGCAGTATATTTGGACCTCTGGCGCGCTGCTTACAGTGGAACTTTTTGTTTACCAGTGGCATACAATCTCTTTTATTTGTATTTTAAAACCAGGCATCTCCTCTTTATTGTAGTCTGCAGGATTTCCTGACCAGTGAAGCACTGTATATTATAGTTTGGATCCAAGAAAGAAACATATTTAAGTGCCAAATTTAACCCCTGGGTTACAAACAACAGAACAGTATTTTAACAAAATGCACAGACAGCTTTTCTTTCAGTTTAGCATCAAAGTGAATACTTTTTAATAGCAATTGAACTGGATTAGGAGCTGTTAAGAAAAGCTGCAGATATAAAAAGATAATTAATATAGTAGTTCCTTCGTTGTTTTGAAATGCTGTGTTAAAGCTTTGTATTTCTGTGGATTCATATTTAATAATAAAAATGCCTGAAATAGTTTTGTATTTGGGGTCACGATGTCAGTATTAATTTACCACAAAATGATAAGAGGAATGTTGTTATAAATATGTCATCATTACAATAGTATTTTTTTTCTTTATGAATTAAGACGATTCATCCCATGAAGCTGGGCTGCTTGTCTCTCAGGTGACCAAAATAAAGCAAGTGAAAATGTTGCATGATAATTTGTCTTGGTTAACAGTATTTTTTATACATAGGAAGCAGATAATTTAAACTCTATAAGAACTCTGTGGAGTTCTAGAATTTGCCCTACCAAAACTTTGAAAAAAAACCCACACACATGCAAATAGAAAATAAACACATAAATAAAAACTTAATGTGGTACAATTATGCATGCAGTGATTGAAGGGGATATAGTTAACATTTAGCTATGTAGAATGTGTATGTTACCTAAACTTTTTTATTCTGTAAGCCATTTTCTAATTCATGAATGTTGACACTGGGTAGGGAATGATGTATCCTTCCTGGGTGAGTCATACAGTCCGGGGAAAACAGGTATGCGTCCCAGCTGAGCAAAGTCAACGATTGTTGCTGGGGATTACACAGGGAGCGCCCCCTCATCAAAATACAGCAGTCCCAGTGACCATGCACTTGGAGAGCTCAAGCAATCACCGGCCAGGCTGGCCTTTTGCCTGTAGCTCGCCTACATCCTCCATTGGGCTCCTGGGTGTAAGTTCTGCAGAGCTGTTGTGGGGAGTTGCTGTGGTGAGGGTGTAATTGGACATTCTAAATTGGGGAGTGAAATAATTGGGCTCACTGAATAAAATTAAATACAAAAAATGATGGATGATATGGAATTAACATACAGTGAAAAACAGGGCAAGGAAAGCAATGGGTACAAATTTGACTGGGTGTGTTTAAAAGGAAGGGCTTAAAGGGATGGCAATAAAGAGTCATCTAGTTTTGGCGTGGATCCTGATTTTAAGACTTAAAAGATAACAAGGCTGGAAACAGAAGGGTGTCTCTGCAGAACAGTTCACCTCACCCTACTACAAAGTCACAAAAGCCTGAAGCAAAGCAAACCAAGATGAAAGTGTACCACTTTAATTGTGTGCTAGCCAGCTCCCTTACCTGAGGCAAGTTAGCTTTGCGATTGTGTCATTTACAGATTGTGTTCTAACAGCAGCAGGTGTGTCGTTAATTCCATAGGTAAAGTTTTAAATAAAGGAACTGGTTTAGGTTGTACTCTGTACATTTACATGTACTCTGTTGTACTCTGTCACATTTGGCATCTTTTAGTGTTTTTATATTCCCTACAAATGCGTGTGTTTATTTTGTTATCACAACTGGATGAAAAGAAGCATAATCAAATATTCAATTGTGGTTTTAACTGTTTAATTTGATTTCCAAGAACAAGGTCCGTATTTAACTTTTTTTTTCTTCAGAATAGCAGGTTGGTAAATTGAAGAATAATATAATACTGTAGTAACTTTATAAGCAAGGCTGGGATTAAGTCATTTTAATAGAGAGCATTGAACTTTACCAACTCTGCTTAAAATCCCACTTTAACAAAAAACAAAACATTTACAGGATTAAAGACTTCAATTAAGTTATCAGTTTGTCAGTTGAGTTCACATTGCCATTGTGAAAACCATAATAAATGTAAAAAAAAAAAAGATTCAGACAGGCTAATATTATTTTGTATGATTATATATTGCATTCAAAAAGATATAGTTGAATTTTCATCCTGTGACTTCACACACCATTCCCCCCTTCTGTGATTTTGAACAAATTTACCCAGTTGGAAATCAAATCTTGCAGCCACATGAACCAAAAAAAGAATGCAAACATCTCCATCGTTTAGGATTGACAAAAGTCCTACACCAGAAATGGAACAGTCTAATCCAAATGTACATAAAAAGCAGCGCTAAACAGTTCTGTTTAAACCCTACTGTATGCGGGGAGAGTAACAATATGTTTCTAAGATAAAATAAGCATCAGGTAATTGAGAAACAAAAATGAACCAGAATGATGCAACAATTCCCAGTATGTTATCTGTCAGAAGGCATATACTATAAAACAGCATTATTTCAGATGTGGTGCTCTGGCTGTTTTCAAACCTGATGAATGAAGGCTTAGCTTGCGACTGAATATGTAATGTAAGTTCTTGTCCACTGAGATCCAGCCTGTGACTGTCTATTTTGAGTCACTTTAAACATGGAAAGGAAGTAAACCAATATAAGAAAAATACTATACTAAGCAGTGACCCTTTTATACCTCCGCTTATGTAATACATTTGATTTACTATCGGAGCTGAAATGCTAGACTCTTCATTAACTTGTATTGTGCTGCATTTAGAGAATCAAGTTTGAAGGGAAGGTGTGATTGATTCCTTTGCTTAGGTTTTTAGACTGTTGGATTAGGTGCTCTTCTCAAGCTGTAAATAAATACAACCCAAGTAATTTAGCATGCTGCAGTGAAGTTGGCTGGGTTAAGCTCGTTCTGATTATGTTGATTTGTTTGCAACTAATAAAGCTGGTACTTGCTTATTGGTGACAGTACCACCATTCAAGGATCTTAGTCAGGCTTACCTCTTTGACATACAGCCATATCCACCACAGTTCCTATGTGTAGGTGTCATTTATTTTGTTTACAAAGAGTTACAATTTAAGAATGTCAATGTAAAATTTGTTCCTACTGACTGATGTTATACAGTCCATTAAATAATGGAATACTTTTAGTTTTACAGAAACATGCCCTGTGGTTTAAAAAAAGAAAACATACTAGGTAATTTAACACCTTAAAATACTGGTAAACTCACCAATTGATATAGCCAAGGGGTTCTCAACCTTTTTTGAATCCCATCCCACCTTAGCAATCGTGTTTTTTTATTTGTCTTATCCTGTGTACTGTCATCCCTTGCATAGAGCACCACACCTAATTCCAATGTTGAAACGGCAAAACAAAACGAAAAATGCACATACCTGGTAGCTCTTGTAAAACTGATCATCCTATTAACCTCACTCTTTCTATACATTTTTATGAACTTGACACTAGTTTCTCTGAAGAAATTACTGAAATTGCTACAAACATTTAAAATACTTTACAATGAACTAAATAACGGCAGATCTCATCATTCTGTTTGAAATCATCAATGATATATAGAGAATTTTAATAAGCCTTTTTTGAACTAGTTAATTGGATTTTATATAAGTTACTAGTTGGCCTCTGTCATATTTTCCTTGTTAATGTGGTGTAAACATCTCTTTGCTACAAATGATTTTAATTATGTTAATTTTACAGTAAACATAAGTCAGCAGGGCTTTAATGAAATGCTTCACAGAATATCTTTTTGAAATCAGATCTGGCAGAAAATGTGACTACAACATTTTATAAATCAGAACTTGGCACAGTAAAACTACAATTCTTGCAGTACAATGTAAATATTACAGAATTGCAAATACATTTATATACACAGTGTTCTTTATCATACAACGTACCTGTTTCTTGCTAGTTATATAACATGACTACCTTGTTTTTTCTTGTATAAAAAGTTCTTAGACCTACTGACACTTGTTTGGCTTGTGAAATAGTTTGAAAGGCCTGTCCATATACTTAAAAGGTGTTAATTATGACAGCCATTGAGTCTTACTTTTTTGCTCAAATGAAATAAAAGCTTATACATGTTCATATACCTACATTGTATATATCTACAGTATGTTCTATTTTTCTTGTTTTTTCTAGTTTCTTTATATACAGTATATGATGACCAAGTAGTGCTCTGGATGTACGGTATATAATCTGTAAGTGGAAATAAACTCCTAGCTGCTATTAACCACAGTACTAGCAGTAGCAGATCATGCGATCTGAGCCCTGGTTTTAACTGGAGGAGGCCACAAACCTCTGTTACAAACTCCTAACTGCTATACCACAGCCCAGTAGTCTCCGGCTAAGAGAACACCCCTCGGGAAGCAAGCAAGTGTTCTTATAGCGGAAGTGTTCTCTAAGACGGAGTTAGTCACCAGGCACAATATGAATCAATAAATAAATATGTATTACTTGTCATGATGCATGTGCATCAACATATGAAATGAACATACATAAATACATACAATATTTCAAAATTATACGAGTCATCTGAGGCTAGATATAGCGCATATTTCAAAACCAAATATATCAACGAGTTCTGCCTCAGTTTTTTCACCCTATCTAATTGCTGGGGTTCTGAATGGTAATGCACAGGGCAGCCTTTAGCTTAGCCATGTAGCATTCGAGTCGTCTGCAGTCTTGCCTTGTGACAGCTTTGGTACACTCAACCATTCGGTAATTGTTACATTTCATACTTGAAAGGGAGTGTTTACCTGCCAGTTAAAAGGCTATTATCATAACCCTGGTTCCCTGAAATAGAAATGTAACCAATAGGTGTGTTTACACTTGCTTTCCGGAATCCTTCGCTTTCCGGAATCCAACACTTAATTCATAGCTCTCATCAACAATTCATGTTTTTTAGTAATAACACAGTGTAATAATAATAATAATAATATTTGTTTATAATAATAATGTTAAAACATTGCTCTTTAATAATAGTTTTATTTCTTTTTTTCTAATAATGTATGTCACAAAGCGTAAATGCTTTTTCTAGATTTATTTGAATTGTTTATAATAATAATAATAATAATAATAATAATAATAATAATAATAATAATAATAAATAAATGTTTTTTTCTAGATTTATTTGAATTGTTTATCGTTTACTGCAGGTCTGTGAAAAGTGCTATATAAATACAATTTGATTTGCAGTGTTCTACCCCGCCGTTATGGTACAGGATGATTATGACCCTTTCATTACACAAATAGCAAGTATTTTTTAAGTTACACTAAAACGAAAAATGAAAAAAACATATTTTCATTTTTTTAATTCCAGGAAATGTTCTAAAAATGTAGCTGTTACTTACACAGACCCCCAGTCTACACATCGAAAAAAGTAAAAACAAATGCATTTAAGAAAAAAAAAAAAGATATACCAATCATATCAGTAACTGTATAAAAATAAGTTGCACTTTACTTAAATGGTACGACTTGGAAGTTGAAAATCTTTTCTTGTTTGTGTTTATGAATTATGGGAAGGCAGCACTGTGATGACGTTGCTGCTTGGCATGCAGTGCCTGCAGCCTGTTGTGTATATTCTCCTCCAATCTTACCAGAATATTTCCTCAGCGCATTTACAATAGCAAAGTATACTGGAATCCGTCTTGTACTCTCAGTCCGAACTCAACTTTTGTGAGGATAAGAGGACGGATTCCAGAACGCGTTCACTAGCGTTTAGACTACTAAAATATTCTGGAATACGTCCTCTTGTCTGCTCATTCCGGAATATTTGTGCTCGTGTAAACACACCTATTAACCTTCATGGATGCTGCATCCATGATCGCAGCAAGCTTGGGAGCATTGTGACAGTACCATGAGTCTAGTAGTTCTTGATAATAGAAACAATAGTTGAAATTGGAATACTCAAATGCTTGGAAATTTTCTTGTATCTTTCTCCAGCTTTATGACAATAAATCATTTTCTGCCTAAGGTCTTCAGATAGCTCTTTACTTTTTCCCATATTGACTTATTGGTAATGACAGCAATCATCCTATACCTAACCCTTTTATACTCTCATGTTCACCTACAATCCAGCATTTTCTAGACTTTTCTAGAATTACGTTCTGCATTATCATATTGAAATTTCTAGCATCCAAGGGTATGAATTCTTTTGAATTAGCATGTTTTGAGTTTTGCAAAAAAAATTGCTGAAATAAATAATTGTAGACATCCATTTCATGTAACTTTTTTCTTCATCTACAAAAGCAAACTTTTGCTACAAAGATTTTTCCTAAAAATTCCTTAAAATGTCCAGAAATTATAAATATAAGCAAGTGAGTTTCCTATAATTAACTTAATTTGGATGAATTGTGTGGCACTCACATAATTTAACTTTTAATACAAGGTCCGCTGGATAACTAACTGCTTTTTTTAATTTTAATTTTTTACAAACTATATAATTCCTGAATACAGTTGTTGTTTTTATTTTTTGTTTTTTTATTTTTATAAATAACACTTAATCCAGCAGAGGACTTTTTCATTTGCATTGTAAAAGATTAAAAGCTGGCATTACAGTATACATCAAGCATGCTTATCAGTGACTGAGGAGAAATACCCAAGGTGATTGCTACCTGTGCAGTAATGGGAACTATCTGTCTACCATGATGTATATTAAGACTGGGCTTGTTTCTGGTGCTCTTATTAGTACATAAACTACTATCCTTGATCATCTAGATTAAACATTTACCTGCCATTTACCTGGAAACAGTTTTTCATTGACATGCTTCTTTATCCCAATTATAAACTAGCAAGCCGCTGGCAAGGCATAATACAATGATAACCTTTTAGCCCTTTGGTCCTAAATGATTATTTGTAATTGAATCATTTCAGTGTTGGAAATGTTGCCAGATTGTTTTCTATCCTGCAGCCCCAGTTGCAGGCTTTGACCCTGCAGGTTGTTAGACCTGGTCCCTAATGAGCTGTTAGAATATAGTGCAGATACACAGCATCTGAAATAATAAACGCACAACAGGCCCCTTTCAATCCCAGGAGCTTTCTTCTTACTCCAGACTGTTTTATTAACCCTTCCAGAGCCCAATAGCTTGCCCAGTTAGTTGGTAAATGACATGATTTTTCTGCAGATCTATTGATGGAATAGCTGAAGACCACAGTTGATTAAATTGACCCAGAAAATGAGCTGATGAGCTCCTGGAGAAAGAAAAAAGAATGTCCCTATTATTTTGTTAACCAAGGCTGATTTTGGCAGATAATGTACAGCATTTATTACTGAACATTTGATATGAGGAGTTGGAAACAAGTATAGCTTTCAGTGAGTACCAGGTTATACTATGAAAACTACATTATTCTGATAACTTTCTTAATTCAGTTTTGGATTATGCTTATACCATATTTATTGTATGTCTCAATTTTGAGGGCTGTATTATTGACAGTACTCTGTTGTGCTTTGTTTATTGATAGGAGTTAGGATGGCAAAGGGGAACAGATGTACATATTTCCCTTAGAGACTAACGTTGATCACATCTTCAATCGAGGGTTAAATAATGTGGAACATTCACACAATTGAATAGGCCCTTGTTCTGAGATAATTGATGGGATAAGTATTGCGGTTACTGCCATTACAATTGGAAATATTTTGTCATATTTACAAAATGTTTAGACCTGCTTTATTTAAAGACTTCTTGAGTATTATTATTATTTTTTTAACCCTCATACTCTAACCTCAGCTAACTTTTACAAACACTGTTTAGATAACTTTGAGAATAGGGAGTTTTTGTCTAAATCTTTGTGCTGTGTGGATATAGTAGGTTGGTCTACATTCTCTCAGCTCTTTACTTAAAATCATCATTAGGACAACTTTTCAAGAAAAAAACACACTCAAATCAAGTTATCAGTCCAGAATTAAATAAATCAAACATTTCATTAGGGATTTGTAAAAATTCTCAGATTGTTTCTTATTCATTTTAGAATTTTAATTGGACCTTGCCTTTCAGAAGAACAAATATAGTAACTATTTGGAGTAAAGAGCTTTGAGAATCTAGCTCATTGTGTCTGCATGCCTGTCTGGTTCAGATAGATGTGCCTAAAATCTTCTGTATGAAAAATATATACAAGTGTAATTATCTTGTTCCACTTCTAAAACAATGTGAAAATAATGACATATATAAATGGTTGTTAGCAATTAGCTTACAATTCTAGAAAACCATGTGTGAAATACTTCAAGGAAAACTAGGCACAGTCTAGGCCTGCTATGTTCTGCCTACATGACTTTAATATGCTGTTAGGTTTCCGTTTAATTAAAATCTCAGTAGAACAGATGTGGGCATCAGGTTACTACCCACTGTGACAAAAATATCTTGATTGTTGACTGTGTTTTTAGTAACAGGACTCCGTGCGATGACCTAGCAAGCCGATAGGTTTTGTGCTATTCATTTCGATTAATATGTTATTGTAATTTTTAATTGATTTTTAATATCAGTATAGAAACAATTTGTGGTCAATAGAAAAGTGCCAAAAAACATCAACGACAAAAAATCTCCCTGTATGTACTTGCCAATCTGCAACTGCTGCTTATGCAGCTGCTACTAATATAAACCATTTGGTATTTTCAGTATAAATACCTCATGCTAAATTTAATGGTACCCTTCAATTTAAAATGTGATTTAAGATGGCTGCTTTATTGTATACAGTGACTTTTTAATTTTGCTCTGGGATGCTTTTTGTTACAAAAAAAGTTTGCTATTTAAAAAAAAACAAAAAAAAAAACCCCATCAGGCTCTGTGAAATAAGATCAGTATTTCAGTTAAAGTGCTGGGTTGCTGTTAAGTTAAATGAAGAAATGAGGAGGGAAATAAATCAAGCCAAATTGCACCAAAGAGCAGAGCATTTTTCCTTTTTTTGACAAGTGGAGACCAACTAGACTGCTCAACTTCAGGCTGTATAGGAATTTATCATGGTTGTTCTTGAGAATAAAATGTCTATTTATCTACACCTATAATTATTACTGTGTCACTGCCACCTCACCCTGGCCCCTTTTCAAGCGTGCAGATGGAATTTCATTAAAGTGCTTACTCTAAACGCACAATTAATGTGGGATAGTCTTATGTTTCAAAGTAAGAATACATGTGAGTCCAATATGAATTAATCTTCCCAAATGAGCTTGCAGTAAACAAAACGTCTGGGTTTGGCTGATCAGAAATTGAAATCATTAAAATTGCTATAGTTTACATTTCCAGATGTAGCTTCTAATTATATTTGGTGACAGACATTTTGATAAGCTATCCTGTATGTAGACAAGTCAGCAATGTATTGAATTACTTTTGAAATCTGCACACTTTTCTAGTTGCTTCCTCTCCTTTGAGGATTCTTGAAATTAATGTTTTTCTTTGTGCAGTTCTGTATACAAATTAAATTGTTCTCTTTGTGCGTTTCTTTGGGAGACATGTGTTGATAATTACCTTTTCATCCATGTCTCAAAATAGTTGACATTTCAAAAAACAGGCTTTACAGGGACATCATTACAAATTGATACATCAGTCACATCTAAGATTTGTTTCATGAAGGACTGAACCAGTTTTTGAATTTGATGAGTGAAGTAAATTTCAGTACTTTTATGCAGGGCTGATTCTGAAACGGTAAAATAACTTAAACAAAAATAGACTTTTTTGCCTTTGAACCTAAGTGTACTTCCAATTACAGCACTACACTGGCTCCTGCTGTCCTTCACTGACTTTCACTGTTGTTTTAGACTCTACAGGTTGAACCTCCACTAGCTCATATCTCATTAATGACAGGGCTCATTTTATACATTAAACTTTAGTAGGATTTACTAGAAGTTATACAATGTTCAGTCACATAAACTAATATGTGCTACAGTTTTACTTTTTTTGCAGAACCTTCTAAGACTGAAAACTGGTCAAAATAATATGCCTATTACATAACTATTGTACTGAGTAATGACAATAAAATGCGGGTAATGCTGTGGAATGTATCAATACAGATCAGTGGTTCTACCAGTATAATGCAAACATAAAACATTTGATTGGGATTTATCAAAGGGTTTTACACTAAGGTTAAAAAAAAATGTATCCAACAACTTTTGAGTCCCTAAATTAACATTCCCATGTGATTTGGAAAACAATGAACACTGCAAATGAAAATTCATGGGTGTGTAGTTCATGTGGGAAATCATTATAACAGATGTGACAGTACAATCTGTATTCTTTCCTCCATATGATTTCAGGCAGTCTGCTGGTCTGTTTCCTCTGTGTAACTCCAGTGTGCTGATTGTACATTAAATAATGAAGAAACACATTGGATGGAAATTCATAGGTGTGTTGTTAATTTGAAAAAACGTTCTGTCACATTGCTGATTTGCAGAAGTTTTCTCTAGAATGCCTGGTCAGTGGGTATTAAGAGTCAGTTTTAGAAAAGACGAATAGAAAAAAAAGAAAAACCATTGATTCAGTGTATTGCAAATGCATACATGTCAAAGGAATCCGACAGTGTTTGTGTCAAACTCACTTTAATGTACTACACAGTACATTCTTTAAAATGCATAACATCTTATTTGAGATGCTAATAGATTTCAATTTCACTTGCCAAGGTTTCAATGTACTATAGAAAGACAAACTATAATATAATACTAGCCTGTTTTTCTATCATGCTTTTTAAACTTCTGTCTCACTTACTGTAAATTTGTTTTTCAGAAGGAATGCAGTTGTTGTCACCATGGCAACTCTGCACAGTCACATTACATTATGTTAGAAATAAAGTACTTAGTCAGAAATAAGAGGATTATACCTGATTACTTTATATAGAAACCCAGTACAAGACGTATGTATCTGATCCCTATTACAAGAGCATTTTATATCAGTGTGAAACTGTTTTTTTTTTGTTACACATAGGCCCAACAGGGCTTTATTTCTGCAACAGATGAAGTAAGAATCTGATTTTAATAACGATGAGGTGAAAAAAAAACTTATAGGCACGTTAGGTTGTTACAAAATCCAATGGCAATCATTTTATCAATGAGCTTCTAGTTACGAAAGCACGCTGTACACCAAGTACTTAGGGTGACCACCCGTCCCTAATTGGGCGGGACAGTCCAGAAATGTAAAGATCAAGTCCCGGTCCTGGGCTTAATGCCTCCGGGACGACATTTGTCCCGAATTTGTAGACACAGTGCAGTCTTACAGTTTAGCGCCACAGTAAAACCATAGCATATCTGTTTATAGCGCATCATAGCGCTGTCCCTGCCGCATTTTTTTTGCAATGCCTTACACTCGCTCGCCAGTTAAAACAAAACAAAAATATATGTATATATCCAGGCGTGCCTCCCAGAAACCTTTCACATGGTATGCACAACTGAACCACACCAACATCTCATCTCATGCCAATAACGACTCTGCATCAACATTCTGTGAAGTGTTTCAGTCAGACTGCTGCATTTCTGTTCTTTCCTGAGTTTCCCTTTTTAAAAATGAATCAACACAGTGCCCTGCCATCAAGACAGAGCAGCAACGACAGTGACAGCCAAATAGTAAATAGTCCATAACAATAAAAGCTACAAATAAACCTATTTGAAGTACTGACTTAAAGGGAAAATCTAGCTCACAAATATTTTATGCTGGTTCCATTTCTAATCATTTTACTCTCACAATCACTACAACTAATCATTACCCGCCCTTGGTTAAAAGTTTAAAAAATATGTAAATATACCCCAGCATAAGAAATGGCAGACGTCCAGTTTCTGCATTTTGAAAAGGTGGTCACCCTACAAGTACTTGAAAGTTATTAGCAAGGCTTAATCTTCATACTTAAATAGTAAGTAGCAGGGTTCCAGTGTACTCGAGTTCGAGATCAGGGGTGTGTCCTATGATCACTGCTAGAAGAGCGATTTAAAAAGAAAAAATCCAAGTGCTCTGGCTTTTGTGTTCCATACAACATCATGGGTTGTTATTGCCGTGTTACCGGTTTGGCAATGTGAGGCGGGGGATTAACGATACCCAGACTTTTTTATACACAGATCAGTCGTTTGCTACAGCACTTCTTTGATCATTAATGCTTTTCCTGAATTCTTCACCACAGAACGTCCAATTACAGCCTAGTGCATAGGTTAAGGTAGCTGATTAGATTGAATCGCTGTGATTTTTTCAGCTCTTTTTAAATATAAAATAGCTATCTCTGTGTAGATTTCTATTTCAGATGTTTCAAAATGAGTATGAGTAAAGGGTAGCTAGTTTTTGCTTAAGAGGTTTTTACACGCCACTTCTCATTTGCGCTGTAAAGGGGCTGCAACGTAACATACGTTTTCGCAGGCATAACACAGCTCTAGCTATAAAATTATTATTGAGTGAAAATTATTAATTATCCTCATATGCAATGTGGTGGTCTGGCCATTACAGTTAAATAAAAGAGCAGCCATGATGCATGATTCCAGAAAAAAAAAAAAAATCAAGATATAGCTACTGTAAGACTTAAATTATGAGTGTTTAGCTGGGTGGTTTTCATTTCTTCCTGCTCAGTGGAATGTCTTTCAACCATCAGCTTTTACTTTGTTCCACCTGGTATTTGATTTTGAGGGATTATAAGAAAGTGAGTGATGGGAGTTTAACTTTGCAGATTTCTTAGATCCACTGTCAATGAAATGGAAAGCACCAGTTACAATTATCTGCACCTGGGGAGGAGGAGGTGGAGGGGGATGGGGGGGTGATACGTGGGGCTCATTTTGTGACATAAAAAGAAAGACAAAATTGTTGTTTATAAGTTAAGATATTTCAAGCAGTTTAACTGAAAGAGCCAGTGGTGTACCTACCTTTTTCAAAGTATGCCTTAATACTATTTAAAATTCCTACTGGAAATGTAAAATTCCTGTACGATAGTAAAGTTTAAAACAATATTTTCATAGCTATTAAATGGGATCAAGGTGTTAAAGTATTACCAGATCTTCTTCTTCTTCTTCTTCTTAGTAATAATAAATTGTTTTTTATATAGATTTTTTAGCAGTAGGTATATATTGGAATTGTTTAACAGTGTACATTGCATGTATTATTTCCGTTGTGAGAAGGTAGAGAGTAGAATCATATACAGCAGAATCACAATGAAATATCAAATCTTGCATGTGTAACGGGCTAGTGTTGTGTGATACACTGCCGTTATGCATTCTGTCCCTGATCGGTGAGATGTGAGATGTGGTTAAAAGCTCTAAAACGATGAATGCAGATGGGCATTGTGGTTAAGACGCTCGTGCACAGTGTTACAATGCTTCAGTTTTTACTTAAATCCATGTAATGCATTACTGTTGTTCATCCCTAATCATTTCCATCTCCAAAGTGGAATGACTTGTTAATTTTCATTTCATCAACATGACTGCAATTGTCCCCAATTCATCTGCCAACATATGTATTACTTTTATTATTTTTACATATTGACATGAATAGAGTTTAATTCATATGAAAGGAATGGAAATGCTTCCAAAGAAAGAGTACATATTTGCAAAACAGAATATTGTGATATCAAACCAGTCCACAGCTCTATGTGTGTCCTAGGTACATAATATTGCACAATGCATTGTGGGGATTGTAAAGCATCAATACTCTATCTATGCACCACACCACTTGAACCTAAAGCGTTCATCGCTTTCCTTTGCAACATTGTTTTGAAATATTCCTTTAACTTGCATTATAACTCACGGTAAAGAAAAAATACTTCAGTCAGAGGCTGCCTACTTCAGTGTGAAGGAAACAAAGCAATAGAGGAACGATAGAACTGAATCAAGTGAAGGTTACAGATACAGTATGTGCCTATAGATTTTCATAACAGTGGTGAAGGATATGTTCCCATCTCTGAAGATATAATTTAATTTCTACATTTAAAGCAATATGAAAATGAAAAGCACATAGCAATAGTACAGTCATCAGTAATCCTGACCCAAATCATGTGGCATTTGCTCCATGGCATAGTTTTTTTCTAATTATCAATAAATATTAGTTTTGTGCTAAATTACTTTGCTTATTTTTAAATGTTTAGATTGTTTGTTTGTATTTGGCTACCTTATATTGTGGAAATATACTTGGAATGTTGCAATTGGAATTGTTTTGCGTTTTTCAGAAATAAACTAGAGTGTGTTATTCTAGGTACACTAGCAGTATTAGGTTAAATGCATGAAACAAACAGGTGGACTTAATAAAATGTAACCTACAGCCAGAAGTGGTTATTTATGAATTGTAATTCAGACTTTTTAAAGATGTAATTTAAATGTTTATTTTAAATTGAAAATTCAATTTAGTTACTAAAGAGGGTTGGGTTTATTGTTAGTTGAAGGCTGAGGTATTACTTTGGCTTAATTTACCTACAGCAGTCCTTTCCTTTTATACAGTATGGTACATGTCACTGATTTGACAGCAATATAGCAAGAATGTTTTATTGGTTTCATACTGTATTTAGCTTTATAATACTGAGGGGGTGGAGTGGTGGTCTGAATTGCTGTAGTCCAGAACTGAGTTGCGTGTAGATGAGCAGTTGTACTCTGTGCCCAATTGCAAATGAACATCTGGACTGAATATTGGTTCCATGTGTGAAAATGAGATCAGCCCAAATAATGACCAGAATCAATCAGGCTTCAATGTAAAAGTAATGTACACTGGTACTGATTTGTTAGACAGCTAAAATTGGCAGCACCTTACATAATTAGGCAGCAATTGGCTGAGATTAGACTGGCTCCAGACCCTGACCAATCATTAATTTGAACCCCCAAATATTTGGAAAAGTAAAATCAGCTGCAAGTTATTTGTCAGGAGCCCCCCTTTCAGACGAGGCCTAATTGTTTTTGACAAACAAGCAAGTTTGTGGCCTAGTCGTTTTATACAGGAAGACATGAATTCTTTGATCCGTACAATATTCTTCAGCTGAGCCTTGGAGCTATTTACTGAGGAGATATATTTTGTAACTGTTCCTGCATTAAAAAAAAGAAAAGTTGAGTTGGGGGGGGGGGGGAACAGTTAACTGAATAGTTTCTGAATCTTGATTAAATGAGATGTCTACAAAACCTTTTCTTTGTAATTAGCTTTTTTATTATTTCAGTCCTTAACTATTGTTTGAACAAATAGTTGACTTGTTTTTGTTTTATTTGTAGTTATAAGCAAGGAATTAATATGAGCACAGTATAAATTGTTTATCTCTAATACCACTGAAATCAAATGTGCTTTGAAATTGCCTTTTCTCACAGCTAATAACCCCTGAATCACTTATTTGTGCAGCCAGTTTAAAAATCTTTTTTTTTTGCTTGATAGTGAGTGGAATATAGATAGATATGTGAATGATAAAACATTGTTAGGGCTAATAAAACTTTAAATAGTAATTTCTATACTTGAATTAAAGCTATTACATTGGGGTTCTAAGATTGGTTGCTAGTAAATCAAGTAAAACATATGGAAATGCTTCAATTGATTTGGGATTGCACTTAATTTTATTTAATATAGAATAGTTCCCTAACTGAATTTCCAGGTAAGGCTGGGTAATAATATGCTGTTTGATGTGGTGTTTACTAAATGCATTTAGTACAGTATTATGGATATAAATGATAGCATTCTGTACTGAATGTCAGCTCTCAGTTGACAATGTAACTGTACTAGAAAAAAACATTACTGAAACATTACGTGCAATATGGATTACTGCCAAAGTATAGAAATGCAAGCATTGATGTTTAGCAAAAAATCTACTTTGACATATTTTATAATTTAGGCTTTTTAGCCTAAAGTATACAAGGAAACACACCTTCTGTATCATTCATAACAGCTCCTGAATCCAGTTTCAGCAAGATTTTAGGGAGTTGTAACAGCCAGGTAATATTGTTATCTCTTTGTTAATGTCTGTTTTCTATTCTTCTGCCCTGCTTTCTTTGGAAAAGGGCCCATAAAACAAAGTATTAAGAAAACACACTTCTGCACTGGAATGTGTATATTAGCTGTAGATTATTTCCTATTAGCAGATTAGCTGGAAGGATATTGGCTCGGAAAGGTCTTGGAGAGTATTTTGCTTTGTAAACTAATTCAAGCCATGGGAGAGGAGAGCCGCCATGAAAGGAAAGAAGAATAAGCTTCTGTTGCCATCGAAACCAGAGTTCACAGTGACATTGTTTACTATGGTAGTGAAGAATGAGGTGCTGCAGCAAAAGCTATGGCTTTGTTTAATCAAACTATAGAGCTTCTTTCTAATGAGATGTAACAGCCATCAATAAAAGCATTACGTCATAAAAAGAAAAAAGGAATCTGGACCATTACGGTGGAGACGAAATTCATATTCTGGTTTCCGTATTGCTTTATTTAAAAAAATATACACATTTTGTTCAGACAAAAAGCTTTTGCAGATCAGAAATGTATTTTCTAACCCCATTATTTAGGAGATCTGAATTAAATATCTGAAATTGCTCAACAGGCTGGAGTTAAGAGCGGTTATGGGTTTATGTTGTACTGCAGGAGCCCTTCAGCTCATGATAGTTTCATATTGTTAGTTATTTAAAAAAAATGTTATGCACTGCACTGGTCTAGACATGTTTCCATACTGACAAAAAATAGATGCTTGAATGGAACAATGTTAAATTGTGAAACATTGGTTGCTTTACTTGGCCACTGAAGATGTTAACCAGACGCTTTCTTCAAAATCCTTCTCGATATTATAAAATAGGTCAATCCCTATGGTATATATGTGAATGTGTTTGCTGCCAGACTTCAATGCCCAATTATTGTTTGCACATTCTCTGCTTTAACAAACACTGCTGATTCACAGTCAAAACCCTTACTGTACTGTCATGCTAGTTTTCTACAGTAACTGTAGTCACACAGATCATTTTTAAAAAATTTTCTTTGCATTTTCATATGATCAGAAATGCATATTATTTGTTCTTCCATAAGTGTATGTGAAACATTATCACAGACACATATGCTGATATAAATTTTATATTAGTAAACCACCTAGACGTTTTTACTGCCACTGTAGCTGGTGGTGTGCTGGTTTTTAGTTGGATGTGCTGGTTCTGAAAGCTGGTTAAGCAGGCACAAGAATGTACAAAAGGGTCACTGCTACTCACACTCTGAAGTATTCTTTTGAAGTGTATTATAAATGTTATTTGAAGCTATATCTGCGGTTGTTAAAATATTTTTTTACTCCACAGTTTTCATCATTTCTTCTGAAAGTAAGCCCCAAAAAACAGATTTAATTTAAATGCTTTAAATACTGGATGCGAGCGACCGAGCGAAGCAAACAAAGTCGCCAAATGTCAATCCACACCAGACGCGACTTGGAAACGATCCAAAAGACTGGAAATAAATACATGACCCGCCCATGCATTCCTAACGGAGATACTAGAGATGGGCTGTCCCATTACAAAACAGGTCTTGTTTTGATAAACGGTTACCACCCTGACCTCCAGCAACTCTGTTGAAAAATAAAGGTTGGACTTGTAAAATCTATAGATCAATAGAGTATCTTTAGAGTTATTGAACATCCCTAAATATCCAACAGTTTTATTGTTATCAATATTATTACTAGTAATTGTACAGTTGCAGCTGTAGAATTTTTTTTATTATTTCGTGGTACCAGTAGTCGTAGTCGTAGTCTGATTTGAAGCCTGGTACATCTGTCAGAAGACAGCTGGACAATAGTAGTATAGTTGAACTGATATTTTCAACAAAATTATTTTATTGTAATACATTTATATATACAACTTACTGCAATCTCAATTGTGTTTCTTTACAAATTCCATCTTTGATCCTTTTTGTTTATTAACTTTTTAAAGTATTTTAAAGTGCAACATTATTATTATTATTATTATTATTATTATTATTATTATTATTATTATTATTATTATTATTATTATTATTATTATCTGTGTTATTATGCACAGGTCACCACTTGTATTATTATTTACTTTTATTTAGTTTTTCCTTTTAAAACAGTCCGGTGAACTTGACAGAAAATACTTTATAAATATGGCTCGTAATTTTCAAAACTATGTATGAGCTTGGTAATGTTGGGATGTGTCACATAGAATACAAACGTGTTGCTGGCTTTGTTTTACAACATGTAGAATAGTAGGACCTCAATATATGCACCACCAACAAGCCACAAGGATGTCTTTGTAGTTGTTCATTTTGCAATCGTATAATAATGGATACTACTGCACCTCATAAATTAACTTTTCGTCGTCCATGATTAACTTGTTTTGAGGTGTGCCGTGTTTTGAGGCGTGTCAAGGGTGTTAACCTTGCTTCTAATTGGTCAGTTTCATTCCAGTTGCACAATGAAAAAAAAAATAGAAACAAATTCTATTTTAGCGACGTGAACTTTTCTCAAAGCGACGTTGCTCGCTGCTGGAGTGGACACTCCCATGTGACTGCAGTGACTAATTTATTCGCTCGCATCGCTCGTGTACAGTGTGGATGCAGCTTTACCGTAGTAGTGCTTAGATATATTCCCTACTAGCTGTTAAAGGAACATTTTCTTTCTCTGATATGGATTGTAGTACATTGGTGTATTGCTTGATTTTATATCTGGTCATACAGGGAGCTACATTTCAGATATACTGTATAACCTTATGGAAGCTTTAATTTCTTTCCAGTTCATTTTTGATTGTAATATTTTTGTAGTACAAGGGGATATCAAAGCACTAAATTGTATTTTTGGTTTTGCAACTTAAATAAAACAATATGGGACAATTCGTATCCCCAAACGCCACAGTGCGACTGCAACTCGTTTTTCCACCAGTTTTTTGCACTCCAGGAAAATGTCTCAGTAAATGACAAAGACGCATATACGACTCCTTAGACATGCGTACATGTTTAATTCAGTCATTTGGAGACCACTCAAGTCAACTCAATTTCCACCAGCCTTCTGGTCGAAAGATCATCCTAATGTTATGATCTATCGTCATGGTTCTGCAGATCATCACCACTGTATTTAGTAATGCAGAAAAAGCAAAATGCCGTCTCCACTGGTTTTGCAGAAAAGCCGAGCTCTCTCGATTTATGTATTGTACTTTCTTCCAAAAGCATAAACAAAAACACAGCCTCCATGCTGCCGCCACACAAACCTAATGAATGTCATGTAATGATGGTCTGAGTTCAGGTGTTAGTTTAAACAGGGAGTGCACTCAATTCAGTAATGAAAGGCGTGTGTGTACAACAAACAACTATAGAGAGTGCAGTTTGTTAATACGGTTGTTGCGCAAACCACAGTGTGTGTGTACAAGGCCTTAGTGAATACCCCATTTGGATAGAAGACTACAGTAAAAATAATAATTAAGATATTCAAATGTAAAAAAAAATAAATCAATAAAATTGCATATTGCAAACAACACACAGCCATAGATTAATAATGTACTTAGTCCATTAATGACAATACTTTGTTATTCTCATTGAATTTGAACACCTTCAGGGGCATGTAAACTGTAGGCTGTATAATTTAAAGATAAAATTGTCAACTGGAACAAGCTAATTCAGTATTTAGCCTGTATACGGTACCTGTGTTGGCTTGTATTCTTTCTATTGAATAACCAGTTAATTGTCATTGATTTGCAGTGTAATACTTAGACAGGAGTTATTTATGTGTTTGATCATTTATTCTTCCCTTTTTATTGGTGCATTTGACATTACACATCAACCTGGTTTAGTCATCAAGTTAATGAAGTAAGAAATGGGACACTGCAGATTTAAGTACACAGTCATATGTTTGCCACTAGAGGTGCAATGGATTTGTGAATAAATCTTAGTTGTTTTTTTTTTTTAAATTTGGCAATCTATATTTATAACCTCCCTATCAAAAAATATGACAATTCAGAATTGACAAAAATGCAATGACATTATTTTGTATCACTTTAAATTTGTGGATAACTGTATGGTGTTTGGGAAGCATTGTTGTGTATGTAATGGATTTTCTTAGAGCATTACTTGTATTTCCAGTGATTAATATTCCAAAAGAGAAATGCATTAAAGGGCTGATGCCAGGACTTTCTTATGTGCGTCTGTGCTTGAACTGTGTGTGCAAACTTTGTTGAACTGTATGGAAGACAATCAGGGTCAAAAACGCGTTATTTAGTACGCGTTTCAAATATTTAGTACATGTATTGATTTGGACCAATCAGAATACATAAAATACTATGTGTTCTAAATAAATGTAAATGAACTATGCATTTTCTATGTAGTGGCTGATGATTTTACAGTAGTACCTACGTAGGGGCTGGTCATTTTACAGTCATGCAGCGTAATTACAAGAGTAGCAAATTACCTTTGGAATTTCAGACATGAAATGTGCTTAAAAAAAAATCAAAAACAAGGAAAATTGCAAATCATGGCGGTAAGAGATTTTGTTCTACGGTGCAAATATAGATTTGCTGAGTGTTGCCGACTTCTTGAGACAGACAATGTTGACCATGACATGTGACAATGTACACAATATATATATTTTTTTATTTTATAATTATATTTATTTCAGTTTTACACAAAAATATTGAGTTACCATAGCTAATATGAGATTCAATGTCAGGTCTTTCAACACTTGTTTAAAATTACATATTAGTTACAGTGGGGTTACCACTGAATTAAAGTGATTTCTAAGGCTTTGAAATCGCAGGTTGATGCTTGTCTCGGAGGATCCGGGTCTATCCATGTTTCAGTAGACTTTACCCAATGCCAAGTCCATATACAACCACGAAATTGGGCAGGAATGGCAGATGTAAGGCGACTTTTAATTGGATCATTTACTACACCCACTATTTTCTTTAAATTCATTGGTTCTCATTTCTTTGTCAGTGATCTGATTGGCCATATTAGTATGTGTAATACTTAGAATTACAACACTTACTAATATCAAATTAGAATGTGTAGTAAATATTTGAAGCCTGTACCAAATAAGGCGTTTTTGACCCGGATGGCCTTCCATAGAACTGTGCTACTGCAGTGCACTCTGTAAATCATGAGCAGGACTGATTGCATGACCCCACAGCTGTGCAGTTCGCAGGTCTGCAGCCTTATGTTTTACTATTTAGGACGAGTCTACTCTGTAAATGTTTATCATGTTACTATTTACTTCCCATCTCAGCATAATTATGTGTACCATTTAAAATGTTTACAACATCAAAAACACTAACCTCAAGAAAAACCTATAATAACTAACAATGATACGTTTTTTTATTAAAGCCAGCATACAATTATCCAAAGGAACTCGGTATAACTTTCTGTGGCTTTGCATTTTCTGTAGACTTTTTTTTTAATCCTTAATTTTTCTTTTTCAAGTAAGAAATGGATACATTTTTTATACAAATATAAATGTTGTGCTTCACTGATTGGTATTCAATTATACGATGAGTTGAAAACTGCAAAGTTCATGAGCAGCACAGAGCACTCTGAGCAGAGCTCTCCATACAGTGGGCAGAATCGCCAAACGCCTGCTTCACCCTCCCTCATATCAGAGTGGACTTCCACGCAATCGAAATCACGCATACGTACAGGTGTCTGATCATTTTGAAACTAGACTGTAACCTTTGAGCTGCAAAACAAAAATGAAACATTTATGAACAGTCGTTTAGCGATAATATATAATAACCGTTAAAAATCAATTCAAGATGTGTTTCATTTTTATTTTTGCATTTCTGAGTCATCCTGCGTACCCCCTATGACCCTTAGAAGTACCCCCAGGAGTACATGTACCCCGGGTTGAAAAACTAGCGCAATGGCAATTCAGTGTCACGTCAATGGTACTGTACTTAGCTGAGCAGCAACAATGAGCTAGAATGCAGCCCTTGAAATTCAAACAAGTCATGTACTCTGTACTGGGTTTCAAACAAGCCCCAATTAGCCCCAATATTAGGAATTTGAGAAATCAGGCTCATGTTAAATACATTGTTCTTCCCTTAGCTGCATGAACAGCTCATATTAGTAAACCCACAGACTCAGTCAGGTGAGACTTATGGAACCACAGTGGTAATATTTTGACATTCCAGTGTCATCACAAATCCTTTTAGTGCAAGGTGCATTGCATGTTCACAAGATTGTACACCGTAAGGTGTTATTGCCATTATAATTCCAGAGGAATTGAAGTATTGCAAGAAAAGAAAACTTGAATGAGATCCAACCAGCTCTTCGTGGAATCTTGTTCAGAGAATCGGAGTGCTGTCTTCCACTCCAGAAATGTTACAATGTGGCCTAACCGTTCAGGGTTATATAATGATGTGTGCTTTTGTGCCATATTCCAAAGGTACATTTAAGGTCAACCATGTATTTGGAAATTCCTTTATAAACATTTTAGATAATCCATTCCTATCTATCTTTGGTAATATAAAACACCTGTCTAAGGAGTCATCAGTACCGATATCATGTGAAGTCAAATTAAATCTGCTTAGGTAGGAGTAAATTACTTAGATAACTGTTCAGCTGAACACATCAGTACATTCAGCCTGACATTATAACAAGTACCCTGCCAATGACAATTCAATTTTCACAGGTCAAGGAAATGACTATAGACGTTTGTCAATAGGATGGCATGTGTCAGTACCTTGAGAGGTGCAGTAAAAACAACATCACAAACGTGCATTAATAAGGTGGCTTGCAAACAGCAAGGCGGCAGTGCCAGAAAACATTAATAAGAAAATATTACAAAAGTCTGTACACATCTGAAAAAGATCACATTCAAAAAAATGCCTCCAGCAATACTTTTTATTATTATTTATTGTTTAGCCTTGGGTTTTTGGGGTTTAAATGGAGGCCCATTCATTCTAACCATTAACAAAGTCAGTAAATCTATGGCCAAATAGTGTTTCAATGACCAACCTGTAGGTAGTGACATCTATTGTGTGTGTACTGTAGACATAAATACAGAGTCCAGTGAGAAAACAAAACTAATTTATGAGAATGTGAACAGGTTGGCTTTGTGATGACGTCAGACCCGAAAGGAAATCCAGAAAACAGTATTATGAGTAAAGCGCTGCTCTGCAGATTTATTTAAACAAAACAAAGATTTAAACAAAACAGAAACACTGAACAAACAAAATGGCACGCTGGCCAAAATAAAGACAGACAAACAGTGGACGAACCCAAACAAGTATCATGTGGGTCATCCTGTACAAATAGCAATTGTTATATTTTAGATTTAAATTCTTTCTCCTCTCTCTCCCATTCTCCACTGCAAACACCCAACCCTGAGTGAAAGATGTGTGCCTCTTTTATGCAGCTGTGTCTGGCTTGATTGCTTGTTAAATCATTCAATTGAGCAGGCACAGTGCACGTGAACTAATTGTGCACTCCCCGTGCCCCCATACAAATACCCACTTTAATCTACACAGGAAGTGCAATCCCTGTGCCCAAATACAAATGTACATTTTAAATCACCTGTGCTACATAATCCACACTCCGTGCACCACTACATACATACATATAACAGACAACATACAACATAAAACACATAATACGCACAGGGGCGGGGCACCCTGCCACAGAGGACAATAATAAAGTGCACTGCATCAGCCTGTTCTGATATATACTTCTGATATATACTTCATATATCTAATTCCAACTGGTCATAAGAAGATTGTCATAAATGTTCTGAAACACACACCTTCTGCTTTAACATTAACTTGTGATGTCCAATACTATTTTTTAATATAGTTAAAGGGATACAATATATCATCTACATTTTCTTATTAATATTTATCTATGTGGTCTATCATTACCAAGCTTGCAAACTATTCCAGCAAAAATGTTTAATTTCTGAAGTGAGGGGATTTGAAAAGGTTACAAACTCACAGTGGCCATAGTTTCTGAGGGGGCAAAAATTACTGTTACACACCCCAGTGATCATTTCTAAAGTGGTAGAAAGTTGTAGGGATAGTTAATATGCATGGTAAATATATGAGTACAACAGAGAATGACAAGGAACTAACTATTATGTGGATGGTACAGTATTAAGTTTTCCTTTTAATGCCAAAAAAACCCCTGCAATATAGCTTACATATTTCTAGGATTTTCTGCAATGAGAGAACATCAGCTTACCTCAGCTGTACCTCATAATTAGAAGAAGACAATGAACATGTCAGATTACATTATATGAAACATCTGTACATTTCTGTCTTTATTTGGTCCCACTCATCGTCTTTCTCACCAGTGAAAAGTGTTCCTTTCTTTTTCATACGCCACAGTAAGTTTGATATCCGATCTGTTAGAAGCAATACTTAATCTTCTGTCTGGCTACTACCTGATACACACCCTGGTATACAGTACTATGGACTTTAAAGCTAAAAAATATATGACAGGTGGACAAATTAATTATTTAAAACATGGAAAAAACAGTTTTGTATGGAGACAAATCAGTTATCGTCATATGTTAATTATAATGTTGTTTGTGTCTATCTAAACTGATGCACACCTTAATCAAGTATTGAAAAGTATTGAAAAAACAAACAAAACTTCAATACAAAAGTATTGCAAGTCCTTGGTGGGGAGTGTGGAGGTGGATGAAATATTGATGAATGTATTACCAATCAGGCTTTGATCTTTTTTACAAGAACAGATTGTCCATCTGTGTTAATGCCTAAACCCTTTTGTGCTGCTAAGATTATGCATAATTCCGTTCTTGTTTTGTGGAAAACAAAGTCATTTGCTCATTGATTTTTAATAAGCACCTGCTTATTAAAACATAGAACACATAGTGTACAGGTTAGAGCCAAAAGCTACCCTAATGTGTTTGACACAATTTTAATTGGAGGTTCAATTATTATTTAATACAGTACACAGAAAATCCCCATCAATCCATAACAGTAGACAGCAGAGATACTGTAATACAGTTTCAACAGTATGCAGCTATTATATGCCGCCTTGAAAAATTAAAGCTGTTGAGCAAATAGCTTACTAACAGCAAAATGAAAAAAAATCTGTGCTGCTAGGCCACCGAGTAGCATACAGTCTTGATGTGTTTACAGCTATCTGAATTAACTTCAGGGTTTAAAAATTAGGATCCAGTCATTCAAATGAGCTGCTCAGAACACTCTCAATTACCCATCAGTTAGATGATTCATCTGTGGATTCAGTTCTATTAAGGTTCAGCATACATCTGATCTTTGTTCCATGGGGCCAGCATTAACGAGACTATATATTCAGTACATCACACAGCTTCAAATGGCAGTACAGTACATATTTATGCCCTTTGAAATTTTTGAAATCATTCTCAGTGGTTCTCTTTCTCTCATACTGAGACATATTTTTGTCTTCTTTTAAAGGCCTCTGCCTTACTGAGAGAATGCATTTGTTATTTGACCATTTGTCTGTTGTTCCAGATTCCAGAAAAGAGACAAATCCTCCATTACACCTATAGTTTTGCGTAGACTCATATGGCACCTACAGCAGTTGTGGTTTTCTTGAATAAAAAAAAATCACAGACAAGTGGTCAAACAACAAGGTTTTCTGTAAACAAACACAGTTAAACAGAGCTACAGAAAAACAAATACATCTCAGCTTTGGGACAGTAGAACTTGGAGCCTCTCATAGTAATCAAAATCATCATTTAAAAAATGGTTAAAAGAACCCCAGCAACAATTAAAATGGTTTTAGAAGCTATGCCATAAAGTACCAAGTTGTCAAACATTTGGCTTAATCTGATATCCATACTTGTTGGGGGCTGTCAGTCAGCTCCTTTTCTTTAAATACATATTTAGGTATAATTCTCTGTAATGTATTATCTGTTGCCTGACCCTGAAGCAACACCAAATGTTGCCAAATCCTGTATTTGTGTCTCTTCATGCTTTGTGCAAAGCTGTGAACAAAGCTGAGCCTTGTCTAGCAGAACCTGAGGTGGAATGTACTCTGAGGTTTTCAAAGTAATGAAATTGTTCAAATTTATTATCCACTACTTGTATATTTCTTGAATCTTCAGATATCTTCCTTAGAAACCTATTTTGATTGGAAAGCAGTGAAACCTCTACGTTTATAGCTGCAGCAGGGAGTTGAAAGGCTGAAGATTTGTTTTTTAAAGATTGTTATAAAAAAACAAAAAACAACCTTGTCTGCAGTGTAAACATGAGTTGAATTTTCCTCCAGTGATGGAAAATAGAACCATGTTTATTTTTAAAAATGGAAGCTGTCCTTACTAGCATAATGCTTTTTTAATGTATTTTTTATTTGGGTCCTCACATGTGAGCTCTGATCTATTGTGGTATATAGTTTGTATGTTGTTACTGTTCTTGTTTATCTAGGTGTTTTTGACTCTTTGTTTGTTAACTTTGTTAGCAAAATGTCTTATTTAAAAAAAATAAAACAATTGATCACAAAAAAAAAAACCTCCTGTTCCCCTAAAGGGGGAGTCTCCAAGAGACTTTTAAAGATTAATTAGAACCGTACAACACATCCATTTCCAATCTGAAATAAAATATCAGAAATGCATGAAAGGTCATGAGCACTCGCAAAGGTTCAGGAATGTTCAGAGGTTTTATATTTTTGTTTTTTGAAGTTATAACAATAGTAACATTAACAAAAGCTAGTTGAAATTCTTTGGTGTGTGCATTTTGCTAAAAGGTAATGAGCGATTCCCTAGAATGATTTTACCTAATAGACCTTTAAAAAAAAAAAAAAAAAAAAAGATTTGGTGGCCTATTGACCATTAGCTGCTTATTGAAAAATATAAAAGTTTAATGCACAATACAGTTAATAAACTCTGCCTTCTTTCAGGTCAGTTGTGAGTTGTTATATATTTTAATGTTTTAATTAGTGCCAACAAATTTGGTCTTGTTTCTTTTTAAGATGGCAGCTGGTGCTATCATTTAAAGCTTGAATAACTACAATCTTTTCTGCCTCTTTGATCTAGAAAGGCTTTTCAATAAACACAGGGGATTATGGGTTTCATTCTCAAAAGATATCTGAGTGGAACATTTAATTCGGAGTCGTGTTCCCCCTGGGAAGACATAATTCACAGTGATTGCATATGACCTGACAGAGGGACGGAGAGGGTGGATTGAAGCCATCTGAATCAAGGACAGAGCATGTTGTTGACGTAAGGCCAAAGGGTTCCTCTCTGATATTATATAGCATTTTCAGAAATACATAACAAAACATTAAAAGAGCAGCAAGCAAGCTTAAGAGAAGTCATTCTTTTTTTTTTTGATTATTGATAATACTTGAATGCAATCCACTACAGTATGCTGGATGGTATTTGTATAAAAATTTCATTTTTAAAAGGGATACGCACTTAATACAGGGATTATTTTACTTTGTTTAAAAGGTACAAAAGGCTTAATGTCTTTTTACGCATAAGTTTGTGTACGTAACACTTACATTTTTAGGTAAATCTTGATAACCGATATCCAATTGTAATACAACTTAATATAGTAATTTCTTAGCTGAGGTTATTAGGGTATTTTAATCTATTGTTTTGAGTTTGTGTTGATTTCACAGTACTAACACCTGATTGGTGGAATCTTACTACAATTAAGGGAAATTTATATGAGGGGAACTTTCATATGTTTTTGTAAATCCACTACCATCAAAGCATCTTCAACTGCTCATACCCCACAGACCTTTTGGCATGTGTACTTCATATTTTAAATGTTTTGACTCGCTAGGCAAAATATAAGGGTACCCTTCACTTTAACCTGTTAACTAATATACAGTGCAGTGAAAAAGTATTTGCCCCCTGTCTGATTTTCTACATTTTTGCATATTTTTGACACTGAATGTTATCAGATCTTCAACCAAAACCTAATATTAGATCAAAGGGACCCTGAGTGAACAATTAACACACAAATTTGATACATATTTCATTTATATTAAAGAAAGTTATGCAACACCCAATGCCCCCGTGTGAAAAAGTAATTGCCCCCTTAGACTCAATAACTGGTTACACCACCTTTAGCAGCAATAACTGCAACCAAATGCTTCCTGTAGTTATTGATTAGTCTCTCACAGCGCCGTGGAGGAATTTTGGCCCACTCTTCCATGCAGAACTGCTTCAACTCAGTGACATTTGTGGGTTTTCGAGCCTGAACTGCTCGATTCAGGTCCTGCCACAACATCTCAATGGGGTTTAGGTCTGGACTTTGACTAGGCCATTCTAAAACTTTAAATTTCTTGCTCTTCAACCATTCTGATGTAGACTTCCTTGTGTGTTTCGGACCATTGTCTTGCTGCATGACCCAACTGCGCTTTAGCTTCAGCTCACGGACGGATGGCCTGACACTCTCCTGTAGAATTCTCTGATACAGAGCAGAATTCATGGTTCCTTCAATGATGACAAGACATCCAGGTCCTGATGCAGCAAAGCATCCCCAAACCATGACACTACCACCACCATGCTTGACCGTTTGTATGAGGTTCTTACTGTGGAATGCAGTGTTTGGTTTTCGCCAGAGATAACAGGACCCATGTCGGCCAAAAAGTTGACTCATCTGTCTTTTGACTCATCTGTCCATAGAACATTGTTCCAGAACTCTTGAGGATCATCCAGGTGCTTTTTGGCAAACTTGAGACGAGCATTCTTGTTCTTCTTAGTGAGCAATGGTTTCCGCCTTGCTACTCTGCCATGAATCCCATTTTTTCCCAGTGTCTTTCTGATGGTGGAGTCATGAACACTGACCTTAGCCGAGGCGAGAGAGGCCTGCAGATCCCTGGATGTTGTTCTAGGGTGCTTTGTGACTTCCTGGACAATTTTACGCCTTGCTCTTGGAGAGATTTTGGCAGGACGGCCACTCCTGGGAAGATTCACTACTGTCCCAAACTTTCTCTATTTGGACAATATGGCTCTGACTGTGGTTCGGTGGAGCCCCAGAGCCTTAGAAATGGCTTTGTGACCCTTTCCAGACTGATAGGCATCAACCAAAGTACTCAAACAGCTGACCCTAATTATCCCTTTAATTGGGTTGAGTTAACTACGGGGGGCAATAACTTTCACACCTGAAGATTGCATGTTTGATTACCTTGCACACCAAACAAATGAAAGAAGCACCAAACTTTGGTGTCATTTTTTCTCTTAGACTCCCTCTATATACTACTACAACCCACAAAAAAATCTGACCAAATACAATGTGAAAAAAGTGCAAAAATGCAGAAAATCAGACAGGGTGCAAATACCTTTTCACTGCACTGTAGCTGCCATATTGTAGTGATTAACAGTGTTGTCTGGTAAGTGTATACTCAAACTGCACTGTAGTGTACCTTGGCGTACTTCACAGTTTTTATAGTACCATGGTACTTTTTATGTCGGTTGTGCACAAAGCCAGAAGCCATCAATCTAAATTTCCTTTGATATCTTAGGGTTTAATAATAGGTATTAACAAGGTTTTATGTTTGGGAGGTCAGGCTTGGTTTTTTGTGCTAAGACAAATGGTTTAAAATAGCAGGTGCTGTGTAATAGTATGCTTTGAAAAATAATATTCAAATAAAAGTAACTTAGACAAACTGATGACTGTAGCAATTGAAGAAAGCCCACTTGTAGGTAATTGTCACTGATATGCTCCAGTGCAAAAAAGTTGTTTGGGATGTACCATGTAACTCATCTGTTTTGTGCTACTAACAAAACTACATATGCATACAATTGAGAAGAGATTTGGAATGTCTGCTTGATTAAAAAATTAGCAGTGCTATACAAATATTAGTCTGTTTTTGTATTGTATATTCTTTTTCATATAAATGATGAATGATCCACTAAACTGATGCATTACCATTTTTAAAGGTTTAATCCTTAACAACCCTAATAAAATAATTGGGTACTCCTAAATAAAAAGAAATACAAATAAAAGCAGTTGAGAATAATTGTTTCGATTGGAGAAACTGGGGTAGAATAATTGGGCACTCAAAATTAACACCTTGATTTTTTCCTTAACTTTCAATGGAAAGTGGTGTCAGGTTTACCTCAAACACAGATCTCCTGCTTGTGTAGTGTCCTTTTGAAAAGGATGCACCTCTTCATCCACAGGTTATGGGGATCACTTATCCAGCTACTTTTGACTCCAGTTTCTTAGATATCCTGCATGAACCACTGTTTATCATCAAATTCGACCAATGCCCAACATCGTCATTCTGGTGGAATAGTTGATTCTGAGACCTTTCCTTTACAGCTTCTTTTACCATAACTGTGAGCTGACAACATGCATTTGTGATAAGATGGATGCCAGGCTTGCTTCGGGATGTTCTCTTTCTGTCTTGCAATACAACATCCTAAGCAGACAAATCTTCACTGATGTATATGCTGTGATTTTGACATACATTATTTATCTATATCTGTATATGTAAATAGAATTTTTTTAGACCAAAAAAGCATGTCTAGCCATATGCAAAATGTGAATCATATACCCGTTATTTGCTGATAAAGCTTTCTTCTGACAGCTCTTTGAACATACACCCACCCCTCGTTATTTCGTCCCTCGCTATACTGCGGGTTCGGATATATCGTGGTCCTGTAGTTGGCTCCCCATTTTTACAGTCTAATTGCGCATGCCTTAGCTGCAATATACAAAGGCAAATTCACTTAGAATTACTGTTAGTTTTATTTCGTACTGTTATCATATAAACACGTATTGCACAATAACACAAAGCAAATTAAATATCTATTTGCTGAGATTTTTATTTTAGCCAACAAGGTGTTCACGTGTGGCAGCAATGCACTGGCAAAAGTCACAGGGCAGTGACGTCAGCTCCCAAGCAACAAGCCTTCTATTTTGGGAATGGATTATTTCAATGCAGCGGGTTTGTGCATTTGAGAAAGGAGAGGAAGACACATGAAAGTAATTGGAGACTTAAGTTGATGAGAAGCAATTACCATTTGCGTACAAATTAAAATGGTGTGCTGCTTTTTATACAAAAAATGAGAAAAAGCGGGTTGCGTAGAGGATTTATGTTGGACCCTGATGCCCTCGATAAAACGAGGGAGTGGTTGTACAGTATTTGTTAGCCTGTTTTTTTTTCTATGGGTCACTCGCTATATCGTGGCCTTCAA
Organism: Acipenser oxyrinchus oxyrinchus; assembly: GCA_030684275.1. Lineage (NCBI taxonomy): Eukaryota > Metazoa > Chordata > Actinopteri > Acipenseriformes > Acipenseridae > Acipenser > Acipenser oxyrinchus. The sequence continues at coordinate 20,167,371 of CM060249.1, read as the reverse complement.
TACATAGCGGATTGATATTGGACCCCGACACCCGCGATATATCGAGTGGGTGGTGTATGTTTTAAATAAAACTGTCGGGCGTTTTCCAGTAACCAGTGTTGTATTACAAAAATGAGTATATTAAAACAAAAGGAAAACATGTTTCAACATTTTTTTATTCCAGCTGGAAATGGAGAAAGACACAGAAAAAGTTCAGTGCCAATACTTTTTTTTTCCAGTGTACACAATGTGTATATGCATGTAATATAGATCTATGAATGCAAATGGCCTTACATTTTATTTATCCTTTCCTTACCGCAAGGTTCACATCAACCCCTAGCGTACCTTGTTACGGTACATGAAAAGGGTGTCCTTGATATTCCCTGTAGCCCAAGTTAAATGACAAAGTAAAATACAATTTTGTGTATTGGTTTCCTGGCTTTCAACTGCTATTTGGCTAACCCCACAAAACGTTTCTTAAACCAGATGTTATAGTGTCTATAAAAACAGTGTATCTCTTCTGTAAAGTGATTTCTGTGTATGGTACATAATCTAATGGCTGTTCATCAGGCTTTGGGGAGTGATTTTTGTTTAGGCTTCTTTCCATTATATTGGGGAAATGTACTCACCAGCACAGTACAGTTGGCAGTTTCATACTTCTGGTAAGTCCTAAGTACCACTGGGCTACTGACCCTCATCCTCAATTGACATGAATTGTTACTAACGCTAGCCAGATACCGATTTGGAAAAGTATTCAGATTGGATGTTGTAAATCCAAGTCAAATTAAATATACAGATGATATTCGATTAAATAACCTTTTTTATTGTAATTGTAAAGGTTTGTGGATCTGCGGTTTGCCTTTTTAACCATGTTTGCTGTTTCTGTTTACGTTATATTTTTCTCAAAACAACACATGATTTATATGTTTAGTTGCTACTTGGATAATAATAATAATAATAATAATAATAATAATAATAATAATAATAATAATAATAATAATAATATATATATTTTTTATATGATATCGCCCAAGGACGTCCTGCAGAATCTAAAGAAAACTAGAACAACCTTCGTTAACAAAGTTTAATTACAAAGAAAAGTAACTGTAACACTAAAGTCATTGAGTGTTCTTTCTGAAAATGGCTCACTAGTGAAAAAATATATTTGAATTTGTTAATAATAGTCCAACACTTTTTTAAAAGGTTTTATATGTCTTAAAATTGCAAGAAGTAACATAGATTGAATGCTAGGGATCCAGATGGTATGTGTTAAAAACCATGTTCCAGAAGTGCTCAGGAAAAGATAAAACAACCAGGAATATGTCAACACGCTGGCACATTAAAGTGGATTTGGATACTTTTATGACAGTGGCCTGTATATTTATCTTAATTCCAAGAACTGAAGAGAGATTAAGCAAATCATAGTTTCAGTATGCTGTCAGCCTAGTTAATATGAACAAAGCCAGCATATGTGCTACACTATGTCAAAGTACAGTACTTCATTGACTTTAGTATGAGTTTCTTAAATGGACAAATAAAGGTTGATAAATGAACAAGAATGCCACAGTTCTGAAATATTACAAAGCAGTGTAGATGTGATGTGGCTTTACTCTTTTAAATAACTCTTTACGTCTCCATGGATGATTACTCTGAATAGCGAAAATGGAGGAAAGCAGAGGAGACTGCAAAGGACCAGTGTACTAGTCAGTAATGTCTACAATACTTTTAAAAAAACATTACATTTTGGTTGTTACAGGAGGGCAATCCGCTAATATATGTGTTACAATAATACATACTTTTCAATCTAATTATATTTTTTGTATTGGCAAAGTAGAGATAAAGAAACCCAAGGTACTTGTGATTATGTAATTCAAATGATAAATTAGGCAATGTCAGTGTACAGTGTAGGATATTCATTTATTAACACACATTGCTGACTGATTTGTTATTACAGTTCCAGATCTTTTGAAAAGATAATGATTTTCTATATACCATACTGACAAACAAGGTAGGTTTTAGAAAATAAAGGATTAACAACAGATTCAGAAAAAAAAGTAGATTGTATCTTTTAAAATGGTGCCTGATAGATTATTGAGGTTGCTTGCTTTTCAGATCTGTTCATGTCACAAATTGTTTAAACATCACATTTTTTTTCGGCAGTGATAATTATATCATGAAATTTTTATAAGGCAGCCTGCTGTAATTATTTAGATAAAAGACATGCTGGTCCCCTGGTTCCAACGAGTATTCATATAATACATCTATGCCCTACAGAAAAAAGAAGAAAAAAAAAGCCAGGGAAATGCTATCTCATATATTTAAATACCTGTCAGGTGACTATCTAATTTTACAGGCAATTTAGTCTTATTCAAGCATCCAAAAGGTCTGTGTTCGGAACACCAATCACATCTTGTTTTACAGCCCCTATATAAGGGCTGTTTCCTGTTGAAGACAAGCCACTGGCTTTATCACGTCAAAGGGGGGAAAAATGCCATTGTCTGGGAAGTGTCTAAGATTTTGTCATGGTAAATCAATTGTAGGCCAGTATTAATATATTGTACCACTTCTTCCAAACAAGTGACTCCCATTTCCTCCCTTTAAAAAGTATATTTTCCTTTTTTTTTGTTTGCTGAAAAGATAGCGGTAAAGTGATAACATCTGGCTGGAGCTGCTCACTGCCAAGTAAAAAATGGTTTCCTCTCTGCGGGCCTGGCCAGAGTCTGATGTTGTGCAGATGTGCAGCCATGCCTGACTATAAAAGTTATAAGCATTGTCATAACATTGTTTGACTTCTCTAGTATTTCCTGTCTTCTGCTTAGCACTTTATTACTGACTTTGGTGCTCTGCCAGGCCAGACGCAATGAGAGGCTTTTTTTTTGGTCTGGCAATTCATTTAATTTAATTTGTTACTTGAACTATGATAACTTGGTTATTACAATGTCAGGGTTTGAAATTCAAGTTTGAGGATTTGGGAAAAAAAGAAAGTTGGACAAGCTACCCTTCTCTTATATAACTTTTGGCATTCAAATATTACAATTAAAAGTGGAGACAGTTTTAAGGAACAGCTGATTCAGAAGCTGGATGGCATACAGAAAGCTTGTGTTCATTTCCTGTATTAGGTACAGCCCCCAAACCAGAGAAAGAGCCTTTTATTTCTGTGCTTCTGAGCGTGTTCTTTCCCTTGGTTTTCTCTGAGACTAGGAAAACCACATGAAGCTATTTGCCCACATATCCTAACAGGGAGGTGCAAATCAAATAATGTGAAAGAAACAACATTAGCTCTCTTCAAAGAATACACTGAAAACTCTAAACCTTTATTTCAGATAGCTTCTTCTTAATACTTAATGAAAAATACCTTAAAGGCATAGATAAGTGTTTCACAGCGTGTGGAACACATGCTGTGGTTACGTTTACATCAATCAGGAAGCAGTAATTCTTAAGAGACTTACAAGAAATGATAGGAGTGTTTCTTTTTTTGTGGCAGGAATTGCTGTCTGCTTTTGATACATTCAAGATATTTTCTTTCTTCCTCTGTTATCACTGTGTAGGGGTGTAGGAGTATGCCACACAGAGCACTGTCGAAAGCCTATAAGTTTTTATGAATGGGAAGTCACGGTTACATGTTGCAGCAGATGACTTTGATTTTTACACTTTCACAAACACAAATAAAAGAGCTCTATTACTAGAATAGTGTGAAAAATTACACCATTAAATCTAATGAGCATTACTCAGGCTTTTTTTTTTTTTTTGCAATTCAGTTTTTTTACAGGTTGGTAATAAGTTATTTTCCGTAGTTATCAAGTTTCCTGTAAGTGCAAACCAACATCTAATAGATTTATTTAACATAAAATACAATGTTGTTCTTTGTTAATAGCTTGAAGTAAAGATAACAACAGCCACTATGATATCAAAATGATGAGATTGGGTAATAAAAAAGATATATTAAAACCATTATCTATAATTTTATAAAATATTCTGTTTGTATATGCAGTGTGGTACATTTATATGTTTTGGCAGCAGTACTCAAATTGTAAATAAATATTGGAGATTAATTTTATTGATCAAGATATGTGGTCATTTTATAATATCAAAGGGAATCAAATCAAATTGTTCAGGACTACTTTCATAAATCTAAATGAAACAATTAAAAATGCAGTTATAATTATTGTGCAGATATATATAGTTGTAGTCAAAAGCTTACATACCCCAATGGAAATGTATAATTTCTACAAATTTCTCGAAAACAAAGAATTTTAAAAAATCTTTTGTAGTAAAAGTTTTGCTTTTGTGTATGAGGAAAAAAAAAGTTCCAAGAAATAGATGTCTACAATTATTTATTTCAGCCATTTTTTTTGCAAAACTCCAAACATGATCATTCAAAAGTATTCATACCATACCTACTGTCAAGCATGGAGGTAATAATATCCTTCTGTGGGGCTGTTTTTCCTCCAATGGCACAAGAAATTTAGTTCCAATACATGGTAAAATGGATTCCATAGCATACCAAAAGATATTGGCCAATCATCTGAAACCCTCCACTACAAAACTTGGTTTAACCCTTTGTGTAGTACAAACATACCAGTACGTTCGCTGCACTCTGGTCCCTGGTGAATTACATATAATAAACCCAGTCTCAAAAATGTCAACAGTATTTGTAAACCGTTGAAAATCACTCAGTGAGAAAAAGGTGTTAGTAATAAGACTGAATAAAGATTCCGATTTAAATTAAATTACTCACTGACATCCGACTCATATGTATGTCAGTGAAGACATAAGCGTAGAATATTTACCATCAACATCAAGTGACAGTGAAGAGGCGACGCCAAGCCCTGTATCGTACACTGAAGCATTAGACACTCTCACTCCCTACTGCCCCACAAACTGTTTTCCCGGATATGATTTATTCATCTCTCTCCCCCCCCCCCCTTTTTTTTGTTAGGACATGTTGTTGTGGTTGTTCCACCCTGTTGTTTATTGCCTACATGTTATTTTTTTTTGTCAAAACCTTTCACTATGACTAAATATATATATATTTATTTGTTTTATTTGTTTACGGTAAAAATTATTTGTCTGTATTTCATCAGTATTCATTACATACATACAAACATGTAGCTTTCAGCTTGTTTGTACGCTGTACTCGTAATAATCGAGTGCATGCAGAAGACAGAAAAAAAAAAAAACCTCACACCCGTAGGACCGGCAGGGCATTTTAGAACTCACTACTCAAAGGGTTAAAGTGCAACTGGACGTTCGAACACAACAATGATCCAAAGCAAACATCAAAATCTACTGGTCTAGTGGTTAAAGAAGAAAAAAATCAAGGTTCTGGAATGGCCTAGTCAAAGTCCCAATCTAAATCCAGTTGAGAATCTTTGTATGAGTTGAAGAAGGCTGTGCACAAGAGAAGTCCTTGGAATTTGAATGAACTGTAACAATTTTGCGTTGAAGAATGGTCAAAAATCTCTAAAGAATATTGCTAAAAGCTCATTGGCAAATATCCTAATCGTTTAAAAGAGGTTATTATTGCTAAAGGTGCCTCAACTAGCTATTGATTTAATTTTCCTTGTCAGGGTATGAATACTTTTGAATTAGCATTTTTGGAGTTTTGCAGATAAATTGCTGAAATAAATAATTATAGGCATCGATTTCTTTTTTTTTCCTCATCCACAAAAGCAAAACTTTTGCAACAAAAGATTTTTCCTATAATTCTTTGTTTTTGAGAAATTTCTAGAAATTATACATTTCCATTGGGGTATGTAAACATTTGACTACAACTGCATGTAGATCTGGAGAAAAAAAACTAATAGTACAGCTATAGTACTTGGTGCCAAGGTAGCAGTCTCTGCTGACTAAATTTCCTACGGTGGTTAAAGTATGGTTGATTTGTGTAGCTTGTACATTCAAGTGTTTGAGAAAATATTAAGCCAGTCACATGGAAGAATGCCAGTTATTTTAAAATAGGCTTTTCAGAACACCAGCCCTGTCGGCTCTCTGCGGCCGATCTCCTGCAGCTCATTTTGGGCCACAAGCCTCTTGACCTCCTGGTGCGGTTTTCTGTCAGTGTTAATTTCCTTTGGTGGCGGATTTTCCAAAACCCATTCGTTGTTGTTATTTTAATGCACTGGTACATCAATTGCTACTACAGTGCTCCCTCGCTATAAGGCTCTCGGTTATAACGCGCCTTGGATATAACGCTCTTACAGCATGTCCCCCAGTTCCCTATACTAGTTATTCATGCAATATTTCTACAGTAAATACAGTACCAGTGTTAAAACTATAAATACACATGGTTATCTTTCCTAATGTATTTACTTTTTTGGTGCGAGAGGGGCTGCAGATTTCTCTGGGAGACGAGGTGCTTCAGCTCCGGCAGCCGAACTGGGGAGAGCACATTCTCTCTTCCCCTCTCACAACCCGCTCTCCTTCTCGCACTTGGTTTGCTTTGAACTGAACTCCCGACCACCGTTTAGCCAGGCTATTTATAGTTTAAAAACTGCTAATTAAAATGATCCATGAGTGGGAATGTTACCTTTTTTGTGTAAAAAATATAGCATTGATTATATGGTGCTTTATAATGATCTTCGGTTACAACGCTCATATTGTGTGTCCATGAGCATCAAGTCTTTTCTCCTGCACACAACTCGACAATCCTTCTGTCTTCAGATATTAAAAAAAAAAAGTCCAAACACTGCTCTTTTGAGACATATTTACTGCAGGTTGATTGCACGTTATACTGCAAGGAAAATGACTGTCTCATTGTTCTTGCATCATTAGTAAGTGGTGCGCTTGTGATATTCCAGTATATCCAGCATATCAGCTGTTTCTCCATTGATAACTTTGCCAATTGGTTGATTCATTCTTCTGTCACTGTGTTTATTAGGCTTCCAAGCCGTAGGCTGGGGAAGCCTATTGTTTTTGTTAGGATTATTATTATTATTATTATTATTATTATTATTATTATTATTATTATTATTATTTATTTTTTTCTGCCAAAACATGCTCAAAAACTCACGAAACTTGGTACACTGGTAGATGCCTATGGATGATAGTCGGTGATATTCAGCAAATTTGCACAAGTCACATGGTTCGGCAGCCATATTGGATTTTGCAGAATTTATTAAAACGCCTAATTATCGGAAACCGCTTACTGCAGAGTTGTGAAAATTGCTATACATGTTGAGGGATAGTCCTTGGTTAACTGTTGTTAATATGAAGCTGATTGGTTATTTGGTTTGGCAACCACATTGATTAATGACATAAAATTACCATAAAAATATAAAATCATCAAAATTCAAACATCATCTTCTCTGAAACCGCTTATCCGATTGAAACAAAAATTGGAACAAAACATCTCAGTATGGTCATCTGTTACGCTTGTTCAAGGGAAGTTGCTACTGTGAAAATCATGGCGTCCACGCTGCATGACATCATCAACATACGCAACTGGCTATAAAACTGCCTATAACTTCTTATCGGCTGCACCAAAACGCACAAAATTTGACATGGTTGTTGAGGACTATGTGATGTTGTGTCGTGGTCAATATGGCGGCCTTTGGTCACATGGTGTGGTAGCCATCTTGGATTTAATGAAAAGTTTGGACAATATTCAAAAGTCTTCTTCTCATGAGCGGTAAATAGTACAGCTGTGAAACATTCTGTACATAGTGCGCTCATGTCCATGATTGATTCTACTTAAGGAAAAATGGAACGGTCACATGGTGTGGCAGCTATGTTTGATTTTGCGTAAAATGCTTAAACAACAACTCCTCATGAGCCCTTTGGCCGATTGACGTGAATCCTGGTTATGTTATCTTTGTACTGTCCTCTAAAAAAAATTAGTCAGGAAACTCAACAAACATGACCGCAATGAGCCAATCAATATGGGTGACATGCCACTTTTGCCCACATTTACCCTGAAATGATACATTCACACCACTAGGGGCAGCTGTTGCCATAGAAACGTGAGTACAGTCTGGTGTGAGAACAGTTTTACTAACTCATGTAACTTAAAACACAGTAATTACAGTGGAAAGGATTATATTAATTTAGACGTACACACAGTATATTATACAGATACATACTGTAAACTAAGAAAACATTATTTTAAGAACTGTTGCAGCTGCATCCACGCGAAAAAAACAAACAAAAAAAACCTATTGGCAATATTCAAAGTCTCGAGACAAAAGTTATACACGGTTTGTAATACTTATGAACAAATTTGTTTTATTAAAGCTACCATGAGTATAATTTTGTGAGAATGTTAATATATGGCTGATGTCAGTTACGTTCTACCGTTTATTTTAATTATTTTAAGCTGTATTTATAGGGCAGTGTTTAGAGATAAATCAGGTCCGATTCAGTTGGAATTCAACAGTACCCACTGAAAAAAAAAAAACTGCGTAATGTTGTTTCCTTGCGTATAATAACCTTGTGCATATGCTCACACACAGAAATATTCACTTGCTCTATCAAATACAATTGTATAGAAGACCGCACAGCTATTCACAGAGAATCCTCCCAAAAAACGGACATTTTACTATAAATATTCTCTAAAACACTGTGAATAATTATTGAATCGCTGTTTAGCAACAGCAGATGAAAACATACACATTTCACGTCCACATTTTCCACCTGTACGCTTGAGCGATTTTGATTGACTGACTTATATAATTAACAATATACTATATATATATATATATATATATATATATATATACAGTACATATATATATATATATATATACAGTACTGTGCAAAAGTTTTAGGCAGGTGTGAAAAAATGCTGTAAAGTAAGAATGCTTTCAAAAATAGACATGTTAATAGATTATATTTATCAATTAACTAAATGCAAAGTGAGTGAACAGAAGAAAAATCTAAATCAAATCCATATTTGGTGTGACAACCCTTTGCCTTCAAAACAGCATCAATTCTTCTAGGTACACTTGCACAAAGTCAGGGATTTTGTAGGCATATAGTCAGGTGTATGATTAAACAATTATACCAAACAGGTGCTAATGATCATCAATTCAATATGTAGGTTGAAACACAATCATTAACTGAAACAGAAACAGCTGTGTAGGACGAATAAAACTGGGTGAGGAACAGCCAAACTCAGCTAACAAGGTGAAGTTGCTGAAGACAGTTTACTGTCAAAGTCATACACCATGGCAAGACTGAGCACAGCAACAAGACACAAGGTAGTTATACTGCATCAGCAAGGTCTCTCCCAGGCAGAAATTTCAAGGCAGACAGGGGTTTCCAGATGTGCTGTCCAAGCTCTTTTGAAGAAGCACAAAGAAACGGGCAGCGTTGAGGACCGTAGAGCGCAGTGGTCGGCCAAGGAAACTTACTGCAGCAGATGAAAGACACATCATGCTTACTTCCCTTCCAATCGGAAGATGTCCAGCAGTGCCATCAGCTCAGAACTGGCAGAAAACAGTGGGACCCTGGTACACCCATCTACTGTCTGGAGAAGTCTGATCAGAAGTGGCCTTCATGGAAGACTTGAGGCCAAAAGCCATACCTCCGGCGTGGAAACAAGGCCAGCGACTCAACTATGCACGAAAACACAGGAACTGGGGTGCAGAAAAATGGCAGCAGGTGCTCTGGACTGATGAGTCAAAATTTGAAATATTTGGCTGTAGCAGAAGGCAGTTTGTTCGTCGAAGGGCTGGAGAACGATACGAATGAGTGTCTGCAGGCAACAGTGAAGCATGGTGGAGGTTCCTTGCAAGTTTGGGGCTGCATTTCTGCAAATGGAGTTGGGGATTTGGTCAGAATTAATGGTCTCCTCAATGCTGAGAAGTACAGGCAGATACTTATCCATCATGCAATACCATCAGGGAGGCATCTGATTGGCCCCAAATTTATTCTGCAGCATGACAACGACCCCAAACATACAGCGAAAGTCATTAAGAACGATCTTCAGCGTAAAGAAGAACAAGGAGTCCTGGAAGTGATGGTATGGCCCCAACAGAGCCCTGATCTCAACATCATCGAGTCTGTCTGGGATTACATGAAGAGAGAGAAGCAACTGAGGCTGCCTAAATCCACAGAAGAACAGTGGTTAGTTCTCCAAGATGTTTGGGCCAACCTACCTGCCGAGTTCCTTCAAAAACTGTGTGCAAGTGTACCTAGAAGAATTGATGCTTGATGCTGTTTTGAAGGCAAAGGGTGGTCACACCAAATATGGATTTGATTTAGATTTTTCTTCTGTTCACTCACTTTGCATTTAGTTAATTGATAAATATAATCTATTAACATGTCTGTTTTGAAAGCATTCTTACTTTACAGCATTTTTTCACACCTGCCTAAAACTTTTGCACAGTACTGTATATATATATATATATATATATATATATATATATATATATATATATATATATATATATATATATAATGTCAATATATGGCAGATGTCAGTTACATTCTACCGATTATTTTAATTATATTAAATTGTATTTATAGGGCTGTGTTTATAGATAAATCAGGTCCGATTCAGTTGCAATTCAACAGTACCCACTGGAAGAGAGAAAAAAAAAAAACCTGCGTAATGTTATTTGCTTACTTGAAAATATCCTCGTGGATATGCTGGCTTAACACAGCTGTCGTAGCTGAACAGAAGCCCCCCTCCAAAAAAGCTTGGTGTTTCCTCCAGCAACGAGGGATTTGAAATTTGAAGAAATTACTTACACTTATTGTATATCAAATTGTTTTGTTTTATTGGGTGCCTGTAGCAAAGAAGACGGGAGGTTGTGAGTACTGTATAACTATTCCTTTTCGTGGAGGAGATACTAGAATGCTGTTTTTTTATAGCTGGATGTACCGCGTTGTTTTGGTTAAATTGATTTTTTGCCCTGGATGTAGGGTGAAGCAGCGTTTTCCAGCCTCTACGCTTCCTAGCCACGTACAGGCCTGCCACATTGTTATTGAAATCAAGTAACGCAAGTACTTTAGTTACGCACAAATACACGTGTTAGATATATACCAGTATATAAATCTATAACAAGTACTGTTTTGTTTATTTTGGGTGCCGTTTGACTTACAGCTGCACTATAACAATGTATATTTAACTTGTATTATTTTTGCCTTTGAAATATTTATATTGGGGAAATTAACCCTTTTGCAAGTGTAACAAAAAGGGCAAACAATAACAATTATTTTTCAGTTGTCAGCATAAGTTTCCTTTTCTATTGTATTGCATAAACTAGTTTAATTTTGTTTATTTTACTTTAGACTTTGGGAGCATGTTATATAATTTGTTTATATTTGCAATTTAAAGCCATAAAGTGTATGGTATTTAATTTGAGCAATACACTTTAAAGTGGTGGGAGTTCCCTACCTAGTGAAATACTCACTTTTTATATAAAGTGCTTATGTTTTATTATTTAATGTAGGATGTGTGTTGATATGAATTGGTTTTGTTTTGTTGTGGAGTGAATATAATTGCAAGTTTTGTATGTTTGTAATTTATGAGATGTGACTTTTGTTGTTTTACAAAAACTGGTGTGTTTATATGAGCATTATAGGTAATGCAAATAGTGTAATGTGTAATGCATAAGTAGGTTTATATAGTATGGTTAAGAAGTTCTGGTCTGAATAATTGAATAATACACAGACTGATAGTTAAGTGCTGTATTTATAGTAGTTAGATGTCTCTTATTGTAGTTGTGATGTGTTGCTACAGTACAAAACATGGCTGCTGTGGGCCAATGACATTTCAGCATTGACCATCTAACCAGTGATTCCCATATTTTTGCCAAAATTGACAGTCAGCAGTGTCCAAAATGATTTGTGATGATAACGCTTCATCTATAACAAACAATGCGCTTAAATTTCACGCTAACTGCTTGGAAGCCGTAAAGTTGCTTGCAACTCTAGTTAAGAATGTTTTTTTTTCAGAAAAAACATGATTCAGCTGAAGTCATGAGGTTTGATTACCTTATTATATGAGAGCAATAAGGCACAACAAGGTGTGGGATCACCACGCCCCAGGTGCGTTAAAAAATAATTAAAAACAACATTTTTTTAAATAAACACTGAACTGATGAAAAACAATAAGCACTATTTATAGTTCACAGGGCAGGAACCCTGCTATAAGAATAGCTTGTTAGATCGTAGATTGGGTTGGCAGAGGAGAGACCTCTAGAGAAAAAATATAAAAGGGTTGCTTGATGAGGAGAGGCGTGGCCTCCAAGACCGTGCACAGCATCCCTGAGGATAGAACAGGTAGCGGATGCAAACCTGAATCCTTCGGGGATGGAATAGGTAGCGGATGCAAACTTGAAAATGAAAGGGCAGAAAAGTAGTTTCCCTGGCTACTCCCTCAGGGAATTTGAAAACAGGTGGAAAGTAGATTAGTTAGGACATTGAGCACTAAACACATAGCAGGCTCAGACCAGAGTGGAAATAGGAAGAGACAGAACTGAGCCTCTGATTTTTAGGTAAGTAATAGCGCATGAGCTGCGAAAGGATAGGTGTGGCCAGGGGTCCCCACTGACTCCTACGATGGGAAGCACATGAGACAACAATAAAAGGGGGTTAGGTAGATGTATGGATTATGTGTATGTATAACTATACCTATATCTCTCACTCGGTGGAGAGGAATAAAACTCTCGTGAGAGGAAACTGGAGGGGTTTTCTATGCGCAAGGTATCTAGACATGGAGTTATAAGGGCAGAGAGGAGAGTTGATCTTTGACAGCTGAATGATCTGGCCTTGACAAAGCTGATCTGTCTTGGAAGTGCGTAGTAGGAGGATGAAGTGAGATCCGGGAACCACTGAGAGGTCACAGGAACGGATGCCGATAGAGGGAAAACTGGCGATTGATGGAACTGTGAACTCTGCGCATCTGAGGAATCTGAAGAAAGTGGCTAAACACATTGTCTCCATGCGTAGGTCGCTGAAAGGATTGATTGAACAGAATAGGAAGAATCCAATCTTGAGCACAGAAGACTGAATAGCGGTTCTAGCCTCTAGTGTAAGATGACCTTGTGGATGTAGCGAGAGCTGAAGCCAAGTAGTTTCTGGCTTATTGAAGGAGCTTGGATATAGCTGAGTTTAATTGAACACCAGGTGCTGGAATAGTGGGACCTACAAGGGGACTGGAGCTGCTGCTGGGATCAGCTGGCAGAATGTGGTAATCTGGACGTGAGATAAAGCATTGATTCAGCAGATATGTTTATCTGAGCTGTAGAAGAGAAAGCGAGGAGACGTGAAATGAAGGTTCTACCCTGGGGGATGACGCGAATTGCGCAATTGAGGTGACCCAGCAATGATAGCAGGTCGTGTAGAGGTTGCAATTTGAAATTGATTGATGAGGTATCGAATATGGTCCAGTTTAGCGGGAGGGAGGCGGGGTTCGAAGTTAATTGTGTCCTGGGTGATGCCTAAGAACTCCAGTGTGTACTGGACCGATGGTTTTCTCTTCCGAGAGGGGGACACAGAGTGCAGAGAATAGTGTTCTGAGCTTTGTGATTGCTTCTGCTGGGGGGTCAGAATGAGAGTGCTGATGGATTGAGGGTCCCAGGTTGCTGAGTGTAAGTTATTGCAAATATGCAATAATACTGGGATTCTTAACAGGCACAAAATCTGTGCTGCAGACGTTTGAGTTAAGTTGTGAAAAGCTGGTCTGGGTGATGTTTGAGGGCTTCAATCAGAGCTGGGATGATTATTGGGGTGGAAACTGTGAGCAGATTTGAACATGATTTCTTGGCGCGGCTGGGCAAACTGATGTAGTCAGTAGTTGCATATATGGAGATTCCTGCAAAAGTTGGATGTGCAAACAGAGGAGTTGAAATTGTTACAGATTTTCTTGGAACCGGCTAATCTGATGTTATGACCGTATTTGTTCCTGGAAGAAGAAGAAGGTGGAGCTGATGCATGGCTTACATGGGGAGCTGCACATGAGTAGAGGAGTAGAGTTTGGTTTCCCAAAAAATAAAAATTGACATAAACCTCGTCAGTCACCATTATTGCGAATTTAAATATGGCTACTGTTTTAAAAAAATAAATAAAAATTATATATTAAATGTGATTAATCATTAATCAATATATATATAATATTATTTTTTGAAGTGACTAGACAGGCAGTTTTACATTAATTTCACAGAAGGTGCTTTTAAAAAAAAATAGCCTGTGTACATGTATAGCTGTGCATATAGCCTTTTCTTCCCAGTTCCTTCTGAAAAGTGCTTTGTAATTTTGTATTACTTGGCATTGTTTTCAGCATAGTATACTGTAGCCGCATCCCCATAATTACAGCTCATTTTTATTTTATTATTTGTTTATTTAGCAGATGCCTTTATCCAAGGCGACTTACAGAGGCAACTTTAAAGGGATACTAATATATTATTATGAGCATGGTGCATTTTATTTTTCTTTCTTTGTCTCCTATTTTTTTTTAAGACAGGAAAGACACAGCTCTAATGCTGGCTGGTCGTATTGAATTGGATGCTGTTAAGAAACAACTCCCTGCAACTCTGTATTTTCTAAAAAGCCAGGGTGCAGCTACTGCCTTTGCTTTAATTTGATGGTTTTCATTCTAGGGAGGCCATTACAAGAGGAATATATTTCAAGGAATAAGAAAATGAAATTGAAATCTTGGTATGCAGCCAAAACACCTCTTACTGGCAGTTAGAGTGGTAAAAAAAAAAAACCTTAAGATTAAGATTTGTTTTCTGTGAGAGATTTGTTGTGGATGTTAACAAGGCATCTGTGTATGTGTGATGCTTAACAAATATATTGGCCTTCAGGGTGTTTTAGAGTCACAATAAATGGCATGACAGTTATAACAACCAGAGCAGAGAAAATCTATTTCTCCTTGTATCTCTGCAGCTAATAGTGTGTCCTTCACCAACTGGAAATTGATTGATTAATGACATTCTATGTAAGGTTCCAAAGATAAAGTGTGGAGATAAACAACACTTAATTTTTTACATCACCGCTGAAACCTCATTTAATACGGTACCGTATAGTTTTTTTCTGGTTTTTGCTTTTTGAAATGCCACATTCAAATGAAACTGAAAGAACAATTGTACAAATGATCAAACTGTGCTGGAGATTTGTGATTCGCCCACTCCACCCCCATAGAATATCAAGGTGTTACATATGATTTTAATTGGTAATTTTTATGTTAAGATGGATACAAATTAGAAGTTGTTCATTAGATAAAGATTTAATTTTTGATTTCCTCATGGATGAAAATGTTAACATTAGAATTATGGCCAGGTGGTCTATCAGTTTTTCTACCTACGCTATTTGGTTATAATTTGACAACAGGTAATAGAACATTTTATTCTTTAATATCATGAGATCTGAGTTTATAGGTTCAAGCTTGCATAATGTGTTAACTTTGTGTCATTTCTTTCAAACCTTCACCAAAAGTAACAACATTATACAATATTGGAAAAAAAATCACAGTACAGAAAGTAGGAATACATTCAAGTGTGTAGTCCTTTTCATTAGACAGCGATGTTGTTTGAAAACTATGTTTCCCATCTGTTTTTAATTGATCTTTGTGACGACAATGATTTTTAACTGCATTTTGCATCATTCCTAAAAATCCTCTTATTCCTGCTCTAGTATGGATGATGACAGACATATTTTATTAATACCAATGCTTTTTCTGCCATTTTTGTGTCATAATATGTTGTGGTTCATGGTATCACTCATGGTAGTACAGCATGATAGTAAGCAGGCAGCTGAGTAACTTCATTAGTATCTTTCAAGTTTGTTGATTAGTTGGTTCATGTATTACATTTAATTCCCAATCCAGTAGATTTGTTATAATGTTCAGAATCTCCTAAACTTAGAATTAAGTTGTTTTTCAGTGTGAATTTTAATCTTTGTCTTTCACTCTGCACAAGATTTACAGTAGCAATGTTAATTGAATGACCTTAGGAACAGTATTTAGGGGTTTCTAGGGGTAATTAATAATGACCTGTAACTATTGTAATAAGCAAAGGTCAATAGAATGGTTGTTAGAAAAAATGTCGAACATATATATTTTTTTATGTTTTAGCTCAATGTTTAATTTGTAGAGGGTAGTCTTAAATACAAGAGTTTGTCGAAATTGGAAATGTTCTAGCTATTCAATTTTCTGCAGGGCATCCAGGGCAAGTGGTTCACTATACCTCAAAATTGAATCTCTAATGAGTCTCAGCTATGTTAATTCTTATTAATGTTGAGGGATCCTTTAATCAAATTAAAGGGTACAAATATATCAGGAAGCAATATTTGTCTACATATAAAATATTTAGGTCATTAACTGTGCAATATTTAAAATTAAAAGTGTGATCCTAAAGTTATTTATTTAGATGCACCAAGAACCCAAAAGTAATGTTTTACCTTATCCACTAAATAAAAACATAAAACATATGTTGTAAGACTCTATACACATATATGCATTTCACATAGGCTCTGAGCATCCCAAATATATATTTATAGGTGCTATACACTGTTCAAAACATGCATATTAAAATTATTTCAATTAATTCCTGTCTCTCACTCTCTGTCTTAACGTGCTTTTTTTCTGAAACAGTCACCGACTTCAAGTAACAGGTTTTTCTATACCTTGTATGGGCTACATAGTTTTGTTTTAGAGATACATTATTCCAGTTTATTAGAAAGCCGACTTTGTTGTTGTCCCAGCTTTATGCTTAAAATCATATGATACAGTGGGATATGAGGAAAAGGTTTACATTTGTTAATAGTTACTGATTCAATTTAACTAGAAGTCAACGAAAACAAACTTGTCAGCTTAATTTAATATTATTGATTTTTAAAAAGATATTTCAATACTATCATGTAGCAGGGATTCTCCCCAGGAATTCTGTACAGCTGGGTGGCAGAGCATTATAGCCGGGATCACTTTTAACACAAAAATAAAATTGCCTTACCGTAATATCTAATAAGACAAATAATTATAATAATAATGAATAATAATCCACCCTAATTCATACCCAGGCTACACAACTCCATTCACCCCCTGAGCCATTTCTATGTTGTTTCCCACATAACATAATACCCATTATCACAATGTTGTGTTTGTTTTTTTAAACACACTGGCCCATCTTGCGGTTCTTCCAATTCACTTTCTACAAGTTGCTCTTCATTGACTATAATCAGGCTGCTCTTTTTTCATTTTCTACATTTTTTTATCATCCATTTTGGTTTGGTAATTTCCACATTCATTGTTGCTATTTTTGCTTAGAAAATAATCAGTTATTTTTTTTAGCAGTCATTTTAATGTTTCAGCCCCTCGAAGTGCTTCAAATGGAAAATCCACCCCTTCAACTCTCTGATGGGTTAAATGTCGTGTCGAGATGTAACACAGCTGTCATGTGGTTCCATTTTTTTTTTTTCAACGAGGTGGTGCAAGTGATCTCGTCTGCTAGCAGCACAACCAATCCTTATCGTTAAAGAGGCACAGTAGCATCTGCAAGACGGGCGGATCGGGGTTGTTCAGTTGGGCAGCAGCAGTCACTTAGCTGGATGGCCCACCCAGCTCAAACGGCCTGGGAACCCTGATGTAGGCTACTTACGTTTGACACATACATTTGTATCAGTATATAAAACAAGAAGCATATGGAAAAAATAGTTTTTTGCTTCACAATGAACATTACAACAAAGTTTGCAATGACATTCATAAGCACCTGTTTTACCTATTTAGTTTGAATGACTGTATTAAAAATAATAGCTTTTATATGTTTATATATGTACCCAAACTGGAACGGCAACATTTTTTGTGTACAATTGAGCGTTTTTCTGCTTTAATTTCAAGCCTTCATATCTAACATTTGTATTGCTTTACCATAATCTCTTCTTACGGATCAAGTCATTTTTGTTTATTAATGCAAACAAATAAACAAGAAATACTGCTCTCCTTTAGATACCCTCCCATATTTTCTCAGTATTGAAAGTTGATATTACTTCTTAAAAGGAGGAGTACAGTATGTGAAAGCCTAGATCGACACGTTAACGAAGGTAGCTTGTAATAAGGCTTTCAGCACCCCCACTAAAAACTGTTCCAGCACCACTGCTTCCATATGCAAAACATTTATTATTTGCCTAGAATGACACAGTCTACAAACTCTCCCCCTTATCGTATTGTCGTGTGTTTCCTCAATGATAATATCAGCTACATACATAGTCTCCACGTTGAAAGTCAGGGTGACTTGATCTGAACTGCTGTAACTATTTTTGTACTGGCGGATATACGTATTGAATATTCTGTTGCATGCAGAAAGCAAACTGGTGGAAGTTTAAAGTATCGTGTTTGGATTCTTAGATCTTTATATATTCCTCCAAAAAGAAAGCATTTGAATATCTAACGAACCAAACTAGTGGATAGATTCCCGCAGAATTTTCTGCAGCTTTAGAAAATACTCAATAGGCAGAAAAAAACACAGTTGTAGAAAAAACGGTTGAAATAATGGTGTAGAGTGCTATCCTCCAGCGGATCTCCTTTGACAATAACCCTGAAAGTGTTTAACTATCACAAGTGAAACCATGAACATAAACTAGCCATTGGGTCAGACAGATGTCCATTTGTTTTCTCATCCTGTCTTGACACATTTAGTAAGTAAAATGCAAACTTTTACCTGTCTTAGAACATGTCTGATGTGTTACATTTTACATATAACTAGTAGCTTTTCATCTACCCATAGACAAAGTATAGCTGCAGGTTCTATTTCACAGAGTTCATTCTGCTTACAATACAAACCATTAACTATAAACAGATGGCAATACCATGCATTTGTATGGTGTTACGTGGCAGCAGTTTTAAGTGTGGTTGTCAGATGAGGCAATACAGAATATGGAAAGCTACTTTGTTCAATTTTTGTGAAGTTACCTCTGTCATTCGCTGAATTGCAACTGTAGCAACACAGACATGAAAGACTGCTCACATGTAAAATTAACCGTAATGTTGACCTGGCATAGCTACATAGTATACATTATAAAATGAGTTGGATAAATTAAGTGCCGTAATTGGCTGAACAAGATCACATGACCGTGCAGTAATAATTCTTACCGCATGGCTATGACATCATAGACCAACTTACTTACCTGATCTATTAATATTACTATGACTTAATAGTAACAATTATCTAAACAGTCGTTTAGTCCACATACCATCTAATGCTGGTTTACAATCTAGGGAAATTCTGCCGGTTACCGGCCATCGGTGTGAAAACAGCCTCAGAAATTATTGGTCAGCTTCTCTTGAAGACCGCAAAGCCTGAATAGGATCATTTCCTACAAAAAAAACTCGGAAGCCCCTCCCTCGAGTGCCAGTGCAGTGCAGTGTTTGGCTGTTCCATGACATCTCCCTCAGATATGGGAAATCAGTCTGTTTTCAATTCCCAAATGCCATTTCAGAATTGTCTTACAGCACACCCTGTCGTGGGTTATTTCTTACGTGGTTTTCAGAACATGGTCTCTTACTTCGCTATGTAATCAAAACTATGTAATTACTTAGTGTGTGTGTCTGATAGATTATCAGGTCATCAGGTTGAACAAAATGAAAAATGACAAGGTACTCTTTATCAAGAAGAAGATTGATGTAAGTAAATTATTGATGTAAGTAACAATGACAAAGTAAAACGATTGTTTAATTATCAACGCCATATGCCATCTCGCTAGCAACGAACTGCCCTGGCTTCAGTTTGGGGTCAGTGCTAAGATGGACTCGTACACCCTAGGGTCAAAAAGAAATTCCACACTTTAGTTTGACTTAAAGGTCTTTCTTCTTCTTCTTCTTCTTCTTCTTCTTCTTCTTCTTCTTCTTCTTCTTCTTCTTCTTCTTCTTCTTCTTCTTCTTATTATTATTATTATTATTATTATTAATTGTTGCATGCATATGCTAGCACAGTGGAAGGGATAATGTTATGAAAATGAGTTCAATATGGGTCACCAAAAAAAGTGAACATGAAACAAAAATAGCTGAAGCTTAAAACATAGATTAGAAGACTTCTGATAACCACCTCTCTTGGCATGATTTGATCTGGAACTTGGCGTGACTCATCTTCTGCATTCAAATCTACAGTGTGGCACATACACGGTCACAATGCTTGATTACTTTTCCACTAGATTGCTTTTCCCCCAAATAGCTATATACAGCATTGTATTATAACTTTAAATCTATTTTTCAGTACTGCAGTAAAAAGTCACTTGGAGCTGATCAAACTGATACATGACTACATCATTTAGATTGAATGTGAGTGGTTCTAGCCCAAGTGCTTTTCCATATGGCTATAATTAAGTTAAGATTTAATATAATAAAGTGGCCTTCATTATCCATCTGTCTAAAGGCCTGATAATCAATCTAATTAAAAACAATGAACATTGGACTTGATATGGGAAAGATGTAAGATGTTCATTTTATGGGGTTTATGCAGTCGTGTACAGTACATTTTAGGTATTTTTATCTGCATATATATATATATATATATATATATATATATATATATATATATATATATATATATATATATGTCATTAATGTAACAAAACAACAGCACGAGTGAGCCTTAAAATTGGCAAATTGTATACCTCTGCAGGATTGTTTTTGTGGAAATCACTTTACTTGCTTCCTCTGTTTGGGTACGTTTTTCTTTTCTAACTAAATGAACAAAATACATATTTATATTGAGCTAATACGGTATTCTGAAAATGAATGTTCCAAATATTGATGTGGGCTGTTTAAATGCAAATGGAATTTGTTGCATTGTTATTCCTCTTTTACATAAAGATAGAAGGACATAGTGTTAGTCTTGGACAAACAAACCCCTCTCTCCCCCTGGATGTACTGTATTGACCTGCACAGGTATTTAGAATGCCCTGTGTATCGTAGTCAGAAAGCTGGCACTTATGACTGCTGCTCACCCGATCCTGAATATGCTGCTTATGTGAGATGAATGGTTAAGAATTCCAAATAATAATGGACTATTAATGAAAATGTGAATGAAAATGAGCTTCCTTAAGCTTTCTTAAGTCATGATCTGCAAATACTTTGGAAAAGTTGTGGATAGGTATTATTGCACTCTGTCATATATAATGTAAAAACAAGGAACTTCATCAGCAATTTCTGGATCCACAGTATACAAATCAGAGGCAAGACTTTTGTTTTGTACTTGCTTTATAAAATTATTGCAAGCTAGATTTTCTTTTCTTTGATTCAGTGACTTTGTTGAATCTTGTTAAGTACTGTGCACTGTAATTTCAATGTTCAAAGTTCTGAAATCTATGCCCCAGAGAGCCTGGGGTCAAAATGCAACAAATTTAGAGGAAGTTCTACTTGACTGGCTTGTACAGCTAGTTTTATTTGAATTGTGGCACATGTTGGCTTCCGTACCTAAAATGTACTCGCCATTTATACAAGAGCAAGTTACATTTGTAATATTGTATTCTTATGTGGATTTCCTTTCTATTGTGCTAATCAATCAAACTTAGTTAACGTAGATGACAAACTCCTGTGTTTTTATGTGAGACTGCTGAAAACTATAACAGCATTCATCACAGAGCAATAACACAGGTGCATTTTTTAATAACCACACTGGAATATGGAGTTTAATCATTCTGTAAAAATATTTACATAAAGTAAAAACAAAACAAAAAAATGGTTTACAGTCACCTGAATAATTAAAAAAAAAAATACAATGCAATTAAAGTCAGGACAAAACCACTTTTGTTTCAATCCCCTGACCGTGAAAATGTGTACATAAATCGTACATACTAATGAAGCAATATTAAGGTACACAATGACAAAACAATTGTAATGTGTTTACAGTATTATCTGAACCAGAAGTATTTAAAAGGTTTGCATTAGTATTGATCCCAAACACACACACAAATATTTTGAAATTAAAATGTTCTTAATCGTTTTATTGAAGGTCAAGCCATGTCAGATCTGTTGCCTGGCTTTAATGATTTAATCTCCCTCAGGATGGGACTGCTATAATCAGGAGATTTATTGTGCATTTTCTAGTTTTTAAACAGTTTCCCATAAATCGCTTAAGGGAAAAAAAGACCTGTATTACTGAATAGGGTTACCAGTCCGGGAACTGGCATCTGTGTCCGGGTGGCAGGAATTAACAAGCCTGGACGCCCTAATGTCCGGTTTTAAGTGAAACGCATAAGAAACACCAACCTTCTGTGACATACTGTATAACGGGAAAGTTTGGCGAGGAATTTATTTTTGCTTTTATTGGCGGTTTTGATTGGATCACCAATAATACTTGCGCCAATCAGAATGCGTCATACAATGAGCGAACCCGCCCTCTGACATACTGGTATGAAGCGCTGGACAAGAGAAAGAATGTGTTAGATGTAAAAGTGAATATGAGAATGGCAGTGAGTGATGAAGCCAATTTGCTTGAAAAAAAAAAACTCAAGTAGATCGGACATTTCCATCAATGGATTTAGGAAATCTGAAATTGATGATGTGATTAGAAACTCGGAGGCTGTGTAAACTGTGGCTGCTACTGTGGTACCTGTAGGACTGTTCTTTGTTATGTTAAGCAGTTTTGTGGTGGTGTTTTTTTTTTAGTTTTTTTTTTTACGAGGGGTTAATTAAGTAACAGCCAAAATTGTTTATGCCAGAAGGGCCGCCTTTGCTCTTCTCCCAAGTTGCTGCAGTGGCATAGGTGCTATAATCAGTTACTGTAAATGAGATACTGTTTTAGAAGACAGCTTTCATTAAGTAAACATGTATTTGAATGTTTTTTAAATTAAAAGTAGAAATACAAAACTGTGTGACATTTCTTTGTGAACGTGCTTGTGAAAAACGGCAATACAAAAATGGTTTAGTACTGATCTGTACATTCGACTATGTCCCTAGCATTAGAATAATGCTTTACATTAAATTGATCTGCGTGTGATTAAATACATAACCGATATATAATGGTAATTAAACCACATATATGCACACGTGTATGTATAATATGTTTCAATATTTAGCCGTAGCCATTTGTAACATTCAAAAACCTGAACCAAATTTGAGTACAATTTGACTCATTTTTACTGACACACTTTTTACTGACACACAAACGAAAGTGCCATTGTTTTGTAGTTTGTAACGTGTATTAATAATGTTTGTTAATAACGGCTGTAAAATAATTATGACCGTCACAAACAGGATCTGTCGTCTGGAAAAATTATTTGTGAAAATAAAAACAGACAGCGTGGTCGCTTTAGAAATTGCATTGATTTGCCACGGCTACTTGTCTCAGGTAAGATTAGCCTCTAACGTACCATGATATAGCTACTATTTTTGTGGCTTGCAAGTTCGATTGCTAGAAATATCAAGAGCACAATACTGTATATACTGCTTGATTTTATTGATTTGTACCAAGATCTGGTGGTATTGTGTTAAACTGTATTACAGTATACTGCAGTTTTGATAGACCTAGGCTGACTGAGAAATATGTCCAGGTTTGGTCTGGAAAAGGTGGCAACCCTATTACTGAAGAAAGCAAGAAGTAAAGCCAGCAGAAAAGACAATGCTGGCACAGTATCAGTACACTTGTTTGTAGGTCAAAGATCTGAATGATGTATTTATCAAAACAGATAAAACGTATATACAGTACATGGTAATCCTTATCTTTAAAATACACTTTATCTAAATACACTTTTTTTTATGGGGGTCTATGAGAGCTTGCGACTAGAACTTTAAACAACTTGCTTGAAAACAACCACCCATTGGCTGTTATCATTACCTATTATAATTTGTGCATGATCATTTCTGAGCACACCGTCTTTCATTTGCCAGGTCATATGCAGATACGCTTTTAGTTTTCTGTGATTATTTTAACACCTATATTTTGTCATGCTTTCAGTATGCTTCACTACACTTTTTAACAGCAAGTTAGATTTGCCTCTCCAGGTCTTTTTTTAAGGGTTGAACATTCCAAATTGATAAACTAGCTGGCTGCTAGTTTTGAGATAATAGCATTAAAATGTTTAATATTAGAACATAAATCAGCCGCCAAAATGTTTTTCATTTGTTCAATGTTCTCTTTTTATGTTCAGTCAGCAAGTTATTGCAAGCATCGAGATCGGAGATTGGAAGACCATGTCATATTGTAGTGATGCATGGGGAAAAGGGTTTAAGCTTGAGAGCAGGTATACAGTTTCTTTCTGTTTTCTTGTCCTTTGTATTTGTTTGGAGATTTCTTCAAGGACATTTTGTGTAATTTTAACACCTATTGAGCTGTGTGGCTACTGATATATTCTGTTAGTTTCAGGAACTTTTCTGTTGCATTTATTTTCTCTTTGCTAACCCCTAGGCTTCCGCTAGACTGTCTATCCCCTAATATGTTGCGCTATTCTCACCTTTATCTGTCTGGGTATGTCTATTGGGTCTAGCGGCACTCAAAAGTTAAGGGGGTCAATTTTGAACTTTTATGCCGTTTACTGTATGTTTTGATGAGTTTCATTTTTATTCGAGTGGTGTTTATTTTATCATTATCTGCTGTGTATTATCATTTTAAAAATATTTTTATAGTAATTTATTGCATGGTAGAATGGCCCAACATGGATAACAGAATTCACTTTCATAAAGTAATACCAAGACCATATGTCTGCATGCCCAATAATATAGACTTTTCATCTGCCTATGTTTGATGAGTGTATCTGCGGGCTTTGGCTTGACCTCAACAACCAATATATGTGGTAGATATGCTGCCGTAATTGAACTTGTAAATCATACAGATCAGCTCTGAAATGTTTCTGTGTATCCATTCAGTAGCTTAAGCGGAATTCTTATTTAGGTTTTAAACACTGTCAATGTATTGAATTTAGTTTGCCAGTGTAAACTTGTAGTATAATTGGATCTAATCTCCAGGTACAACGTGACATAATATATAGCAGGGAGGTTTAAAAAGGGTTCACGGCTGGGGCCTGCGTTGGAAGATAGGTGTGCTCAGTGAACGGTTCAGCTATTGTAGGTTATGCACTGGACAGATAAAATATCCCTCTTTTAAGCATGCTGCATGATCCAGGAGATCTCATTTTTCTCTAAATTTACCTTTGTCAGAATTTGAGCTTCTCTGGAGAATCTTGTGCCTGGACTTCCTCATTCTATTTAAATCAAACCATGTGACAACTTCAACGTCCAGCCCCACTAACTCTACACATATATAGGCAGAGAGAGAAAGTTGAGCTGGCAAAGTGGAAAGGTCACATTATCATGTGATTTAATGGCTGTTCAGTCCCGATTTTATAGTTTTAGAGAAAAAGATAATAACTACATATTGGAGCCACAGAACTCAGAACCACGTAGAACACGAAAAATGGATAGGAGATTTCCTTTAACCTGATTGGTCAATATGTTTGAATGTTATCTTTCAAACTATGTTAAATCGGAAAATGCATAAATAGTTTATTTATGTCATTTACCTTTTTTTCTGCTCCATGCCCTCAATGTTGTCTTTCAGCGTAGACTAAAGTTTGCTTCCTCGTTGTCCTATAAAATAAATCGATATATACATATAATTTAAGTATAGCAAATAAAGTTTAAAAAATCGAGAATAGTGTTTGCTGGCGTGTAACCACAACATCAATAGCAACTAGTCTCCGCTTTGAATGACAAGTTGCAGAAATGAAACAACTGGATACATCTTTCAGCAGCTTTATTCCCACACATCATAACAACAACACAGGCACTGTGCTCTCTTCTCTAACAGGAGGCTGAACACAGTGTGAACAAGTAAACAGCATGATCAGCATTAACACATGGGGGCTACTAGATATTTTTAATTACTAAAACTTTTTTTTTTTTTTTTTTTTTACTTTTGCTGATTTCCATTACATGAGAGTAGATGTTAAAACTTCATGCTGATTTGAACTTGGCTCTCGCCAAGATAAGCACCAACTAAGACGTAGCTTCACAGTAAACTAATGTGATCCATATGTGTCTCCATCCATTTGCGCTTCCTTCCATATGATGATGTAGATATCCTTCTGTCTGGTGTTGCTGGCTGAAGTGTAATGCTGGCTCCAGGGATCAGCTTATTGCTTCCCTAGCGCATCAGCACACACAACGGCTGCGATGCTGGCTCCGGGGATCAACCATAGTGCGGTCTCCCCAGCGCATCAGCATGACAACCGTCTGGATTGAGCTAAGTAGGGTACATCTCTGGGGTCTTCAAGTGGGCACCTTCCATCCTCGGTGTTTCGTCGACTAGCCCACGACACCTCAAGAGGGGTCGACGGTGATTCTGGCGTCCCAGCATCAACCCCCTCCGCCCCCCACTCAACTCAGCCCAGCTTACTTACCTGTACCCCCAGCCAGAATCTTTCCGTCTCAACCACAGCCAGTTGCTGCTCCTCTCTGCTGCTTCAGATAAGTTCTTCACTGTGCGACGCAACTCTTTGCCATTGAATCCGACATCTCTGAGAAACCGGGTTGTAGAGTGTGCCACAAATCCTCGACAACCCACTTCCATGGGTAAACCCAGACTCTCCATCCTCGCTGTTCCGCTTCAGTGGCTAGTTGAGCATACCGCAGTTTCTTCCTCTCATACGCCTCATCTACAGCATCCTCCCATGGCACTGTTAACTCTACCAGGTGAACAAGGCGTGCTGATCCAGACCACAAGACAATATCTGGTCGAAGGGTAGTGGTGGCAATCTCAGGTGGAAAAATAAGCCGTTGACCAACATCTGCCAGCATTTTCCAGTCTCTAGCATCTTCCAGTTGTCCTGGGCGAGGATTAGTTTTAATACCTTTTCTTGGTGGTTAATCTCCTGGGCGGATGAATGTTGTCTTTTGTGTGTAATGTTTTGATGGAACAGGTGGCAACTTATTGGTCATGTTACGCTTGTCTTCCAATGGTAAGGCCAAACATCGCTGATAAATATTAAGTATTAAGTTAATATATAGTCTATTGGAAATACCCACAACATGACATAATCCAGCGCTAGTAATTTAAAGATACGGCACACACAACCCCTAGATTAACAATCTCGAAACAAAATATATAAAAAAAATAAAAAATACAGAGGAACTCAATTTTAATATTTTAAAGGTATCAGAATTGACCATGTCAACTGGGATAATGAAGCCTGAAGGCTACCAGACCACAAATAGAATTCTGAACAAACCACATTACTTATGGAACACTAAAGAATAGATTTGTATTCGTTAGCAACTAAAACTAGTGCTGCATAAAATAAAATAAAAAATAAAAATTAAAAAAAAAACCTTTAATCCTTTTAAGGACCAAACGTTTTTCAGTGGGCTGATCCCCCACCAGGTTTTTTTTTTTTTGCTGTAGTTGACTCTCTTCCTATAAAAATTCACAAAACATTTTGTACAGTAGCATATTGGAAGTTGTGTCCTTTTTTTCGGAACACTCTGGGGAACATTATAAAGTACTTCAGAAATCTTTTTGCTTTTCAACAAGATATTTATTTTTTTGACCATTAGGCACTATATATATATATATATATATATATATATATATATATATATATATATATATATATATATATATATTAATGTCTCTACAGAGTTTAAAAAAAAAAAAAAAAATGTAAACCACGTATACTTTGCCAGATGATGCTTCTAAGTACGAGGTTGGTCGCACACTCCAAAAATCTCTTCTTCTTTTAGACTTATTTTGTTTCAATAATAATAATAATAATAATAATAAAATGTTTTTAAAATAAAATGTAAGCTGAATCTGATGCAAAATATTAGTGGTCAAGTCTAAATGAAGAAGAGATTTTTGAGTGTGCGATCAACCTCATCTCTAAAAGCATATAATGGAGAGAGAATATATGAAGTCTCCAGTCATATGACTTAACACAGTGAACTCATTGGTTTCTGACTTTGAGACTTGCGAGTGGGTATAACAGACTTGCCATTGTCAGTGAATTGCATTACAAAATATTAAACATTTTTAAACTTTGCAAGCCAACTGAAATCGATCGGCTGATCCTGTAAAATCACATCGCAAAGCATAATACACTGGCCGCGTCGCAATTGCAATGAAGCTGTACATTTGTATTTGTTTATACCGTACTTATGTGCTTTATTCATATTCATAATTTGTTGGTTCTTACTTGTTTACTGTTAAAATGTAATAACAACATGATCAAACAAACAGTTAAATCTTTGTGAAAATAGTCTGAAGTCAATTAACACTCATTAAACAGAAGAATGCCTGCCTTGTGGATTCCTAAAATGTCTGACAGCCCAGCATCTTTATCTGCATATTGTAGTGATTATTAAAGAGTTAACAGGCACAGTGCTGCTATTGTAGGAAAGATGTTCTAGGATTTAAAAGGGTTAACTTTAGTTGGGATCAGTGGGTAGGTCAATTGGCCCTGAGATGCATTACATTTGGACCCCCCACAGCGCAGTGAAACTGCTGTTTAAATTAAAAACACAAAATTCTATGTGTTTAAGTGACCAAAACTATACATTCTATTGCAGTACAGTAGTTACACGTTTATACTTTTGCTTGTCACCATGGTTAGCTTATTAGCAAATGAACACTGTCAGCCAGTGTCATCTAATGGTGAAAATCTTTTGGAAAGCTTGTTGGCAAGCCATGTAATATTAATAAATGTTATATATATATATATATATATATATATATATATATATATATATATATATATATATATATATATATATATATATATATATTTCTTTCTTTATTTGTGACTCAAAATTGCAGGATAACACAAAAAGCCATACATAGCTAAAGTTTTAGAGCTGTGTGGTTTCGTTTTTGGAGTGGTATTGATATATCTCCTTGTCTCCCTTTTCACAGTACATTCACAAGCTAGACTCTATTAAGCAAAATAGTGTTGGAATATACCTTTCGGCTGTTTTCTAGTTTTGCTGATATAGTTCAGAAAAGCATTTAGTTTTTTATTACTTCACTTGCTACTGTGTAATAAATCATAGATTGTTGCATGGCTGTGTTTTATAACCTATTTAGCCCGCCACACCACAGAAAAGAAATGCCTGGGAAATTATACACTGTATACATTGTATATTATTTTTATGACTTTCCCAATTCTGCATTCCTCTCATCAAAGAATGCAACTTAAATAAGGATTGCCAAAGTCTTTATCTGGCAAGCTAATTGGGATGCATTTTTATATAAGGGACATTTTGTTAATTGGTGGATGAAGATATTTGCCAAATACTGTGTTAACACCAATAATAAATGTCAGACCTACTCAGACATGAATATTGGCCATAAATAACCAACCCATTGCATTAGAAATAATTGAAAAGGAACAAGGTAAAAAGGTTAAGCCCTCAAGGAAACATGTTTCTTCTATTTTTTACCTAAGGAAAGGACACCTTTAATATAGCATTGAATGGTGCCCCTATGAAAAATGTTATTTAGACATTGGGGGTCTATTAAATTGATCTAAACAGCAGCACACTGCAGTTGATTTAATCTTTAGAAGAAGGAGAGTGAGGCTATGACAAGGTTAAACATTTGGACACCAAAACTTCTCCCTAATAGTTTGAGGGGACTGCATCGCTTAGAGCACTAGAAAAAAACATTGAGACAGAGAGAGGACCCCAGACTATGTTATCATTTTAGATTGAACTGCCTCTTAAGTTATAAGATTTCTGATCCTTCCATGTAAAATCCAGAGACACAAGTAAAACCTGGCTTGGACCGTACTTACTTACAATATATTTACTATATGTAATTTATGACATCACAGAAACCCTAGATGGAATTATTTTCCTGTAACTCACTGAAGCCCATCTATTATATATATATATATATATATATATATATATATATATATATATATATATATATATATATATATATATAATCAGCTGTTTTCACCTTGTTACCTTGCCATTCACATAGATTTCAATATAAAAGCAGCACTTTACTGTAGTAAAAGCTTGACAGATCCATCAATCAGCAGTTTGCATCTCATTACTGAGTAATTACCCCTATACTGTACCTTGGCTGTACGCAGTGTACGCAGTGTCGGGTTTACAGTTTGAAAAAACTGCACTAACTGCAACAGCAAGCATGGCTGGAAAGAGAAAAGCGATGCGCATCAGCACGAAAATTCAGTGTAAATAAAATGTCTCTGTTAGATACTGTGTGCTTGCTAAAGCATGTTTGGAGCTCTGTCAGTCAGAAAACAATGCAACATTGATACAAAAAGAGTGCTGATGAAAATACAACCGAAACTGAAACTCTGACAACACAGAGTTCTTCACGGGAAACAATTTGCAGTAATATAGCCTACCTGTAATGTACATTTCTGCACTTGGATTACTTTTTTGCACTTACTTTTTATGACATTCATAGGTTTTAATACATTTTTTTATTTGTGTAATGAGTGTCTTAGTAAAGATTTTTAACCGCATACACGCTTGTTTGTTTTGATTACTGTACTGGTGATTGGGGACATTCTGAATGTCAGGTTATTGTGTGGGAGTTTATACCGTCCATCTCTTACTGTGGGTGAATCACGTCAACACAAACACACCCGTTCTAAGCGGTAGCGACTGTACGTACTTATGCATCAATTATACTGTATTATTTTTTGTATGCCTGCAATTTGAGTTATTCAAAGCGTACATTCAGTCAAACTATTTTACCTACCGTTTTGTTTATACATCTAAATAGTCCTTGTTGTAGCACATCAAAATGAGCTCAGGTTACTGAAGAAAAAAGCTGTTTATGTACCTGTCAGAATCTCTGTTATGCCTTTATTGAGCTCTGTACTCAAGCCAGTTAATCCTGATTGTGCACATGCACGCAATGAAAGCTGTGTTCAAGGTTTCCATGTGTTCAAGGAAAGTAGCAGTCATGTCTTTAGGGACTGCCGTATGCCGAGCTGTTAGTGTTTCCAGTTTGACGGCATGTGGTGCTGACTCAGAATACAATGGAGCAGTTCACATGTACTGAACTGAATGTACTTTGGCTTTAAAAAAAGAAAAGACCACCAATGTAGATGTATAACAGAGAAAAAGTAACGAGACAAGCTTGTTTATTTTTTGTGGAAAGTAAATGTAATATTATTACTCCCATTAAAAATCTAAAGTGTTATATTACCTTGTTATTGACAAAGGTAATATTATTACAGTAACAGTTAATTAAGTAACGAGTTACCACCAACTCTAATTATTACAAACTGAATTATACTTGCAGAGCTCTAAATACTGTAAAACAGAAAAAGGCAGATTTGGTTTTAAATAAACCCTGGATAAACTCTATTTTAGATAGGACTTGATGGTTCAATATGCCCAGAATTGTAACCAGATGTGTTGTGAAGGCTGCTACAGTCTTGGTATTTAAATCTAAAATGTTGGTGGAGGATTTCTGTGATTGGAACTGTCAGCAGGGTTGCACCTTCTATCCCTGTAGAAAATTAAACAATTGTTTATTTAATATTAGTGTGCCCCCTGATTTACAAATTACATTTTTTTTCAATGGAAATGTGTTTATATATATATATATATATATATATATATATATATATATATATATATATATAGCATTTAAGCACATTATTTTCACCATTTATAATTATGTTCGAGAATTTCAGGGTCTCTTCATTCTGGGGATCTTTTATAATGCTAATTAATACTGAGGCAGATTTGCATTTTGCCCATAAATGTTATTCCTGATCTAAGGGTAAATGGAGAGCTTAATTCTTAGTCATCCCTTTCAGTTTGACTAAAGTACAGTATTAAAAGCAGCAGTTTAGCATTAAGGTTTATTGTTTGACTTGCTTCCATTTTGAAGAGTTTTTATTTAATGTTTTTTTTTTAATAAACTGAAGACATTCAGGTAATTTCTTTGTGTGTAGTATTCAAGCAACTGGCCTCCCTGCAGAAAGCATACTTGTTAGCGTGATGCATCAAATTAAGTCAGCCCATGATAATGGACCTTAAACTATGCAGTTTTCTGCTGTCTGGGGCCCCTACCATTCTGTTTGTTTTATTATTAAATGTGAATACTTCCTCTTTCACATGAGAATTGAAGATAAAATGTGAGAATTTACTGTATGTAGACCTGACAATGCACATATTAAAGACATTAAGGTAATTAGATCTTAGTTATAGTTAATTGGGATGCTTAATCTTTACAAGTGAGAGTGAATGGATAGAAATCCCCTGAATGTATATATAATTCTTTACATATTCTTAGGAATTTCTAAAGCATGATAAAGCATAATCCTCTACTACATTTCTGACTCGCTTAAAAAATAATTATATTTTATTTATGTATATACTGCTGCGTTTTTATGTTTTAAAGTTCAGTTACAGTGTTACTGTACCTTTCTAATAATCTGTGTTTGCGTAGCTGTCAGGGACATTTACTGGCATGTTGGGAGCCAGATCTGAGTAAAAGAGTGACTATAACCCACATGATAAGATTATCTTTCCAATGGTTATGGAATATGCTTGGGGTTAATGTATTTTGCTAGGCTTAGACATTGACATATATTAGATACCAGCATTTGAGGTAGACAAGCTACAATGATAAACCAAATCAGGTCAAGAAAAGAACAGGGCCCACTATTGCTGAAGCCTACACCTTGGCAAAGACAATATATTGCCTTCAGTTGACATGTGCATGGTAGGGAGAAAAATGGGTAACACTTTAGTTTAGGGATCCGATATAAGTGATTGTAAACAATCTATAAACATGTTATTAATTATGCTATTAACAATTATAGAATATGAATAGAAATAATGAGTACTGGTATTATTACACGCTTGTCATTGTTTTATTGCGTTATTGTTTATAATTGCTTATAATGGATATAGTCTGTCTGTCTTTTCAGGTCTGTTTGTCTGTCTCTGCCTGTGTGTATGTCTGTCTGTCTGTCTGTCTCACCAATTGTATGAGGTTGTTTTGTTTTTGCAATTCAGTTATTATACACTTTTGCCATTGTTTTGTTTTTGCTATTGTTTATAACCACTTATAATGGATCCCAAAACTAAAGTGTTACCGAAAAATGGGGCTGCACTTAAGGAAAACAAAGACAATCGGAGCTTTCTTTCTTGAACAGCTGCAGACAGCTACTTTAATGGAACTGCAAAAGCAGAAACTGGCAGCACAAGGTATATATTCGTTTTTACAGATGGCAATGCAGACACGTTGGTAATTGAAAAGGAAGTCGGGTACGTGAGCTGTTTGACAGGGACAGCCCATTACATTGCTTTCCTGTGTAATTGACACTTGAACTGATTGAAGAAATATTTCCCCCCTGAACAGACCCTTATTTGTATCTAAATTACATCATTATTCCTAAGGAAACTCATAATTTTAAGTTGTCTTGTAAAGTAACCCTTTTATAAAACAAACAAGAGGAAATTGAATATTCCTTGTCTCCTGCCTTGACGTGGCCCCATTTTAAATCTAATAAACACACAATTATACTTTGCACGTTTTCTTAAGTGGCTTTGCACTGTTGCTTTGAAATCTTAGTGCTTACAATCTCCTAGTGCTGGGTCTTGGTGGTGCAGCAGGCAAATTCACTTTCCTGCTTTTGAACTCAAAGTTTTAATATAACTAAAAAAGGAGTTTTGTGGTCTCAACTTAGTGTTCTGTGGTTATCAGTCCACATCACAAACCCACCACTCAATTCTCACTTGATCGAAGGCCCAGGACTAGTGTGCAGTATGGATTTATTTTTTAAATATGATAACAGACTTTCAGACATACCATAATCCAGTATTAGTAAGGTCTGTATGCAAGTGTCTGATGTTTTTATGGACTGTCACTTTCAATTTCTGAAACAGTTTTTTTTTTTTTAATATCACATATGCAGCCAACAAAGATACCTTGCTGTATTTCATATTTACAATTAAAAGCAGAACAAGATAGCTCAGATTATTTGCTGATATTTAAAAACTTACAGATGAAAGTTTTTTTCTTTTTTTAACCTCCACCCTTTATAATTTTCAACTGCAACATTTATTTTGGCTGGCTTTCCTTCACAGCCCTATTAAAGTAGATCATTATTTTGTCATCAATTTCAATTAAGTATTTGTGTTGCAAAAGCAAAAACACTTTTTTTTCTCCGAAATGCACTGAATTACACATACATTGGAATATATTCTGAAAATGTATTCTGTGTTTAACTCAATAGCAATGACATAAAATTGCCACACTCTTCTCTAATATAGGTGATAATGACCCAGTCTTAACATCAATTCCCTTTTTCCTCATAGGTTTGTGTTAAATCAATTTGAAAAGGGATCCCTGTAATATTTGTTCAAGCACAGTCATATGTCATTCCTGATAAATGTGTTAGAAATAAATATGTTTGTGTGGCTTTAATGTCTAAATATGGTTCATGATTAAATAATCATTTATGCTAATTATCTGTAAGAATGATTCGACCGTTTTGTATGTCATCTGGTTACTTTTAACTAATTTCAAACCACAATATATTTCTCTCTTTCAAATTGACTGGCTTAGTTTGGAAATTTGGTGGAAGTTTTTTTTTCATGTTTTGTGTTCTCAAGTTCAAATCCAATTAAATTTAAATTGACAGATTACACTGTATAATGTTGTACTTTGAGCAAAGCAAATAGGATTCCTGAGTTCCAAATGTGTAGAATCTGTTGTAAACCACAATAACCACATTGTTTTATTTAATGTAATTATTTTTCTCATTAAGCTTACAAATAAATGACGTTTTAACTGGAATGAATACAGTATTTACTTTTGTAAATACTTAAGACAGTGTGTACAAAGTAACAGAATACACTATACAATTCCATATGAATGTAAGCATTTAATTCCCTGTTAAAAAAAAAAAAAAACGAAAAGTATTCTTGTTGAACTGATCATATCAACAGTGAAAACCCAAAAGTAAACAAAAATGCAAAATAATTGTTATTAACAGATTTATGAAAAAATAGATTCTCAAAGCTTTTTACTCAAACTCGTTATTACAATTTAGTTTTAGAACAATAACTGGTGTTTTATTTTTACTTGTATTTTATCAACTCTCTTGTCAGTAGTTTCTTTGATACATGTTTATTGTACCAGCTTAAGTGTTGCAAAATGTACACAGGCTTTTGGAATGTCAATTTATCAGGTGCAAAATAATAGGATGTCTATAGTGGCAATGAATTAACAGAGTCAAGGCAGTATTGTTCAGCCCCATTTTAATATTTTTAAAAAAATATTCTGCACATCTTTTTACAAACAAAAGAGAAATCAAACAAAGGTACACAACACCAGATCACGCTTTGAAATGCACAGGATTTTTGAAAAAAAAGTGTTTTACTAGTTTTCTCATCGGCTCTACAGCCTCCACACTTTCTTTTACACAGTGGCAGCCCTAAGATTGCAAATTGAAGGTTTACAATCAATTATACTGAACATCAGTATAAAACCCATGAGTCTCACGGCTAGCCTGTTTCAGAAACCCTGTACCCTGTAGTTTTAAATGACTATCCAGTAGTGCAAGTACACACATCACAGGTGTGTACAATATGCAGTAAACATTAATTTAAGAAAGTCTCTTGCAGAGAACTTGGCATTTGAAAAAAAATAACAATTTACAAAATCATTTCATAATAAAAATCTTGAGTTTACTCAATCACCCAACGAAATATAACCAGTTGTAATGATATTATGTTCCTGGTTGAAAAGGGCAATTGTCAGACTGACTTTGCACTTGCTGATAGTTCACTAAAAACACTTCCCCAATGTCATTAAATTATTGCAGTCATTTCAAATTTGTATGGCCATGCAGGCTACCGTCTCATTTCTTTCATTTCATTCATTTTCCTTGTGTCAATGATTAATGGCTGATGTCGAATGTTAGAGTGAGCAGGCATCAGCAAATGCAAGATCATAATTAGTTAGCTGACGAGGGCCTCCGACAGCACTTGCATCTGGATGGAAAAACTACCCTATAGGGAACTGGCTGCTCACCAGGACCTTTTTAGTGATACATCGTGAAACACCCGATGAATCAAATGTCCTTTCATTGCCAAGAAAGTGCTCTGGCCTTGAAGCCAAAATTATGGCTGCAGAAAGCTTTCCATTCTAAATGTATCACAGTACAATTATAAGCATTGTATTTTTCTGGCACAAGTGCTTCCCTCCTACACAACAGTCTACAGTTAAAATGAATTGCCTGAATTGCATAAAACCTAACATATATGACTTATTGTAGTGAGCATTTCAATATTCCAGTTAAATATACATGTATGTTGTATTCAGATTTGTTCATTAACTGCTAACATGTTCATATAAGGTGTCATTCTTCAATATTTCACTCTACTCTATAAGAAGTAGGATTCTGTCAAATAATAAAATATATTTTTATACCTGTAACACTGTAAATACACTTAATCTAAACTGCTTCACAGCCCACAGTTTGGATTATTTATATGGTTAACTAAATGTGCAGGAAATACAGTCTAACGTCATTATAACGAACCCCCCCTGGGACCTGGAGAAATGTTCGTTATATCAGGTTGTTTGCTATAATAGGGTTTGACAATTCTTTATACATTATACAGTAGTTCTTTCAAGACAACTTCACATTGATCAACATTTAAACTGTATATTTAAAAGAAAACAGTAAAGAAATGAAAATATAAAATAAAAAGTACACTTACATGCTGAATACAGTAATTACGTGCCCCTTCTCTTGAAAAACATATCAAGCATAGATTGCTTCATATTTTTTGTGCCTTTCTCAATGCACACTGTTTCAGTCTTGTTACCTCCTCACGCCAGATCATTTTATTTGGGTAGATTTTGTTAAAGTGATCGTTCTAATAGGGCTAATTTCCATTGAAAAAAACAGTTCTTGCTGCTTGGATAGTTAAAGTGGGTTCGTTATAGTGAAGTTAGACTGTATATAATCTTTTACAAACAAGAGAAACCATATCTGCCTGTTGATGTAGCACAGACAATGTAGTTGAAAGTTCAGAAAGTGAAGTCCATTTCTTGTAAAAACACTGTGATATCTTGTAAAGCTCATCAATCACACTGCTAATTATAATGAAAATCAGCTGTGTTCTATTAATCACAATTGAACCTGACCTTATTATGGGCAATGCGTATTAAACCATCAGCATTGCCAACTTTGGAGACAAAACTCTGCCGTTGATTTGCCCTAACTTCTCAAATCACATGGCTCCTCTTTGACCTTTCTCTTTTTTCCCTTTTGTTTTGTTTCAGAGACGCAGAGGCTCAGGAGTGTTTTGTGCCAACTGCCTGACCACAAAAACCTCTCTCTGGAGAAAGAATGCAAACGGTGGATATGTGTGCAACGCGTGTGGCCTGTATCAGAAGCTGCACTCGGTAGGAAGGACAGATTGGTTTGTTCAGGGGGAAAAAAGGTCTTTGAAAAATAAATAAATATTCAAATGCTGATAAAACAGGACAGCTGTATCCTGTTGTGGTTGTTTGATCAGTACCACTCCCTGGCCTGTAGTTAATTTCCTTGCTGTGGTCACTCCCAAAGTCAGATGCAGTTAATTAGCATACACATTGAGCTGCGTCGGAAGAAATGTCTTATCTCTCACCCTTGTTGCTTTTAATTATTTGTTGTGAGGCTAATGAATCAGTGCATTGTACTCTACTGGAATGTAAAATATCATCAGCCTAAATAAAGAAAAAAAAAAGAAAAAAAAGGTGTATTTCAAAATCACCATTAACACATTGGGCTATTTTTACAAAGTGTTACCCCATCTGTAAATTATTCCTTTTTAAATGAAAAGCACTGGTCATTTTACAAAGAATCAAACAAGTAAGTTATATTATGTAAGGTGTCTTGTAACATTAACATTCTCCTTTCAGAAAATTGTTTTTTTAAAACACTGGTGTAAATGCTTTGAAAAGGTGACCTGATGTTTGGTAGCCAAAAAATCTTACTTCAGCAATTGATTTGTTGAACTAATTAAATCATTGAATCTAATTAAATAATTAAACTAATTAAATATTAAATCATAGCAGTATCAATAACAAACTTCAACTGGTCAAAAAGTATTGCTTTAGGCATAGTTTTTGATCCACGTCAAGGGGTGTTCACACCGAACGCGACGCCGCATGCTGCCTCCTTGCGTGTCGCCTCCTTGCGTGTCGCTTCATGTTACCGCAGCCCCCTGTTCAAACCAAAGGTGGGCAAAGCCAGGGTCATGTGACGTCAATATTATTTCTTGTGGTGAATTACCGTGGTAACATTTACTATGTAATTTTACGTATTGGAAAACTGACTATTTTGAACTATAGTTAAGTAAAACAAAAAATGTAATTAAACTGGGGTAAGAGTAGATTTTGGGAAGGGGGGGGGGGGTCTGTTAATCATTACAGATTAACAAGAGTACAATAACTCTTAAAACATAAATCCCTAACATTTTATAAAAGTAACGGGAATTTGTTTTTGTTTTAAACCGAAGACATTCAGCCATTCCCAGATGAAACGCATTTGAGTTTATTTGCTTGTTTGTTTAAAATAAAGTTGAATTTTAAAATGAATATGTATGTTAATTCTTTGAAAGTGATTTTATTTATTTGATTAAACTTGATTTATCTTGTGGGGGGAATCATATCAAAACATTTTAGAAGTTTGTATTATTATTATTATTATGCAGTAAGCGTAGCCTACACGCCTGTGTTCTGATATCTACAGGGTTGTCTTTTAGTGGATTTAACTTACTATCGCATCAGCAGGAGATTCTGACAGAACTGATACAAGCACAGTCAGTCCCTCCTCTCCAAGTTCCCCCTGTGGTGCTGGATGATTTAGAGGATGCTGTCTCCATTGATGCCTCCGAAGGGGTACGAGATCGAGCCTCATACCTGGAGGAAAGGGAATCTGATATTGCTCCACTGCAGCAACCATCAGTGTCAGCCAAGCTCATAACCCTGATTCAGAGAGCAACAGCAGCCCTACAGGTCCCATGGCCGACGGCTCCGACTGAGAGGCACTGTATATATGATGAGCATCCTCCCACCCCTCATGCGGCTCCAGACTTCCTGTTTGAGCTGCAGTCCTTCTGGGACCACCCAGCGACATCCGCAGCCATCCCATTATAAGGTTTTTGATGCAGACAAACTAGGGCTGAACCACTTTCCACCAGTGGAAGCCTCTGTTGCAGCTTTGGTACAGACTGACAACCTGTCCCTGCTGTCCAAGGATACTGTGTGTCCAAACAAACAATGCCGGGTCACAAAGTATTTCTAAAGAAGGCATATGCTGCTAGTTCCTTTTCAGCACGATTGGGTAACTACAGCAGCGTCCTAGTGGTATACCAGGCACACCTAGCCAGGTCCTTTACAGACCTGGGTCCCTCTGTCCAACAACTGGATGAGCTCCGCCTCATATCCAGAACTCTCCACTGGTAGCTGCATGCAGGCAGTTGTGGCTCTCTCAGGCCCTTGTGTCTGAGGGAAATAAGACCGCGCTGCTGGACGTTCCTGTCACCCCCGGACACACCTTCGGTCCCGCGGTGGATGACATGCTGCAACGCTCCCATCGTGCAAGAGAGTCTACCATGGAGTTGGTGCGTCTTCTCCCCAAACGCCCAACTCATGTGCGCAAGCTGGGACAAAAGCAGCAGTGGCAATCTGGGGCACCAATGGCGTCCCAGATTCCAGGCTCCACAGAGTCAGGCCCATCCTTTGCCCTCCGCTGCTGTGGGAACACCAGGCCCCTCTAGCCAAGGGTTTAGAGGAGGCCGGCGTAAACCCAGGCACGTCACACCAAAGCAACAGCCACAGGCTGCGCCACAGAAGAATCAGCCCTAGTGGTTTGCTGCCTCAGGCCCAGGGCCCTCTTTCAAGAGACCACCTGAAACACTGGTATACGTGCACCACAGACACCTGGGTGCTCAACACTGTCAAACAGGGCTACGCCCTTCAATTACAACATGCCCCTCCATTCCGGACTGTAATAAAAACATCAGTCACAGACCCACAGGCCGCTGCTATGGTGGCTCAGGAGGTAGCATCTCTATTAGAGAAGCCGGCAATTCTTTCTGGTGCCAAAGTGGGCTGGAGGCCTAAAACCGATCCTCGACCTCAGACAGTTAAACCTGTATTTGAGACAGAGGCAGTTCAAGATGTTGACTATGCAACGGCTGTTGCGATCCACCAGGCCAGGCATACGAGTTTTGTGTCCTGCCATTCGGCCTCTCTCTCGCTCCTCGTGTCTTCACGAAGTGCATGTAAGCCATATTGGCCCAGTTGAATCAAAGGCATCAGAGTCCTCAACTACCCAGACGACTGGCTGAGCTGTGCCATGTCTCCAGAGCAAGCACGGCTTCACACAGACATCGTAACTGGTCACCTGCGCCTCTTAGGTCTGGCGGTGAACAATGCGAAGAGCCAACTGACTCTTTTTCAGACAGCCTCCTACCTGGGAGTGCGTCTAGAGACAATGTTGGCCACTCTGTCGGACGGCACAGTAATCAAAATGAATGCTTGCCTAAAGCTTTTCCAACTCGGCAGCAAACTAACAGTGGTGTTATTCCAGAGGCTCCTAGGCCTGATGGCAGCAATCTCTCAGATCCTGCCCCTGGGCTTGTTACACATGCACCCCTTACAAGCCTGGTTCAACCACCAAGTCCCTGTATCCTCTCTGAACCGCCACTGTCTGTTGACAGTGTCCCGTCACTGTCTGCAGGCTCTCTCCTGGTGGAAACACCCGGGCTGACTACAACTAGGTGCACCGCTAGGCAGTGTCACCAGGAGAGAGGTGATGACAACGGACGCATCCAACTCAGGTTGGGGTGGAGTTTGGCAGAGCAGAGGAGGGCAGGGAGTGTGGCAACTCCTTCGGAAGGCACGTCACATCAATATGTTGGAGCTGCAGGCAGTTTTTTGGAGGAGATAAGAGGGAGACGTGTTGATCCGGATGGACAACCAATCAGAGGTGGCCTACATA
The DNA here is from genome assembly GCA_030684275.1 of Acipenser oxyrinchus oxyrinchus. Classification (NCBI taxonomy): domain Eukaryota; kingdom Metazoa; phylum Chordata; class Actinopteri; order Acipenseriformes; family Acipenseridae; genus Acipenser; species Acipenser oxyrinchus. The sequence goes on along the minus strand of CM060249.1, from coordinate 20,126,508 downwards.
AACCACCAAGGTGGTCTACGGTCACCCAGTCTACATCATGTGGCCTGCAGGCTTCTGCTATGGGCACACAAACACCTCTCCATCAGGGCAGTTCACCTGCCTGGGAAGATCAACTGGGCTGCGGACCTACTCTCCAGAGGAGTTCCAAGCGCTTCAGAAAGGAGACTCCACCCAGAGGTTGTGGCTCTCATCTGGGAGAAATACAGGAAAGCGAAGATAGACCTTTTTGCCTCTCAGGAAACAACCCACTGCCCTCAGTACTTCTCCATGAAGCACGAGGACTCCTTGGGGATAGAGGCTGGACCACTTTCTGTACGCGTTCCCATCGCTTGCGCTGCTCCCCCTGTGTCTAGAGAAGACCATACTGGACAGGGCCAGGGTCCTTCTAATAGCCCCGTTCTGTCCCAAATGGATCTGGTTCTCTTCACTGGTACAGCTCCTGAGTGGCCAGCCGTGGGAGCTGCCAATGCAGCGTGACCTCCTCAGTCAGGCGCAGGGCATCTTGTGACACCACACCCAAACTCTGGGTTTGGCCCCTGAACGGTTGCACTTGAGCCATTTAGGGTTGTCAAATAGGGTTGTCAAAATGCCAGAGCAGCCTCCACCCACTCGCAGTACGCCTGTAAGTGTGGCGTATTTCAGGCATGGTGCTTGCAGCATGGGTTCGAACCCACGACCTGCCCTTTGGCAGTTATACTGCAATTTTTACAGGACCTATTCGACAAAGGGAAATCCCCTTCGACTTTGAAGGTCTATCTGGCAGCCATCTTGGCCTGCCACATCAGAATTGATGGGGTCTCTCCAGGAACTCACTTCCTGGTGGGGCAGTTTTTGAAGGGAACCGGGAGCTCCGGCCTCCGTTGAAAAACATCGTTCCCCGTTGGAGACTGAACGTGGTGCTCGATGCGCTCACAAGAGCACCCTTTGAGCCCTTGCATTCAGCAGTCTTTCAAAGCTGTCAGATTCTCCACTAAGCGGATGAGTGAATTGCAAGCTTTTTCCATATCGAAAGCTTGCTTAATTTTACCCTTTGTACCAACCCTGCCTTTCTCCCGAAAACCATTTCAGCATCCCATGTCAACCAATTAGTGGAACTGGACGCTTTCCATCCCTCTCCCTTTCCTTCCAACAAAGAGCAAAAGCTTCATATACTTTGCCCTGTTCAAGCTTTAGCATATTACGTTGACAGGACGCAGAGTTGGCGGAAAGCAGAACAATTTTTTGTCTGCTACAGGGCTAAGTCGCAAGGACAGTCAGTTTCAACACAGTCATAAGGTGAGTTGCTTCCATACTGCATATCATTCTGGGGTAATTTAGCTTGTGGCTGTTAGTCCTGCGACTGTCCTTCGCGACTGCAATGGTATTTTGACCCATTTGTAATGGTTAATGTTTCCCATTTGAAAGGGAATGTTGGGTTATTATCATAACCCTGGTTCCCTGAAATATAATTATTAACCGTTACATTTTAGGTCGCTTCGGCTTAGTCGCAATGACATATAAAAGAAAATGGTCCTGTGACTTGGCTTCCTATAGTCTCGGGGGCAGGCCCTGAGCAGTGTCACAGGCTCTGATGAGCAGCGTTGGTGTAGTTGTTTGGTTCGGGTGCTCTTAAAGAGACATCACCCATTTGTAATGGTTAATATTTCTATTTCAGGGAACCAGGGTTATGATACGAACCCAAGGTTATGTTAATCATAGAAGGATACAAATTTCAGTTTCATTCTCCTTACTGAATTACCATTACAAGCATGTTAAAGACGTTATGCAATAGTTAAAGTAAAGTCATTTATGAATTATTTTCACTTTAAACTTTATTAAAACACAATAAATATTTAAATTTTATTGGGAAAACATACTTAAACTCTTAAACTTGCGTCCACAAGATTAGTTATTAAAATGCTTCTAAAACCAATTTATAAGTTTTACTTATTTGTTACATTTCTATCCCCTAGTTTTAGTAAATCTAAAACCCTGAGGTTGTTAAATAAGTGAATATTATACCCTTAGTTTGTTTTTCAATTCACTTTTAGAATAAGGAAATTAGGAATTTCTATTTATTTAAACGTTACATGGTTCATGGTGACAATTAATATCATGGTGTCACACTTCTTAAGCCTTTATAGGAAGAAAATTGTATATTGGCTTTCAGACAGACATTCTTAATTAACAGATAAGAATCAGCTTAGTTTGTTTAGACCAGACAGGCAGGTCAGCACAGCAGGTATATATGGCTCGACCAACTAAAATAGTGTTTTATAAGGAAAACTACTGAATACATTCTTTGTTACATCAAAATGAAACACCATGGATTTCTCAGGTAACAGAAGCTAATATTCATACAGTAGTTCAGTAGTGTTGTGCTTCTCAGTACTTGGTGGAGACTTCAGAAGAATACTAGGTGCTGCAGGAAGTAGAGCTAGTGGCTCAGTAGAGGGCACTCTTCTCCTATTGCTCAATGACCCAGCAGGTTTTAAGGGGAGTGTGTGCTGTTGGATATGTCATCCTATAGATGAAATGTTAAACAAAGGTCCTGCTTACATTATTTACTAATGTACTTTTAGTTGGTGTCTTACAGTTTTAATAAATGGAATTAGAATAACACCATTATCTTTGGGGGTGAAAGAATTGTCACTAATTGATTTTGTTTCAATATTGTTTATGTTTGCCCTGTTCCTCTCTAGACTCCAAGGCCTCTGAACATTATAAAGCAAAACAATGGTGAGCAGATCATCCGAAGACGCACCAGAAAGCGCCTTAACCCTGACACACTTCCTTCGGAGCAGCTGACCAAGCAGCAGAGGGTAAACAGTGACGAGCAAGTGAATGGGAGCCCCCTGGAGAGAAGGCCAGAGGAACATCCACCAGAAGTGCACCAGCAAGAGCTGCAGCAAACTAACTTGAGCAAGCTTGAGGCATACAGCTCAGTAACCAAGCCCCACCCCACTCCGCAGGCCTTACTAGTCAGCCAAACTCTGGAGATCCACAAAAGGATGCAGATACACTTAAAAAGCCCTCAGGAAAGCAGTGGAGATGGTTCGGCTGCAGCAGAGGGGAAGGGAAGCTCAGAGAGAGGGAGCCCCATTGAAAAATATATGAGACCCTCAAAAAATGCCAATTATTCTCCACCAGGAAGCCCAATTGAAAAATACCAGTATCCTCTGTTTGGACTTCCATTTATACATAATGACTTGCAGAGCGAAGCTGATTGGCTGAGGTTCTGGACTAAGTACAAGATGTCTGTTCCCGGGAATCCACACTACTTGAGCCATGTCCCTGGCTTACCAAATCCTTGCCAAAGCTTTGTGCCTTATCCCACATTCAGCCTCCCTCCACATTTTTCAGCCATTGGATCAGACAATGACATTCCTTTGGATCTGGCAATTAAGCATTCCAGGCCGGACCCAACTACGAATGGAGCCACCAAGGAGAAGAGTACGGTGCCAATGAATGCAAAGGACGAGGGTCCAGTGAACGTCGAAAAAACTGAAAAGGTTGACAGAAGCACTCAAGATGAACTGTCAACAAAGTGTGTTCACTGTGGCATTGTTTTTCTCGATGAAGTGATGTATGCTTTGCATATGAGTTGCCATGGCGACAGTGGGCCCTTTCAGTGCAACATATGCCATCATTTGTGTGCAGACAAGTATGACTTCACAACTCACATACAGAGAGGCCTGCATAGGAATATTGCACAGGTAGAGAAGAATGGAAAACCTAAAGAATAAAAATAGCACTTCTTAGCACAAAAAAGAATAATGTTTGCAAAAAGCTAAGCAGAAGCTTGTACTGTCTTAACAGTATGCATAGCAAACTAGTGACATTTAACATGTAAAGGTGTCTGTTTTAAAGCTAAAGCTATTTGCTATTTACACATATTGTGATAAATAATTAAAACTTGTTTTTTAAGGATATCTTATTTTAGGAAAATATAGGTACACGACCATTCATAATGTTTTTATGGGATGTTATCTTAGGCTAGGCAGTCCAGCAAAGAAGGTACCTCTGCAATTAATTAAACAATATCTGACACAAGTAAAGCCTATAACAATTTTATTATTAATTCACATTCACCATAAATTGTCAAGTACAGTACATAGTGGATACTGTAACATTGTATTTGCAATTTAAGCCTGAAAAATGTCATGGCTCCTAAAAAATGACCATTGCAAAAAAACCCTCAGGGAATTCACTGAACTGAGTGAAAGACACCGTTCCATTTAACAGTTATTCTTTTCTGGTGAAGGTAAACAGTTTAGTATGTGTATTTTTTATTTCAGTTGCAGAGTGTTATTTGGTCAGAGATAACAACTCTTACGTAACACATTTAAGGCATTACAAGCTGCTGCCTACACCGCTAGGATACGACCATTTATTTCATAATTGGGAGAAGAAATAGTATTTTTCTAATTGTTATTAATATTAAACATTTCATAATACTGGTGCCTGATATATGGTATAAAATATTTTCTACAATGTACTTATGCAACAAAGAATTCACATCATTTGAATGAGAGCTGGCATTCTGGCTCTGTGTCACTGTTTACATTTGCAAATGTAGCAAACAAGGGAATGAAGCAAAGTTTTATTATTTTAGCATTTTTGTTTTTAAATGTTCTTTTTTTCATTGAGATGAGAAATGCTAATATAAAATAGATGCATCTGTTTGTTTGTTTTTAATGGTTTAATAAGAAGGAAATACCAATATTTTTATGCCTAAATACAAAAAAGGATAGCACTATTCATTCCAAGCAATGTACTTTTTAAATCTTAAGCTCTTAATACATATTGTTAAGCTTGTAATGGTATATATCTTTGCTAATTTTATTTTTTCTCTCTATATTATGTTTCTAATGAAACATTTGAGAGTGTATTTAATAAGTACTGTCTAAGCTTGACAGCACCAATATCTTACTGCTTTTTCATTAGCATTGCACATCATCCTTACAGTATAATGCATTAGCTTAGTCTTAGTATCAGGAACAGTGAGACTATTTTGATGTCACTGTTAATAAATACTATAAGAGTCACTAAATATCTTAACCCCTTTATGCACATTTTTTGAACATGTTAAAATCAGGGCTACATTTTCTACCAAACAAAGATACATCCTACAAACTCGGAGGTATTAAAATACACAACTATTTCCCTGTAAAAGACTTAGTGCTGTATATACCCCAACAAGTTGTGTTGACTATGTCTAGTACCCCTTTATCCCATGAAACAAACACATCATGTGCCTTCTTAACATTTAATTGGCTACACTGTATAGTTTCCATGAGGGATACAGTATTTTGTTAAAACAAAATGTATGTAACCTTTTTTTTTTTGAATGTTTAGTATTTCAGAATTGAGACATTTTGGTTGTAGTATGAGGCTGACAGGGGGGGAGGTTTTGAAAAGTTCAACCAAGTATGGCTACAACCAGGTTCCCACTAGAAATAAAACATCTGTTGTTGTAGTTAGGGTAATAACTATGGTTTAAAACCTGTCTTATCAATACCATAAGTGCTGTTTATACTACAGATGCATTTTCTTGTAATAAACATTTGCATTTCATAGGATCAGTTGTATGTATTCCACAAGAATAGCACGGAAATGCTTGCACTTCAAATAATTGTAACTGCAGAGGAAAAGATTAATATATAATTAGCATGCTACATGCAGGTACTGCAATGTAATTAGCCAAGGTGTTTAACAAAACAAAACAAACAAAAGATCTTGATGCTCAGAAATACAGTGCATAAATGCAGGTCTAAAATGTGTTTCCCAGTAATGCTTAAGTAAAAATAATATGAGACATAAATATGTATATTTCTTTGCCCTGATATTTACTGATGTAACTTTTTTGCCTTCCCAGCCCATTGAAGATGTTTTAGGTTCTCATAATTCATGTTCATTTCTGTTGACTTTTAAATATTCTATTGTTTTTTTTTTCTTCATACAAGCCCTATTTTAGTCAGCAAGGATGTCTGTTACATCTAAAACTTGAACAATAATAATAATAATAATAATAATAATAATAATAATAATAATAATAATAATAATAATAAGGTTTTTTTTTTGTTACCATAAGTTCCAAGTCATTTATTTACACCACATTATTTACCTTAGGGTCAAATGTCAGAGTACCTGGAAAACAAACAACCTTCCTGTGTAGACTGTGGTCACTTGGTGATACGATCCAGTGGCCGCCTAGGATTTATTAGGGGGGAAAAGTCTTTTTTTTATGTATGCTACAACAACTGCCAAATTAAATTTGATGATATACAAGAAAATATAAGGGCTAAATTTGCCAACAGTTATCCTATGAAATGGCCTCAACTATTGGCGTAAGTGGTCCAATTTTAGCACAAAACAAAGGGTGCTCAAATATCATACGTTAAATGAACCGGGGTTCCTGTCCCATATGGTGTGTAAGAATGGCGAGGACAGCATTCCTATAAATATATTTTGACCCTTTTATATTGGATTTATACATTTACATATTTTCTCCTTATTCTTTCACTATATCTTGAAAACAAGGAAGTTACACAGTGGAAATTAAACAATTCTATGTATCATTCTGATACACATTGGCTAGTCATGGTTCAGTATTGAAACACTTTTTTCATTGATATCAGAAAATCGGGCAGTTCTTAGTATTATACATATATATACAGTACTGTGCAAAAGTTTTAGGCAGGTGTGAAAAAATGCTGTAAAGTAAGAATGCTTTCAAAAATAGACATGTTAATAGATTATATTTATCAATTAACTAAATGCAAAGTGAGTGAACAGAAGAAAAATCTAAATAAAATCCATATTTGGTGTGACAACCCTTTGCCTTCAAAACAGCATCAATTCTTCTAGGTACACTTGCACAAAGTCAGGGATTTTGTAGGCATATAGTCAGGTGTATGATTAAACAATTATACCAAACAGGTGCTAATCATGATCAATTCAATATGTAGGTTGAAAAACAATCATTAACTGAAACAGAAACAGCTGTGTAAGAGGAATAAAACTGGGTGAGTAACAGCCAAACTCAGCTAACAAGGTGAGGTTGCTGAAGACAGTTTACTGTCAAAAGTCATAGACCATGGCAAGACTGAGCACAGCACCAAGACACAAGGTAGTTATACTGCATCAGCAAGGTCTCTCCCAGGCAAAAATTTCAAGGCAGACAGGGGTTTCCAGATGTGCTGTCCAAGCTCTTTTGAAGAAGCACAAAGAAACGGGCAACGTTGAGGACCGTGAAGCGCGGTGGTCGGCCAAGGAAACTTACTGCAGCAGATGAAAGACACGTCATGCTTACTTCCCTTCGCAATCGGAAGATGTCCAGCAGTGCCATCAGCTCAGAACTGGCAGAAAGCGGTGGGACCCTGGTACACCCATCTACTGTCGGAGAAGTCTGGTCAGAAGTGGCCTTCATGGAAGACTTGCGGCCAAAAGCCATACCTCCGATGTGGAAACAAGACCAAGCGACTCAACTATGCACGAAAACAAAGGAACTGGGGTGCAGAAAAATGGCAGCAGGTGCTCTGGACTGATGAGTCAAAATTTGAAATATTTGGCTGTAGCAGAAGGCAGTTTGTTCGCGAAGGGCTGGAGGCGTACGAATGAATGTCTGCAGGCAACAGTGAAGCATGGTGGAGGTTCCTTGCAAGTTTGGGGCTGCATTTCTGCAAATGGAGTTGGGGATTTGGTCAGAATTAATGGTCTCCTCAATGCTGAGAAGTACAGGCAGATACTTATCCATCATGCAATACCATCAGGGAGGCATCTGATTGGCCCCAAATTTATTCTGCAGCATGACAACGACCCCAAACATACAGCGAAAGTCATTAGAACTATCTTCAGCGTAAAGAAGAACAAGGAGTCCTGGAAGTGATGGTATGGCCCCATGAGAGCCTGATCTCAACATCATCGAGTCTGTCTGGGATTACATGAAGAGAGAGAAGCAACTGAGGCTGCCTAAATCCACAGAAGAACTGTGGTTAGTTCTCCAAGATGTTTGGGCCAACCTACCTGCCGAGTTCCTTCAAAAACTGTGTGCAAGTGTACCTAGAAGAATTGATGCTTGATGCTGTTTTGAAGGCAAAGGGTGGTCACACCAAATATGGATTTGATTTAGATTTTTCTTCTGTTCACTCACTTTGCTTTTAGTTAATTGATAAATATAATCTATTAACATGTCTATTTTTGAAAGCATTCTTACTTTACAGCATTTTTTCACACCTGCCTAAAACTTTTGCACAGTACTGTACATATACATATATATATATATATACATATATATATATGTCCAGCGTATACCATGGCTTGCATACTGATGAGCGGCTTTACACTATAAATCAATATGCACCAGATTATCAATTCCATCACAAAATTCCATGACAAACTGACATTTCATTTATTTGTTATAATCCACTGCCACAAACTAAGTTACATTCCACCCATTTTCTTAATATATTTGGTGATGCAACACCAGAGCACTGGTATAGCACCAACTTTCCCTGAGATAATGGTAGTCCACCTAAAAAAAGGAAGTTCTACAGCAACTGTCAACAGCAGACCCAAAAAAGTAAATGAGGCACAGCCAAATGAAATAGAAAAAAACAACATGGGTTGTTAATGTATTTAAAGACTGGCTTAAAGAAAAAAATATGGACATTAATTTTAAGGAAATAAGTCCAAGAAACCTCAACAGCATTCTGGGGGATTTTATGCTGAGCACTGGACTAAATAGGTTTAAGACCAGTAATAATGTCTTCTAGTCAGTCATGAAGACTTTCACAAAAGCCGGTAAAGACAAGGCCATACACAGCAAAGCAAATGGATTTGTTAAAAATTCAAGAAAACTGAAATAGAAGTAACCATTACCGTATGGGTATTTACCTCCTAAAGACCCGAAACCTAAATATTGTATACCAAAGCTGCTGTCTGAGCCAGTGACACAGTCCTGACCTGCGCCCGAGGGCACAAAAATACTGCACTCACAGATCTCAGCATAATTTATCCTTCAAGCTTGCTGCAATCATGGACGTAGCGACTTTAAAGTTTAATGCTTACATTTCCATTTCAGGGAGCCAGGGTTCTGATAATAACCCAACGTTCCCTTTCAAGTACGAAATGTAACCATTACCATATGGGTGAGTGTACCAAACCATCGCAAGGGCAAGATTGCAGAATGACTGGAATGCGACAAGGCTCCATGACAATCAGCAGCCTGCAGAACCTAGTGAGGTTATGGGGAGTAGCCCACACCACCACACTGCATATGTCCTTGACAGATTCACCCTAGAATAAAGCCCACAAAGTTGCTATGCACCTGGTGGAATGGGCAGTGAGCTTTTCTGGAGGGGGCAAGTTAGCCAGCTCATAGCCAGTCCTGACCGTGTCAACTATTCACTTGGACAGCTGCTGCTTAGACCGGGCTTGACCATGGGACTTCGCCCCATAGCAGACCAAAACATTTTCAGACTCCCTCCAACTTTTCGTCTTGTCAACATAGTACGTCAGGGCCCGCACTGGGCAGAGCGTATGGAGCTGCCACTCTCTGTCAGACTGGAAAGGAGGTGGATGGAAAGCCTCCAATTCCACAAACTGGTTTACATGGAATGCCGAGATTGTCTTCGGCAAAAAGGCACAAGTGGTACAGAGCATAACCTTTGCCCTGGCCTCTGTAAAAATGAAGCAGGCTTTCGATATTGAGAATGCCTGCATCTCACTCACCCGCTTTGTGGAGGTGAGCAAGAAAGCTGTTTTGATCGATAAAAATGTTTCAGCTCAGCTGAATACAGGGGCTCAAATGGAGGCTTCATGAGTACATTAAGCACCACGTTTAGCCTCCAGCGAGGAACAGTGTCCTCCACGTCAGGGAAACACCCCACTTGTACTGTGGTATTGGCAGGGAGACACATAAAGCTGCAAGTTAATTACAAAAATAAACAAATATAACACAGACAAAAAGCTTCAGAAAATACACTTAACAAAACAAACAGGTTTACAAAAACTCACAAAAATAAACAAACAAACAGACAGCACCACACGCAACACAAAACACCAAACACGCAACATGGACCTCCACCTCTATCACCAACATTAATTCCACTAACTCTCAACTAACACCCTTGAACACCAATTTTATATACATTCCCAGGTGTTTTGACAGAGAAATGTAACCCCCTCCCTGCCAACCCAATATTCCCCACACAAACACACACCGGCTGGGCTTCCATCTGACACAGTACACATACTGGGAATGGGTGGATGGTGCTCTGGCATTCTCCAGGGTGTCAATGACCATATTAGAAACACCCAGACGGCTCAAATGCAGCCATTTAGGGGCCAGACCCAAAGCTGCAGGCTCGATGGGTTGGGATGCCATAAGGTCCCCCCTGACTGAGCAGGTCGTGGTCTCCACGGCTGGCCACTCAGGAGCTGCATCACGGTTGAAAACCAGAGTCAATAAGGGGCTACTAGGAGCAGCTTGGCCTGGTCCTGCCTCATTTTCTCCAGACACAGCGGTAGCAGGGTGAGCGGTGGGAAGGTATATAACTGTTGCCTTACCACTGCTGTGCCAAGGCAGCTATTGCCAGTGGGTCCCCACCTCCTATTATGGAGAACCAGAGGGGACAGTGGATTGATTCCTGGGAGGCAAAGAGATCTATCTGCTCTCCAGAACCTTTCTTAAATGAGGCTCACCACCTCGGGTTGAATCCTCCACATTGAGCTGCCTTGAGAGAAGGTCCGCCACCCAGTTTGTCACTCCGGGTAGATGTACTACCCGCAGTGAGAGAAGGTTCTCTTGTGTCCAGAGCAAAAGCTTGCAGGCCACAGAATGGAGACTGTGCAACCTGCGGCTGCCCTGGTGGTTGATGTAAGCCACCACTGTTGTGTTGTCTGTACGGACAAGAACGTCTCCCTCGAACCTCCTGCAAAAAATTCTGCAATGTCAGGTAAACTGCCTGCAGTTCCAAAAAAAGTGGTGGGACACTGTCGGTCTGAATACCCCTGCTGTTGAACCAGGCCTGCAGAGGACACATGTACTGGAGACCCAATGGAATGGTCTGGGAAGCTGCTGCCATCAAGCCCAGATGTTTCTGGAACACCACTACCGTTAGTGCTCTGTTGAACTGAAAAAGCTCCAAACAGGTGGCTATTCCTTGTACTCTGCCATCCAACAGAGTGGCCAGCATGGCCCCAGAGACCAAGCACACTCCTAGATAGGCTGTCTGAGAAGGTATGAGCTGGCTGTTCGTATGATTCACCATAAGGCCCAACTGGAATGGCTCTATCATGCGAATAGCCTGTTTTTGCAGCAGAGCTGCTACCTCCTGAGACACCACAGCAGCATCCTGTGGGTCCGTGGCTGAAGTTGCAGTCACGCCCGAAAGGGTGGGGGCGGTGCTTGAACTGCAGTGAGTAGCCGGTCTGAACGGTAGCAAGCACCCAGATGTCTGTAGTACACTGACGCCAATAGTCTAAATTGCTCCCTGAGAAAGGGCCCTGGGCCTGTGGCAGCAAATTCCTAGGGCAGCTGCTTAGCTTGAACATCACCTCTGGCAGCAGGCGCAGCTGTGCCGGTCTTTGAGGCTGCTGGGCCTGAGGCGGCAGTTTTCCGCTGGTTTACGTACTGGAGGTGGTGCGGCGGTAAGCAAGCAAACCAGCTACTTAGTGGATTCTCACACTGCAGCATCTTGTCCACTGCGGCACCAAACGTATGCACTGGAGTGATCGGGGCATCTAACAGTGGTGGGTTGTCACCGTCAGGCACCTACTTACCTTGGTGGGAAACAGCTGCCCAGAGCTTTTCCATCTGCTCCGAGTTTGCTGATCACCCGTCGGCAATTTTCCTTTTCCTCTTCCGTGGTGGAGGGGAAAGAGAGGCAGAGCTCGAGGAGGAGGAGGAGGAGGAGGATAAGGATAAGAATTCCTGCATGGGCTACTTTCCGGGATGCTTCTTGCACTCTCCCTTGGCATAGAGCCATGGAGTGAGGACACAACCACTTCTCTAAGAGAGGGTTATGGGGAAGATCGCTGAGCAGGAGTAAGGGGCACAAAATGAGGTACAGAAGCTGCGATTAGCCAGTGCCTCCTTGGCGTGCTTGTCCTCAATAGGCAGATTGCCCTTGCATGTCTCACAGGGATAGAACCCAGTTATGATGCAAGGGGCAAGCACTGCAGTGTACAGATACAGTTCCACAGGTGCCTCAATCTGCTTATAGATATCAATCGGGCTGGTCAAGACCCGAGAGGGACCGGTTTGGTACCGGACCAGTGACTTGAGCACCGGCTGTTAGCTTGCTGGAATCGGATCGGTACCTGGAAGGTACCGGGTCGGTTCGGTATCGGTTTGGTGTATTTAACACTGGGTTGGTATGATACCGGGTTGGTTCGGTACGGGTTTGGTGTCTTTAGCAGCAGGTCGGTATGGGTACGGTCTGGGATGGCATGGGACCGGTGCTGTAACCTCTGTCACGGTTCGGTACCGGGTCAGGAGCAAAGCGGGGCGGTGACCTTGGTACCGGTTCGGTATGGGTCCACCGGTAAGCAGTCGTACAGGGATGCTCACCTGTAAAAGCCACTGGCAAAACCACTCTGTCAGTACCACACATGAGACTGAGGGAAGCCTGCTTGTTAGAATGGACTAACAGCCTTCGTAATGGTGGTGCTAAAAGCTGTCACAGAATCAAGATACTGTGGTGGAACTTGCAAACAACAACAACCGAAGTGAGTATCTTCATCCTGTGCAGTGCTGCTGAGCCCAGCAGCTGCTCTTACTGCATGTGTGCTTTGAGAACTACATTCCAGACAGGCCTGCGAGCAGTATCTGCAGAAAAAAAACAAAAAAAAAAAACACAATGCACAAAGAGAAAACACTTTCTCAACAAAACACAGTAATTAAACAATTGCATAAATAATATAAAACAGCTCATATATAAAACATCGCGATTAATCTTGAGATTCAAATGTTTAATCTCAGTTAATCCTGGTTTTAATTGCATATTTTATTGATACAATTGCTGCATCCATCTCATTTAAGTTTGTATTATTATTATTATTATTATTATTATTATTATTATTATTATTATTATTATTATTATTATTATTATCCAAAAAACAACCCAGCATAAAAACCCTGTTTTTCTATTAATAGATTCTGGATTCTATTTGTTGGTCCCTCTTTATAGTTTTATATTTACTTACAATATAGCAATTGTTGTTAAATTGTTTGAGCCAACTGATACTTATAAACTGACGTTTTTTATTGTTGTTTAAAAAATAATAATTGAATTGTCTTTTATTAATAGCTTGAAATTGCCTATATAAAAAAATGATGTTTATGGTTATATCCTCCAAAATTGTAAATAATATTGTTTAAAGTAAATGTTAACAGGTGTGCAGTCGATAGCTATCCACTTTGCAACAGCACTGGTTATAGTATCGTACTTAGCTTGATTCATAGGTTTGCAGCGATCCTGAATTTCTAAAGAAGTACTCTGTCGAAACTGACGGGTTTTGTATTGTTGTCTGCAGCAGAAGTACTAGAAAGTGTATTTTGAGAAGTGAAAACATGTTTAGCATGCAGGTGTTACAGTAGACTAGATGCACTTCTGTGATACTTCCCATTCTGTGACTAATTTTATATTCAAACGAGGACTACACTCATTCAATCCTTGCATGCACTCGAATGTAATAAAATGGTGCCGCAGAAAATGAATGGTATGCTAAGAGGGTCAAGACAGAGGAGTTGGATTAACTTGCCTGTGCCTGGTGATGCAGCGACCCGGGAGCTAGGCCCAATGACCAAAGGTCCGGACACCAATGCTGGATCGAGGGCTCTGACCCATCAGCACTGTGTTGGGACATCGGAGTGGTGGTCTGGCTGTGATTAAGGTGGTCCCCTCGGCTCCTCCTCCGGCAATGGCAACGCTGCCAGCGGTGTGGAGCACTCCAGCAGTGGCAACGCTGGCAGCAGCATGGGCACTCCAGCAACGGCAATGCTGGCAGTGGCACGGGGCATTCTAACCATGGCCACAATGGCAGTGGTGTGGGGCACTCCAGCAGTGACCACGCTGACAGTGACAACGCTGGCCCCTCCGGATGTGCGGCTGGAGACTGCTCCCCCTTCTTTGGCACTGAAGACGGCTCCCCCTACTTGGGCGCTGGAGATGACTTCCCTGTTTGCCTTCGGGAACAACTACCCCTCCCTTTCTTCAGCACTCGGGCCAGCAGTTGATCTCCGCCTCTGACCCCACTACCCGCAGATGAGGCATTGAGGCCTCTAGAGCACTGAGGTAGGTGTCCTAGCTGCCCTCCTCCTCTGGCTCTTGGGCAGGCAGCTCCTCCCTCTGACACTCAGGCAGGCCATTCCTCCCTCTCTGGTACGCGGGCAGGCAGCACCTCTTTCCCTCGCCTCCTTGACCGGCCACTCCTCCCCTTTTTCGGCACGGGGCGAGCCTTCAGGTGGAGCCATTCCATCCACAGCCGACCACCTCATCCCGATAGAGGGCCTCCACACAAAGGAGCCACTTCTGCCTCCAACTGGCATTGCTGCTCATACAGTTTCCTTTTTAAATATCCTTTTGTCTCTTTTTTTTTTAAACTGCAGTCCAGCTCTGAGTCTTTCACGGTTCTATCCCAATGGTGACACCACAATGTGACAGGTTAGCGTCACAGCCAAGCTGTTACCGGCAGGAAAAGACTCAGAGACAAGAAAGCTGCAGTTAAGTGCAAAAGGTCTATACAAAAACTTATGGACATAAACAGGACAGCAACATGCACATTCACCAACACTGACATTAACCTCTTTAACACCCGTGATTCCCCTTCTTATACACCTCTGGCTGGAACCTCATTACTAGGCCCCCGGAAAATTCACAATATCACGAATTTCCCGGAAATTGTGTTTTTGACTGCCTACTGTGAAAAATATGCATTTTATTTTCCTTACAGTATTTTACATTACTCTTCACTTCCCTTGTTGATTTCATATTTTTATCAAGTAAAAGCAGCGCTACAGTAGCTGTACACGGCCCAGTGTTAATGCCGTGCATTTGGTTGCTACGGCAACTGGGTCTAACAAATACCAGCTTCATATTGGTGAAATTTCTAATACTGTACAATGACATTTCTACATACTACTAGAAATGTGCAGTGTGTATAAAGAAAAACACAAAAGCTTTGGTTTTGTTATTTCAGGTTCGCAGGTAACATTTCTCCCGTGTTTAATATTTTGGGATTAGAGGCAGAAAAATAGGCTATGGGAATTACACATTTTAATTAATGTGTTTGTAAAGATTTACAAAACTCAATAAATTTGCTGAATTTGTCATTCAAGTTTGTTTTAAAAAAATCAATTTTGTCTGCTTGTTACTTTTTTTTGCAGCCAACACAGATCATTTTAAACGACTTGTTTCCCGAGGAAGTTACATTTTTAAAGATTGTTTCAATAGCGACTCTTGTTACCGTGTGCATTATAAAGAGTTGACTCAGTAGCTAGGCTAAATGTTAAAATGTTTCAGCCTTGGTTTTTGGGGGATGATCTTGATGAACTATCAATGATAACACATTTTAAGCAACTTACATCAGTAGACTGTAATGTAAATAGAAATAGAAATTCTGGTGAGTTATTATTATTTTTTTAATAAAATGGCAGTTTCGTGGTTTTTTTATTGTTATTCGTGAATTTCTTTAAACAATACTGTAAATTTCTTTAAAAATACAGTGAATTTTCTGGGCCTCTAATCATTACCCATTATTCAATTATTGCCCCAGCCACATTCCCACGTGTTTTCTCCACACGCACACCTTATACCGGAGGGCTTTTGCACTGCCACATCAAGTTATAAAGCTTTGAAGATATCCATAATGATTATATATCTTTTTTAAACATTTTTTTCGATATAAATGCTTGAGTCACATTCAATTGCCGGTGTTTTCCAAAATACAGTCAAAGCACATTTCTTTTGCGAAAAGGTGGCTAGAGTTTAATCCGTCAATGTATGCTATAGCTGTGGGTGTATACAGTATACATGTTTGTTTTAAGAATATGAACAGTGCAGGTCAATTACAAGCAAATATTTAATATTGCTTGTACAGGATCTCTATTTGGTCAAGAAGGAGGTGTGAAGTTAAATAAATAATGACTGCATATATAATTTAAGATAAATTGTCCCCAAAATCTATGTTATAATTACAATGTAACACAATGCCTATAATGTAAATGATGTGTTATAGTGATATGCATTTAGCATACCAGCAATATTATTTTTTTTGAATTACTTTAATTATACTTCATTATAATTACTAGAATGATTATGCATTTTCATTGCATTTTGCTATCCAAGAAAATCATTGGTGATCCTTTTAACCTTTGTTAAAGCTGTTGGAATTGTCACTAATATATAAATGCCACCTTGCTGGTGCCCTTCCTCTCAAAGTTTTCTTAATATTTAAACTTGTTATTGAAATGAAAAACTGGAGGAATGTCCGAGAATGCTATTAAAATGCTAAGTTTTTAAAGCGTTTAAAACTATGTCCAACTTAGAAAATGCAATACAATTAATACATACCCAATAACAATTACTAGCACTCCTTGCCAAAGAAATTGCAAGCAATTACCTTATTGTTTACTCTCCTTAATTTCTAGGTACAAGAAGCATTTTTATAACACAAATATGCTGATTAGCAGTTTTTACCTCTATAAATCTCTGGTAGTGACCACCTTATCTCGCCCTTTAATTTCACCATTAATGATGCAATCATTTATCTCAGTCATTTTCCATGTTCTGCCCTATTACTTTAGTTCTCAGTGGTACTTTGCATTTTTGCTGCTCCATTAGTTCCCCTATCATGCACATTTTCAGACTTATTCATACAACTGAAGGGATAATTAAATGGTGTCTCCCAGTATCTTTATAACCTTGCTCATACTTCCAATATTAACTTTCCTTTCCAAATGATCTCATGGTAACAGAGAGCATATTTCATCTCACAGGTGTAGATCTGTCATCTAGATGCATCCTTAGACACCCTAAATAGGTGTTACTGTCCCGTCATTTTTTTTAAGTGACAGAAATTGCATCAGACCTGTATTATAAATGAATTAACCTATTGTACTATTTTTCAAATTGGACAGAAGAGATACCAGTAGACTATAAGACTGTGTGCATCTAATTTATATTATAATTTTACAAAAGCTTCCAGTTCAGACATTTAATTTTAATTGTTAAAATGACAGTAACCCATCCCTAAGCTAAACATTTGTATTATTATTTATTATTATTTGTTTATTTAGTAGACGCCTTTATCCAAGGCGACTTACAGAGACTAGGGTGTGTAAACTATGCATCAGCTGCAGAGTCACTTACAACTACGTCTCACCCGAAAGACAGAGCACAAGGAGGTTAAGTGACTTGCTCAGGGTCACACAATGAGTCAGTGGCTGAGGTGGGATTTGAACCAGGGACCTCCTGGTTACAAGCCCTTTTCTTTAACCACTGGACCACACATGCAGGGGGGTGTGGCTTAATGGCAAGTACTAAAATTCCACATACTTATAACAAACTAATACTGAAAGAATCGAAACAGAATACGATGAAGATTTTGCTCTCCGCAGCTGTGCACCTCTTAAACTGTCTGAGCCTTTTATGACCATCACTATTAATTGTACATAATTTACTGTACACTAACATGGTATATATACAAAATGGAAAAAAAGTAGTTACTGTGAATTCCACTGGAAACTAAATAGCTTTGACCTTATGAAGTCCTTCGGAATAGACTTCTGAGTGTACTGATAAACACTGCTTCCTGTTGTTATGAAGTCCTTCGGAATAAACTTCTGAGTGAACTGATAAACACTGCTTCCTGTTGTTATGAAGTCCTTCGGAATAGACTTCTGAGTGTACTGATAAACACTGCTTCCTGTTGTTTTTTAACAAATAAAAAAAATCTTTCAGGATCTAAAAATAGTTATTTTTCTTTCATAAACCGAAACATGTGACTATACTGTTAATTATAAGGGTGGACTGGAGTTTTATTTATTTTTATTTTCTGATTAACTCCTATTTTTTAGCAGACCGAAAACATTCCATGTTACCAGGTATCATTACAAAATGAGAATCAAACTACTTGAGAGAGCTCATAAGACCTCATTGATAATAATTAGTTGAGTTATAGTATTTTTCCTGCTGTTCAATATATATATATTTATATATACACACACTAATCCGTCGTGTATCCATCTGCCCTAACCGTTTATCTGCCATGATCAAACTCTTTAGCACAATGTGTGTGAGAGTGAGTGAGTGAGACAGAGAGAGCCAGAGTTGGATACTGAAGAGTGAGTAACCAAATCAAAACCGCCAACAAGGAGTTTGTTTATTATTGAACATAAAAAATTAGTTCAGAGATTGTATATCCCACCAAATTTTTCGTTCACTGTGTTGTATGTACTCTGTGCGCTACCATTGCTGGTAGTGTCATGTGAGCTGTTCAGTGTGTTGATATGTAAATAAATCCTGTTTGCCTGAGGGGCGTGTCAACTTCAACATCCGTCTCGATCTCCTGCCTGTCACTCAGCAGCGAATGCATGCACCCACGCAGCAGACGGCTACTCAGTCACAAGCATTAATACCCTGTATCTTTCTAAACAAGGGATTTAAGGGAACTCCCTAATAAAAGCTGAATTTCAAAACAATAATTGTGTGAATATAGTAATTGTTACAGCTATGTATAAAACAATTTCATTTATCAGACTTCTGCCCTTACTCTGGTCCCACCGCAGTCAGATACGCAACAGACTACTGTGTGTGTATGTGTGTAGTTTTAAAAGGCGAAAGCAACAAGACCTAAGGAGAGAGACGAAAGGTGCTGGGTGGTGTTTCCACCATGAAACGTGAAAAGTGCAGTGAAAGCTTTTGCTCAGCCTGCACGGGGGGAAGCATTCTGTGTGATAGCAGCAAGTCTGAGTTACCGAGCTGTGTTGTCGTTTTTTCACCATTACAGTAGAGTACAGTTTCTACAGCAACTATTATAGTGGTGTGTATATCAGTGAAACAGAATCAAGAGCAGCTGTGTTTCTTTGTGCAGAAATACGGGGACCAAGAGATTAAAAGGGCGACAGTGTGTGTGACCAGAACAGACTTCAATGTTCCAGAGCCAAATGCACCTGTGTGGAGGGACTGTAAAAATACAAAGCGAGTAGGGCTTTTATTTTGGTCTTGCCGGACGATGCTGCAATGTGTCTGCAGCCTGGAATGAAGCAAAGATGGTGCACTCGTCGGACAAAATCTCTACATTGAGTAACCCAAACTGCATACTGGCGGTATCCATTTGTGCTTGTTTTTTAAAAGAAAGACAGCTTTCTGTTTGCACCTGTTTTAAAAAGAAAGCCACAGTATTACATGGACTGTTTTACCCACCTGCTTAATTGTCTGCTGTGTGCACCGTTCACTCTTGTTCATCCAGCTGTACGAGTTATATGCCAAACTGAACACTTTTAAACAGGTAATTTTTATATTGGCGCATAAGGTGTTCACGCACTGAATTTACAAAATCCTGTGATTTATGGACTGTTCTTTATGTTGGTTCTTTTAAGCAACTGCATAATTTCAATGGACTGTGTTTTCCTTAATTAAGGCTGATTGCACGAACTACAGTAAAAGAAACGCCATTTAATTTTTACGGTCTGTGTGACCTTGAAATGGCTGCGGCAGTCTGGGGTTTAAAGTAAAGACCAAGACTTTTTTTTTTTATTGAACCGGGACTTTTGTTTAATTAACTGTGTTCAAAAATATAAAAGAAGTAATCAAACAAAACGGACTGTGATAGTTTGTTTTATTTAAATAAGTCAGCCAGGAACCAGCAAAGCCGTAGGCTGCACGTTACCATGTTCACCAGCCAAAGTAACCCAAAATAACACGAAGGTGCTGTGTTATTGCCAAGGACTGTAAGAGGGCACTAAAGCAGCATCCTCACCTGTTGTTCCTGTGTGGACTACACGGGGGTGCAATCTTCATGGTACAGAGGGAGATACTACAACAGCAGCTGGATGGAACCTGGACTGGTCTTTTAATTGCTGATCGCAATATGGATTCTCTTGCAACGAGGAAAGCTCGTGCAAGCAATAGAGTGGGTTGAAGATTAGCGGGCAGGTTTTCTTTTGTTTTGATTATTTTCATAAACGTTTTGGTTGGTCTGTGTGACTTTTAAAACAAAAAGTAATAAAATTGCCTCTTCTTCAACCTCATATTCTGCCTCAGCGTGTCACCTCTCATACTGCCCGTTGGCTACCACATTCAATACGGAATAAATCGTTCACAATTTTATATATATTTATAAAATGGGTTGGGAGATATCTGCGTCCTGATTGGCTGATATGCATTCCAAGCCATTGAATTATTACAGTACAACCAACGGTTAAAAACAAGTCCCAGCAACTAAGACTACAAATTTTATTTGGGGGCGGGGGGCACCATTCCATACGCAAACTCCCCCCTTACTCCAAAGATAGAATTGCCTTGTTGTCTCAAACTGACAGTTTGTCTGCGCGAGCCTTCTATGTTTCTGTACACAACACGTCATCGAAGGAGAGGCTGTCGGACTGTCACTGTCTCGTTCATGCAGACATTACCACAGAAATAAAACAGAAATGGACATGAATAAGAATTGAATTATTAAATACGAACAATATAATCTTCTTTATGGTGTCAGTGGTTATAAAGACAATAAAAAGAAAGACGCCATATGGTAAGAAATAACAGGACAATTGGAAATTGATGGTATGTCTATCTTTATTTCACCTTAATTTAGTATGCTGCCACTTGGACAGATCATATGTTGTGATGGTGTGAGTTTTCACTCCTATGCAGATGCCACACAATTATATTTTAAGACTACACCTGATACAAATGTGGCCGTTTCAGCTCTTGATAATTGTCTGACTGAGATTAAAACTTTAAAACTTTGATGCGGCAAAACTTCCTACAATTAAATAGCGTTAAAACTGAAGTAATGCTACTTGGCTCTCCTTTAGCATAGTGATCGATGGGCTTGAAGTTAAATCTAGCTCTGTAGTTAGGGATCTTGGTGTGGTCTTTGACCTTACTTTCAAGTCACATATCCACAATGTCACCAAGGTATCCTTTTTTCATCTTCGTAACATTGCTCGTCTGCGCTCTATGTTGTCTGTGCCTGATGCAGAAAGGCTAGTTCATGCCTATGTTTCATCTTGGCTTGATTATTGCAACTTGTTGTTTGCAGGTGTCTCCGAGGCTGCTATCAGCAGGCTACAATATATTCAGAACTCCGCTGCTCGCATTTTAACTGGCACTAAACTGGGTGCCCATATTACACCGATTCTGGCTTCTTTGCACTGGCTGCCAGTTGACAGCAGGATTGATTTTAAAATACTGTTGTTAACCTATAAGGCTCTGAATGTTTTAGCTACATGTTACATTGCTGAATTGCTTACATGTTACACACCCCTACGTAATCTACGTTCTTCATCCTCGGGTTTATTGGCAATACCCAAAACTAAGCTTCACTCCATGGGCAATAGGGCTTTTTGCCGCTATGCGTCCAAACTTTGGAACGACATTCCTCAATGTATCAGGGATGCTAAGATCATTGATGCTTTTAAAAAACAGTTAAAGACACACTTTTATGTTCAGGCTTTTTTATCTTGATTTGGTTTTGATTTGTGTAATTTCTTTTTATAGATGGTTCTCTGTGTTTTTTGTGTTGTACAGTGCTTTGAGATGCATGCATTTAGGCGCTTTTATAAAATAAAGATTATTATTATTATTATTATTATTATTATTAATAAAGTGACGGGGAGCACCACACATTTTTTTGGAAAAGGATGCTTCTTTGTTTTAATAATGTTGACCAATAATAATAATAATAATCACTTTCACACACTAACTGAAGATTTTATTAAAACTGAAAATCAATTAAAAAAAAAAGTATATTAATCTAATTCTCAGTATTTACAAAGAAATATGTGTAGATAATTTGATTAATTTACATGTTAAACCAGATCACATATAAACATTCACTATTAAATGTCATTTTTTTTTTTTAGTGTGGTGTACTATTTGTTTTATTTATTTTATTTCGTCTCCACAAAAGGAGCAAAAGCAGTATTTTCGTGGGTTCAATCCCAGGTGGGGGACACTGCTGCTATACCCTTGAGCAAGGTACTTTACCTAGATTGCTCCAGTAAAAATCCAACTGTATAAATGGGTAATTGTATGTAAAAAAAATGTAATTGTATGTAAAAATAATGTGATATCTTGTAACAATTGTAAGTCGCCCTGGAGTCGACCTGGTCTGCTAAGAAATAAATAATAATAATAATAATAATAATAATAATATATCAACAACATTTCAAACATTTAATTCCTGCACTCATTCAGTCTTGACTTTTAAACTCAAACACAAAAGCAAAATAACAGACTATGGCTCGACTATCTTGCAAGAGCTAGAGGATTTTATCAGACCCGATAAGTCAGTTGAATGACATCGCGTAATCTGTAGTCTTACTGCCTTAAGACATATGTTAATACAGATCAACAAGTAATTAAGCATCCCTCTAAGGGGAGCTTAATGTTTTTCTAGATCTGCTGGATACACTTGCTTCATATTTTTAGTGTTAAGGAAACTCCACTGCTGAATGTTATGGTTTGGTCTGTGACTTCATAAGGCTGCCTGCAGCAGGGCTGAGGCCTGCCCCTGTAAAATATAGTTTTGTTTCATTATAAATATGATTTGTTGGTTTAAAAATAAAAAATACAATTGTTTTTGTAAAATAGTGTGTGCTGGATATGGCAGGGCTGGGAGGTTAAACTCCCCTCCCTGACTAATTCCCCTTTTCCACTAGCCACGTTTAGGTGCACCTCAACTGGACCGTCCAGCTGAGGTGTACCTAAAAATGTCTGCCTGCATTTTCTCAGGTACAGCTAACCTAGAAAGTATTTGCGCAACGCCAGAGGTCAAACGGCATTCTGTGATGCACAGGATGTTGGGATTATGTGTCTTTTCAGAAACAACAGATCGTTTGTAAACATGGAGGTTGAAAGAAGTCTTGTGGCTGTTTTCATTTTCATTGTCCACACTATAATTGACAGCATTATAAATACTGATTTTAGAGTAAATAGCAAGAAGCGGAAAGCAACTGGCAGCGAAAACAAAGAAGATGATGACCTGTGCTACATCGTCGTAAAGCTCGCATGGTAAGTATTTTGTTTGTTGTGTCGGTGGTTGTTAAAAATGAACAAAGCTGTACACAGGACGACACGTAAAACGTATTTTAGCGAATAGTTATCTTAACTTTTTTCTCCCAGCAAAAAGTTGTTATTAACTGAACGTTATTAAGCGAAAAGACAGCACACAAAAAACACCAAATATCAGAACAAACAACTGTTTACTAAGACTACATGGATGTGTGAAACGAAAACGTATACACAGTCCTGTATTGTACATATAGTCCTACAACAACATACTATCAATGTCCGTAAACACTCTTGGTATACAGCACTTACATTTAATACAGAAGTATCATTTTAAAAAAAGTAGTTGTCCAATGTTTTTTGTTTTTTTTTATGATTCGTCACCTCCAGCTGTAAATCACTCTCAATTTTGCGTTCAGCTTCGTAGCCAATTTAAAAATGCGGGACACAACAGATTGAGATGCCAAACTTTTCTGCTACCCGTACTTGTTTAGCACCCTTGTGATGTATTCATGTGTGTGCTGTAGACATAGAAAATGTAAAAAAAAAAGTTGTCATTAAGCAGCAGACAGTTGCTAATATCTGAAATCCATTAACATTAAAGTCCATGGGACGGGATTGGGTCCCTTGAAATTGTTGTTAATAACCGAAAGTCGTCTTTATCAGGGTTGCTAATAACCGGCATCTACTGTATTACAGTGTGTCCTGTCCACCCTCAGGAGTGCCATGTCTCATTGTGGTGCAAAACAAGATTGTCCGACTGGTGGGAGCACATAGCTAATGACAACTTCTCACATTCAGAGTGGATGTACTTTCAATTACATTTGCAATTCACTATGCCCTGTGCTGCAGTGCAGAGATACCCGGTTTCGCTATGCTATACCTATGAAGAAAGTGGCAATCACAGTTTGGAAGCTAGCTACAAACACTGAATACCGGACAATTGGACACTTGTTTGGTGTGAGTCGCACAACAGTGTGTCGAAGTGTATACAAAGTTTGTCATGCCAAATATTTATAGCCAAGACACCTCCGCAGACCTAATCATGATGAGTTTGTTGACATAGCAAACTATTTTAAAGATAGATGGGTTTTTCCACAGTGTGTGGGAGCATAATTATAATTTGATTTACTTTAGTTAATATTTGATAATCAAAGCATCGTTAAATCAGTCTCATTTATATAGTTTTGGTTCAGAAGGCAATTCTCACTCTTGCGAGATAAAGATGCTCTTTGCATCCAGACAACCTATCAAGAATGATCTATTATCAAGACAGCTAACGCTGGATTCTAGCCTTAAACGCAGAATGACAATTGCCTTGTAAAACTCACATCAATTTGTATAAACCACATACAAATAATTACTATAGTGTTCATTAACTCAAAGCATGAACTGAAAGCAATAATACTTTTCTTACATTTTACTTTAAGGTCTGCTTATTCTCGAGTTCATAAGAGGATTAAAACACTACTCATTGAATACTTAACGGACGTTCGCTGCCTCCTCCAGCTGATCCTTGTCTTCAACAATTCAGGCGCTCGAAGGCTCTCCTGCTGGCAAGGAAAGGTCCAGGTTCCGGGGTCTGCCTTCCTCGTGTTTCGTCTCCACTTCAGGGTACAAAAGGAATGTTTTTGCAAAGAACAAGAGTCATTAACTATTTAGGTATTCCACTGAAACAGCAATTCCTCCACCAATATGTGCACTCTTCATCCGGTTATGTCTGGGATATTCCACTGCAAACTCCAGAACTGCTAGCTCAATAAATTGAATATATTAAAATTTCTGTCAACTTCAAATGTTCATCCAACTCTTTCTTCGGTGATCAAATCGGGGCTAAGTCAGAGATTTGGTTCAAAGTAATTTTAGGATTTTAGACTTCTTACACAGCAGACTCCCACAACAAGGCAAACACTAGAATAGTTATCTCGTATTTGAGTGTCCGAAGCACTGTGTCGGGAGCCCTGTTTGAGTGTAACGCTCATGCTTTTGTAACTTTCTCTTTACTCCTGTGATTGGATAGTTTGTTCATTCTGGGTGGTGCCTGAGTCCACGTGGAGTGTTTTTACCAGTGGGTGTTCTTGTTCATAGATGGACCCTTGTTCTCAATTGGTCCGCTATTTCGCTCCCTGTCAGCTGGATTTATGAGATGGACTGTTCTCTGTCCGAGGTGTCAAAGCACCCAAAACTGTCTGGCTTGCGGCGCCAAAGGATCCATTCAGCGATGGTGGAGATAAACCATTTGTTCAATATTTAGTTTATGACTCTTTAAAAGCATTCCTTGTCAGTGGGGGTGTTTGTGACCAGAAACCAAGTAGACACAGAGAATGGCTTAGGGCTGCCCTCTGTATAGTTCAATTCTGTTAATTTCATACACAGAATGATATTATGACCCACTCTAGCAGGCCTGCTAGTTATTTCAAGAGGTATATTTGCAACAACAAAAAGAAAAAAAAAAACACGAAATATGTTGTTTTCCAATCCGATTTCGCAACCAAACCGAGTAGTATAATTATACAGTATAACAAATAAAAACACAATTTTTCAACCTTGAATAAAGAACAGTGTTTTCATTTAATGGTAAGATTAACTGTATAATATTTGCCATTCAAATTATTGGCCATGATACACTACGTTTTATTGATAAACACATTTAAATCAGAAAGTAACTTAGTATGCCCAACACAAGTTTTAAACACATACAGTATATATTACAAAGCTGGTTGACTCTCCATTGCCTTTTAAATTCTTGCGCTGTGTGAATGAAACATGTTCAGGACCCCTTTACTTAAACAAAAGTAAAATATCATGAACTCTGACAAAAGTGACATCTCTTTTGTCTGTAGTTTCAGGAAGGCATGTGAACATTTCAATTCTTTTTTTTTTTTTAAAGAGTACACTAACCACGCCCCCACCCCCACCCCCCACCCCACCCCCCCAGCACACACTTTCAGAAAATGCTGATAAATTTAGAAGGCTCCTAATGGATGATGTGTCGCCAAAAGACTGCTGTACTGATGGTCTCTCCTCCTTCCCCTTTGGATTGGCTCTCTATCTCTAGACTGCCCTACATAATGAGTAATAGTAATATTACTTGTGTATTGTACTCTGAAAAAAAGCCCATACTCGTTACAAATACTTGTCTGTGCTCGTTTTCGGGCATACCACTAATGACCTAGGGAACTTATTGTTAGGTAATACTTTGGAGCCTTGTGGGTTTTGACAAGAGTGTAGTTGGGAATTCCAGTATATTATGAACATCAAAACAGTGTTATTTACAATATAAATTAAACTAAAAAAAGCCAAGACAGAAAAAGAGGTTTATCTGTGGATTGCATACAATGACAACCTATATACCCGATTCGCCCCTCTTGCAGAGGCTAATGTGCCTTTAACAATAAGTGTTGCTTGCGCTTCTAGCAGACTAGATCACTTGCACATTGCTAGGTGAAAAAAAATTATCTCGGAACCACATGACAGCTGTGTAACGTCTTGACACAAAATTTAACCAATCAGAGAGCTGAAGGCTAAAACTTTAAAATGACTGCTAAAAAAATAACTGCTTATTTTCAAAGCAAAAATAGTGACAATGAATGCAGGGTTTTCAAAATAAGTTGGCGATCGGCACAATCTTTATTAAAAATTATTTTCGGGTATTATCATTCAGTCCATTTATTTTGTCATATTATTGTACTGTAAGGTGATATATAGTACATAATAGCTATACATATGCACCACAATGTATAAAGGCTGTATGGGATATCAGCTGAACACTAGTTAACTGATATACAAATGCTTAAGTGCAGAGGTGCTGATTTATTACACTCTGGTTTCATTCAACAGTAATGAAAAAGAAAATATAGAACATAAAAAAGCAACCTGATAGTCAACAAAAGACAATTCATTATTTAAATTATTTGTTGTATTATATATTTAAGGTAAGGCAAGTTTTTTTTTGCGTTAGCCACTTCAACACCATGACGTACATCAAATGAAAACCCACTTAGAGTACCATGCGTACCTATGATCGGTTTCTCAGTCCAGTGTTTCAGGTTTCATTCTCTAAGGCAGTGCTAGTACTGTGGAATGTGCGATGAAAGTCGGGGGAGGGTCAGGTGACATTTGTATCCAATTGCGTGTCATGTAGTGATTTCAATCTAGCTGTGGGCATTTAGAAGGCTGAGATATATTGCAGGAAGCCATTCAACGTTTACAAGTATATATATATATATATATATATATATATATAGTGTTTTAAATTATTATTTTTTGTTTTATTATTAGTTTTACCTGTTTAGTTGTAGTTTATATAGCTTTTAGCGAAAGCTAAACATGGCAACGTACGTGGTCTTTCTATAATGAGCATCGGGAGTGAAGTTGGTTCGGAGGATTGATACCAGCGACAGAGATGCTGACTTATCACTCAGCGATGATGATGAAGAGGATGTGGAGCCAAGAACAGTACAAACTGTACAAACAGAAGAGCAAGTAGCTCCTTTAAAGTTAAGCCAGCTGCAAACGGGAAGCTGTTTGTGTTTTATTTATCATATGATAACATTTTATAGCAATTACAGGTTGGAAAACATTATTAATAAGCATCTTACATCTGGAGTTGAAGTGGTTAAAAGTGCTCCCGGCAATAATGTTCTGCCGCCCAGCTGTACGGAATTCCTGGGGAGAACCCTGATATATTGAGTTTATAAAAGGAGTATTTCCCCAGCTGTTCTGAGTTTGTTGAATGGCTTGCCAAGAATCACTGATGAAACTTATAATCTATGACTTGTGCCTGTCACCAAGAATCTACCAACTGAATTTGAATTGTTGAGCATAACTTCCAGCAAAGTTTTAACCGCTTGAAAGAAAATTAATAGATTCACTGATTGAGCAGGTATTTTTTGTGCACAAAACTGTACATGTTCACTACATCCCCAATGTCTGCACACATACATTTGTTTTGGTACTGCATTTTATCAGTTTTGAAAATATCCAGGGTACACATACGTTTTTGTAACACTGTATTTCAATATAGATATTTAAATGAAAATGAGCAATTTCCTCTGTGTGAGTCATTCCTCTCCCTTGATCCTCTATAATAGTGTTTATTTCTTTATCAAAATCGACAGTGGTCATAGACAAAGGAGAGAAAAACTTTTTTTGTGTGAATGCTAACATTTTAGTTATCAACATTAACAGAACTGAAATTATATAAATCTATAATTTTAATTCTATAATAAATGCTCTCGAATGGGTTTACTGACCTTTAACTGAAAGAACATTAATAATTTAAAGTCGTATTGCCCTTAGAATGTTACATAACACATATACATAAAAAGCATTCTCTATTCCGATGGTACATGCCTTTTATAATTTGTGCAATAACTTTCCCATTTAAAATACTTTAGGGCCCTCATTCAAAAAATGGCGACCCTTATACACAGATTGTGTCTGTCACACTATACCGGGTGACTACCATCAGGCGCGCCCCAAGAAATCTTTCACACGGTATGCAGAACTGAACCACACCGACATCTGATCTCATGACAATAACGACTCTGCATCAACATGCTGTAACGTGTTTCATGCTGCATTTGTTCTTTCCTGAGTTTCCCTTTGTAAAAAATGAACACAGCGTGCTGCCAGAGACAGAACAGCAACTAGTGACAGGCAAATAGTCCACAACAACAACAACAACAATAAAAGCTACAAATAAACCTATTTGAAATACAGACTTAAACTAGGGGAAAGACTAGCTCACAGATATTTTATGCTGCTTCCATTTCTAATCATTTTACTCTCACAATCACTGCAACTAATCATTACTCATCCCCTAAGCATGGTGTATAAATAAAAACTTTTTTTTTTGTTACACATGACTAGGGCATCTGATTTTCGGTTTTAACCGATAAAACCCGATAAAAAACCCCCGATTACAAAAAAAATTAAATCGGTGGATAGCCAATAAACACCGGAAAAACTGTGGAAATGGTTAATCAATTCATGTTGACTTTACCCTTAACCATTAAAAAATAAAACCTACTACAAAAATAATAATAAATACATTTCCCAATGCTGCTGGGCAATTTCCCGCCTTCCTGCCTTGCATCTATCATTGATTCGTTCTGAATACTTTAAACCCGCCCCAACTAATGAGTGACAGCACATTCTTACGTTTCTATTGGAGACTCTGCTTGCGAGATTTAAAACGAGATTACAATCGTGAATAGAGGTTTGTTAGCGGGATTTCAAGCTGTATTACAGTTAAGATACAGAGGACTTAAAAATAGAATTGTGGCGAAATGTACAAGATTTCGTTGTGGAAGACAGCAAAGGAATGAAGGCACAACTTAAGTGTGCAAGTACAAGTTACTATACATATTTTGACAGAAAAAAAAAACACTCAAGCAAACACTAATTTCATACAGTATATCAAAAACGAAAGCCCTGAAAAAAACAATTTACATAAAACTCAAAAATAGCTCAAATTAAGCACCAGAAAATACAATTAATAAAACCTGAAAAACAGAAGCCTTACACATGACACAGGCCGTTCAAAAAAATAAATCAATAAAAAAAAGGAAATTGCAAGACACAAGGTGGAGTATCCACATCACCAGAAGCCTGAGACACAATTACAGGCTTTATATTGCACACTTTATTTGTTATAATTAGCTTGAAAAAGTAGTACATGTGACCATTTCCCTCCCCTTGTTTTTTAGTATACCGTAATATTGTGGAGTTGCTGTACTGGTATTTGATGAATTTTCCTGCTTTCTCCATTTTCTTGGAGTTACGCTTTTACTATATGTATATTACTCAACGTTTTAGTACGTTTTAGTAAATGTATATTACTCAACGTCTTTTTTCTTGTGACAGCATTTTCCTGATTTTCAATTAACACATCTCTGTTTTCATCAGTAACATAACATCTGGTTGTCATTTTCATTAACTGATAGTTTATGTGCTGTTGTGAAGTCAGTTTGGGTCTAGGGGTAACTTACCCTCTACTTTTAACAATGAGAGAGTAAAATGTATTTTCAGGGGGTAAAATGCAACATTACCTTGAAGTCATGAGTAATCTCGATTAAATACTGTACACTATTTAATGGTAATGGGGTAGGCATTAAAAAAGAGCCTTCCATTTTAACTGCAATGTTACTTTGAACTACTGTATATATTCACTTTATTGACCACAGCCAATATGACTTTGGATAAGCACAGAAACAAATCATATACATGAAGAAAATAGAACTTCTGTTTTAACCTTAAATTCTTAAACTCAGTGAACATGTAAAAACTTCAATATAAAGCTATACAGATAAATAAAATAAGGACATGCATTAATAAGTTATAAAAACAGATGGTTCCAGTTGGATTTGTAGCTGGACTGGGGTGTGATGCTTCAACCTGATTAGCTTTGAATTTCTTATTCTTACTGCGATTGGCTGCAAAGAAAACAGGGCTAGCCAGAGATTGGATAATGTTTTGTTGGGCATGTTTTTATTGTGCAGTTTCCAAGTAACTGAAAACATTGTATTCTGGGAGATGTAGTTGTTAGTAGAAGCTTTAGGGGAGGTAGTCCAGCAAAATTGCTATGCGAATATATTAAAATTGATTGCGTATTTGAGTTTTTTAATGCGTAAAAAACAGCAGGTACGCAGCTTATCTGGACTGCTGCATGCGAGTTCACACTTATGAAGATGAAATTTTGCAAATCAAAAGGTAATAATATTATAATAATATGTCAATGCTACTTCCATGCAACAGGTAAAATGACAATATTTATGCGCACAATGCCATTACACAGACAGATTTATTTTGCTACAAGGTCATTGAAAATAAATGAAGAACATCACGTCTATAACGTAATGATCTATCAACGTGTGTTTGTGCTGGGTTCAAATACAACATTTTCATAGGAAGTATGCAACACTGGCAAGTGACAGTGCAGTAAGATGCTTATTTATTTGTTCTGCATACTGTTGGGGTCCAATACATACTTAAACACATTTCTTTTGACTATTAGCCAATGTTTTTAGCCGAACACATTGTTGCTCAACTTGATTTATATTGAAATACCCACATGCTCCATTCTTATCAATATAATGCATCTACATTTAAACTGTTACATAGGTACAGCGAGTGTACTATAAAGCACAGTATCTAGTATGTTAAACGTGACTAAGATTTAAATTATACATATCATTGAACTATTTCAGTGACCCACCATATGTCTGTCTCTCACACTCGACATTGTGATTATGATAACTAAACTGATTGTGCAACTATCTGCACCAAACATATTTTATTTTACAAACCTAGACTCCAAGGTAACTTTCAGAATACATTTCACTATAACCTTGCACTTGTTATGGGATTATGAGCACCCTCTGTATGTCTGCACTAGATGTATGGACCTATTTTTTTCTTCTGTCCCCTGTGTGATAAGCACATAAAAATACAAAATTGGTAAAACAAAAAAGTTTGTTGAGTGTCTATTAGTTCTTCATAGTTAACTTTTTTTTAAATCAACAAAGCGATTTTTAAAAATTATCTTAAATTGTACGATTTAGTGCTAAGAAGGTTTTCCGATTGTCCATTTTGCAACAGTTAGGTAATACAGTGGAAAGCTCCTAGTTCAAAATGCTGTCTCATTTGGCCATAACTATCACAGGATGGGGCACTGCACTATCATTTACAAATAAGGTACATGGTACCCACCCATTTATCATTTCATTAAACCTTGAAGGAACAGTAGTCTTTCAAACCAATAAGCAGGTTAAGAAAGATCTAATATAGATTGGACAATTAAAAGAGAAAGGTAAACGGTCAACACTATACTGTATTGGGCTGATGGTTATTCCTAGGGTGAATAAAATAATACGGGAGGAAGTGCTTGTAAAGCTCCTAAATTATAAATGTAGACTCTTTTAAATGGTCCTATTTCTACCAACTAGCTTTTTTACAAATGAAAACCACATTTTTTGTATCTTTTTAAATTTCTGTTTTATCAAATGTTGTATTACCGGTAGATGGTTTTTAATTTAATGGTTTAATTGTTAATGTGTGTGTGTGTGAAGCACTTTGGGATCCTTGTTATGAAAGGTGCTATAGAAAGGTGAATTGTTGTAGAATATTGCATAGCGTTTACTGTAATTTTTGTTCATTTTGATTTTGTAATGTTTTATTTCACTTTTTTGTGATGTTTTATCTAAATAACGTTGTTTCTTATGTCTGAGCTTTTTTCTCCTATGCATACGGTACTACTGCAAAAGCTGAAAATGAAATGGACATTCCTAGATATGATAGAAAACACTACGATACATAGGGCTCACTGTATATGTGCTTCAAGTGGAAAAAGGCTGAAAGACATAGAATATGAAATGAACAAGACGCAAGACAGTAATGTGATAACAATGTTATTCCATGCTGTGAGACTTCCTCCCCATGTCAGGCTGCATTACTAATCAAAACAGTACCGTGTATAGGCACAAATAAATCAGATTTATCTGCCATGAGGGCCATGAAACAGAAATTCAAACTCATTAGACCATTGATGATGTGGGCTACTTTGATAGGTTACAACAACAGGGATATATACAGTGTGTAGATCATGTTGAATTCAATAGAGGGGACAGAAGAGGCTAATTACACTACCAATATAACAGCTGTCTTTGAGAAAAGGTTACTGGATCTTCCATCATATTGTATCAATATGGTCAAAAATTGCTCATAATTTGTTTTGAACTGGCCCCTTACCTGCATGCTTGTTTTTATAAAAACTAAACATACATTTATCCCACACACAGGCTAAATGATATACAGTATTTCAAAATTATTATTGTTTAATGTTTACATTTCAGTATTACAGTGCAGCAGCAATAAATAATTAACTATTTAGACAGCGAGATGTTAAAGTACAACACATTTAGTCGAGACACCCCCAGCATTCTTAGCCTTGCTGTCCTTACCTCTCACTCTCTCTTCTCTCTCTGGCAGGTCTGGGCTTCTGTGCACAAAGCCATGCAGGCTTTTATCAGATAAAACATCCAGTCTTTATCCCAACTGATAAATGACTGACAACATTTACCAGCAATAAACTACAGGGGGAAACAAAACACAATGATCATTGAGTCAAAATACAAATTCCATTTGGGATGAACTAATAAAAACCTAAAACCTATTATATCAATAAGCCTATTAATAAGGTATAATTTAGCAACCTGATAGATAAACCATATGCATTTTTTTTATTTTTTTATTTTTACAATCAGATGTGAAGATTAAATTTAACAGATGCGTCTTGGTTAAATCCTACCTTGAAAGCACTCTCATATTTAATTCATTTAAGGCTTTGAAATTCCCTTACTAATCAATTTTATAACAGCATCAAGAAGAAATTAATTTGTGTCAGCCTGTGATATTAAATCAAACATTACCTCTCCCATGCGTTTGAAGTGATATCCATGAAAGCTTACTGGTTAATCCCATAAAAAAAAAAAAAAAGTTTTGTACTTCACGAAGGCAAATGTTTGAAGAATACAAATAAGCCTGAGTAACAGATAGGTAACTTTTAGATTGGAAGTCAGCCTTGTTTTTATATGCACTTGACTGGATATTTTGTTCTGGTTATAAAGCTATGGACCATTAAATCCAAAGAAGCATGTGAAGCTGGAGAAATTGGTTCAGAAACAAACCCGGTCCTACAGTATCTAGTTGCTGAATGCATGTGAGATAAATAGTTTGGGTATTTCTGTTAGAGTTTCGATTTAAGGTCACTAAAATACTTTACAAAAGACTGTAGAGTAAATTGAACAAATTACAGATGAATCAAGCAATGACTACCCTGAATTTCCATTTTTTCTAACATTAACATTTCATTTGAAAGAATTAAATACCTGACCCATGACATTCATTACATGTAAGGGATGATTTAACACCTCTTCCCATTTGCCAGTACTTTAACGCAAGTTTTTTTAGCAGGCTAAAAAAATGGAATTCAAGGTTTTGTGAAAGGTCTGAACAATGACACTGCAATAAATTAAGCAATAAGATACAGAATAATAGGTAATACTCATCAGGGGTAAAATTCCATAATTGTCAAGGCATGGTGTTGTAGATTCTGTATTGCAACACAGATGCTCTGATATCCAAGGCAGATACATGAATCAAAGATTGCTTAATTTCATAGACCGTTCATAATAATCTGAATATCACCAAAACTAAGTAGTATGGTTTATTTGTTTATTTTATTTAGCAGGCGCCTTTATCCAAGGCGACTTACAGAGACTAGGGTGTGTGAACTATGCTTCAGCTGCAGAGTCACTTACAATTACGTCTCACCTGAAAGACGGAGCACAAGGAGGTTAAGTGTCTTGCTCAGGGTCACACAATGAGTCAGTGGCTGAGGTGGGATTTGAACCAGGGACCTCCTGGTTACAAGTCTGTTTCTTTAACCACTGGACCACACAGCCTCCTTAATATTCTGTGTATCCAGCATAGAAACCAAATATCCACTTTTTCAGTATCACAGCCAATATTACCATTTTTGCAAGCAAACGTGTGGTGCTTGGTTATAAAGACATAGTTTAATGGTGGTGGATGTAAATGTAACATTTCTAAACCTGATTTTTCAGACTTCATTTCACTATTTTTATTGTATGTACTAAAATTAATGTCAATTCATTCAAAAATAGTTATGACTTGAGCTTGAAGCCACAAAGAAGTCATGCAATTCCTTCAAAAAAATGACAATTAAATGAACTTCAAATCATGCAGCTTGAAGCCACAAAAGTCAGGAATTGCCCCACCACCCATAACTCAGCTGCATCCAGGTTAGACTGTTACCATAGATACCGAGATGTGGTAGCATTCATTGATAAGGAAAGCAGTGGAAATGTCAGGAGGTAAGAAAATGAATTTAAAAACACCTTAGCAGAAGCATCAAAGCAACACAAAATATTTCAATTTGATTGTTAAAATATTTATTCATCACTATGTAAATCAGAGAGATTTGCCAATATCCCCCCGTCGACAGGACCGGTGTTTAGAGAGCTCTTGAAAAAGCCTATTTCCAAAAGAACCAAATCAGAACAAAATAACAATGGCATTCTTCCATGTGATTGACTTAATATTCTCCAAAACAAGCCATCTATCAAATTCTAACCACTGCAGCAGAGCACTACCGGCGCCGAGTACTGTAGCTGTAGTAATGACAGCTTTTCTTTTTCTCTCCAGGTCTATGAATATATTGCGACACTATGACTATAACCATATTTATTTGCTGAACAATTCAATTCCCTTCGATATTTACATTATGTACTAAAACTAGGGCTGCTCCGATTAACAGATTAATCAACTAATGAATTGATCGGAGATTAATTCACAATTTAATCGAGCAGAATTTTTTATCCACCCTGACTACTTACCTACCCTGATCAAAGTTTCTTTTCACTGCTAGAAAGGGCGTTAATAGGAATAAATCATTTTTGATTAAAGCAAAGTAAACTTTATTTAACGGCTGAAACCGTGCCTAAATTGCTGTCGCATAAGTGTATATAACCAATCCATGTGATCAAGGAAAAAACACAAAAAGAAAATACATAAAGTTGATTTTCAAAAAAGTAATCCAGCAGCAGAAAGAGTAAATTGGTTTTGATCTCACCCAGCATTCAGGAAACGATACAGCCGCAAAATCACCCTGTGTAACGGGGAGGTCTGTGCTGACTGTCTGGCGCATGCGTGGTACTGCAGGAAGGGGGCAGCAGCCTCGTAGATCCACCTGTGAGTCATGGCAGTGACACGGTGAGGTGGGGAAGAGGGTGTGTTGGCTTTCCCTCTCTCTGAGTGGCTGAGAGGCGGGCCTTTGGGGATTGCTCACCCTATAAGATAACGCTCTGGTGTTCCCTCAGCCTGCCCTAAGACGAAATGAGCCACCTGGTGGAAGCGCTGCTGCCGGACCAAGCACAACAACAAATTAATTAAAAAGAAAAGAAAATGAATTTTTTTAGTAGCGAGGAAAAACTTGGGCAGAACCCGAACAGTACAATCAGGTTGAGGGGACGGGTGAGCGTAGGACGGAGACCCGGGCCATGCGGATAGCGACTGTCGGGGTAATGCTGCCGAGTGCAGCACCTTTATTTTGTATTTATATTACTGTGTTTTATTTTCCCTTTTTCTTTCGCCTTTTGTTTTCATTATTCTTTTAAGCACCTGTGAGTTCGAAAGCATTGGACTACCTGTATTGGTATTACTGTGGACCTGACTACCGTTGTCGGTATTCAGGCCACAGACAACAGCGCCCTCTGTGGGCTAAGAGAAAATAAAGCCAAAAGAAAATAATAAAACTGGGCACCAGTGCTGTTGCAAATAAAACTTCTGTTTCCTGTGTGTGTCAGTGAATTACCCACCACCCTTCCACACACTGGTTTGGAAATGTCTGTCCAACAAACTATTTCCCAATGGAGAGGTAGCTCGGACGAATAATCCTTTTAAATCACAGGGTAAAACAGGAACAGCTTGGTGAGAAAATGAGCAGTAATCCAGAGGGTGGACATAAAAAAATCTGTATTAATTCACTAAAGCACACTTCAAACTCAGCTAAAGAAGTTAATTGTAGCATTGATTCCACTTTTTGATATAAACTTCTTTCTTAAGTTTTTTCTTTTATTCTTCAAAATCAGTAGCTTAAAAAATACTTTTTCTAACAAACACACACAGCAACCACACCCTTATCCCTTCTCCACACCAAACTGACTCTCTCCTTAAAAAAAGTGCCTGCAATAGAGAAATTGCCAAATGGTTTAATGACACAATGATAATCAATTAGATAGAACCAGGACATTACTATAAGGACACTTAAAAATAATTATTAGATAAATCAGAGAACAGATGCAGGAATAATTACTAATGTGATGTTTATGGTAAACAGAATATATGAAGATTTTAATAACTTTCAGCATTTACCTGGAGATCTCAGAAAAAAAAAAAACAACTGCTTAATAAGCTTTCAATTAAACTTTGATAACCTGGCCAGGTTTTCTGCCATCCAATTAAGTGTAGCAGGCAGCAAACTTCTTATGCTACAGGGGTGTAGCTAATGCTACAATGTTGATCAATAAAATTAACCCCCAATTTGAGTACTATTGACAAAACTTATAAACTTACCACATTAAATCATTATGAGTGAAAATGGCAACTGCAGTTAACTTTAGTTCAAGTTAATAACAAAGAACAACTTTGTCTTTTATTGTAAATGATTAGATGATGGTTTGCACTTATTTGAAACGTGATTCCTACTGAAAATAACTTGCTCTTAAGAATTTCTAATCTGTAAAAGACAGCAGTCTTACACAGCGCCTTGTGTTAGGGGTTCGTGCCTTTCTGATGGAAAACCACCACCTCTCTCACTTGAATGTACACATGACAAAAAAAAAAACACATTAAAAATAAAAATAACTTAAAAACTACAAATCAGATCAAATTCTAAACACCGTAGGACATTAAGTCAGCAGAGACCACTGTCTCGGCTCCAAGCACCACAGCTGTAGGTTACGCAGTTTTATCTCCAGGTCTGCTGAAAAACTGCATTATAATTAGTATTGTACACAATAGACACTAAATCCTATTGAAAGACTATTTAAAGATTTAAAGAGACAGTGTCACAAAGTGTTTATGTTCCAATAGGAGGCTGTGTGGTCCAGTAGTTAAAGAAAAGGGCTTGTAACCAGGAGGTCCCCGGTTCAAATCCCACCTCAGCCACTGACTCATTGTGTGACCCTGAGCAAGTCACTTAACATCCTTGTGCTCCATCTTTCGGGTAAGACGTAGTTGTAAGTGACTCTGCAGCTGATGCATAGTTCACACACCCTAGTCTCTGTAAGTCGCCTTGGATAAAGGCGTCTGCTAAATAAACAAATAATAAAGGACATCACTCTACCCCCTATTATTGCCAAGCTATTAATTGTTGAAAATCTGAGTTTAACATGGAAACAAAGTTGAAACCATAACTACAGCTCCTATAATACATCAGCCCTAGGGGAAAAGACCAGGGGCCCATTTCACAAAGTGCTGGTAAATCTTGATCTAAGCTCCTCTGTCCGGTTTCACAAAGGCTCTCTTACTGCTCTGGTAACTAGTATGATTCTAGGTGATGCGATTGATAATTACCATGGTAACTGTACTTGTGTACGCGACATCTAAACGAATAAAGCTGAAGATGGTGTACACTTCACTGAACAGACAAAAAAAAACATTTTAGAACTGGAAGAACAGAGTAATAAGATTAACCCTTTGCCGTCCTATGTCGACATTACAATTATTCCTTTCCGGACAAGTCTCTTGTAGTTTTTTCTCCGGAAAAAGCCGAGAAAACCTTTCAATGGCTGAGTGAGACCGGTAGAAGTCGAAAAAATACACAGTCCCTTCACCACAGACATAACACGGACATAAACAAACAAGATAGCTGCTTCTGCATCCAGCACTCAAAGAATATTGTGGACATTTGACAAGCTTTTTGAGATGTTATAGTAATAAAATAATGACTTGGATAGCATTATTGAGGAGTTTATTGTGCTGCGCACTGTGTAATACTTAAGATGGTGTCTCTGTCGTACACACACCACCACTCAATTACGGCATCACACATCCTGGCAACAGCAAGCATGACTCAACACTCCACGGCATCAGGCAACATGTAACCCATCAATGGAGCCTCCTTGAATCATCTAAGATTTGCTTATGTACAACATGCCCAGAAGAATTACATACAAGAATACAAGAACTATACAAGGCTAGCATCAAAGCGGGTTTGAAAATTAACCTGAAGAAGATTCAAGTGATGTTTACTAAATATACCACTCCACAGGCAAGTGAAGTCAATAACTATGTATACTTAGGACAGTTAGTTTTGGAAATAGAGAACCAAATGTGCGAAATTAACAGAAGAGCAAAAATGGGCTGGAGTGTCTTTGGAAAGTCCTCGACCAATGCGTGCTGCCAGTGCTAACTTATGGATGCGAGACCTGGACCCTCAAAAATGACTCCAAAATTACAAACAATTCAATGGAGTATGGAATGATGCATGCTGGTAATAACAAGAAGAGACAGGAAAAGGATGGAATGGATAAGAGCACAAAGAAAAGTATGCAATGTTATTATAAGAGCGAAAAAACTGAAATGGCAGTGGGCCGAACATGTAGCAAGAAGAAAAGACCATCGCTGGACCAAGGAGATACTAGACTGGATCTAAGGAGATATAAAGTGACCAGGAAGATGGCAAGATGAAATTAGGAAACGTGCTGGAGCAACGTGGATGAGGGACGCAGCAGACAGGCTTTTGTGGAAGAATCTTGGGGAGGCCTTCATCCAGCAGTGGACTGAAAAAGGCTGAAGATGATGAGATATGGAAGATGCATCATACCACCCAGACAGTACCCACATCAGGTCGCCCTCCCAAACTGAGCAGCCGGGCAAGCAGGAAACTGGTTTGGGATGTCACTCTGAAGCCAAAAATGACCTTGAGAGATCTGTAAAGTTCTGTGTCTGAGATGGGGGTCACTGTTCACACATCAACAATAAGCTGGTCCCTACACAAAGCTAGCCTGTATGGACTGGTGGCAAGAAAGAAGCCATTACTCAAAAAGCCTCATCGTAAAGCACGAATGGAGTTTGTGAAAAAGCATGTAGATGATACTGCAGACATGTGGAAAAAGGTTTCGTGGTCAGACGAGATCAA
This sequence comes from Acipenser oxyrinchus oxyrinchus, assembly GCA_030684275.1. Taxonomy (NCBI): domain Eukaryota; kingdom Metazoa; phylum Chordata; class Actinopteri; order Acipenseriformes; family Acipenseridae; genus Acipenser; species Acipenser oxyrinchus. The sequence continues at coordinate 20,086,557 of CM060249.1, read as the reverse complement.
AATTTAACTTTTTGGTCTAAATTCCAAGCGTTACATCTGGCGCAAGCCCAACACTGCATATCACCCAGTCAACACTATCCCAACTGTCAAGCATAGTGGTGGCAGCATCATGTGATGGTGATGCTTCTCTTCAGCAGGGACTGGGAAGCTTGTTAGGATAGAGGGGAGAATGGATGGTGCAAAGTACAGGTGAATCCTTGAGGAAAACCTGTTTGAGTCAGCCAAGACTCTGAAACTGGGGAGGAAATCCACATTTCAGCAGGACAATGACCCGAAGCACAAAGCCAAAGCCACACTGGAGTGGTTGAACAAGAAAATAATTCATTGAGTGGCCCAGTCAAAGTCCTGACTTGAATCCAATCAAAAATTTATGGCAAGACTTGAAGATTGCAGTCCATCGACGATCTCCAACAAACCTATCAGAACTGGAGCAATTTTATTATTATTATTATTTGTTTATTTAGCAGACGCCTTTATCCAAGGTGACTTACAAAGACTAGGGTGTGTGAACTATGCATCAGCTGCAGAGTCACTTACAATTACGTCTCACCCGAAAGACGGAGCACAAGGAGGTTAAGTGACTTGCTCAGGGGCACACAATGAGTCAGTGGCTAAGGTGGGATTTGAACTGGGGACCTCCTGGTTACAAATCCTTTTCTTTAACCACTGGACCACACAGCCTCATAATTTTCCAGTGAAGAATGGGCAAAAATGTCTCCATCCTACTGTACAAAGCTAGTAGAGACCTATCCAAAAAGGCTCATAGCAGTAATTGCTGCAAAAGGTGCTTCTACCAAGTACTGACTTAAGTAAATTTCATTTTGTACATTTTCTTTAAAAATTCTGCTGACATTTAACCGCCTCCTCATATAACAATGGTCAGTTTAACCACTACAGCTTTGAATAAAAAAAGTTTGTTTGAAAAACTGTACATACATTATTTGTAGTTCAACAAAATGTGACATTATTGGTAGGGGGTGAATACTTTTGCAAACCACTGTATGTTGAACCACTGTATGGGAAGCAAAAAGCAACATTTAATGTGCACCTCCTGTTACACATGTGTGACAGTGTCAGAAATTGGGGACCATTGTGGGGAACATCAACATTTGTTTTTGAATCATACAATGGTTATATAAAGAAGCTATTTGCTGGTACACAATATCTACCTCAGCAGATCTTTTGATCAATATGTAGAACACAAGATTTAATCAAGTCTACTTCTTTCATCTCCTCTTTACAAGCAGCAGATTATGTTTCTAAAATCGTTAAAGGTAATCAACTAAAACAAAATGCTCAGTCATTTTCTAATGGTACTGGTACAGTTGTGTGTCTGATTGAGGAACACATCTTTTCACGCAGATGGGGACAGAAAATTGGGTGCACACTTGGTTTTATTAAAGAGGTAACTAGAGGGAGATACTTTGCAGTGCATACTGATGTTACATTCTAGAAGGCAATAATAGTGGGTTTGCAAGAAAAATAATTTGTTGTAACATTACCTAACTTGATTGAAGGTAATTAGGAGTTACAAAGAACCCAAACTAACAGACCTGAAACAAATATATATAAATTGGACATTATTTTTTATAATTATGAAATATTACATATTTCAATTATCTATATATTTGATAGCTCTCAAATATTTATTTGAACATATATAAATATTATTTCAAGTAATTATTTTACATATTGGGCAAACTTTTATAATAATTTAAATAAAGTCACATTGTATACTAATAACAATACTTTAAGTTAATAGTTTAGACTGTATTCATTGTATCTGTTGCTTTATTTGGGTAAAATGGAGTGTAAATATTAATGTATTATGTTTCGCATTTTTAAAAATATTTATAAATGTAACAGAAATATAAATCAAATTATTTGAAACAGATATCGAAATATATGAATGTTTTTTGAATATTCCCAAATATTGTTTTCCGTATTCAGTAATAATAAAATTAGTATTTTACCCAGTTCTGGGAAACTATACATTTTAATGTATGTAAAAGATATAACAGCTTGTTATTGATGGTTTTCTGTCTTTTTAATTTAATATCTGTGCTCCTTAATTAATGATCCATGTTAAGTGAACATTTCTTCCTACTTACCTCAAATATTACATTTAGTTATTAATTAATAAACTTGTACTTTTCGACGCTATATATATATATATATATATATATATATATATATATATATATATATATATATATATATATAAAGATTTTTATAGTACATAACTAACTTTTATTGTAAAAGAAAAAAAAATGGAAAATTCTGTATAAATAACAGTGGTTTTCACAGCGCCCTCACAGGTCGGGAGGGAGATTTAACCAAGATTCATTCTTTCTTTGTCACAGGGCTATTTTACTGAAAACTGTAAAAGTCAGTCTATTCCATTGCTGGTGGTTGTTTGTTTTTGCAACATTGGCCCCCCATTTTAAAACAGTTCTAATGTATTCTTGTGGTTGTGGGCAGTTTAAAAAAAACAGTAGCACAAGCTTATACTGCTTGTTTTTTTTTCCTTTTAAATCTACTGAAAGAACATTGATAAGAAGTGGTCTCGTACTTATTGAATAGGCATGTTACTCATCATGTTCTGAAGAAAAGCATTATAAACTAGACACTTGTGTCTTTGTGAAGAAAAAGAGAGCATCCTCCATTTACCCCAAAGTGCATTAATCCACTTCTCAGCTCCACACCTTCGTAAGTAAGGTTAAAATTTGAATAAAATCCATTCAGACCTTTTGAAGCCATTGCAGAAACCAGATTTCACCAGAGTATAATAAAACAGTGGTCTGTTTTTTACAAGCAGTTTAGTTAACTGAAAGTTTTTACTTACAAACAAAAAAGTAAACATATTGCAAAAATTTGAATAAAACTAACACCCACTGAATAACTCTTAAAACAAACTAACAAACAACAAGTTTAATGTAATTCTACGGAGTCTGTTATCTATTTGTTCTTTTATCCAAATGTGTTGTTTTAATTTTTATTTAATTCTTATTTTGTGTTGTCTGTCCTCAGATATGTTAGAAAATGTGCAATGCATCTCATTCTTTTATGGGTTGCCTTTACATTTTCTTGGATACCTACAGAATTCTTTGCATACATCAGAAGTTCTCAAACTGGGGGGCGTGCCCCCCTAGGGGGCCGCAGACTGTATCCTGGGGGGGCGTGAGAAGGTTCAGGGTTTTCAGGCTATACCGTATAAAGGGTGGATACTTTATTTGGGCTTTATTAGCTATTTTGATTGGATCACCAATAATACTTCCACCAATCAGAGGGTTGCATGCCATACAGTAGTTGTACCGATCCCACCCTCTGCCAGACTGGTATACAGAACAGATCAAAGAAGCACTGGACAAGAGAAATAATGGCAGTGATGAAGTCAATTCGCTTGAAAACATTAAAAGTAGACCGGACATTTCCATCAATGGATTTAAAAAATGTGGAATTGAGGATGCGATCAGAAGCCCAGTGTAAACTGCCTGCTAGTAGGACTGTTCTTTTTTATGTTAAGCATTTTTGTGTTCTTTTTAAGGGTTTAATTAAATAACAGCCAAATTGTTTATGTCAGACTTGTTGAAAGTCTGTAACAAAATGGTTGATACTTTGTAGATACGACTACAGTATTAATGCAGACATCGTGCAGGTATCGCAAAGTCCAGAAACAAAATAAAACGTTAAAACATTTTGCACCGTATAAAACTGAGCTGATTTTGCCAGTGCTTACTAGTCTATTAACCAGTTTGAAATGATTTTGAAGCAAATAAAAGCATTTTCGTTTCTGCTTTATTGTTAAAGATTTCACACGTGCCAATACTGCCCTACAATTACTGTATGGAGTACTGTAATCGTTCCACTGTGTTATGTTGTGAACCACAGTTAAAACTTAGTGACAGCAAATGCTTATCATAAAAGTTTACTGGTTCTTAAAATTAAGGGCCATATAAGAACGATAAATACTGTAACTGATTAGAAGGCCTTCTTTGTTGTTCTCCAAGTTGCTGCAGTTACATTGTAGATGCAATAATTAAATATGTCTACTTTTTAGCAGACATATTTAATTAAGCAAACATTTATTTAAATGTTTTTGGAATTAGAAGTATAAATGCAAAACTGTGACTTTTTTTTGTGAACGTGCTGTGAAAAAAATAAACCAAAGTATAAATCCACCAAATTTAATAGCAGCCAAAATGTCCCGTTATAGGCTACTGTATATATTAACTTAAAATAAATCTTTATGCTGACACCTCCAGGCATGTCAAAGTTTGTAGATGGCACTGTGCATCTGACTGGTGCCTTTTAAGCGTGCATATTTTTGGATGAAGCCTGCTGCCGTCTGATAATGCATGTTGTTTATCAGCTTACTATGTAGTAAGCGTTGGTCACAATCGGTAAACTGTAATTTGCAGTGTTACGTTCTTATTATGATGGATCGGTGGCTGGTTTGTGCAGAAAAAAAAGGGGGGGGGGGCTTAGCTACCACAGACAAGAGGAAGGGGGGCGCGGCCCAAAAAGTTTGAGAACCGCTGGCATACATCACATATGAGCACTTCAGACAATTTTGCTTTTTTCAGATTTAAGCACTGAATGCCAGACTTTGCAGAACTCCCCACAACAAAACCCCATTGTGACTGCTTCTATTAGTCTTGTGCTGCCTATCCCCCATGAAACATAGAGACCAGCTCCCAACAAACAAATCCTTTAAAATATTTGACAGATAGCACAGGGTGTTCTTGCTACCAGCAGGTGATCGTCTTGAGATTTGAACTTTTGGCACAGAAAGAAGTTTGTCTTTAGTTTCTGTACAGACCTTAGCAATTTCAAATGTGTTTCATTCTGTTTCATGCTCTTATTTGATACATCTCTCTATCTGAGTATTCAGGACATGTAGGGCCCCTGATTTTCCATTCTTGGGAATGGCAAATTCCATTTTTATCAATGTATTAAGAATTAATAATGTAATTTGAGCATAAATAACATTTTTACATTAAAAATCTATTGAATTCATTTTTTTATTGTATTTAATCCCTGAGATACTGTAGTTTTCAGGAAAAATCTTTCTTAAAGCAATCTACTAGTAACAATGTACTGTAGGTCAGTCAACATATATCAAGGTGTTTTGAAGAGCTTATTGCTGGCATTACAATATACAGACTCATCAAAAACGAGGGGCATTATTACAAAAATATACAATTTTCATAAAATTACAAATTAAATACAATGTTCAGGACACTTTTATCTCTCCCATCTGTAGTTTCATCTGCAACAATGCAGACTGGTTTATGCTGTACTTGCTGTAAAACTGCTTGCATGTGTTTCTCCTATACCCTGGACAGATAGAGGTGCCTTGGTTAGAGCTGGGCTCTTCTACTAGGTTTTTTTTTAATTTATGGGGGCCAAATTGGAAAAAAGTTAGGAGTATTTTACTCTGCACATTTTTAGAAATAATAAATATTACATAACTTCATATATTGCAATAAAATGTGCATTATAAATATCATATGGGAGATACTGAAATTGAAGAAGGAATCTATGAAAAAGACCTAGGAGTTTATGTTGACTCAGAAATGTCTTCATGTAGACAATGTGGGGAAGCTAAAAAAAAAGGCCAACAAGATGCTTGGATATATTGTGAAAAGTGTTGAATTTAAATCAAGGGAAGTAATGTTAAAACTTTACAATGCATTAGTAAGACCTCATCTAGAATATTGTGTTCAGTTCTGGTCACCTTGTTACAAAAAGGATATTCCGCTGAAATAACACTAATGTGTTTTGGGTAGACTACACATTACATTATAAAAAAAATATTAATCTCTATAGTACGCCTATACAGTACAGTAAAACAGTATCCAGTAAAATCAAATGGATACCTAGCGCATCTTTGTTTTACTTTAGCCTGTAGGCTATCGGTAACATAAAATAAATCACATTGGTGTACAATGCAAATAAAAGATTATTTTAAATTGAAACTAAATGATTTTAGCATTTTCTTAATTATTATTATTAACTTGGCCTATTTAGTAGCCTAGACAATTAACACTAAATAGGTCATAGTGCTGCATTGACAAGTTATGATACTTACAGGAGGACAGTCAATTCTCGTTAATACGAATTCGAAGGGACCAGCAACACATTTTGCATTATACCACTAATTCGTATTATCACGAGTAGCCTATAACCACTGGACCACACAGCCTCCTCACAAGCCAAATGCATACTGTCCATTTTAATTTAAGTTAGTCAGTGGTGAAGTGCTAAATTGTGCACAATTACAAACCACCTGCACGTTAATAGAATAGGTGTGTTTCCTACTCCTATACTGATGCTCAGAATGAGCTGGAGGAGTTAGCGGCACATGTGTGCTGTCTATTGCTCCCAACACGTTGGGGAAACCAGAAATGTCATAGAAATTTGTTTTCAAGGTTTGTAAATACACCCTGCTTTTAGGGAAAAATAGGTATTTGGGTGTTAGCCTCAAAAATGCGGACTGGAAAAGGCTAGCAACAATCGCATTTGCCGGCAGCTTCAGTACATCTCATTATAATATTTGAGAACCCTCATTTGCACAGTCCCCGCCTCAAAAATGCAGACTGGAAAAGGCTAGCAACAATCGCATTTGCCGGCAGCTTCAGTACATCTCATTATAATATTTGAGAACCCTCATTTGCACAGTCCCCGCCCCCTTTTGCTAATTTATGCAAGAACGCCTCAGTCTTTTCTCAAATTACTTTGTTTAATGCTGACATTAGGAGAATTGTGCAGAATTGCGTAAACGGCATTCTCCTACTATAGTCATTCAAGAAATGTAGTCATTAAATTAGCTCCCTCAGTGCTTTCTTCCACAGCAACATGTAAGAATCTACAACGCTATATTAAAAACATCAAAAGCTGCCATCTTTCAATATGCCTTGCAGGATATTGTAAACATTTGGTTCAAACACCGTATAGGCCTTATTTTGAGACCCATTATTGTGTTGTTTCGTTCCAGTAAGAGGGGCACTACTTGTTCTGTGCAGATTTATGTAGCCAATACCCTCACAGACCTTGTGTTAAAAGTTCTCAGCAAAAAATCCTGCAGTTTTTTGTCAGGGCACATCCAAAGTTATCAGGCTGGTCACTAATTTCGTCACATACCTGCTAAAGATTTTTTGGTTATAATTTCAACAATATTTGCCTAATCTGAGCACAAAATGGCTCAAAAAATTTATATATATATATATATATATATATATATCAGGGAAACTATTGAAATGATAAATGAAAGCATAACACACCTTATGTATGATTTCTAGGAGAAAATGTATTGAAATGTATATATAAAAAAGTTTAATTTAATCTTATATGGAAGATTTGATGTCTAAACCATGATGAATTTAAATTCAAACAAAAAGAGCAAATGGTAGGAATACAATAAAAGGTGTTTTTGTCATAGCACTAATCATTATGCCACTATGCCACTGTAGACTTAGAGATTTCTTTACTTGCTACAAGTGACATTTTAGAGGGAGAGGAGTCCTCCACTTCCACCTTCTAGCCTATGAAAACAGTCCACCTATTTTAAGTGCCTGCACTAAGTGCAGGGGATAAAAAATAAATAAAAAATTCCCACAAGCATCTGCTCAGTTTAGAAAGATGTTGCATATTGGTGATTTCATTAAGAGCCTCCTGATACCACAAACATTCTGTTTAAAGTAAATAAAGTGAACACAAAGCAAATTACAAAACATCCAAGTATCAAAACACATTAACCTTAAACTGATATCACTCTGTCAAGACATTGTTTACTTTGAATCAAAAGGCAGAAAACAGACACTTAAGTCCCTTTGCCTTGGAATGACAATTCGACAATTGACAGGATCATCTCAAGTGATCTCCTGTCACAAAGACGGCAGCAGTGAGTGACGTCAGACCAGAGACCGGGAGCAACACAGAACAGACAGAGACAGTGAGGTTTTGCTGAAGCTGAGCGCGTGATCGCGCTCAGCATTTAATAATTAAACAGAACAGAAAATAAAAGGTTTGAACACAAAACACGGCACATTCGCCAAAACAAAAGAGATAAACAAAACGGACAGACACTAACAAACAGGGACGAACAAACACGGTGAGCACAAACTAATATTCTTTTTACTATTTTTACTCTCCTTCTCCACCACTCTCGAACACCTAACCCCGAGTGAGTCAAACGTGCATCTATATATACTGTTGTGCTGGGATTCAATTACTAATTAATTATTCACTTGAATCCCAGCACGTGAATTAATTACGTGCAACCTCGTGCTCACATATTAAATACTTTAAATGCACGTGCAGTGATGTGCAATCCCGTGCCTAAATACAATTACATCTTAAACACACGTGAAACACACACCCGTTTATATCCCGTGTACCAATGACTATACACCAACATTTAACACACCACACGCAACATACAACATGTAACACACACATGCACACAGGGGCGGGGCACATTGCCACATCTCCATATTAAACAAACTTCATCTTGGAATACCATGATTAGCCATGACACAAGCCGTGGTTAGATTCAACTTGTTAAAGGTTCAGATAACAGTTCTAGTCTGGGACAACATTGATTTTGGAGAAGAAACCCTATCTGGGTGTGGCACTACACACCATACAAATGGAATAATGCTGCATCACTGAATCTACCCCAACACCAGGCAGAGTGCCACTGCAAAAACTAGTCTATTATCATAAAGTACCCCGTATTTTTGCAATAGAGCAGTACCATCAGCACAAGCGGCATGGTCTGCAAAACCTGAGTCATGATGTATGCGTACCATTAGAAACTGACAAGTATAGATCAAACCTGGCACCAGCACTTAGAATTGAACTAGCATACATTTTTGTGAAGGCTCTCAAGGTTGACTCATGTCCACTTTGAGAAGTCAGCTATTCATTACTTTCCAGTCATTGAGGCCTCACCAACAGAGATGTCAACTGTAAGCACAATTTTGAAACGAAGCACTGATATAGCTGATCAGCTTGAACCTGAGCATGTAGTACTGGTGTATGACCAAGCAATATATGCTAAAGCACAACAAATCCGATGGAAAGATTGACTACACAAGTGACTACACAAAACACTTAATAGTGCTGCTCAGTAAATTCCACACCTGCATGTCATTTATAGGTGTTCTTGGAAAAAGATTTGGGGATGCAGGACTTTCTGATATCTTGGTAGAGTCAGAAGTTATTACTCAAGGATCAATCAGTGGTGTGCTGAATGGACACCACTATAACCGGAGTATGAGAGCACATAAACTACTATATGAAAGCATGCAGCATCTGAGATTCCAGGCTTTCCTTAAATCTTTACCCAAGGACAAAGCAGACGAGTGCTAGAAGTTATCCAAAAAAATCCAACTGGCATTCCCTGCTGACTCGTTTGATGTTCTGTGTGCAGCTGAGGAATTCACCAATTTGGTCATGAAATATGAATACTTTGTAAAGAGGAAGAATGAAGAGAACCCAACGCAAACCTTACTCCTTTTTGTGAGAGCAACCCCAGGGCTCAAATTTGGGGCGACCAAAATTGGTCTCAGTGATCAAATATTAATTTGCATTTGCCATTGGCAACTGTGGGAGTGGGCAGGTCAGATACAAAATAAGTTAGTTATATTATTAGTTTTGCTGATTCCCTCCCTCCCCCCCCCCACATAATATTATTAAGCACTATTTTTGTTATTTTGAAAACGTTTACCTCAATATTCCACGTGGTTTTCTCTGAATTCCGTGCGTGGTTAGACCCTGTTCAGGCATTGGTTCAGTATCCCAGCGGCGCAGTAAACAGCACATAAGAAAAAATGTTCTTAATAATTTACACATAGTATACAGTATGTACCTTAAAAATGGTCCTGGTTTGTCAACTGTTTATTTTTATCTAGCCTACATGTTAAACAATCAATCTTTTTTTTTTAAACAAATATTATTTCAGTGCGTGTTCGTTGTGTAGATTTCAGTAGACCCTAACTTACTGTATTTAGTACCACGTCTTAAAATGTATTAGCAAAAGTAATGTAATTTGACATCTGGTAGTCAACGTTTTGTTGCTAATCATGCTGTTTGTTCAGTTTTCATTGTGTTCATAAAGTTTATGCTGTTGTATAATGAACTACTGAAATCAAGTTTCTCAATATCAGCATCCATTTGATTTATTTTTGTAACCACAGAGTAGCTGCTATTGCCACTGATTTTGTTTTGTTTCATATACCACACTGACAGTGTTCATAGGATGTGTACAAAAACGGAGATTTACTTTCACATAGCAGAAAAAGGTAAATTACACAAGCAAATTCATACTGTATTTACGTTTTTTCGGGCAGATTGATTTATAACGGTGATTAAACAAGAATATATCCGGGCTGGCTTTGCAGTGGATAAAGGCATGTGTATTGACCAAGGGGGGGGGCTGTCAAACAGTGATGTCACTATATAGTATTTTACCTGGCCCATATCTACCATATTACTTCGAATTAACGGCGCCCTCGAATTAACGCCTCACTCAGATATCAGCTTTTTAATAGACGTTGCCCTCAAATAAACACCGCTTTCAATAAAGAAACGTAAAGGTATTTTTTTCTACCCCTGCTCAAAAAATAAAGAAAGAAATGACCAACTCTGCCGATGTACATGACACCCCCGAAGAGACTGCAACCTCAATCCAGCATGTAATACAAACTAATGTACACCCACCTTAGTAAGCAAATGTTATTTTATAGTACAGTCCTGACAGACAACCCAAGATGAAATACTTACAGCACAGCAGTCCTTCACATCCCTTTTTCAGTGCCAACACAGCAGGGGATAAAACAAGGGCTGTCTGTTTACTTCGTCGTCAGCTTGAGAAATTACAGAGAAATTACAAACAAGCAGGTAAATTACAGTGAGAAAAAAAAAATAACCGAGAAGGATATATTTTAGTTTTAACAGAAATCAAACCGATATTAGAGGTAATATTTTCGTTAAGAAAAACAACTACATCACACTCAACTACCATTCTCTCTCCTCTTCTTGTCCCGACCCATAGCAACCAATACATACTCCTGATTCGCTGGTACAGTACTCCCCTGACCTCCCAACTCCCACCTAATAGGCTCTCGTTAACTGTCAGTAAATGTACTGTATTCAAAAAACACACAAGAGTATAGTGCTGCAGATCGGAGCCTCTCATGGCGTCGTTTCTAAAATGCCTTAAATCATTTAATAAAATATTGCAGCATTTGTAAAGCATAGTATTATTAATAAAGGCCGCCCTCATATAATTGCTGCCCTTATTTTTTTGATCAATTTAAAATAAATACAGCGGCGCCAAATGGAAGTAATACGGTATATATATTTTTTAAGGCGACCAAATTTTAAAAGCTAGGAGACAGAAGCCCATAATGATTTTGGCCAATTTTGAGCCCTGAACCCGTGAGTCTGACTAGGAGTTGCACCTTTTCACTATCCGCTTCGTGATGCCCTGGTTCTTCTCTTATGATCGGGTGAACTATGTCAGATATCTTCCGTCATACTGACTGGAAATGGTGAACCTACCCATCACACATCCAAAATGTTTTGCCGAACTCAGCGCTTGGGGACAGTGGACAGTCCAGCATCAAAATGGACATGGATTCTCTTCAATTGCATGTGACCAGGCAATTGAACAAACCCGCAATAAAGATTAAAAAGCAAAAGGTGGCTTGATTGGATTGACACAAAACCGTGCAGCAGTTTATCGCTGGATCCTTTCACAAAATGAGAGAGCTGCTATAACGAGACAGTGTGAAGTGATGGCAGGCATGACTCCAGAGGTACGCAAAAGGAAAGATCTTGAATGATGAGACTGCCATGTACAGCAGGGAGGTGCTCCTGTCTTTCTGCTGCACAGACTTTTGTAAATGACAGAAGTGTGACAACTTTGACCAAAAAGCTGCTGAACCTGTTATTCACAATGATGATGTGTCTGTTTACAGTGACTTTGATTCGGATGCCTGGATTGCCAGACAGGTATGAAAACACTTCTCTTATAGTTAATGATGAAATACTTCAGCCGGTGAAGAAAGGTGAGTACTGCAGAAAAAAAGTTGATGGGTTAATACCTTGCACTATAATTAGTACCAAAACATAGGTGAGGTAATTAATTGTGTATTATATGTTAAAATTGATTGGAAAAAGTGTTGATGCATAAGACCTCCCAGTAGGACAAAAATTGTGGGTCCTATCACAACATATTGACAATAAATGTTTACAATAAAATATATGTTTCACCTAAATTTGCTATAATTTTTCTTCATGTGTATGACTTCTTAGCTCCCCAAATCGATTTAGTCTTCACTTTAATATAATTCTATGTACATTTCAATATTTTTTAGTCAATTAGGACTTCACAGGGCAAATATTAATTGAGTTATAGACTAGAACCCTTCAACGGTTTGGTGTCAAAATTAGTCAACAGCCTGATAACTTGATGTGTCCTGAAAAACAAACTGCTGAATATTTTGCGGAGAATTTTTTTAACACAAGGTCTGTGAGGGTATTGGTAACATAAATCTGCACAAAATAAGTAGTGCCCCTATTGCTGAAATTAAACTCATTTTCTAGGCACATATTTCAGTTCATTATATGGCCTAATATAAATGAGCCGAGTGCACTAAAAAAATAAAACGAACTTTAGCTTGCATCCAAACAAACTTGATCCCTTTACTCGCAGATAAGTGTAAACAGTAAACACATTGATACATTGTTTCATACTAAACAAACCAGACCGAGTCTGTTTGAAACGGAACCAGTGTGAATCCAACCTTAAATATTTAATAGCACTGTTTCCATTGTACTTCTGTTAATTTTATTCCTGTGAGGGTTTTTTAGCATCCCACTGATGTGGAAATAGATGTCATGGTGGTGATCGACTTATCAAATCTCCAACAGTTTTGGGTAAAATGGTTTGGCTTTCATAAATCAAGTTTACCTTCATGAAATAGAATTTTCAATTTCCACTCACTGAGAAAGACTTCAGTGACTTTTTGTGTCTTTCATTTGTCATACAAGCTGTCGAGAGGTGAAGGGAAAGCCCTCTTATTTATGTATCTGCAGGCATACAAATTATCATATCAACCTTTGAAATGTTTGTTGGCAGACCAAATAACACATTTCTTAAAATGTTTTTTTTTCATTAAATTTATTTTAAATACACGCTTCCTTTTTTTCTAGGTTTTCTAGGCATTTTTGTAACTTTCTGTAACCATTCTGTAAGTCTTGCAGCAAGCCCCATATTTTTGTCTTTTCGTGGATCCAATGTTTTCTTTTTCTTTTTCATGTTTTCTTCTAACACAAATCTTGCAAATAGGTGGTCGCTCAAGCCAGGTGATGTAGGTAGCACCGCAGCAATAATACAAGAGACCACTGACATGAATTCCCAGCTATGCCAATTTAATACATTTTGGGGTAAAAATGCAACTTTTTGCCCTTGGTAGGTACCCATTATAGATGCTACTTCAGGCTAGTGTACATTGAAAAGTCTAGATTATCTGGTGACTAAAAATGAAGATAACAAAAGTGTAAAGGATGAAAAAAATTTTTCTGCGCTTTCCAAAGGGCTTATTTATTTTTGCAAATGGCTGCATTTTTTAAATTTGTAGTCGCTTCAGTATTTTTCATAACTGTGCTTATAAAACAACTAACAACTATATGGTGTTACGTAATAAAATACTGAATGAAGAGGTCTCTAAATGCCTTGTACTGTATGCTTATTTTTTATATTTGATCAAACAAACTTGCTAGGGCTACTTCCAGCAGATCTCAGTTGTTGATAAAGGATTGCTTGGTACGGCCTTTAGTTATAGTAGACAGTTGCATGTTTCGTTACAAACGGGATCTTCACTGCTGAAGTCTTTGAACATAAGTGAACATTGCACTTCAACATAGCATGAGGAATGTGTGTGATTTGTGCATGCTATGTCACATTCTTAAGACAATGGAGAGAGAATTTGGAGTTTCTAAATTGCATGAAAACCCTGCCATTGTACGGACACATTTATATATCAAATTTTTTATGTAACCTTCTAAGGTGTTGTTCAGGGAGCAGGTGCAGGGGCTTCACCAGTTAATCAAGTCAATCTATTAATTAACCTCCCTATTTAAGCCCTGGGTCGAACACTCATTCTCTGTCTGGTTTGTGTTTTCATATTGTGATGCAGCCCCTCCCGCTGTGCCCCTGCAGTCCAGTGGCCAAGTGTAAACAGAAAAAGCTACTTGCCAAGAAAAGCTGCTTGCAAAAGCTACTTGCCGAGTGTAAGCATCCACCATGACAGCAGTGTTTGTCACTCCTGCTGTGCCCTGCAGTCCAGCGAAAAAAAAACCTTCTTGCTGAGTGTACACAGAAACAGCTCCTTCAATTCTCCTTTAGAAATTCTGTGGTTTGGTAGTGAGAAAATTGATATTGGTTGTGAGATTTTTTTTACACTAAAGGTCAGTTTCTGCTTTTTCTCTGATGCTTGCCTCCACCTCCGGGTGGGCTCCAATGATGGCGTCCGTGGTGGTGCTCGTGTTGGGTCATGGGATAGAACGATTGAATCACAGACTGTTCACTCAGATTGTCTTATCTTTGCTTTTGCCCTGCTCGCCTGGCACTGCAGCTGCCAATTTTTTTCACAGATGTCATTTTGTTCTATCTTATAATGCTTCCCATGCAATCTGCTGCAGCTCGACCAGGCAAGTCATTCAGCAACATTCTTTCTCTCCTTCAGCAGCAGCCATAAACTCCCAACTGAAGCCATAAACTACAAGCTCACTGTCACAAATCAAGCTCACTGTTTCAAGTCGAGCAGTTTCTGCTGCTAGAGGTCTCCCTTGTCCCAAGAGTAAAATTATCCAATCATGTCAAATTTTGATGGTAAGTTATTTTAAATATACAGTATCCATGACTTACACCGTACAGGGTTATTTCGGGCAGCCGTTTATATCGGACAAATAGCTTTTTCCATTTGCCATTCCTATTGATTTCAATAAAAAAGGCATTGTTTATACCATGTTAAGCACGCTGTCTATTTTGGGCAAACTCAGCTGTTTGGATCTCGTTATGTGCCATTCACATAGATTTCAATAACAAATGCACTTTGTATTACTATAGTAATCACTCTTACTAATCCAACAATCAGCTGTTTTCACCTTTTTACCTTGCATTCACATATATTTCAATACAAAAGGCAGCACTTTATTGTAGTAAAAGCTTGACAGATCGATCAATCAGCTGTTTGCACCTCGTTACTGAGCGATTAATCCTGTACTGTACTTTTTTATCTATTTAATCCCTGTACACTGTGTCAGGTTTACTGTTTGAAAAACAGCACTGACTGCAACAGCAAGCAAGCATGGCTAGAAACAGAACAGGAAAGAATTTCAGTCCTGCTGTAATATGGATGGCAGTGAAAAATGTGATTGACAAATCGAAAACCCCATGTTGTTTTAGAGGAGTTCAACACCTGCCTGTGGTTTACTGTGCAAACAGAAAAGCCTGGATGACTGGGGAATTTTTCTGAATGGCTACTATAGTGTTCTTGTGTGTTGAAAAGAACAATGCAAGATCAGTATAGTGAATATTCGTAATCTGTATTCATTCATTTATTAAACCTGAAAAATAGCCTTGCGCTTCCAGCTTGCAACTGCAACTTTCCGCTATCCCGAAAACCCGGAACTGGAGTGATGTAACAATCAGCTACGTTACTTCACTCAAAACATGGACTGGACTCAAACAGCGCCACAGTATTACAACAACATTACAGCTACATATGTGTGTGCTGTGTTTTTAACACTGTGGCATGGTATGGAGCAGCATCCTAATATAGAGCCGAATTGTGATTTTTTAGAAAACGCTGACAAAGTTTGTCATCCATACTTTGAAAAAAAAGATGTGTATATCACAGAGTTCTTCACTGGAAACAATTTGCAGCAATGTAGCCTACTTGGAATGTACATTTCTGCACTTACATTACTTTTTTGCACTTACTTTTTGTTACATTCATAGGTTTTAATAAAAACATTTATTCGTGTAATGCATATCTTAACCCTTTGTGGTCCTATGTCGGACCTCGACTGACATCGCGAAAATCCCTTTCCGGTTCATTGTCGGATTCCTCTTACACAACTGGCTGGTCCTCCTTCACTACCTTCCCCTAGGAACTCTCAAATCGATCGCCCTCCCATTCCTTTGTATAGGTGCAGCAAATTCAGCAGCCAAAGTAAGCATTAACCAGTACCTTATCAGATATCATTCACTCACTGATATCTATTCAGCCAAACAGAATATTGCTAATATGTCCGGAGTGGGGACCATCTCTCTGCGAGGACCACCAGAGGTTTTCTCCTAATCAAAAAGGGGTTTTTTTCCTCTCCGCTGAGCGGGTGAGATTAGTCCTTTGTAATAATTAAAGAAAAAAAGTCTCCAGTATTGATTGTCTCTTATTAACCTATGTGTCTTTACTAACCATTATTTATTTTTTTAAAATATTTTTTGCATTGGTGGCGCAGATGTGGAGAGCCGGGGGTCCTCTTTTTGGGGCAAGTGACATCACTTTCCAACCTTATGCCATCACTTTCCAACCTTATCATGGGATCAACTAATTGTCCTCACCGAAGCCCTGCCTGGATCAGGAGACCGTGAGTTAGAGTCCTGCATCGGGTAGGGTACCCACGGATGACCCGCAAAAGCGGGTCAGGTTTGGGTCGCAATGTGAACTTTTTCGCGGTTTGCGGTTCGGGTGCGGGTCAAAAAAATGTAATTTTCAGGTCTGAATTTGAATCACCAAAAATGTTTTCTGTCCTTTCAACGTACTTGTCTATAACCTTTCCCAAATAACGTATTAGAAGGTAAATATACCTGTATTTCCTGCACTGTCTAAAGCAGGAGGCAATTAGGTAGGAGGCAGTGTTCTCACTTGGTGATATTAAAAATGATATTTGTGAACGAGGTGAAAAAGATCACTGAAAAATCAAAAATCTGTGCAGGACTCTACCGTGAGTGTTTAGTTGTCTTGCTGGTTGAAGAGAAAGAAACACACCGTATATTAAAGAGTTCAGCCCTGCGACTCTTAGAAGCTGCTGTAAGAAAAGAAAAGGAAAACAAACCAATGTTGTTGGATTGACATTCCTCTCGTTATTATTTCCCACTCCACTCTACACTGTTATGTGGCCTCACCTAGTCAAACACTGATCTGATCTGCAAGCTCAATAGCTTTCAGTTTGTTGTAGGACTTCTTCGCCATTATGATCAAGTTGTATCCACAGAAATAAAACATTGTTAGAATGCTGCATGCTGATTGGTCCATCAGGGTTCCAAGCGGTTCCAATATCCAGCACAATGTCACAATTAGGAACTACTTAGGAACAAAGGCAAATCACAGCACCTCTGCTAACCACATATCACTGCACCACCAATATCAAAGAAAACACCTGTTAAAATACCTGCTGTCATGGAAGATACTGAAGACATCAAGGTGTCTTGTCATATTTTCCAGTTTATATTAATTTGCACTATGAACCAGTTTCTATTTTAAACAAGACACTGTTTTAGTATTTTATTTGTAATACATACCAGTCATTTTCTGTAACTTCGGTCGGATCCAGTTGTCAGACATTCAGATTTATTTTTCTCCTTTTAGTTGGTATCAGCCGTCGTTTTGTGAAACTGACTTTTCGTTTATTTTTAACTGTGGATATTTTTTTATTTTTCGACAGTATTTACATTACTACACACAATGTCTTAACCAACCGACTCTCGCCTTTTTTCACTGTCTCTCTTCTTCTTTACTACCGCACTCTCACTCTCTTTACAGGTACAAAAATGTAACATTGACATGCTAGAAAATAAAATTGAAATGGAATTAATATCACAAAACAAACAAATTTGGCTGTTAATGCTTAAATGACTGTCTTTCTAAAAAAAATACAATTTGACTTAAAATGAATTACTTAATAATTAATAATCTTTATCCCAACAAAGCACCTTAAACTCTTTCGCTGTTTGGTATACGCTAGTCAATGCGAGTGAATTACCTAGCAACAATGTATGTAATATGCAGGAAGGGGCTCACAGATATACAACTAAGCACATTTTTTTTGATAGTTATATTAAAGTCAGAACAATGAACTGAAACACATCTAAGCAAGGGTTTTATAATTATTTAAAGTCTTTATTAAAAAAAAGATTGATTTTACTGAAAAAAAAGAAAATGTTTTACTTGAATATTATTTTTAGTTGATAGGGACTTGTGACGAGGTAAAGCGATCCCGTGCTGTAGTATACCCTCCCACCGCCAGGGGGCTGTGAGCCGTGAGCCAGCCTAGGAGGCCCCAACAGGGATCGTGTGACGTGGCAGTTCCACCTTTGGGGCGGAAGTCCTGAAAGGACAGTCACCATCTTTGTTGAAGGCAACAACACGGAATGTGCTGGAAAGTGCTAGAATTGGGATCGCTGATTGGTGTTCCGCTGATTAGGGGGCGTTCCGCGGCACATAAAGGGGGCCGTGCTGTAGCAGTCGAGGCTGGTCCTTGAAACTACACAGAAGTTCGGGAGAGGTGCTGATGGATTTTTTGTAAAGCAACTGCTAACTGTGATTTTTCGGCAGACTTGAACAAACTACTCTAGAAGGGAGACAACTAACCAGGAGGCCGGACACCAGACCGGCCAGAAAGGCGAGAACAGCCACCCAGAGCCTGGATAATTTTACTTTGTTGTTTATTTGTTTTGTTTGAACTCTCAACCTTTCAGTTAGTATTTCTCCTTTGTTTGGACATTGTCTTTTGTTTATTGTCCCGTCCTGGTTACCATTGACAGTAGGCAGGAGTCGGGTTTTATTTTCTGAAATGGATCAGCACTAATTTAAAATAATTCAGGAAAAGAAAGAAAACTTTGGGAAACCACACCATTGTATGGACTTTATTATTTTTACACCTCCACCCATTTGAGACAGGACTATTTTCTTTTGTGGAAGGTTATACCTCAAAATGTTAACACATCTTTAGAAACTATATAGATTTTGCCCCTGTTTTTTTTATAAAACGTTTATAAATATGTTTTATAAAAGCAATAAGGCACTTGAGGGCATGGGTTGTGTTGGATATTGTCACTTCTTGGTTGGCTGCAGGCACTCTACTGCATCTCATGCCTAACGCACCAAGAAGTGACAATAGGCAGTGTGGTCCAGTGGTTAAAGAAAAGGGCTTGTAACCAGGAGGTCCACGGTTCAAATCCCACCTCAGCCACTGACTCATTGTGTGATCCTGAGCAAGTCACTTAACCTCCTTGTGCTCTGTCTTTCGGGTGAGACTTAATTGTAAGTGACTCTGCAGCTGATGCATAGTTCACACACCCTAGTCTCTGTAAGTCGCCTTGGATAAAGGCGTCTGCTAA
Source organism: Acipenser oxyrinchus oxyrinchus (assembly GCA_030684275.1). Classification (NCBI taxonomy): domain Eukaryota; kingdom Metazoa; phylum Chordata; class Actinopteri; order Acipenseriformes; family Acipenseridae; genus Acipenser; species Acipenser oxyrinchus. Next base: position 20,067,134 of record CM060249.1, on the reverse strand, counting down.
ATAAACAAATAAAAATAATAATATCCAGTACAACTCATGCCCTCAAGTGCCTTATTGCTTAAATATATGCCTCAAAGACCGTAAAAAAACGCCTTTTGAAACCCATAGTACTTCTAATTACCGCCACCCTTGAATAAGCGCTGCAGCTGTTTTTAGCAATTTTAAATAAATGGTGCAGCGTTAATTATTATTATTATTTATTTATTAGCAGATGCCCTTATTCAGGGTGACTTACAGTCGTAAAGAAAAATACATTTCAAGAATCACAGTACAAGTATTAATACAATTAGGAGCAAGATAAAATACAATGACTTCGGTTCTAGCAAGTACAAGTATATGACAAAATACGATTCAATAACAGAGCAGATAACAGTGTCAGTGATAGCTACATCAGGATATAATTAAATACAAAATATTACAGATTAAATAACACTTGTGACAGATTACAGTACTCTAAAGTACAGGATTAAATGCAGTAAAATAGGGAGCAGATAAGAGCAAGTAAAGCACATTAAGGAAGAGTGATAAAGTGTCCAGAGGGAAAAGAGGAGTTCTACAGGTGCTGTCTGAAGAGGTGAGTCTTGAGGAGGCACCGGAAGGTGGTCAGGGACGGCAGTCCTGACATCTGTAGGAAGGTCATTCCACCACTGCGTGGCGAGGGTGGAGAAGGAGCGGGCTCTGGAGGCAGGGGAGCGTAGAGGAGGTAGACCCAGTCTTCTAGTACAGGAGGAGCAGAGAGGTCGAGTGGGGGTGTAGGGAGAGATGAGGGTCTGGAGGTAGCTAGGTGCAGTCTGGTCAAGGCATCAGTAGGCGAGTACAAGAGTCTTGAACTGGATGCGAGCGGTGATCAAGGTAATTCAAAGTAATACTGTATTTATGTTAGAAGAATTCAGTATGCATCAAGTTCCTAGTTGCAGTTATATAGAATAGAGGATATGGAAGTCCCTGGGATTCTACAATTGCAGTAATCTGCTAGAAAACTTGATATTACAACAGCTGCAAATATGAGGCAACAGCCATACATACAACAGGTCTAATGACTGGGAGGCAAGTAAAGGAATTGTTTGACTACTCTGGTGTTCTGGTTGAAGCCCCATATAGCATATAGTACATTAGAGCACCTGGACCAAAGGCCAGTGTACTATATAATTTCTGCCAATTTGTTTACACTGTAAAGTGGGACATTGTGCTTATCTCATTGATATGTAATATTGCAATAATAACTGACATGTCATTCTTGGCCCAAACCTGTGCTGTTTTTTAAAGAAAATAATACATTGAATAATAGTTGATGCAAATAGAGTATAATGCTATACTAAAACTAGTCAATCACAACTATAATTTACAGTTCGGAGCAGTGATTTATAGGTAAATGATCTGCTAGATGTATGTAGTCGTAACATACATAGGGTTGGTACACTACATTTATTCACTATAGTGGCCATTAATGAGCATTCATGGCACCAAACTTAAAATGCTGTTGCTAGAATTTTAACAAAGACTTCTTTGTACTTGCTTGAAGGCATATCTTTCTGAAAGAGCATTTCTTAACTAGCTTAAAATGTTAAGATGTTGGTCTGTTGCTCCAAAAATGAGTTTCAATCATTTTTATCGGTATGAGAATACCCCTGTCATTATCTGAGCCTGTCAAATCCTAGCTGCCAACTTATTGCGACCACTAGAGTTGAAAGGTAATTGAATCTTCTGATTGTTTTTGGAAACAGGAAGCTCTCAAAAGAAGCCAGAATTTGGATCTTATGCGTCAGAACGAGGCCTGACAGTTATACAGTTAATTATGTGTTATATTAGTTAATTATCCTGAAAAGTGAAGGATTTAATGTTTACTTACTTAATATGTACACAATGTCTTCATTTCTATTTAGCTACTAGAGTAACTAGATTGAACACCATGTTTAGGCCACGGGGGGTTTGGATGAAAAATAAAACATCTTGCTGAACACAAATTCAGATCCTTTACAGAGGATGAGAACCATCATGTGCACATCTATTGCTCCTGTTATGACATTTTTAGAGAACCATGTAACTTACAAAGCCATGTAAATGCTTGTGAGAAATCAGGGCTATAGACCTCAAGTGTCAGACCTGGCTTCATCCGATTTTTGACATCCCTCAAAATGATCTGTGGAGTAGGCTATCCTAAATCTATCATCACACAGTGATTAAAAAAGAAAAATGTTTGTGTAAGAGTTTACAAAGAATTAAGCTATAAAATACTAATATAAAGCATTTAAAAAAACATGTTTTATTATAAGAAACATTTGCAAAATAGTTAATTAGAAACCATAAGGGTTGGCAAAACTAATTGCATCGAAACCAGTACATTTTTAAATGCCCCCTCCCCCAATGTTTAGAAATATACAGTCTATAACTAAACATTTCAAGTATTTCAGTAGTTTTCAAAATTTTATCGACACTTATCACTAACTTCCATACAAACATATTGTAGCGGCGGCTATCCAGCGGGTTCAGCAGGAGGAAGGTGGAAGAATGGAAGAAGCAGACAGGTTTGATGCAGACAGCCGTTTAACACCAGACATGCCACAAACCCACTGCCCTCACTCTGGTGGGACTTATAGCACCATACTCCACCCACTCGCTCGGGATAGGGGACTAAAATCACACAAGGGGATAGGCTGACAGCAGACTCGAACAAACTAGCGGGTAAAACAAGACTGCACACATAGGGAGAGAGACAGAGAGAGAGAGGGATGCGAGCACAACAGTCTCAAGCATACACGTTCTCACACAGACAGGCACAGACAGCGCTCACACACACAGAACAGTGTAGCATAAAATCACAACCACATTTGAACAATTTCCTACTTTGTTCCCCAGTCCATTTTTAAGTCCTGCCCAATATAATGTGACACCCAAGCTTTTCACTTTTATATGCTTCGACATTAAGTTCCCCCACAGGTATGATTTCATTTTTATTTTAGGGAGAGCACTTTTAAAATACATGCATACAAAGCTTTTACATAATCTGTAATTTAAAAAAAAATACATAATTGCATAATTGCACTTTTGAGGTGAAAATGAAAAATAAAATGTGTTCATCAGGCAGTAATGTTCAAAAATAGATGGAGCACAGGAATTGTATTACAATGTAACACAAGACAGGAGAGAAAAAAAGTTGTAATCTCCTTTCTAAGAAAAGTTAACATCTAACTTTGGTGAAAATATATTACAACTATTAATTTGCAAACTTGGATTTAGTGGCATTGGACCAAGTTAATGAAGCCCTGTTTTAGTCTTGGTCAATGTAAGGTATTTATTTAGTCTATGCTTTTTAAACAAGCATCTCTACATGAATTGATAATTATCTATATATCTTAAATGAGTGAAACCAGGCAGGAATAAGTCATACATCAATATTGATATGTTTTCACATGGTAACACTTGCTTTGCACTTTTACAAAATTACTGTTAGATTTACATGGTTTCGGTTGCATTGCAGCTTTCATTAATGCATTGAACCCATATTGCCATCTGTGCTGTGGAACTGAATCATTAATTCAGAAATAGTAACATAATGCAGCAATCAAGCAAGTGGTGTGTAGCCAAGTCAACCTGGGGCATCAAAACTGACATCTCTGATTGTGAGCTTCTGGGGAAGTTGATATTTTATGATGCTTCATGTTTAGTGAAGTTTAATTTTAATTTTAAACAGTTTAATTTTAATTGATGTTATAACATGTATTTCTAATTCAGTTACTTTAGTATAACAGTTGCTCCTAGAAATTGTAATACTATTTTACTGAATTAAGTCTGACCCCTTTCTCTGTTCATACAAAATCCAGTTGAAGCAGGTTTTAAAACATCCTAGCCTTTTGCCAATTTTCTGGTGTTGATTAATATGAGACATGAAGTAATGAAAGTAAAGTAACGAAAGAAGCTACTTTTTCTAATAAATCTGGAATATGTTAACAAGGCCTTATGATAAGAGCCTGCCAAGTTTGACTCCTTCCAGCAGGTGCTTTCATAGACTGCACACAACATCTATCCATTGTTCTCTACTGAGTATACAGATCTTTTTGAAAGAAACATATACAGTATTATTATAATTATTGACAAAGAGTATATCATATTATTTCAATCAATACAGGTTAGTTTAAATCACCCAATTCATGTCTAATAACTCAGCATGTTCCCAACAGGATTTGAACTCTGTGCCAGACTCAGCTCGGACTGGTTCTGTGAACACCACGACAGGCCTGTGCACATCTGCTAAAAATATTTTCTGCATCCCAAAGATCAGCCTGCTTCCAGTAGCTGTGACAGTCTTGGGTCAGTTTCTGCTCTTAGTGAGTCAGTTTCTGCTCACAGGTGTGGGTGACAGTCTTTAAAAGCCTGATACCTTCAAAAACTTAAATCTTGTTAGCTGGGCTCCCATCTCTGCATTCTCATTCAGTGGGCAAACGCATTTTAACTGAATCTGGGTCTATCAAAGAACAGCACATCCTTGCAACCGAGGCCTTCCATGCAAAAATGATCTAATGACTTATAGCACGAAAGGGACGTGCCAGAACCATCTGTGACCATGCTCTTTAAAAAAAATAGATAAATAAATAAAAACTCTTACAATTTAATTTACAGAGGTTTTAAAACGCATCGATTACTTTGGCCATATAGATTAGCCTGCTAGTTGCTGTCACACTAAAGAGGCGCATTTTATATTTATTTTGCACCCTTGCGCCATCTGGTGGTTGACTAGCATAGTGATCTTTTTTTTAAATTCTTGTCAGAAATCTGCCTCTCACTGTACGTTTGGGTTTTAACCCTTTGCGGTCCATTTATTAATTCTGCGTCAGGCTCGCGAGGTCTAATTAATTTTTTCACGCGCAGTTAATTTTAGACGCGCTGTTTAAAAGTATTTTTTTTCACAGTCAAACGGGTTTAAATGGCCCTGCATATCAACAAAGCACTCACTAGGGATCTCCAGCCCCGCCCCACCCTTTCGTTTGCTATCGCTTTCACATATGCTACCAAATAAAAAATAATAATAATAATAGTCGCATATACCGATCAATCGTCTCCTGATGACTCGCTTTATCACCAAACTCCTCAATAATGCAATCCAAGTCATTATTTTATTGCTATAACATCTCAAAAAGCTCTGCAAATGTCCGTGATAGTCTCTGTGCGCTGATACTGTACTCCCAGCTTGTTTCCATACACCCGCCCCATCTGATGCCAATGGGGTACTATGACTATTCATGAGATACTTTTTTTTTTTTATCGGCTTGTCTCGCTCCTTTCATTCCCACTCGCCATTGAATGGTTTTCTCGCTTTTTCCGTTGAAAACCGACTTTTTTGCGTTTTTTGCGTTTTTAAAATGATGTCGGACAGGGTCCGACAAAGGACCTGACGGGAATAATTGCAATGTCGGACCCAGTCCGACAAAGGACCGCAAAGGGTTAATGGTTTAAAACACCATTTAATGTGTATGTACACCAAAGGGAAAAAAAGAATAAACATTAGGGAGGTGTGATGGGTGAAAGCGATCCTGTACTGTAATTCAACCCCCAGCCGTCAGAGGGCTGTGACTCGACCGCGAAGTTCCCAACAGGGATCGCGTGACGCAGGACTGACGTTGGGGCGGAAGTGCAGTTACAGTGGTCGCCATCTTTGTTGGGGGCAGCAACCGGGGAACACGCTGGAACATTCTCGAATCAGCAGATGATTGAGCTCTGCTGATTGGGGAGGTGTTTCCTTGTGTATATAGGGCCCGGGTTGTAACAGCTTGGGGTGGTTTTTGTTTGGAAAGAGAGAAGCACACTGTCTGCACAGGCGCTTGTTAAAAGAGAACGCTGGTTAAAAAGGACGCTAACATTCTGTGTGGACTTGTTATAAAACAGATCCAGAGAGAGAGAGAGAGAGCGAGAGAAAACCTAATGGGACGCTGACTCTATAAAAAACATAAATAAAGTGTAAAATAAAAATACTTTAAAAATCATAATAAACCATAATACAAAACCAGATTATATATAAAAATTATATATATATATATATATATATATATATATATATATATATATATATATATATATATATATATATATTCTAGTGAGTTGTTGGTCCCAAACTTAAATGAAGGTCTTTAATAAGAATGATAGCAGTAGACCATGTAGTTAAGGTATTAGCACTGGCCTGGTGCAATCTTGCTGTCAACCTCTCCATAAGTGAGATATCTAAGAGAAAGTATAACCATGCGCAGTTATAGACTATACCAGGTTCCAACCAGCCCTTCAAAATAACCTTCTTCGCTGCTGTCAGCCCTGCAAGAAAGAGTCGTCTTGTCTGTAAATTAGGCACAACTTGAGAATCATATCCAAGCAGGAGCAGACCAGGACACAGAGGCACCTCTATATTAATAAGTTTAGAGAGAGCTGTAGCTACAAATTTCCAGAAACTTTGGATATGTGGACATTCCCAAAACATATGGAGATAAGTGCCGACTGCCCCTAGGGTGCACCCATGGCACAGATTATCAGTAGAGACATTCATTTGAAATCGACGATATGGGGTAGCATAAAATCTATGTACAAATTTAAAATGATCAATTGGTGTGCTAAGTTTTTAGAAGATGTAAATATATTTTTCCAAATTCTATCCCAGACAGGGCTAACACCCAGGTTGTTGAGTTCCCTATCCCAAACAGAAGTTACAGCAAGAGAATTGATATTGTGAATTACAAAGTTATTATAAAGAGATGATACAAGACCTCTTGTGGTAGGAGTTGAACTAAGTAATTGAGCTAATGGGTAAGTGGACAATGCCACATTCCATGGAACTCCATAAGCACGAAGGGCAGAGCGAAGCCTAAGATACATAAAATAAGAGGACCCAGGGTGTAAGTCCCCTTAAGATCTTGGAATGTGCGCAAGCCTGTACCATCAAAAATATCATTCAAAATGTGAACGTTTCTAGTGGACTAGGGATGGGTAAAAGAAAGGCTGTGAGCCTGTCAACAAAAAGAGATTATTCCAGATGGGGGAGAATTCATGAAAATTAAAAGAAATACAAAGGTATTTATTAGCTTTCTTTCAGATGTCTAATGAATTAGCAATAATGGGGCCCATTCGTAGAGATATAGCCCTATTTTTAAGGCCAGAGAATGGGAGATCTTGAATCCTAATAGGTTTAATTATAGCCTCTTCTATTGCACACCATGAAACTGGGGCACTTGGGTCCAGCCATGTCTTAAAAACTCTCAACTGAAAGGACCAATAATAGAATTTAAAGTTTAGCATGGCTAGACCACCAAGTATTTTGGGACGTTGCAAAGTAGCCAATCGAATTCTAGCACGTTTGCTATTCCACAAAAAAAACATTGCACATAGAATTAATTTCTTCCAAATATTTGTGAGGGAGTGATAAAGGTAGCATTGAGAATAGAAAATTAATGCGAGGAAGAACATTCATTTTAATAATAGACATTCTACCATGCAGCATAAGTTGCAAAGGAGACCATCTCGCCAAATCAGCTTTTATTTTTATCAAGGCACCTGTAAAATTATCTTTGCAAATCTGTTGAAAATTAGGGTGTATTTTAATGCCCAGATACGTAAAACCTGAAATTTATATTTGAACAGGGATGTCAGGAGGGAGGTAAAGCAGTCTTCTTTTGTTTATTTTTAGATCCTTGGTTAGCGGTTCTTTTAAGTTTAAGACTCTTTTTTTTTTTTTACCAAACCGAATACCATTGTTGGTAGGAGGGGAGGATTTTTCATGGAATTATTTTGGTGATTTATGTAAAGAGAGTATGATCTTTAAAGGAACTTTGAGTTATTAAAATAAGAAGAAGGAATTGATCTAGAAACGTGTGAACAAAAAAAAAACACACATTCCCACAGTCTGTGACAGGAGGCATAACACAAGAACTAAAGCACAGTAACAGCATGATGAGGTTTGTTTATTAAGGGTGAAAACATGATAGAACATGGCAAACATTCAGAGGCAATGTGAGAGCAAGTGTTAAAAGTGGAACATCTATACACATTCACGCAAGATCATTTTTTTGTTTAATTTGAAATAAACAAAAAAGATATGGGAGTGTCTTCAAGACAGTCTGCACTTGGAAAAAAAGTATAGATTTGGAACCATTTTGGAGTGCCATATAGAACCTTTTAAAATGGTTCTTTGGAAAGAACCCTGAATTGGAAGTTTAACAGATTTAATAATCAGAAGAACCTCTGAAGAACCATTTTCATTCTAAAGAACCCCAGCACAGCAGAAGGTTTAATACAGAACCAAGAAGAACCCCATAGAAACCTTGGGCTACAATTTAGAACCCCTCAAGAACCATTTTTTTCTAAGAGTGTGTCATTCCACTTTTTGTAATATTTGTCTTAAGACACTGTAACATTCTTCAAATTCTTGTAAATAAACTTAAAATAAATAAGTGCTTCTTGACAAAGTGCCTCAATAAGTCTTAGGATGTCTTGGAATTGGCAGGTGTATTAACATGTCTCAAGACATCTTAAGACACACGTGATCTCTGGGTATTTGTGCTTTTAATACAAAACAGGAACCATGTAAGTTTTTCATTGCCTGACGTTGCATAGAGCTATTCTTATTAACAGCATACAACTGTAGTTCCCTAGTTAAAACAGTATACTACTTTGTGATTACTAATACATAGCTTAGCAGTTTGACAGACATAAAGCTAGTGTTACTCGGCAGTCATTTTAATGATGATTTAATAGGATTATTATTATTAGTCATAGTAGTATTTAGTGAAGCCTGTATCCAAAGCCATGTTTTTATTTCTTAGCCAGTGCAGTAATTCTGAAAACAAGACAGAAAAATCAGAACACAGGAAAGCATTCAGATATTTTGAAAGCAGTATGTGCTAAAAGAATAGAAAAATAATATGAATAGTGCAAAATTATCTTGAAAAATTGCTCCTTTTAAAAGGGAAGTGACATACATTTAAATATTAAACCAAAATATACATATACACTTGAGAAATCTACAATAAATTAAAAAAAAACTTCAAAAAGGATATGGGAGTGTCTTCAAGACATGGTCTTTTCTTAATGAAATGTCTTAAGAATTCTTAAGGCACATAGGTCTTCTGTGAACTGTGTCTTACTAACGTGTCTCAAGATGTCTTAAGACCTCTTGGAATGGTCAATTTCATTAACATGTCTCAAGACATTACTAATACTGGTAGATGTCTTAAGACATCTTAAGACGTCTTAGGTGATGTCTGGGTATGTATATACTTCATGCGACTAGCTCAATAATAAAACTCACTCACCATTACGATCACTTTGTCAGTCCCTTTCAAAAGAAAGATGATGCTGAGTTTTTTGTTCTTAGATCAACCTAGTAGAGTAACTACTGAAAGGCTGATTTTTTTCCCTTCGCAGCTTACATTTTGCCATTATGTTTTTCTTGCAATCATCACTGTTTCCTAAGTTACATAAAATGTATATCCTTTTAGCTCCAACATAATAATGCACCTTAGGATACAAGAAATGAAGACTTTTTGAGTGTGCAATGTTAAAGCTACAGAGGAATCAAGCACACATGAAGCTAGAGTGCTGTTTTGCTGATGTATTTCTCATGGTTCTAAAAGTTTCAGTAATCAGAACGAAGCAGGTGTATTACAAGATGTCTGTGCACCACATTGCCCTATCTTAAGACAAAATACTTGGGCTTACTCATACTCACAGCTGGACAATGACTCAAAGCATTTATCTAAATCTAGAAGGACAAAATGGAAAAAAAGAACTAGCAGGGATTATATAACAGTCTAAGCTACTCTTGCGTAATGTCTGAATGGAATTGAAAAAAAAAATCATACAAGACACAAAAATGCACTGTGGTTGCAGTGTGCCCAAGCTGAATGGAAAATATCCAAGGTACCTGTAGATTAATTAACATGCCTGCTTAGCATTTACAGTGTTTTTATAACGGAAATTCTGATCAATCAGAAAACTAATTTTACATGAATCTTCTGCTCTATTTCATTTAATTATTATAACTATTATCCTTTGTAGAACTAATTTACCCTCTAGAAGTTATTCTGCCAAAAGATGTATGAAATACAATAGGTATGCATTTAATCTAAAATGGTATGATATCAATTTTGCAAGCTGTGTGATGCAATTTGTGAATGTGTCATTTTTTCCAGATTTCTATTTTAGGCAGTGCCATAATGTATTAAACATATTTAGATGATGGACGACTAGGTATCACAGTGTGTTAATACCATGTTTCCCTTGCATGGGTTCCTTTGAATTAAAGTTACTCATCTAAAATCCAAAAAGAAATTGCTAAGAACTAGTTACTTACGATGGTGGGCTGATAATACAGCCTAGTTTTAAATGGAAATTTCAGTCTACCAGATCAGTCACAACTCTGCTTATCAGATGTATTTAGGTACATACTCCAGCATTAACCAAGCAAGAAACTACTCTGAACAACATTGCATGCACTCAGTAATAAACTAGTATTTCAAGTATAAATGGAGCATGGCATTATAACAATTTGGTGCCAAGCCATTATAATTTCGGAGCTTAAGCACCGATGACGTGCTCTGTCTTCCGAGATGTCTCACGGCAAAAATAAGCTGTGGGGGAAACAAATCAGTGTCTCTGAGCCTTGTCATTGAATAAGGTTGGTACTAATGCTAGGTACTAGGAACTACCAGAACTGTCAGTGGCCAAGAAACTTGATAACATGCAACCTGAAGCTGTGGAGGACAATTGCTCTGTGTATTCTTTGAGCATTGAATTTAAATATCATCCGTAAGTCATATTTTTTTCAATGCGTAAAATACCCATAATAACTGTCCTTTGACTAGTGTATGTGTAGACTTGACATGATCTATATATATATATATATATATATATATATATATATACAGTATATATATATATATATATATATATATATATATATATATATATATATATATACACAGTGTATATATATATATATATATACACAGTATATATATATATATATATATATATATACAGTATATATATATATATATACTGTATATATTAAAAACAATGTACACAATAAAATAAGCTTAAATGCACACTGCGATTGATGTAAAAGAGAGGAGTTAGAGAAAGAAAAGGTGAGACAAAAGATGGGAAAGGAGAATAAAGAGAGAATTTTGTAACTGAAAACTGAGAGTCACATTCAGTGGATACAAAGAAGAGTGGGTGGAAGAAAGCTTTTAGCAGGTCTTCAGTTGGCTCTAGGAGCGAGGGGGAGCTGGAGCTGTTCAAAGAATGTTAAAAAGGGCTGCCATACTATGTAGAATTTTTCTGTGTTAAGTGTGAATTTTATATTTTCAAGATCAAGGAATTGCATGGCATCCCTAACCCCGTGAATGTGAGATGGTGGGGCAGCTTGCTTCCAGTTAAACAGAATTAGGCGTCTGGCAAGCAAGGTTGCAAAGGCCAGGGAACCTGACTGCAACTTGGTCAGAGGGATGTCATTGGGCACTACACCAAAAAGGGCGGGAAGTGGAGAGGGGTCAATATTTGTTTCAGTAGTTTGAGAAAAAGCTTAAAAATTGAAGGACAAGAAAGGAGCCAACCTGGGACATAACCAAAACATATGTATAAGGGAGGATCCAAATCCAGGAAGATCTTAGCCAATTTAGTCTTACATAAATGAATGCATTGTAAAATTTTAAATGGTATCAGTCCATGTCTGGCACAGACAGAGGATGAATGAACCCGAGACAGGATTCACTCCCAATCCTTGACATTAAAACCCAAATCTGCTTCCCACAACAATTTAATTGTGGAAAGTGAAGGGCAATGTAGGGGGAAATAGTGGTTTATATTTCTGAAATCACGCCTTTGCAGTTTGGGTTACACTCATGTACAGAATCAGCAGATTTAGGGGGTAACAGAGGAAATTGTGCGACTTTGTTGTAGACAAAATTCTGGACCTGTAGGTAACATAAAAAATGAGTTCTGGGAAGAGAACATTTTTGGGAAAGTTGGTCAAATGATGCAAAATGATTATCAATGTATAGGTCCTTAAGATACCTAATACCTTTTTCATGCCAGATATGAAAGGCCAGGTCCCCCAGAGAAGGAGGGAACATGTGATTGGCATCAAGGGGGAGAACACAGAGATTTCAAGCCAAAGTGTTTCCTGAACTGTGTCCAAATCCTGAGTGACTGTCGAACTAGAGGGTTAGTACTGAATCGAGTGGTACAAAGAGGTAAGGAGTAACACAGCAAAGCGGATAGAGATGTAGACTGACAAGCTGCTTCCATACATAGCCATGCAGGACCAGCCTGATGATGATGGGAATGTAACCAGTAGGCAATACTATGAATGTTAGCTGACCAGTAGTAAAACTGAAAGTTAGGCAGCACCACTCCTCCCAAAGGCTTTGGTCTCTGCAGGAAGATTCTGCGAATATGAGGAGGCCTCTTGTTTCAAATAAAAGAGGAGATACTTTGATCAAGTGAGTATGAAAGAGGATTTGGGGATGAACACTGGAAGATATTGGAAGAGATATAAAAATGTAGGTAGCGTGTTAATCATTATGGAGAACGCAGCAAGCAGGATAGCAGACGTATCAGAACACTGTTGTAAGTAAAGAAACACCTGTTCAGACAGCATCTATTAACCTCACAACTCCAGTGATATTGTGTAATGTGATACTTTGTATTGTGATACTTTGTAACAACTGCAAGTCACCCTGGATAAGGGCATCTACTAAGAAATACATTAATAAATACTACTGCTACGACTACGAATACTAATACTGATAATAATACTAATACTAATACGACTACGACTACTACCACTACTACTTTAAAAGGAAAGGTGGAGAGATGATAATTTATGGGAGCCGAGCTGATGGGGAACAGTTCACTCTTATGGAGATTCAGTTTTTACCCAGAGAATTTGCCAAATTGATCTAGTATAGAAAGAATGTGGGGCAGAGAGGACGTGGGGTCAGAAATGTACAAAAGAATATCATCAGCATAAAGAGAAATCTTCTGCTTATGCCCCCCCTGACCACACCATGCACATCCCAGCTGCCACGCAGAAAGATAGAGAAAGGTTCAATGGCAATAGCAATGAGTAAGGGTGAAAGAGGACAGCCCTGTCTTGTGCCGTGATGGAGTGGAAAATATTTTGGAGGAAGTATTGTTAGTACGGTCAGAGGCTAGAGGAGATGAGTAAAGTAACTTAATTCAGGAGATAAAGTTACGGCCAAAACCAAACCTCTGGAGAATAGAAAAGAGATTGTCCCGTTCAACACAAACAAAGGCCTTCTCAGCATCAAGCGAGACCAGAACTTCTGGGTGTGTGAAGTGGATGGGGAGTAAATAATATTGAGCAGGTGCTGAAGATTAAGAAATTATCTTGTGCAATTTTCCTATCCTTACCTGGCTTTGGTATACACCTGGAAAGGTAAACACTCATAATGCATATTGTTGTACAGTATGTTTCCGTGTTTAGGAACACCTAAGGGAACACCATTGTGGTGAAACAGATTCTTCCCATTGTAAATGCTCCACCTAAGGAAAAGGAGCTTCGCTTGTTTTGTATTCTGATTTCCACGAGTGCTCCTCATCGCTACAAAATGGCATGCAAACAACGGCAAAATGCGCAGCTGTTTCTCTTACTACAAAAAGTTTGAAATTGTTGAAGCTCCTGAAAAAAACCTGAATCAGATACAAACTGGAGAAAGAGCAGACTGTCAGCTTTCAGGAGAAGTATAACATGAGGTGGTACGCAGCTTTGGATGAACGCCCACTTCCCTTTAAGTTAGGCAAAATTAAATTAATTCTCACCTGGGAGCAGGTCACATATATTGCATGGGTGTTTTTTGTAAGACTAGCAAGCAAGGAGTTGCATTTGTCTGTATTAGGGTCTATGTAACAGCTGAATTCAAATAAGAATCTCTACGAAAAAAAAACAACAAAGTTTTTAAGATGAAAGCAATATTCCCTGGTGACTGTGCATATATGAGTCTCAGAGCTTAGTTCAGGATCAATAAGGACATACAAACTTTTGACAGTGGGACTCAGCTGAAATTCAGTCAGGAAGGTGCACTATAGTTAACTGCAGCTGTGCCAGCTGGTGAAAAGACTTAATCATGATAGCCAGTGCCTTGTTTACTTTAAATTGAAGGAAGCTGCTGTGACTCATCCAGAGATTACTGGATTTTAAATGCAAAGTAAAGCAAGGTGTCAAATGCACAGATATGAAAACAATTTCCCAGATCACTAGGGTGACAATGGACAGCTAGAAGTGCAGACCAGTGTTTCCAGTCCAGAGGGGGGGGAGGGGGTAGTATAATGGGAGGTTTAAAAATAAGGATTATGTGAACAAAAGTTTGATATTTATAACAGAACAATTTTGTCTCTACTTTTCCTTTTGTCAATAATAATAATAATAATAATAATAATAATAATAATAATAATAATAATAATAAAAACGTTAGTAACAGTCCATACAAGTTTAATGAATATCAAGTAACATATATTCTATTAAAACTGACTTAAATAATGAGGGCGTGTGGCAAAGTGGGTTGTAGTGTGCAGGTGTACAGGTGATGCAGTGCTCAAGACAATGACAAACAACAAAGTACTGGTGGTTTAATTGTAATCCAAAGTCTGATGACAACCGTAAATAATAATGGAGGACTGGCAGTGCACAACGATGTGTAATGCACAGTTAAATAACACAGGGTTCAGTCCCGAAATAATAATTGTGCTGGCCTATAGTGACAGCTCCGGATCGTGTTAGCTGTCTAATAAATAACAAACAGTACAATTAGACTTGACAAAACAAACAAACACTAAACACTCAGGGTTATTTTACTTTTGTCCTTCAGTTTCTCTTAACCATAAACAAAGGAACAGATCACCAAGCTATGTCCCCTATTTGCACCTTCAGTCTCGCCCCCTTTAGTGCAGCCTTTTCTCCTCCAATCCGCGGTTGCCACATTGCTTTCCTTCTGGGGCGATGACTTAATGTACCGCAGCTGAGCCCTCTTTCTAGATGGCCGACTTCCACCTAACCCTGGGAATAGATTGTCGGGCCATCCAGTCCAGAGCACTCTGTTCCCTTTACACTGCGTCCTCACAGGTCGGGAGGGAGATTTATCACCAAGAATCATTCTGTCTCTGTCACAGGGCTGTATGAATAAAAGTTTTTTGTCCGTCAATACCTTGTTTCATGGGACTTTCATTTAGGTTACGGAGATGTATAAATGAGGTTTACGGTTTTGTATTGTCTTTGCTGTTGTGTATGCTCAGTCAAAAATTATACTTTCACTTACAGTAATATTCACGGCTCGTAAATGCATTTGAATACTTGTTTCATTTACCTATATTGGATGTATAAACTTTAATCTGTTAATATATTCTTTGTATGTAGCCTAATAATTTACCCTTTCTCCATGGTCGTGTAACTCCAGGGATATTTCATGGTTTATTATGTTTATCTATGTTACTTGCAGTTCAGGGTTTTTTTTATTTGCATTTTTTTTTTATTTGTGACTTTTTCACACTGTGGTGCTTTGCAGATTTTTTTTAAAATGCTGACATGCTCTATAGTTTATTTATTTGCACATGTGCACATACAGATCTATACATGTATCAGGATTATATTATTGTATGTGTAGGCAACTACTCTTTCCCAGAACCTAATAATGAGGGTGTTTTGGCAGCAGAAATCACTATATAGTACTTAATGCTTTTGTGGTTGAGATTCCTGTCAGGCAGAGATAAAGACGACAGAGAGTATTTAAACCCTGAAAAATGTTTGGAGAGTTGGATGATTCTTAAAATGCATTTCAGGAGTTTGGACAGACCTGGAGGTGTACTGCAATATTCTCCTGAAAATGTGTGGAAAATATTTGTGACTTGATGCATTTTGCACAATTCAGCAATTCAACAGAGGATTATATATATGACTGAGGTTGACTTTCAAGCTTCTATTGAAGAAGTCGCACCCAGTCCCTTACACCCCGGCATAGACATAGACAGAGGAAAGTGGATAAAGATGTATATTTCATAAAATCATTATTTATTCACTTATTTTTTAATTAGCAAATTGCCTTCTAATTTTAGAATGATAAATGAATCAAACCATGTGTCTACATTTATATATACATTTCAAGAATTGTATGTGATAGGAGATAGATAAGGGCAGGGGAGGGGTATGTGGCGTGGTGACTAAGGCCCTGTCTACACTATGTTCACTTCTATAAGGTTCTGCATTCACTGTGTTCTACCTCTATGTCAGACTGTGCTCATAAAAGACCTGGTCTGAGGCATCCACAGTGCTGCTCTGACCATCAGTCCTTATTATATCGCCTTCAGTTGAGTCGTTATTCTTTCTTTGGCACAGCCTTGGTGGTATGGAATACCTTTCTGGAATCCATTGTCATCTGCATCTGAGGTGAACTTGTTTTAGTTGTAATGAAATTATTATTAAAATATAAGTATCTTTATAATTTAATATATTTATGTGTATTGTATATATACATGTGTGTATATGTGTATTTTTATTGATATTACTTTGGTCTACTGCAGTCTCTCTTTGTATTAGTGCTGCACTATTGAGATGTACCTGTGTTGGCCCTGTGGTCACAAAATGAATAAACTAAACTAAACTAAAATAGATCGCACCAGGTAGTCTGTTTTTTTCAGAAGTATGGATGCAATAATACCAAACTACATTTTTCGTGTAACCTTTAATATTCCAAAATGCGTTCTGATATGTTTTGGCGCGTGGACATTACAAATACAGCACTTAGAACAGGCTCCTGAAGGAGTTGATAACTATCAATACTGCTGTACCGTATACAATTTCTGAGGCTTGTTGTAAAATGGTGGATCATGGAGTGACGGGATCAGATGCTGAAATCAAGGCACATTGATATCTGGAGCGATGAATTGGTCAAGGAGAACTCCAGAGTTCAAAACAAACCGCAGACATTATGATAAAATAAAACAAACAAAGCCATAACGTTCATGCTAAGAAGTGCTATGTCTTCCGTGGGCACGGGATCCATATTTGCCAGGTTGTAACCTTAAAATACAGTCCACGGTGGGATAATGTCATATTAAGACCCACAGTCCATTGCGCTGCTAGGAACTGTAACCAACTGCAACTACTTTAATAGTGTTTATACGCATTAAGCCTGACTAAACATGAAACGGTAATTTAGTGTGGATACTTTGAGCTGGATTAATGAAAATGTTTTTAAGAACGGTTCTCGAGATCAGTTATGTAGTGTGGACAGGGCCTAAAAGTCTGGTGGGGACCTGGTAAAATAGGAGGGCTACCTTTATTTTCATTTATTTTGCAAAGTAGGGGGACACATTTCAAAGGACAAGATAGGGGTATGAGTGGTGACTGTTAGTCTGCTGGGGACCAGGCAAGAGGGGAGAGAGTTGCACATGTTGTTTTTAGACATCTTAAGGTAACAGTTATAGGAACGTGTGACAGAGACAAAATGATTCTTGGTGATAAAGCTCTCCCCCGACCTGTGAGGGCGCTGTGTAAAGGGAACAGAGTGCCCTGTAATAGATGGCTAGACAATTCATTCCCTGTGTTAGAAGGAAGTCGGTCATCTAGAAAGGGGGCGGAGCTACGATACACTAAATCATCGACCCGGAAGGGAAACAACATAGCAGCCGCGGATTGGAGGAGCGGTTGCACTAGTTAACCAAGGGGTCCTGATTGACGGTACAAAAGGGGGCCCAGCGAAGTGATCTGTTCCTTTGTATGGTTATGCTGAATTGAAAGGAAAACCTTGTTGTTATCGTGAGTGTTTTGTTAGTTTTTGTCATGTCTGAATGCTTGTTTGTTGTTATTAGATGGCTGAACACAATCCAGAGCTCTCGCCAAAGGCCAGCACTTACCCGGACATCACTGCACATTGTTTCACGAATAACTGTATTTTCACCATGAGCACTTTAGCACTCACTGTGGACTTGTGTTTGTGTTACGTGTGGGTGTTTAGGAACGGGACTATTATTATTACGGGATTAACAACAGAGCAATACACGCCACTGTATTGCCTGTTCTCATTGTTATTGTTTACTGACGTTTTGTCATCAGACTTTACAAATAAAATATCATTGCACCTGGATTATCGTTGTCTGTCTGTTCATTGATCACTGCTGCATTCCTGCACCTGCACACTGTTAACCACTTTGCCACAGAACAATATTATTTTCACGCGTAGTTTACTACAGTAAGTTTTATCTAGCTACTGTAGACCCTGTTACTATCACTTGGGAATCATTGTGCTAAGCTTTGATAAAGGGTGAAGTCTTCTCCCAAAAATTCAGCTAAACTTTTGATTTAATATTGTATAATATCAGCAATGGCATTTGTATTTGGAAACTACTAGACCTGTCATACTGTATTTATTAAAATGAAATAAGAATACCACGTCACTTGTATGTTCCATTTTCTTTTTGTAATATTAAAGATTGGGTGTATTTATTGCATACATAACAATTCATTGTTCATTTCTTTATAAAAATGCAGGCTAGAAAAATTTGATTAGCTTTTACCAATTAAAAACACACTTTCCCATGACAAAGGTATGTTAAATACCAAAACATTGGGAAGTTGGCTCTTTTGAGCAACAAACATATATATATATATATATATATATATATATATATATATATATATATATATATATATATATATATATATTATATATATATATATATATATATAAATGGCTGTGTTAATCAAGACTACCAAGATAAAATAAAATAACAAATTAAAACTAGACATGATCCAAGAGGTTAAACAGAATATGAATTAATAAACACATAATCAGAATTATTAAACAAATAATCCATAATATTGTTTATTTTATTTCTGAATGGCGCTAGCACAATGTATTCAATGACTCTGTTGTTTAGTTGCTGAGCACACTGCTGCATATTTGTAGTTTTTAAAAAGTTGAATACAGTAGCAAAACTGGGACTATTTTACAGTTTTAATGTTTTCGCCCAGGACAAAAAATGAAAGGCTGAAAACAGGGCCAATCCCAGCTTTCCCAGGAATGTCTGGTAACCCTATGTGTGATTCTAGCCCAAGTATTACATGAAACAGTATAACGAAACAAGCATTGGTTTGTATGATATTGATAGTCACTGTAATTGTTATATATATATATATATATATATATATATATATATATATATATATATATATATATATACAGTACTGTGCAAAAGTTTTAGGCAGGTGTGAAAAATGCTGTAAAGTAAGAATGCTTTCAAAAATAGACATGTTAATAGATTATATTTATCAATTAACAAAATGCAAAGTGAGTGAACAGAAGAAAAATCTAAATCAAATCCATATTTGGTGTGACCACCCTTTGCCTTCAAAACAGCATCAAGCATCAATTCTTCTAGGTACACTTGCACACAGTTTTTGAAGGAACTCGGCAGGTAGGTTGGCCCAAACATCTTGGAGAACTAACCACAGTTCTTCTGTGGATTTAGGCAGCCTCAGTTGCTTCTCTCTCTTCATGTAATCCCAGACAGACTCGATGATGTTGAGATCAGGGCTCTGTGGGGGCCATACCATCACTTCCAGGACTCCTTGTTCTTCTTTACGCTGAAGATAGTTCTTAATGACTTTCGCTGTATGTTTGGGGTCGTTGTCATGATGCAGAATAAATTTGGGGCCAATCAGATGCCTCCCTGATGGTATTGCATGATGGATAAGTATCTGCCTGTACTTCTCAGCATTGAGGAGACCATTAATTCTGACCAAATCCCCAACTCCATTTGCAGAAATGCAGCCCCAAACTTGCAAGGAACCTCCACCATGCTTCACTGTTGCCTGCAGACACTCATTCGTGTACACTCTCCAGCCCTTCGGCGAACAAACTGCATTCTGCTACAGCCAAATATTTCAAATTTTGACTCATCAGTCCAGAGCACCTGCTGCCATTTTTCTGCACCCCAGTTCCTGTGTTTTCGTGCATAGTTGAGTCGCTTGGGCTTGTTTCCACGTCAGAGGTATGGCTTTTTGGCCGCAAGTCTTCCATGAAGGCCACTTCTGACCAGACTTCTACGGACAGTAGATGGGTGTACCAGGGTCCCACTGTTTTCTGCAGTTCTGAGCTGATGGCACTGCTGGACATCTTCCAATTGCGAAGGGAAGTAAGCATGATGTGTCTTTCATCTGCTGCAGTAAGTTTCCTTGGCCAACCACTGCGTCTCACGGTCCTCAACGTTACCCGTTTCTTTGTGCTTCTTCAAAAGAGCTTGGACAGCACATCTGGAAACCCCTGTCTGCCTTGGAATTTCTGCCTGGGAGAGACCTTGCTGATGCAGTATAACTACCTTGTGTCTTATTGCTGTGCTCAGTCTTGCCATGGTGTATGACTTTTTGACAGTAAACTGTCTTCAGCAACCTCACCTTGTTAGCTGAGTTTGGCTGTTCCTCACCCAGTTTTATTCCTCCTACACAGCTGTTTCTGTTTCAGTTAATGATTGTGTTTCAACCTACATATTGAATTGATGATCATTAGCACCTGTTTGGTATAATTGTTTAATCATACACCTGACTATATGCCTACAAAATCCCTGACTTTGTGCAAGTGTACCTAGAAGAATTGATGCTGTTTTGAAGGCAAAGGGTGGTCACACCAAATATTGATTTGATGTAGATTTTTCTTCTGTTCACTCACTTTGCATTTAGTTAATTGATAAATATAATCTATTAACATGTCTATTTTTGAAAGCATTCTTACTTTACAGCATTTTTTCACACCTGCCTAAAACTTTTGCACAGTACTGTATATATATATATATATATATATATATATATATATATATATGTGTGTTAGGTTTCCCCACATGTCCTCCTGTAAGTGTGTCATGTACCATGTGTATACATTCATCCCTCAACTGTGTGGGCACTATGTATGAGCCCTGGTGCATGAGTAAGCCTTCCTTTAAAGTGATATGCACTTTATATTTTTCATATGGTGTGGGCATGGGAACTTATTCAGATGTAGCTTTTGCAAGTTGTTTTAACATAAGATCTTGTTTCTGTGCTGTTAGCAAATCAAGTGGTGTCGGTGTTGAGGCAGCTGCTGATACAGATTGCAAGAAAGTCAGCTTGATTGTTACCAAAATAATGTGTGTCATTTTTGGTATGTGCACGAACTTTAACAATGCTAATAGGAGAAGAATGTGTATGCGCTAAAGTTAAAATGTGTTTGAGGAGGGAGGCGTAAGTGAAGGGGGTACTGGTAGCTGAGGTGTATCCTCGTGCACGCCAGATAGGAAGGTATTCCGTGAGAGCATTGCAAACCCATGCAGAGTCAGAAAAAATATCACAGGGTTGGGGAAAAAAATTCATATTCTCAAGGACCCAAGCAACAGCTGCCAGCTCAGAGTTTGTTAACATGGAAACCTAAAAAAATAGGTGGGGTAGCGCAAAATATACCAAATCCTGTCACACGTTTGCCATCTATACACAGGCTCGACCCGTCCGCGGAAATGTCCGTGGCATTTGACTGCGGCTCAGTGAGAAATGGGCTAAGTGTCTGTGGCTGTGTGTATAGTGTGAATTCATGTGGGGTTGCTTGGTATAAAAGGTTTCCCGCAAGCATAAGGGGATCAGGAACATATTTGACCCAGGGGACCATTTTGACAGTTTTCAAAGATCTAATTTAAGGAGTTTGACATAATTTTCAATGTTGATAACTAATAACCAACTGTAAAAATAAAGCTTTTGCATTCTTTTATTTAACTGCATAATAACATCAATCTAAATTATACTCATTTTGAATGTAGAGTTGCTCTGGACCAATAAACGTTCTTATTCAATAACACTGAATCAGTTTTGGTACCTGATTCATTCTAAAAGCAGCACAACAATTATTTTAATGTTTTAATCAATGTCAGAAGCAATTGTCCAAGAATTTTGTGTCTCAATCATAGGCATCTCATTCTGTTAAAAAGTGGGCTGCAAACGGAAGGACTAACTGCGAAGATTTTTTTTTTTTTAATTAAGAAGCTCTAAGAAACCAAGCCAACATTTTTAGTAATTGCAAACCTACAAAATTGGCAGGTGTTTCAGCATAAAATGTTCAATGTGTACTTATTGAGCATGCATTAATTAAAAATACAGTATATGCAAGTAGCACCAACTGGCACAACCAGTACCAATGGCATCTCTGCACAGTGCTACGCCTATAATTCCCACATGTTGTTTATTAAAAGCAAAGTATTGAACAAACAAAGAAAAGGAAGTACTGCTATTTTGAAGGTAAGTATTCCCTAAGTAAGGCAGTTAAAAATACTTGCCATGTCAGAAGCACTGGTTTACTTTATTCAAAAAAAGACTTCAAGACTGCAAATGCTGAATAAAACACATTTCACAGTATACATTTAACAGTACACCTTTAGTTGCAGGAATTACTAGTCAAAAAATGTTTTATACCATTAAAATAGTGCCTTTGCCTTTTTGCTGGCTTCTAAATATGGTCCATTGAGTTAGAGGGCAAAGTTTACCCATAATAAAATAACTTAAAACAATAATGTAACTACTGCTAGTCATCTCTTGCTAGTTTTAAAATATTGACGTGGGCAGTGAGAGACTGTACTGTTTTTACTTTATGTTGGTCGGGGGTGCAACCATCCCTTCCAATAAATACTCCTAAGAACGCAACCGTTGGCTTTAGCCTTTATGGGGTTTACTTTTAAGCCGTTTTGTTTTAAGAGAGCCAATAGTAAATCAAGGAGATGAACATGTTGTTCCTCTGTCTCTGTTTGCAATAGCAAATTGTCAACATACTGGAGGAGATTTTGGGGCGCTGAAAAGGGTTTCAATGCTTTTGCCATGTGTTGGTGAAATATTGAGGGGCTATTGTGTGGTCCTTGTGGTAAACAAGTCCAATCTTGCTGACCATTAAAAGTGAATGCAAATTTGTATTGACACTCTTGTGTGAGTGGAATTGACCAAAAACCATTTGATATATCGAGCACTGTAAACCACTTTGGAGAATTATTTAATATAGCTAAAATGTCAGGCACTGAAGCCACCGTGGGAGCACAGGTGGCTGTAGCATCGTTTAATTTTTGATAATCAATAGTTAAACACCAGGAACCATCTGGCTTATGAACAGGCCAAATTGGAGAATTGTTAGTGGATGCACACACGCTATCCACCCTGTTGTAACAATGATTAAGTCACTGCAGCTATGTAGCTGTCTGTCTCAGCAGGGAAGCAGTACTGCTTCTGTGCTGAGGGATCTATCCCTTTGATGTTTACACAGACAGGCATATGCCCACAATCATGTTTGTGACATACAAAAGCGTCAACGTGTCTGTCTGATACAGCTGCTGTAAGACTGGAATTTAGCTCTGTGGTTAAGCTTGAGATATCGTACAGTTCCTGTTTCTTAATAGCAAACACTGCATGACAGTCAGAAATAATCCATAATACCCTGTTAGTCAAGTCAATAATGTAGCCCTGATTTTTCATGTAATCAGAACCCAAAATTGAAATTTTGTTTGGTAACAATACGCACTCATAAGAACATAAGAACATAAGAAAGTTTACAAACGAGAGGAGGCCATTCAGCCCATCTTGCTCGTTTGGTTGTTAGTAGTTTATTGATCCCAGAATCTCATCAAGCAGCTTCTTGAAGGATCCCAGGGTGTCAGCTTCAACAACATTACTGGGGAGTTGGTTCCAGACCATCACAATTCTCTGTGTAAAAAAGTGCCTCCTATTTTCTATTCTGAATGCCCCTTTATCTAATCTCCATTTGTGACCCCTGGTCCTTGTTTCTTTTGTCAGGTCGAAAAAGTCCCTTGGGTCGACATTGTCTATACCTTTTAGGATTTTGAATGTTTGAATCAGATCGCCGCGTAGTCTTCTTTGTTCAAGACTGAATAGATTCAATTCTTTTAGCCTGTCTGCATACGACATGCTTTTTAAACCCGGGATAATTCTGGTTGCTCTTCTTTGCACTCTTTCTAGAGCAGCAATATCCTTTTTGTAACGAGGTGACCAGAACTGAACACAGTATTCTAGGTGAGGTCTTACTAATGCATTGTAAAGTTTTAACATTACTTCCCTTGATTTAAATTCAACACTTCTCACAATATATCTGAGCATCTTGTTGGCCTTTTTTTATAGCTTCCCACATTGTCTAGATGAAGACATTTCTGAGTCAACATAAACTCCTAGGTCTTTTCATAGTTCCTTCTTCAATTTCAGTATCTCCCATATGATATTTATAATGCACATTTTTATTGCCTGCGTGCAGTGCCTTACACTTTTCTCTATTAAATTTCATTTGCCATGTGTCTGCCCAGTTCTGAATGCTGTCTAGATCATTTTGAATGACCTTTGCTGCTGCAACAGTGTTTGCCACTCCTCCTATTTTTGTGTCATCTGCAAATTTAACAGGTTTGCTTACTATACCAGAATCTAAATCATTAATGTAGATTAGGAATAGCAGAGGACCTAATACTGATCCCTGTGGTACACCACTGGTTACCTCGCTCCATTTTGAGGTTTCTCCTCTAATCAGTACTTTCTGTTTTCTACATGTTAACCACTCCCTAATCCATGTGCATGCATTTCCTTGAATCCCTACTGCGTTCAGTTTGAGAATTAATCTTTTATGTGGGACTTTGTCAGAAGCTTTCTGGAAATCTAAATAAACCATGTCGTATGCTTTGCAATTATCCATTTTCAATGTTGCATCCTCAAAAAAGTCATGTAGGTTAGTTAGACACGATCTCCCTTTCCTAAAACCATGCTGACTGTCTCCCAGGATATTGTTACCATATAGGTAATTTTCCATTTTGGATCTTATTAGAGTTTTCATAAGTTTACATATAATAGAAGTCAGGCTTATTGGTCTGTAGTTAACTGGTTCGGTTTTGTCTCCCTTTTTGTGGATCGGTATTACATTTGCTATTTTCCAGTCTGCCGGTACAACCCCTGTGTCAAGAGACTGTTGCATGATCTTGGTTAGCAGTTTGTAATTAATTTCTTTCATTTCTTTGAGTACTATTTGGAAGATCTCATCCGGCCCAGGGGATTTGTTTATTTTAAGAGCTCCTAGTCCCTTTAACACTTCTGCCTCTGTTATGCTAAAGTTATTTAAAATTTGGATAGGAACAGGTTGACATGTCGGGCATGTTGTCCGTGTCCTCCTTTATAAAAACCTTTGAAAAGTAATCATTTAATATATTTGCTATTTTTTTTTCTTCATCAATGATATTGCCGTTTGTGTCTCTTAGACATTAACCTCCTCTTTGAATGTTCTCTTGCTGTTATAATATTGGAAAAACATTTTGGAATTGGTTTTAGCCCCCTTAGCAATATTGATTTCTATCTCTCTCTTGGCCTTTCTAACTTCCTTTTTGACTTGTGTTTGCAGTTCCAAGTACTCTTTCCCTATACTTTGCTTTTGATCCCTTTTAAATGCTCTGTAAAGTGCCTTTTTTCGCTGAATATTTTTTAAAATTGATCTATTAAACCATTTTGGCCATTTTGTTTTAGATTTAGATTTGTCTACTTTTGGGATGTAATTGTTTTTTTTTTGCCTCTAGTACTACATTTTTAAAAAACAGCCATCCTTTTTCTGTAGATGTTTTCTCTATTTTACTCCAATCTACTTCTGTTAGTCTCTGTTTCATACCTTCATAGTTTGCTTTTCTAAAATTGTAAACCTTAGCTTTAGTCATTACTTTTGGGGTTTTAAAAAATACTTCAAATGAGACCATGTTGTGGTCTGAGTTTGCCAATGGCTCTCTGACCTCTGTTTTAGTTATTCTGTCTTCATTATTTGAAAAGACTAAGTCAAGGCATGCCTCCCCTCTAGTCGGTGCCTTGACAAATTATGTTAGGAAGCAGTCATTTGTCATTTCCACCATTTCAATTTCGTCCGTTGTGCCCCCCATCGGTTTTCCCATTTTATACGGGGGAAGTTGAAATCCCCCATTAGTATGGCTTCTCCTTTTCTACACGCATTTTGAATGTCATTGTATAACAGATTATTTTGCTCAGTGTCTGAATTTGGCGGTCTATAGCATGCTCCTATTATTATGCCCTTTGAATTTTTGTCCATTATTCTGACCCATATTGATTCTGCATTGTTTTCTTTGTCCTGATTTAACTCCCATTTCCCTCCATCGATACCGACAATAATTTCAATTATTGGTTTGGACAGATGTCCATTAGTATAGAGCCCTCAAAGTTGCTTAATTCAGTTGCTTTATTTGATGCGAGTGGTGACTGATAGTTGCTTTGTATGAACTATAGTTAAGAATGCACTAGAAAAATGCATGAGAGGCCTCCAGTTTGTGCGGGAACTGTTGGTCTGCCATAACTTTCAGTCCATAAGGCTGCAAGCTGCCTCAGGGAGGCCAACTTCATTGGCCAGTACTGGATTCGGGTTTTTCTGCCAATGTCGGCGACCGCTGGCCCTTGTCCATGTCCTCTTCCTTGCTGAGGATTAAATGGGGTTGGGCAGTAACCTTCATTTTTCCAGGTTACCGCTTATTTTATTTTAACATTCTTACCCTGTGGTTTGATTGATGCTATTTTAGCCTTTGTGCATTTAAACTAGTATTCAATTGTATATATATATATAGTATATATATATATATATATATATATATATATATATATATATATATATATATATATATATATATATGGGCTTCAGTGAGCTACAGGAAAATAATTCCAGCTAAGGTTTCTGTGACGTCAAAAATTACGAGCGCGAACAGATTTTATCTGTTTTTATTTTTTACATTCTGTTTTAGGGACAGGAGAATAGTACTCCTGCTAATGAAAGTTGGTGATTTCCTCAGTCTCATACAGAAATGTCTTCATTCTCACTAGAACCTTGCTCTTTTAACACTCTGTAGCTTCCTTTTGTTGCAGACAATATCCCACAGAGAAAAAAATACATAACATAAGTTAAATTTATTTTTATTTACTTAAAAAAGTAGTTACAAAATAGCCACTACTATCGTGATAATTAGTATTGTGAAATAGTGGGCTCACAACTATTTGTATTGTAGAAATGTACTAAAGTTTTATCCCTAGTGTCAGTCTCACTGTCTTTCTCTGTATACAGGGGCGTGACAGAATGGCTTGCAGCTGCTATCAAGCCCCGCTGGATTCCTAATTTCTGCTTGAATTTATCAATAACAGATAGATACCTTTCATGGGACTGCTTGCGCCTTTATTTTGACTTACTGTTCTGCTCAGTTTTGGTATATGAAGGCCGTTTCTTAGTCTTCTATTTGTTTACAAAATGTTTCCTTTTCGTCTTGTACTTTGCGCGTTTGTTTTTCGCAACATTTACAGTTTTCACATTCCTCAACAAACTCATATTGTGTTTTATACAATGTACTATCCAATGCCGTATACTTATCGCAGAGGTCTTTTATTTATCTTCTAACACTTTATTAGTCACTCATAGTGCCTGCACTACCAAAGTTTTCTGTTTGTTTTTGTGTTTATATTCTTTCTTAGAACTGCTGCTTGTCAACGCATGGAAAATCTCATTATAGACGCCTTTTTTCATCATTTCTATGCATTATACTCTGTTTCGTTATTACCCCCTTGATTTTATATTTATGTATCTCAGCATGGATCAGTTCCTTCATATCTGTCATGCTAGGGGGTTCTTTTTACAGAACCTGGGCTAGATCGTTTTTAAACCTATACACAACTGACTGTGTTTATTTATAGGAACGGTCTGACTTCACTTTTACCAGACGTAAACAGTTACAATACTTGAAACCATACGGTGGCAATTGTTATGTCACTGTATTATTCTCAAACCTAATGAATATTTACTGTTCTCAGATTACAAAAACATAAAGATTTCAATTGTCATGATGCAATTCATTATACAGAAATATCACAATTATTGCAAGTCTTCAAGTGGGAAATGCCCTTTCAGAGCAGGTCCGGAGAAGATATAATCAGTCTATTTCAACCCAAGCAATTCATCTGATTGTTTTCTTACTTTTATATAGCACAATTCATATGGCTCTGAACATGTGCAACCTAAATTCCCTAAAGAATATATGCTATGTTTCACATCTGTTTCAAATTATGCATGAAACAGTACTTTCCATAGAATAGACCTATACAATGTGTATTTCCTTTTCTCCACTCAGCATTGGACTCCTCCGAGCCCCTGCAATAGGATACGCTCACATTACTTTCTCCATTTAGCATTGGACTCCTCCAAGCCCCGTTCAGTAGGAAACTCTCAAATCCCTTTTCTCCTGTCTACCAGTATACCTTGCAGACTCATTCCTACACCCACACTTACAACATTACATGTTCATCTTGACTTTACAACAGCTAATTGGGGTAACATGTTAAAATGATATGAAAAGTCAGAATATAATAATAAGATTCTACTACTGCCGGGGACTAAGGAGACCCCTGAGCCCTCTGCCTTTTTTTTCTGCCTCCCCATTTTTTTTTGGCCCACCAGCTGCCACTGTTTTGTATATACATAATGTTTATAGAATATACTACATCACAATACCAACTATTATAACAGCATTGTTATAATATATAATGTATTGTACATAAGACAATAGCATTTCAATGTAGTGGATTTTACAATAGTAAAGGGACTAATCTAATAAATGTATTAAATGTACCTAGGAAAGTATTTATTTAAATGCAAATTTAGTTTCAGTAATAATGCAGAATCTACAAACTGCACTTTCAAGCACTTTTCTATACAAACAAATGTAGGATATCAGTATAATTTCCACAAAAATATTTGGGATGGATCAATCTCTTCCCTTTTGTCAATCAACAAAGCAAGTTATGTTATTATAAAACATAAAACAAGACATTGTGGAGTAATATATTTGCAAGTAACATAGTTGACATCAGCGTAACATAGTTGTCCAAAGTAACAGACGGGACAATCAGTGCAATGGCTATTTTGTTCATTTTTAACATGTGTTCACATATATAAAGGTGTAGTCATCACAAATGCCATTGTGATACAACCATTAGACACGTTTTGCCTTCAGATGAGTTGCAGTAAACAGAATTTTGTCTTAACTTTCAAGTTGAATCCGAGAAACTAAGCCATGAGTTATTTGACTTTGCAACTGCTATTAACAATGTATGTATTTTTAATTAGTGAATTGTTATCTTTTTACAGCTTATTATTTTTAACATGTAAATCATAATTGGGAGCGGCTGTACTTTAATCTGATGACTTATTATCAGTGCTGATGTAGAACAAGAACTTTACAATGTTAACAATGCACATAATAGCATTGTAACACACCCTAATAGAAAATGTGTTGTTGCTTACATTCCAATCCAGCGGCGTACTGCTGAAATTCAGGATTGAGCTCTGCTTTGTTAGTTCAGACAATACTGTCACTGGTATGCGCTTTATAACTACTTTAAAATGTTTTAAATAATGTCAGATTTCTATTGCTGTTTTGATTTGGACCCCGATTTCTTTGAGGACAAGTATAGTCAAGAAATGCCAGTTACCGATCTGCCTATGTATTATGTCATGTTCATGCGCTTCTTTAATTCTCTAGTAGAATAAGGGGAAGAAAAAAGGAGGGCAACTTTATTGCATATACTCCTATAGTGCTTTGTTTCATGTTCTGGCATACATATTTTGACATACCTAGAAACAGTTAATCAAGAATAATCACACAGACTCGGTTATTCAAAGTTTAACAAACTCTTTCGGTTGATTAATGCTTAAATGGATCAAGTGATCGCAGATCTACTTTTAATCCTAGCTGATAGACAGTACAGGCAGTCAGGTGTCTTTGCAAACTAACAGCATTTCAGTAGTTCGGGACAAAACACTGATCACAAAATAATTTTTTATTAAACTATTTATTGAAGAAATGCGAAGTATGCGACAGCTGTGGAAGAAATAACAATACATTAATTTGGCATAAAAACCTAACTTGGTTTGAGGACGAGGCAGAGACCCCAAAAGAACAAGCAGGTCTCAATGCCGCAAGTAGGAGTAATTAGCTCACAAAGAGCATATCTGTGAAAAAAACATTTTTAAGATCTACAATGTTTGTCCTGATGTAGCCTTGATTAATAATGCAGTCTGGAACTCTGTGACGAGAAGCTGAAGAAGCTGCTCCGATCCTGAAGGAATGACCGGAGAACTGCTTGGCTGGAACGAATAAAGGCGTACTGGGAAAGTATGTCAAAAGTGTTAGGTAGGCGGGTTTGGGGGAAGGCGATTCTGACCATTGAAGCCCTTTTAGAATTAGTGAAATCTGAGAGTTGGCAAGTGTCAAACTAGGGGAACCGAATATGAATTTGTGAAAAAACTGGATTTGATACTTTGATAGAAGTGACTCGTATAGCTCTGGTTTGCAGGGAAATAATGGAGGACCAAACTAACTGAATTGACAAAGAAGGAAAAGGAATATTAAATACTGAATGGACATTTCTAAAACAATTCCAAGCTGACCAGTATGCCTGCAGGGTGCGGGGAGCAATACTATAATATTGTAAATAGTTTGCTATATACACTGCTGTGCAAAAGTCTTAGACATGTTGTATTTTTCTACTCTGATGCATTATGAGTATCAACAATTTACTCAAAGCCTCCACTAGTGTTTTCTACTATTATAACAACCTTGACTTCATCACTTGATTTTCAAGGTGTAGGTATCTGAAGCATAATCAACAAGTACAGAGAAACATCATCTGTAATTGACAAACCCAGGACTGGAAGACCCAAAAAGCTGTCTAACAAGGATGAGCAATACTTGAAGATAATATCCTTAAGGAATAGAAAGAAGACAAGCATTGAATTGACAACAGAACAGGCAGAAGGCACAGGTGTCATTGTCCATCCATCAACAGTCCAAAGCACCTTTGACCATTGTTCCATAGTCCAATTTCTGTGTTCTTGTACATATTTTAGCCTTTTAATATTGTTCCCCATTCTTAACAGAGGTATTCTTACTGCAACACATCTGTTAAGTCCTGGTTTCAAGAGTGACCTCTGTACTGTTGATTTGATGGACAACTTCCAACTCGAAATTCATTTTTCAATATAGTAAAATACAGTAAACATAACTGCCCTTTTGTTTGTTTGGTGTTTGTTTTGTTTAAACCTTTTGTTTTTGTTTATTATTTAATAAAATAAGCTGAACACCGTAGTGTTTCAGCTCTCACCGCTACTTCCTGAGTCTGTGTTTCTGGTCTGACGTCATCACTAAAGCCATCCTGTTCACAAAGACATAAACAAGTGATGTCCCAGTGGAAAAGGACATTAAAATATCAAAGGACTATGAGTTTAAAAAAAGGCAAGATACACAAATGATCTCATGAAAGTGACTATTTAGCAGAGTGAAAAAGACTATAAATATCCAAGCAAAACTGAACATTTTGCGCTCCACATCAGATGCTAAACAAGGTGCTGTCACTCTGCTAAGCAAAGCTGCAACTCCGGGACTCTGGATGGAACCAAGACGGGACTCTGCCTGAAAACGGACCCAAGACGAGGAAGCAAGCTGCAAGCGAGTCAACGACCACAAGCAACGAGACTGAGGCCTGGCTGGAAGACTGCTGTAAAACTTGCAGCGACTGTTATCAGACAAACCAGTCTGGGTCTGTTGTACACCTAAAACCACAGTATCCAAAAGAAACTGCCATGCTACCTGCATAGCTAAAAGATTCAGCTTGATGAAGTAACTATAAGTAATCTACCTCATATTGTTGTATGAAGAATTTCTTTAAAAGTAAACTTGCCATATACTTAATCTATATATTATTGATAAGCTTAATGTGATATATTCTAAGATTGTCTGCATCATCTCAGTTGAGGCTGTGCTTGTATGTGGGTGTGTGTGTGTGAACAAGCTACTACGTCACAGCTTGCTCGATTGCTGCAGCTTGTGTGTGAGGAGACAGGTGGTGTCATATTTCAATTGCCTGCTAGCCAGCATGAGTGCAGAGAGTTTTTTTTTAATTGTGTTTGTGCTTAGAGACTAAGAGATTTACTTTATGACTTTTCTGATTTCTGTTTATTATTTGTGTACTTGATAAAATACAACTATTGATTAAACATTCCTTGTGTCTGCGTGTGAATGTGTGTTCATAGTAAATCCTCGATCTTTACAACACGTCAATTAAATATTGTTAGTAAGAGAACTAATAAACCAAGATAAACATTAAATTATCAATTATTAAATTGTTCCTACAGCCTGGTAGGCTGCTTGGGCCTTCCCGATTAAACAGGGGCCCAGCTGGCTAGCCCAGTATTTCCGAGGCCATAATGTGGTGGTAGCCAGCCGCTTGAAGGCGACCAGGTATCCCTCTGTGTCATCCTCCGCCGTCATTTTCGGTGTCCTCGCTTTAGGGGGCGCCATCACGGGTCCTGCTAGTATGTGGGGTGCATTCTTGATGCCGACCCTCTCAATCAGAGCCATGTACCCCTCCTCTCTCTTCCTCTCCTCTGCTTCCCTTCTGTAATCCAACACTTCCAGCAGCGTGGATAGTGCACTGACGTCCATAATCCTGTGTCTTGACATCATGTGTGTCAATGTGGTTTGCAGTGTGCAGGCGTAGAGGTGATGCAGTACTCAGTAATAACAATCCAACAACAGTTCAATGGTGAAAAACAAAGCTTTATTATTTAAGTAAGAATACTGGCTATACACAGCAATGTGTAAAGCCAGTCAAAAACACAGGGTTCAGTCCTGAAATAATAATAGTAATCACTCTAACAAGACACACACAAACACAGTCACAAGTCTAGCTTGAGTGCTATTAGTGTAAGTGGTGAATTACAAGTTTAAACGTGCACAATGGTGAAGTGTAGTCCGGGTTTGTTTGCTGGCTGTTTAGCTACAGCTCCCAGAGTTTAGCCTTCTATAAATGACAAACGTGACACATTAATAGAGACAAAACAAAACACAAAAACTCAAGGTTTCTTATTACAACAGTACGTCCTTTACAGGTCTTTCCGTAACCATTACAAAGGAACAGATTGCTTGGCCGCATCCCCTGATATACCTTCAGTCATGCCTCCTTCGGTAGTGAGTGCAATCACATATCCTCCAATCTATGACTGACACATTGCCTACCACATTAAGGCGATGACTTCTGGTATTGTGACTCCGCCCCCTTTCTGTGATGGCCAACTTCCGACTGACCCTGTTATCCTCGAGTACAGGGTTGACAGTAGATTTAAGGACAGTATTAAATGTCATTATTTATGTTAATAAATATTTATTGATTGTGTAAATATATGAGTTGTTTTCTGTTATAACGGTAACATTTTATAAATTTATTAGGATTTAGTGTGTTTTCTTAAATGATTTAGTAAAAAGATGAATAGGGACATTGCTGATTGCGCCATTTGGCTTAAAACATTGGCATGATTTTCACTTTAAACACTGTATAGTGTATCTAGCATGTGAATATGAATTACATTACTTTATTATGCATCAATTAGTTTGAGTAAAATTGGTTGTTTTATCCAAAATATGGCCTTGGGATGCAAAAGGAATCCTAATGGTAGATTGACCCAGCTGCAGAGGGCTGCGCTGAAACATCCATGCAGTCTGCGGAACATTAGCTTGTCACTGACTGGGCCAACTGAGTTTGAAAAGTTAAAAAAAAAAGCACAGCCACTCTTGCTCCCTTCTGGCTGTCAGAAAACATCAGCATTTTAAACAAAGACCAGATGTGCACGAAACACAAGCTGCCAAATAGTGCTCTCTACCTAAAGTGCTCTTCGAATTTGGGAAGTGAGTCATTCTTGATCAGTTTCTGTCTTTCATATGATACAGGTAAGGTAAGTCCCTCCACAAAGTTTCTACAGTGATCAATGTTCTTTTATTTTTGCGATTTTAGTTTTTGTTATGTGTACTGTAATATAAAAGAGAAAACGGTGCATACATTTTTTTCATTCTACATGTCCCCTTTTCCACATACTGAACAGTAAGGTTGCAGCAGTCAGCCAACATTCAGTTTGAAAATGGTGGGCTGTGTGTCATGAGGTTAGTTTAAAGGGAAGAAAACTGCAAATCGTTTTCAGTGACCTTAATCTTTGAATGTCAATATGCAGAATTAATTTAAGCTAACAAAATGAGTGTATATGAAACATAGCTGAATATCCCCAATGGTGGTTATGCTTCATCATTTGTTGCTTGATTGACAGTCTTTGGTCATCTGCAGTGCAGTAAATGACTTTACATTTTCCCTCTGTCTGAAAAGAATACCACAGAGGGGTATATTAATCAATAACATCATATCAATAGGGCTAGTCACATTTTTTCTGTTTCAGTTGGCATTAGAACATTTTCCAGATTTACCAAAAAATAAACACATGGTTTCCTGCTTACTGTAGCCTTTGTGAATGTCTTACTCATTTAGACATTTTCCCTTGATAGCTCTGCAGCATGAGCTGGCAAACTAATAATGTACCATTAGAAAGAAATCCAAATAGTGTGTCACCTGTCTGTCAGTATGATTTGACCTTTAAGAGATGTAGCTGTCTGGAATTGCTGCATTGTGCTGTTTCCTGACAGTTAAATAGGCTAAATTGATGCACAAACCGCCTTTTAAGGATCGTACAATAGCATACTAATATTTATAGTTCTTTCTCAGATATAAACCAAAAAGGCTTTGTGCCAATATACTGCTCTTTATTCATTCTCTGCTTTGCTTTTATTTGCTGCCACATGGAAGCACTCTTAAAAGACAAGGGCGGCACACAACCACACTAAAGATGCCGTGTCAAGCAGCCATTTGATGAAGAAGCTGGAAGATGGTTTGAATAGAGATTAAAGTGACTGATCTCTTTAGTGAGGTTTTTGACATGTAAATATAGTACAGCTTTGATACGCTGGGAAGAATTTGTGTTACTGCAAACTTAATTCATTTTGCATGATATCTATTCTTTTAAAAATATAAACTGTATATCTTCTAGACTTCTTTCCGTGACTTGATTTTTAAAATCTCCTGGCTTGACATCAAACAGTCTTACCGAAACGTATTTGAAAGCCTATTGATTTTCATTCTAAAATACTGTTGCTTTGCTTAAACTGACTGTAAAATAATAATAATAATAATACTGTATCAATACAGATTGCCCAAACTAGAAAATTGTATTTACCCACTTGGTAAATAATGCGGTTGTTCCAAACATTTTATTAACACCTTTTTTTTTTTGGAACAACTTAAGAATTTCGAATTTAAAAAGCATTTTTGGAAAAATGTTTTGCTTCTCAAAAATAGCCTGCATCTTAAATTAGAGTACAGTATAGTGATGCGTGTATTAAAATCGTCAACAAAAGACTTGACTACCCGAGTACACAAATAGCAATGTGACTGACTACCGAGAAAAGACAAACAAAGAAGTCACTGCCCGAATACACAAGCAGCAACGTGACTGACTGTCGAGAAAAGGCGAACCAAAACGTTACTGCGCGATCTTGAATCCTCCATGACATACAGGCTGCCATTTTCAAATAAGCGTCATTAGCTTCATGAGGAATTCAAAGAGGAGCTTTTACAATTTCAACATTTCTAACAAACAGTATCAGCTTGGACAGATCGGAAATGCTGATCAGACCCTCATATTGTTCGACATGCCAAGCAATACCACAGATGTGAGTAATAAGAAGCAGCAAATAACTGTAATGGTCTGTGTGATAGCAGATGGTCGCAAACTGCATCCATGGTTTAATTGAGGTTGTATCTTTTATAAATGCATATTTATTTGATGTTTTTCTGCGTCTTAAATTCGAGGGCATTTAAATTCGAAGGAATGCGGTAGCTACAAAAATGTGTTCTGGTTTGTCTATGAAAATACTGTAGTGGTGCTATGATGTAATTTGTAAAATATATTATTTTCTTTATGAAAGAGGTTGCTAGTAAGTGTTAAACCTATTAAAAATATAACACAAAATCCATAAGTGGTCAAAATCCATGCTAATGGAAGATTGACGTTTAAAAAACAAACAAAACGCTAGGTTACTTACCATAACCCTGGTTCCCTGAAAGAGAAGACAACCACCAAAACATTACTTATGGGATATGTCTGCCTATTGGTAGGTATTTACTGAGCACTTTTTATCAGAGCTGTCGATAGGCCCCTTCCTGGGGTGATGTCCTCGGTCCCGCCTACCAAGGGATTAAACCCATCATCCCATGGAAGCCATTTCTCTTTTTGCATCAAACCCGTGAGGGCGACCGATGCGATCTCACTGGTTGGTGGTCGTCTTCTCTTTCAGGGAACCAGGGCTACGGTAAGTAACCTAATGTTCTCTCTCAATTCAAAGACGACCACCAAAACATTACTTATGGGAAAGTATACCAGAGCCGTCGTGAGGGAGAAGGAACGGCAGCAGATGAGGGATGCGTCAGAACTGCATAACCCAAGGTTAGAGGTGCGAGCGTGCAACCTCAAGGACCCTCGTGCCTAATGAAGGCAAGGAAGGATCTATCACATTAAGGCGATAGAACCTGGAGAAAGTATGTAGCGTAGCCCAGCTAGCCGCAGTACAGATATCGGACAGCAAGGGCCCTCTGAAGAGGGCCCAAGATATAGCCAACTCTCTAGTAGAGTGCGTGGCTACCCTCCCAGGTGGGAGCAAGCCGGCACTATCATACGCAGTCGAGACTGTGTCCACAATCCAGTGCGACAGTCGCTGCTTCAAGAGGGTCTGTCCTAGGGTCCGTATCCCGTGAAAGACAGAATAACGTAGGGCTCTTGTCCTATCCATGTAGCATCTCAACGCCTCCACTGGGCAGAGGAAGTTCAATCTCCTATCCACTTCCGATGAAAACGGAGCCACTACACCTTCAATAGAAGGTGACCTACCAGCATCGAGCAATTCTTGCAGAAACTGGGTCATGACCCTTAGTCAGACACTAGTTCTGAAAATATCTCCACTTGTAGGCATAGTGGAGTCTGCCCTAGCGTTCTGCAACGTACCCGCAACCACGTCCAATAGCCATAGCAGACCAGCGGTCCTGTTCAGGGGTCAGACCCATAATTGGAACCTGCCCGGTTACGGATGCCAGAGAGTGACTCTCGTGTGACTGAGGAGATCCAGGCAAAGCAGGATCTCCCAGGACTGGCCATGTAAGAGCTGGCACAGGGTTGAGAACCAGATTCTCCTCGGCCACCTAGGGGTCACTAGGAGAATTTTTCTAGAAAGGCCGGTAGCAACGGTATCGGTGGGAAGCAAGCAAACAGGCTGCTGAAGAAAGGAGAAAAGAAAAAAGAGGCTTTGGTTTGGAGCTGCTGATTCCGCAAAAGTGGCAAGCCAGCTTTCAGCACGAATGCTGGGGAACTGCAGAAAAGCTATTTTTCAAAACACGCTCAGTTCAACACTGAGGTCTTACCTTACCATCTTGAGAGGCAAAAAGAGAAATGACTTCTGTGGGATGACAGGTTTAATCCCTCGGTAGGCGGGACCGAGGACGTCACCCCAGGAAGGGGCCTATCAGCAGCTCTGATACAAATAACTCAGTAAATACCTACCAATAGGCAGGCATATCCCATAAGTAATGTTTTGGTGATCATCTTCAAATTGAAAGTGAACAATAATTTCAGAAATGATTAGATTTGATACTGTGAAGGAGAAAATGCAAATTGGAAAGCTGCACTGTTCCTGCAGTTTCTCAGAATGCACATGCCACCTTAGTTTTATGATTTAATCCTAGATATGCTGAGTCTAAGAAATATTTCTCTTAGTAACTGGGTGTGACAAGCAGGCTGTAGTGGTGACGTCAGGCCAGAAAGGAGTAGACAGACAGACAGTACTGGAGTTGAAACTGAAGTGCAATCGGTGCGCTTAGTGTGTTTAATAAACAAACAAAAATAAAAGGTTGAACAAAACACAGGACACGGCACTCGAGGCCAAAATAAATAGACAAACAAAACGGATTAACACTAAACAAACAGTGGATGAACAGACAAACAAACACGGTGAGTCAAACAAACTTATATTTACTTTTTCCTTAGTTTTACTTTTTATTTTCTCCTTCTCCACACCCGTTCTCCACTCACCGAACACACAACCCCGAGTGAGTAAAACTTGCATCTATATTGTGCTGGGATTCAATTACCATTTAATTATTCACTTGAATCCCAGCACGTGAACTAATTCTGTGCAACCCTGTGCTCACATACTATTACATACTTTAAATGCATGTGAAGTGAAGTGCAATCCCCGTGCCTAAATACAATTATACATTTTAAATAACTCGTGCTACACACACCCATTTATATCCCGTGCAGCAATATCTATACACCAACATTAACACACTACATGCAACATATAACACAAAAATACACACAGGGGTAAGACTTTTAAAAAACGAATTACTTCAGAATGGCGTCAGAGCCTTTCTAAAAGTGGGTGGGCCAAGGTTGGGCTGGGGGTTGGTATGAAGTATTTCTATGGATAAATGAATCCAATTTAAACAATACGTCAAATATTGAAGAAGGTTATATATTTATAGTCTACTGGTTATTTAAAGTTTGCCACAACAATACTAACAGACTACTACGATGACTACGACTACGACTAATAACAAGCTTGTTATCTGAATGTTGGGTAGGGAGTGGTAAGTACATAACATAGTCAGGTGTTATTCCTGAGGTATTCAGCCGGAATTCATTATGAATGTGCGACCATTATTTTAAAGTGTTACTGTAACTAGTGTCTTTGATGTAATTTTTTGTTACAGAAAACAATTCCTCATTCAGTTACATCCCTACATAAAATTAAAAAAAAATGATTCAGAATGGGACAGACATATTCACATGATATAATGAAGGTCTTAATGCAGTCCTAATGACAGGTTGTAATAACATTTCACTATCAACAACATCTCAAAAGAACCATTTGCTCTAGATTTTAAAGACTGTTAAGATTTTTGGGCTAATTTGTTCTACAGGGCATAGATGTATTAAAAAGTTAATGTCGGGGAATCATTCTGTTTAACTCTGAGTACTTATAAAAGTGCCTTTGTGGATTTTATTGCCCTATCAATGCTAAGGTTAATGGATAGAAAGGACTGTAATTGTAAAGTGCCAGCTCAGCATAATGAAGTTGGCATTTAACAGAAGGGGACTCTGTTCTATGGTATACTCTAACAACAGGTTTATGTGAAAGCTATAAAAAAACAGATGATTTCCAGATTGTTTCGCTTCATCACAATCCAAAAATTATAAAAGCAGTTAATTGTGCTGTTGTGGCTGTGCATATACCTAACAGTATTGGGTTAAAAAACAGCAGAAAAGAAGTGTGGACAAACACATTACAATAGACAAATACTGTACTGATTCTATCAAAGGCTTTAAACTCGTTAGGAGTGATTAATCAATGCCTGTTATACCCAGGGAGTTAATATTTTCTATTATTGGATATCCTGTATTCAATCCAATGATTTATCATTCATTTTGTATTTTTGACTATTTACGATTACATTCACTAATCATATATAAGTGTGATTTAGTCATTTTTTTTAGCCCTGCAGATTTTCCACATTCCTGCTGATTTATAATAGGGCTAATAGCATCCTTTCAATGGCTGGCCCTCTATTAAAATATGAAAAGCCTGCATTAGCCAAACCGTCATGCAGTAAAAGCAGCAGCAACAGCAATTCCATGCCGAGCCATAATGTATTTGTTATTTATACATGGGAAAGCCCTTTGTGGTGAAACTTTTCCTTTCATGAGGTTCTAGTGAGTGTAAAGGCAAGTGACAAATATTGCTATACTTTATACAAAATATACATCTTGGAAAAAATCATCACTGCCCACAACAAAAGTACATTTTCGTATTCCTATGAAGTTCATCATCAGTTCAAGATGCAATGTTGACATTTTTTTTTAATTCATTATAAAATAACCACAAAACATTAGGAATTCACATATAACTATGAAAATGTATATGTATTTTCAACCATTGTTTTATATTGATCCTAGATTTATATTTATAATATTTTACTGTGGAAAAGCAACACAGTAAATTAAATCCTTAATTTAAGCCACACATCCCTGATAAGTCCCAGAGGTTTGAAGTTTGTGACAGACTGATGGAAAGTTAACAAATTTCTTGTCCTGAAAACGTAGATACCAAAATATGTGAGAGATTTGATACATAAGAACATAAGAAAGTTTACAAACTAGAGGAGGCCATTCGGCCCATCTTGCTTGGTTGTTATTAGCTTATTGATCCCCGAATCTCATCAAGCAGCTTCTTGAAGGATCCCAAGGTGTCAGCTTCAACAAAATTACTGGGGAGTTGGTTCCAGACCCTCACAATTCTCTGTGTAAAAACGTGCCTCCTATTTTCTGTTCTGAATGCCCCTTTGTGTAATCTCCACTTCTGACCCCTGGTCCTTGTTTCTTTTTTAAGGTCGAAAAAGTCCCTTGGGTTGACATTGTCAATACCTTTTAGAATATTGAATGCTTGAATCAGATCTTTGTTCAAGACTGAATAGATTAAGTTCTTTAAGCCTGTCTGCATATGACATGCCTTTTAACCCAGAATAATTCTGGTCGCTCTTCTTTGCACTCTTTCTAGAGCAGCAATATCCTTTTTGTAGCGAGGTGACCAGAACTGAAACACAATATTCTAGATGAGGTCTTACTAATGCATTGTAAAGTTTTAACATTACTTCCCTTGATTTAAATTCAACACTTTTCACGATACTGTATATCGTAGCATCTTGTTGACCTTTTTTATAGCTTCCCCACATTGTCTAGATGAAGACATTTCTGAGTCAACATAAACTCCTAGGTCTTTTTCATAGATCCCTTCTTCAATTTCAGTATCTCCCATATGATACTTATAATGCAAATTTTTATTGCCTGTGTGCAGTACCTTTTCTCTATTAAATGTAATTTGCCATATGTCTGCGCAGTTCTGAATGCTGTCTAGATCATTTTGAATGACCTTTGCTGCTGCAACAGTGTTTGCCACTCCTTCTATTTTATCGTCCTCTGCAAATTTAACAAGTTTGCTTACTATACCAGAATCTAAATCATTAATGTAGATTAGGAATAGCAGAGGACCTTATACTGATCCCTGTGGTACTCCATTGGGTACCTCGCTCAATTTTGAGGTTTCTCCTCTAATCAGTACTTTCTGTTTTCTACATGTTAACCATGTG
Source organism: Acipenser oxyrinchus oxyrinchus (assembly GCA_030684275.1). Taxonomy (NCBI): domain Eukaryota; kingdom Metazoa; phylum Chordata; class Actinopteri; order Acipenseriformes; family Acipenseridae; genus Acipenser; species Acipenser oxyrinchus. The sequence goes on along the minus strand of CM060249.1, from coordinate 20,025,934 downwards.
CATGCATTTCCTTGAATCCCTACTGCATTCAGTTTGAGAATTAATCTTTTATGCGGGACTTTGTTAAAAGCTTTCTGGAAATCTACCATGTCATATGCTTTGCAATTATCCATTGTCGATGTTGCATCCTCAAAAAAATCAAGCAGGTTAGTTAGACACGATCTCCCTTTCCTAAAACCATGCTCACTGTCTCCCAGGATAATGTTACCATATAGGTCATTTTCCATTTTGGATCTTATTATAGTTTCTATAAGTTTACATAGAATAGAAGACTAGCTTATTGGTCTGTAGTTACCTGGTTCAGTTTTGTCTCCCTTTTTGTGTATTGGTATTATGTTTGCAATTCTCCAGTCTGTCAGTACAACCCCTGTGTCAAGAGACTGTTGCATGATCTTGGTTAGCAGTTTGCTAAATACCAAACCTTTTGAGTAAATATACGTTGATTATTGCTTTATAATTAATTTCAAGTTGGGGACCATTTTATTGTTTGGGAAAATAATTTCTGTTAATACATTGTCTTGGAAACATTTTTTTTTTTCTTGCTCATTTCTGAAAACCGTCTGCCTATGTATTGAACAGTTAAATGTGCATTCTACCCTGTAAAATTATGCCTGGGCTGTTTTTAAGGTAACTACAAAACATGTTATGAGAAAATGGCTTTGTAGTACTGTACTTCTTAAATGCATCTTCTTATTGAAGTATCTTAGAGATAAGCCTGTCTTAGCTGACTTATCATATTCACAGTTTAAATTGTACTGTTGATAGTAATGGTGTTTGAAATAACACATAAATGGAAAAACTAAATTAATATTTCAGTGAAGTATGAGAACCATAGGTAATATGGCATAAATCATATTTTTGACATATGTTGCTGTGTTATCATATCCAAGTGAGCACAGATTCTCATCCTCTATTGCAGTTATTTGCATGCTAATGAAACTTTGACATGATTGTCAGGCATATCAGACAGGTTGGCAACTCTGATAAGGACGATAATATTTTTTTCAGTGTGATCACAGACTTCTAACTATATAAAATGAAATGAAAAAGTGTTTTATATAGATATTGGATTCATGCCATATAATCCGAAGTGCATTTTTCCTTAACCCTTCATCAGCGGCAAACAGGTTCAAATGCACCCCAGCGTGTTTAAAATGACATATCTAGAAACTCTTTAAAGATCCTGTGATATATGTGATAAGAATCAATTCCCACTAATTTGATACCAAGCATGTCCTTGTCCAACAGGAAATGGGAGAATTCCTTCTTCAGTGCAGTTTTTTGCACCCATTTCCTCCTTCAGTGGGTTGCAAAAAAATATACATTTTTCACATACCACAATCACAGCTCCTGCTTACTGGCAGAATACATTGTTGAGAGGTGTGGAAGAACTGGAGGTGTGGAAAAGTTATATCACGTCTAAAAATTATTGATTTAGCCCTACAAGTAATTTTTTTTTGTCAATTTCCAATGTTACCATAAACATCAATATGTGTAATAGATGTGTTTACAGCACTGTATTTGATAACTGCATTAATTAGTTTCCTGCTTATTACCTTGTAACGAACCTGGTAAACCAGCACTGTTCTTTAAGGCTAGCATATAAAAGGCAAGCGCTTAGCTTGCTTTGGGGGGGGGGAGGGGGGGGGCTGTGAGCGTTAGAAGGCTGTTTGGGTGCTGCGACAGCTATTGTTGCTGGGCTGCTGATTGCTATTGGAGGGGTTAAGACGTCTGTGTGCTTGACGTAACCTGACAGAGCTGAGGATAGATTGCTGGAAGCTGACTGTGCGTGACAGGCTGCAGTTTGTGACTTTTAAAACATTTTCTATACATAATCATTTACTTTTGGAGAGCAAAATGATTGTGAGAATATACACTACTCAACAAGCTGGAGATTGAGGGTGCAAGCTGTTTGGCCTTACTGTGGTAAATCCTCTGAGTTGGGACAAACTGGTTACGACTTACCGCTTGTGCTGGTGGATCAGGTCGTATTACTCTTTCTTATTAACCTCAGCTGAAGTAATGTTACTAAAAGGATACATGTTTTTGAATTCCTGCACAGACTGGTTAACTGTTTGGCTAAAAGATATCCTGCCCTACAAAATAAATTGTTTAAATCACTAAAAGTGGTGTACATGGTGCACGTAAAGGAAGGACAACAATAATAATAATAATTACTAGTGCAATCGACAACCTAATTTCTTATTCGATTATCATATAGTCATTTATCATTAACGTTTTATTTTTCAAAACATTTGTTTTTTTTAACAGAAGATCCAATAACTAAAAACACTGTTGTGCATAATAGTTTGTCGCAGATGGCTTGAGTGGTGCGTGTGGATGGTGCCGTCAGACCAGAAAATCAAACAGAAAACCCAAAAGGTACGGGGTAAACTGAGGCAATGGCTCAGCTTTTTATTAATTAAACAAACAGTTTAAACAACAGTCTTCAGGCAACCAGGGACCGAGGCAGATAGGTAAGTTCCTGCTTCAGCTAATTTTAAACTAACTACATTTGGTAACATTGTAAGGTGGTGTTTGAATTAGCTGAGTTAGTGTGTGACTAGTACCAGGTGAGTGGTTAAATTGATTAGAAGTTGATTTGCTATTTGATTGGTTTCCACACAGTTTAGTTGGTTCTTTTGCCACGCAGTCGTAACATTTAATCAAGCAGCCTATTTCAGCGCCAGCAAACCGAAGAGCCTCAACAAAAGAGCCGGGAGTCTAGCTGTGGGAGTCCAGCAAGGGGAGGCCTGCGCCGAGACGCTGTTGGAATAGATCCGAACCTAACAGTGCTCTGGAAGAAGCCATCTACTAGTCAGGTCTGTACCCTCCACCCCACTGCTCCTACCGTGCCTTTTGTCTTGCCTGTCCTGCTATGACTGTCTCTCACATCCCTGTTCTGTCCTCTCGTCCCCGTCCTCTGCCCTCTCTCCGCTGCTGCTCCTCCAACCCCTCTAACCTCATCCCTCTGCCTCTCCCCCCCTCCTGCACACTCTCTGGTGCACTCTGGAACTGTCACTCTTCTGCTAACAAAGCTGATTTCATCTCTGCCTTTGCCTCCCACCTCTCTCTCGATTTCCTTGCTCTCACTGAAACCTGGCTGTCCCCTGATAACACTGTAACTCCTGCTGCCCTGTCCTCTCTCTATGTCCTGTCCCATACCCCGCGTCTCACTGGACGGGAGGTGGGACTGGTCTTCTCTCTCTCCTCCTTACTCTTTTCTGTCCCTCCGATCTCTCCTCACTCTCTGTCAATACCTTTGAATTTCACGCAGTCCAACTAACCTCTCCCTGTCAACTCCTGCTCATTGTACTGTACCGCCCCCCTGGGCCTCTCGCTCACTTTCTGGATGAACTTGACTATCTACTCTCCTCCCTCCCCTCTCTGTCTACCCCAACTGTCCTGCTAGGTGACTTCAACATCCATCTCTCCAACCCCAGCCACTGTGCTGGATTCCTCTCTCTCCTTCACTCCTTCGACTTCTGTCTCTCTCCATCCCCTCCTACCCACAAAGCTGGCCGTCAACTGGACCTCATCTTCTCCAGGGCCTGCTGCCCCTCCACCCTGGAGCGGCAGGTAGTCTCCCTCCAGCCCTATGAGGGTGCAGGTAGGCGTGGCTCCTCCCACTTGGAATTGAACCTGATGGGGCAGTCCCATCTCAGCACCAAGTAGATGATCAACGCGGTTGCCATGTCTGAGAAGGACGGTGGGTGGTGTTGTCATTCCCAGCATTCCCAATGCAGCAAACAGCAATTGCTATTATTATTTAATTCTTATTTCTCCTAACTCTCTCCTATTCTTACGCCCTGAACACACAACCCTGTGTGCGTGAAAACGGACTCTTTCTATGCAGCTGTAAGACTCAGTTGCTAATCAATCATTCAATTGGAATCACAGTACATCTGCACGTGAACTAATTGTGCTCCCATCCTAATTCCCATTTTAATCTGCACGTGGAGTGACTGTGCAATACCCAAATAAATACAATTATACACTTTACATCACCTGTGCTACATAACCCACACTCTGTGTACCAATACCTACACCAACAATAACACGCCACATACAACATATAACACAAAATACACACAGGGGCGGGGGCACCCCGCCACAGGGTTATGCATAAAACTTACTGTCTGTTTTTCCAGACTTTTAGTGTTGAGTGCTTTTTTCAGATTTATAAATAGGGTTAACTGTCATGGTAGTTCCATTATTTTTAAGGGGGCAGTACTGTCAAAACATCCATTTTTTCCTCATTTGCATACACTTCAACTGATTCATAAAAAAAATGTGATGACAGTAAATGGCTTTTAACGGCATAAAAAAATACCACATACTCAGCTGCTGACAGCACTAATATAAGCTTCTCAGTGAGAACAGTTTAAAGTGATTCTGATTTAATTTGCGTGATTTGCTTGATTTCTGCAACTGTCAGTTTTTGTTTATCAATTTTAATTGAATATGTGTGTGTGTTTTAAGTTGTCAGTGGTGTATTCTAGTGAAAATTGAAGGCAGTTTATTTCTGACTGTAATGTGAGAATATAAATTGAGTTATTATTATTATTATTTGTTTATTTAGCAAACGCCTTTATCCAAGGCGACTTCCAGAGACTAGGGTGTGTGAACTATGCATCAGCTGCAGAGTCACTTACAACTACGTCTCACCCGAAAGACGGAGCTCAAGGAGGTTAAGTGACTTGCTCAGGGTCACACAATGAGTTATTGGCTGGGATTTGAACCGGGGACCTCCAAGTTACAAGCCCTTTTCTTTAACCACTGGACCAATTAGGGCAGCAGTGTGGAGTAGTGGTTAGGGCTCTGGACTCTTGACCAGAAGGTTGTGGGTTCAATCCAACTGCTGCTGTACCCCTTTACCTGGATTGCTCCAGTAAAAGCCCAACTGTATAAATGGGTAATTGTATGTAAAAATGATGTGATATCTTGTAACAATTGTAAGTCGCCCTGGATAAGGACGTCTGCTAAGAAATAAATAATAATAATAATAATAATAATAATAATAATAATAATAATAATAATAATAATAATTGGTTGGTCGTTTGTAAGAAAGGCAAACTTTGCTGCTGTGGCTTGGGCAGTACACCAGGAGGAGGGTGGTTTATTAGACGAAGATGAGGTGGCCGTACGTGTACCTTTGAACTCAGAGACAACAATTTGGGTGTTTCTAAAATCTTTGTCTAGAGACAAACCTTACTTAATTATGCAGCATCAATTCTCATAAAAATGACCAGTGCCCTGCATTGGTTTGCAACTGGATCATTTCATTTCAGAGATCTGTGGGACTAAGTGCTGAGTCAGCTGGTCTCCAATTTCCAGATACATCTGACAATTTGTTAAGCTAGTATGTTAAGGAGAACAAACCGATACATTTTGTTCCTCCATTCTATGGAGCAGCAACAAGAAATAAAAGTGGGTTTCTTTACAATTACTGGCTTCCTCCAGGTCCTAGAGGTGGTTGAGTGTACACACTTTGCCACAGTGGCACTAAAGGACAGGGAGGCTGCGTTTCGAAACAGAAAGCACTTCCATTCAATCGATGTGCAGGTCACCTGTAATACCATCTATATAATAACTGATGGTTGTGCCAGCTTTCCGGGATCATGTAATGATTCTTACATTTTGCAGCAGTCAGGGCTATACCAGTTATTTGAAAGCCAACAGATTACAGGTGGATGGCTTTTGGGTAAGTTATATTTAACTTTAATTGAATTTATTCAAGTCTACTATTTTTAAGATACTTCTTTTTTGATATTTTATTTCTCCAAGGTTGATTGACTTGGAACCTTAGTTTTTGACTCGTGTTGCATGAGAACACTGATGCTGTGGTAAGGTATAATCAAGCACACCACTCCACTAGAAACATCACTGAGAGGGTGATTGGTGTACTGAAATCACTTGATAGGTGTTTAAATCACAAAGATGATGCTTTACTATACGGTCCTAAAATGTATGCAATCTTATTGTTGTGTGTTGTATTCTCCATAGCATGGCAATGCAAGATGGCATCTGCTGAAGAAAATGAAGCTGAGGAAGACCCTCACAATGAGCAAAACTCTTGACTCCCAACCCCCAAAACATTATTCTTCAACGTTTATTCATTTTGAAATTCATAATTTCTGTCTTGGTATTTTAATTTCACTTACTTCAATTACTATTTTAGTTAGTAAAATAAACAATACGAATGTCTGTAGTTATGCATTGCATTCACACTAGAACACTGCGGTTATACTCATACCTAAAACCACCGCCGGCAGTCATTATGATAGTTACATTTTAAACAACATCAATATTAAAATGAAAGACAAACTATCGGATACAACTCAAAAGTACTGCACAGCCGTAAATGAACAATTAAACATAAAAGGGTTTATTTTCTAACTTACCACACATAAAGCACTACTTAAAAAATGAAAAACTATAATAAAATAAACATTTCAAAAGAAACTAGTGTGTAAACAGGTATATGTACATACAAAACTGTAAAAATAAAATTTGCTTTTAATTTAAAACAAAAGTAACATATGTTTCTTCTTGAATGTGTCACTTGGTGCAACACTGAATCCAGGTTGAGCTGCTGCAGCCTGCTGCTGTGCAGTTTTCTGATTGAAATGTTTTTGCCGAAGCGCCTGTGGCTAGCTTCAAAATGAAATCTCTCCTATTGATATTTTCCCCGGTGCATTCCTTGTACAAAACGAAGGAATTGATGGCTGCCAAGTCCAGCAGAGATAACAACAGGCTTGTATATACAAATAAAATGGAATATTGTAGGTTATATTCAAAATAAAAACATGTATTGTAAAAGGCAGTCAAAATGACGGCATTGGCAGTTCTAGGTGGGTGGGATAATAACTTCCTTATTTTTGTGATCCTGCCTTTCAAACGGCATCAGGGTATTTAATACATGTATTTAGGAAAAGTCGCAAACGGACAACCACATAACTTTAAGACACGCAGAGTAATTTAAATTTGAAAACCTCAAACTGTCAAAATGACTGCCGTGGCAGTTCTAGTGTTAAATTACATGTGGAAAAAAAAAACGTGGTGTGATTTTTTCTATTTTTCTATTCAAATTTTCTATTTGTTTAAGAGGACATCTCCATTTTGAAACCCGATTTGCCTCTTTCTCCTTAATATTTTCAATTATGTTTTATCTTACATCTGGTCCTTTGTCCACTTCAGAGTCAGTGGAAGGTGTCACCTGCATCTGGGACTTTTAGCATTCTACTGGAGAAGTGGTTGTGGAAGCATATTGTGTGACAGGAGGATGTCTGGAAGATTGATTGTGTGTTGATTGTATGGTTACAATTAAAGAGTTTTTGTAGATGACGTCATGCATCTTTGGCTTTCAATGATTGGGTTGGCCACTGCATTTTATCCATCAATTACAGACTTTGCTATTGCATTGCGCCCTTGTTCTATTTTATTAACAAGGTTTGTAATGCTGCTTACAAATTGCAGCTTTGGAGTGTTCTCATTGTGTGTGTGTGTGTGTGTGTTTTTTTAATTGATCACTTACTTGTTGCCCATTTCACATTGGACATTTCAATTTCATGGTCCTGAATTGTAGTCTTTGTACTCCAGGATGTGCATCAACGAAATCTACCCAATCGTCCTCATTTAGATTGTTTTTTACATGTGGCCTCAACATGGTGCTGAAAATAAGTTCAACTGCTGTATTATTTTTTGCTAAATTTTCCTTTGAATAGAATACTTTGTCTGCAATAGATTCAAGCTGCAAAGTAAATTCTATGTCAGATTCATGTTGATTTTGTGTATTGGTTTCTGCAGTTGTCTTTAACTTGCTTTGTGAGACACTATTTCAATAGTGTTGTGCTGTTGACATGACATTTGCAGAGTACTGCTGCATTTAAAAAAAAGAATCATATTTACAGAATTGTAACTTATGCCTGTATCTTAAAATATTTTTTTAAATAGTAAGTAGCGTGGTTCCGAAAAATATAGTGGTATTTGTACCCACGTGTTGCTACTACTGTTTAAATAACGTACATGTAAGCATTCTTTTCATTGTTAACATCCTGACAACTTTTTACACTTATAACTTTTGTTTCAAAGCTCTTTTCAAAATGGCCGCTTCTTTCTCCAAACAATTTATATTCATTCTCCACAACCTATTCTATAAGAATATTACGTTTTTATGTGGAGCATGTTGGATTCCTTTGCCTGACTCCCAGAATGGTTTGATTTTCACAAGCCACACTGCCACAAAATAAATTTTCCTTTCAGTTTACATTATAAAAATGCCACAAGTTCATTTAAATACAAAATGTCATTGGTTGTTGGAAAATTTGCCATCACCAAAAACAGGACCATCACTGTATTTACGCTGACGGTAGTTTCATGAATTGGACAAAAAAGCTGCGATGGTGTATTAATGTGACAATCTGCAAAACTGTCTATTTTTATGCATAACCCCCAGTGTTGTTTAAACACATGTATACTTTTCATGAAAACAAAATGTGAAATTACAAACTTGAATACATACTGTAAATGCTAAAAGCTTAATGTTGTGGTGGCTTGTGATCACTCATTGTATTACGTTTCATAGGTTTTCAATCTGTCTTTGAAAGGCTTCATTCTTAATTTTGTATCATATTGTTCTTTTCATTGATTACTAACTATCAGATAAGGATCAAATACTTTTCTAGTTTTAAGTAGTCTGAATAATGAGAGGCACGATGAAGGTGGTACTGCAGGTGTAATACCCAAGGGTGGGAGGGCGCATGTAGGGGGGTTGTTATTTGGTTAGGGGATTTACTGCATGACTGCTCAAGATTGATGGAGGGACGTTTAATTAGTGAGTGACAGAAAACAGTGCAGCAACACGAGCAATGAGTTATTTTGGGTGTGCCTCCTTAGAGGCAGAGGGGGCCATATATTTGCATCAGCCAGGAACATTGTTGACTGTGCAGGCCTTGGAAGAGAAGACTAGACCACACAACTTTTTGGGTCATGTTGTCACTGTGTCAGGCAGGCTGTGGAGAAAATGACAGACGGTCATTGATTGGCGGCAGTGTGATCAGCAAGGGCAGTGTCATCAACAAACACCATCTCTGTCAGTGGGAAATTCAGGGAAGTGCATGCTTGCAAATGAGGGAGTGGGTGGAGTATTCCCAGGATTTGTTACTGCATCATAGATGTTGCAGAATTTAATGGCTTATAGAAATGTTTTGTGGGTGAAACAGTGCTGAAGTTTTCTTCCAATTAAAAAAAATAATTTTGAAAAAAATACTAATTGTTTCACAAAATAATTAGAAACACTTCTGAAGAATAATCGTGGGAAATAAATGGCTTTGCTCTGCTGAATATTATAATTGTAGTTGTTTTCCAGCTGTTTTAGTGTGACAAAATATTGTCAGCACTGGCAATTTCACTTTAGGCAAGTTAAGTACCTGCCATCAATCTACTGCTGTTCATTTCTCCATTGCAGTTTTTTTTTTACTTTGGGCACCTACTGTTCCAGTAGACAACTTTTGTATTATTTTACTTTATGATGTTATTCTCTTGCCCCTTATTAACAACACTAAATTCAATAACAATAGGGAAAAAATGCAGCACCCTGTTAAAAGGGAATATTTAGAACTTCTGAAGTTTAGATCTGTGGCAGAGCAAGAGCTCTGCCTGTAAATAATGTGGGTGTTTGTGTTTTGGTGGTGGTTGGCAGAGGTGGGCTAAATTCCTGTCCCTGTCAAAAACATGTGAGAATGTGGCTGTTCCTAAATTGAATAATTGGTGTTAATTGGGAACAGCTCCATTTAGGGGGAGACTACAAGGTAAGGTATGGTAAGGTAAGGTAAGGTAAGGTACGGTAAGGTACTGTGTGTGTACTTTGAGAATAGATGTTTGACACTGGTAAATGGCTTAGCTGTCCAGTTTATTAGTTTAGAACTGAAACATGCAGTTAGCACTCCTGGGAGGAGTTAGGTTTTTGTTTTGTTCATTTTGTTTAAAATAAACATACAGGCCTGCCCTGTTCAAAGAAACCTACCTGTGCTGTTGGAGTGCTGTTCTTTTACACAAAGACAAGTGAAGGTGAGCATGTGCAAGCTCAACCCGGTTTGTCACAAGATCATTAAAATAGACCCTTTATGTAAATTGAGAAAGTTGTATTCCTCCTAAATTACTGTCATCCATTAGAAGCAAAACTAAAAACGAAATGAAACAACAAAAGCATTATTCCTGTGCTATGCACGTTGCCCCACCTCAGTGCTGGGACAAATATCCGAATATCCGAAAACCTTTCTTTCTTTTTTTTTTTTACTTCATATTTCAAGGCAAAAAAACATGTATGTGTAGAAATAATACAATTGATACAAATGAGAAATACATATCATAACGTGTTTTGCCTTGCACCGATTTTCCACCTTGCCAGAATTTTCCACCTTACCCAACTGTATAAATGGGTAATTGTGTCGCCCTGGATAAGGGTGTCTGCTCAGAAATAAATAATAATAAATGTTGCTATCTTTATAGCATCACAAATTGCAACTTTCTTTTCAAAATACAAAAATAACTGTTTATTGTCATCATAACTTTTGGAAATTGATGCAAAGTAACTGTATAGTTTGTTTTGTTTTGTTTTGTTTTTAACGCATGGTCCATATCTCATCACTTTATATTGGTAGATAAATTGCAGCTTGTAATGTCCAATTTTTTATCCTAGGTAAATGCGTGTTTTTGATCACCAACATATTATAAGAATCCATGTCCAATCAAACACAAACCAGATGGCACAGCATGTCTCTGGAGAATTCTGTGATGCACTTTTTTCCCACATAACATTGATTGTCGCAAGTTACCCACTCTAATTAGATTTCTTCTGTCATCAGAGTAGGCAAGCCTCTATTACAAACACCTATCTGCTATAACCACACACAGTACAGTACTAGCAATGGCAGATTCCGTAGTCTGATCCCTGGTTTTAATTGGAGGAGCAACTCAAACCCTCCTGCCCCCTGCTGAATCACTGCTTTACTGAGTATGCACAATTATGAGTGGTGGAAGGAGATTTTTACCAAAAGAAGAAATCCATTATAACGGTAGGAAAATTTTAAAAACATATGGGACGGTAGACAAAAAATAAACTGTGTCACTGCTCAATAGCATGGAAAGTCCTATGAGTTTATATTATATTATTTTAGCCCTTCCCTAGCAGCATTTGTTCACTCTTTTCTATTTGCTGCTTGTCAACCTGATCTGCCATTTTTACAGCTCGATTGTGAACTGTTTTTGCAGATAAAGGCATATCTTGTATTTGCTGTAAGATTTTGTCTTTGTTGGGGAATTCTTCAAATAGCTCTTTGGCTGTATTAAGAATTCGCCAAATTCGAACATATTCGCCATCAGTGAAAGGCTTACCTTTGCAAACGACCTCTAAAGAGCCTGCGAAACTTGCTGAATTTAAACTTCCACTTTTATTCAACCATGTCAATAGTTTATTTTGCCCCGCTTTCATTTTTCTTTAAATGTAATTGGATTACAGTTACAAACTACTGAAAAGTGTAATCGGATTACAGTTACAAACTACTGAAAAAAGCAATCGATTAGTTACAAACTACTGAATAATGTAATCGGATTACAGTTACAAGTTACTGAATATGCAATCGGATTACAGTTACAAGTTACTGAAAAATGTAATCGGATTACAGTTACAAGTTACTGAAAAATGTAATCGGATTACAGTAACGCATAAGTCCCCAACACTAGGTGGACTTGATCTTCTTTAAGTAAACTATAAGAAGGAGAACTGAAGAACATTCTCCACAGCTACTTCCTCGTCTCATAGCGTGCATTGCCTTGCCTACAGTTATTTATACACCTTTCAGGATGTAATAAACCACTGAAACGTTTCTATATTTCAAAATTAAAACCGTGTGTCATATAATGTACCTGCAGAAACTGTAATTGCTTTGAGGAAAAATATAAACCACGGCTGTAAATTTTAAATAAGGAGCAATTAGTGTGAGGTTGATGACCACGACGCATAGCAACACTACCTACAGTATGAATAAGAATTAGCAGTGAAATGTTTCACAATTGAATAAGTGGTTCAAAAGAGTGACAGACAGACAGAGACATCCCCCAGTATCCCCAGAATGTGTCATTCTCAACATCTCGCGCTAAATAATATTAATGTTAATAATAACGTTAATGACAAGTTCCCTGGCAATTAGATTAGCGGTTCTCCAACTAATATAAATTTTTAAAAAAATAGTGCGACAGACTTTGCTGTGTGTGCACCTTCACACGCGAATACATCCACAGCTCAGTTTCCTTCCAAAGTTAAAGAGAACAGGAGATTCTACAGTAGGTTAAGAATGTGTCTGTGTGTGTGTGTGTGCGCTCGCGTTTAATTTCATTTTAAGCAGCCGCCACAGATTAAATACAGTAGTGTATTGTCTAGTTTGACCTATAACGAGAGGTCAATGGTCAAAGTCCAAGGCATATTTAGAAAGCTCTTAGTTAGTTTCCTATACATGTCCAATAGTACATATCAGTCTATTTGCAGTATATAGGGAGATAGAAGCTGTAAATGCAGTCTATTGTCCAGTTTGCTGAATAATGAGAGGTCAAAGGTCAATGTCCAAGACAAATTTAGAAAAGCTCTTAGTTGGTTTCCTATACATGTTCAATAGTACATTTTTCTTTGCAGGTCCACGCAGACCTTTTTCCGCACTTCACCTTCTGCAGCGTGTTTTGTCATGAGATGTCGTAAATTTGATTTTTTGTTTGAAGCCAGTCGTTGACTGCATGAGACAAAGTGGAAATCTGGACTTCTCCACAAAGGTGTACATATCAGTCCATTCCAGCTGAAAAGAACAGTATTCCTCATCCGACATTCTGGCAGCCCCCAATCTGTCTGCCAGAATCACCCCTCTTCCAGAATCCTGGCGTCACCACGGCCACCCGGTGTGATACAATACATTACACATTACCATCTGTGACAAGATTGAAAGGAGTCCCTGTCGTAATTCGTCCTCCCGACCACCGGCTGTGCTTTGTTGTTTTGTTTTTGTCAACCTGCTGTAAATCACAGAAACTTGAAACTTTGGGAAACCTTGGTGGATTACCGCAGTGAGGAAAACCCCGGACAAGTCGTTATTCCGTGGAAGGGAGCCAAGAGGCGGTGAGAGGAAACCCACTGCAGTAGCACGGAGAAGCCCAGTGCTTCCTTTGTTGTTGTTCTTTTTGTAACCGCAATGTTTTTGTTTACTCTTTTTATTTGAAACCTGAGTTTACCATTGCTGGTATTCCAGGTGGTTATCTTGTTTATTTTCTGCAATAATGGACTGTTTTATTTTCATTGTTTGTTAAAATAAAATCCTGCCCCGATACCATTGTTGGTACAGGGTTCCAGGACTAAACGTCACTTCCGGCTCCTGTGTGCTGTCATTTCTGGTTCTTCCCTAAGCTCCACCCACTACCCTCTCACACCATCCAACTTAATTTTGTTTACACCAGCACACATGGCTCACAGTGAAATAGAACACATCTTTATCTGTATACCTACAGTACACACATTATAATGATAGACTGGTCCTATGTGAGTGATATTAGCATTAAGGTCCAGCAGTGTTTCCCATTACAGTTTGGATTACACACAACTTGAACACTCAATAAGTAAGTTATTTCTTGTCAAAAAGTCAAGGTTATACCCAACAGGAGTATTCAGGCATCTCCCAATGCCCAATGGGCAAAGAGTATCCAGTCTGCCATATACCCTACAAACAGTAAGAACATAAGAAAGTTTACAAACGAGAGGAGGCCATTCAGCCCATCTTGCTCGTTTGGTTGTTAGTAGCTTATTGATCCCAGTATCTCATCAAGCAGCTTCTTGAAGGATCCCAAGGTGTCAGCTTCAACAACATTACTGGGGAGTTGGTTCCAGACTTTCACAATTCTCTGTGTAAAAAAGTGCCTCCTATTTTCCGTTCTGAATGCCCCTTTATCTAATATCCATTTGTGACCCCTGGTCCTTGTTTCTTTTTTCAGGTCAAAAAAGTCCCCTGGGTCGACATTGTCTATACATTTTAGGATTTTGAATGCTTGAATCAGATCACCACGTAGTCTTTTTGTAACGAGGTGACCAGAAATGAACACAATATTCTAGGTGAGGTCTTACTAATGCATTGTAAAGTTTTAACATTACTTCTCTTGATTTAAATTCAACACTTCTCACAATATATCTGAGCATCTTGTTGGCCTTTTTTTATAGCTTCCCTACATTGTCTAGATGAAAACATTTCTGAGTCAACATAAACTCCTAGGTCTTTTTCATAGATTCCGTCTTCAATTTCAGTATCTCCCATATGATATTTATAATGCACATTTTTATTGCCTGCATGCAATACTTTACACTTTTCTCTATTAAATGTAATTTGCCATGTGTCTGCCCAGTTCTGAATGCTGTCTAGATCATTTTGAATGACCTTTGCTGCTGCAACAGTGTTTGCCACTCCTCCTATTTTTGTGTTGTCTGCAAATTTAACAAGTTTGCTTACTATACCAGAATCTAAATCATTAATGTAGATTAGGAATAGCAGAGGACCTAATACTGTGGGACTCCACTGGTTACCTCGCTCCATTTTGAGGTTTCTCCTCTAATCAGTACTTTCTGTTTTCTACATGTTAACCACTCCCTAATCTATGTGCATGCATTTCCTAGAATCCCTACTGCATTCAGTTTGAGAATTAATCTTTTATGCAGGACTTTGTTAAAAGCTTTCTGGAAATCTAAATAAACCATGTTGTATGCTTTGCAATTATCCATTGTCGATGTTGCGTCCTCAAAAAAAATCAAGCAGGTTAATTAGACACGATCTCCCTTTCCTAAAACCATGCTGACTGTCTCCCAGGATATTGTTACCATATAGGTAATTTTCCATTTTGGATCTTATTAGAGTTTCCATAAGTTTACATATAATAGAAGTCAGGCTTATTGGTCTGTAGTTACCCGGTTCGGTTTTGTCTCCCTTTTTGTGGATCGGTATTACGTTTGCAATTGTCCAGTTTGTCGGTACAACCCCTGTGTCAAGAGACTGTTGCATGATCTTGGTTAGCGGTTTGTAAATAACTTCTTTCATTTCTTTGAGTACCATTGGGAGGATCTCATCCTGCCCATGGGGTTTGTTTATTTTAAGAGCTCCTAGTCCCTTTAACACTTCTGCCTCTGTTATGCTAAAGTTATTTAAAACTGGATAGGAACAGGTCGACATGTGGGACATGTTGTCCGTGTCCTCCTTTGTAAAAACCTGTGAAAAGTAATAATTTAATATATTTCGTCTATGATTTTGCCATTTGTGTCTCTTAGACATTTAACCTCCTCTTCGAATGTTCTCTTGCTGTTATAATATTGGAAAAACATTTTGGAATTGGTTTTAGCCCCCTTAGCAGTTTTGATTTCTATCTCTCTCTTGGCCTTTCTAACTTCCTTTTTGACTTGTGTTTGCAGTTCCAAGTACTCTTTCTGTGTACTTTGTTTTTGGTCCCTTTTCAACACTCTGTAAAGTGCCTTTTTTCGCTGAATATTTTTTTAAATTGCTCTATTAAACCATTTTGGCCATTTTGTTTTAGATTTAGATTTGTCTACCTTTGAGATGTAGTTGTTTTGCGCCTCTAGTACTACATTTTTAAAAAACAGCCATCCTTTTTCTGTGGATGTTTTCTCTATTTTACTCCAATCTACTTCTGTTAGTCTCTGTTTCATACCTTCATAGTTTGCTTTTCTAAAATTGTAAACCTTAGCTTTAGTCATTACTTTTGGGGTTTTAAAAATCACTTCAAATGCAACCATGTTGTGGTCTGGGTTTGCCAATGGCTCTCTGACCTCTGTTTTAGTTATTCTGTCTTTGTTATTTGAAAAGACTAAATCAAGACATGCCTCCCCTCTAGTCGGTGCCGTGACAAATTGCGTTAGGAAGCAGTCATTTGTCATTTCCACCATTTCAATTTCGTCTGTCGTGCTCCCCACCGGGTTTTCTCATTTCATATGGGGGAAGTTGAAATCCCCCATTAGTATGGCTTCTCCTTTTCTACATGCATTTCTAATGTCATTGTATAACAGATTATTTTGCTTGGAGTCTGAATTTGGTGGTCTATAGCATGCTCCTATTATTATGCCCTTTGAATTTTTGTCCATTATTCTGACCCATATTGATTCGGCGTTGTTTTCTTTGTCCAGATTTAACACCTGGGCTTCAAGACTATTTCTTATGTATAGCGCTACCCCTCCGCCTCTTCTGTCCTGCCTGTCTTTCCTATACAGTGTGTACCCACTAATATTATATTTGTCTCCATCAGTCTCAGACAACCAAGTTTCTGTAACACCTATCACATCGTAGTTACTTGTTAGTGCAGTAGCTTCAAGTTCTAACATTTTGTTTCTGAGACTTCTAGCATTAAGCTAAATACATTTAATAGCTGTCTTACCTGAGTTGTTGCCTTTGTTTTGATGTAGTCTCCCTTCTGTTTTTTTTTTTTTAAGATGATGTCAGAGTTCTTTACCAGACACTGTACACAAGATATCCTTTTTGTTGAATTGTTGTGTATTATATAGTAGAAACTGTGCACATACATTTAAGGTACAGTATGTAGGCGCACCTAAAGCATTGCCTTGATCATTTTCACGTATTGTGCTAACAGACATTGTCAACAAGTATGAGACACAGCTGCACTTGAATTCATTAACTTGATATATTGCCATCTGGAGAGAGAAGAGGGCAACACCCCTAGGATTTCCAGAATTTAAAAAAATGATTAGATGCTGAATAAATATGTATTCATGTGTATGAATACATGCATATTGCAAGACATTGGTGTTATACATTAGCCCATATATGTCCAACAAGAAATGGTTTAAAAGTGGCGTTCGACAAGCAAACACGTGATTAACTGAAAAAATGATATTGGGAAAATAGGACCATAGTTAACAAAATAAAGTTGCATATTGAGCAATTACTTCCAGATTACTTCATCCTCCCTCACCACTCTCCAGTCACTTTTGACCCCATGTACTGAAGATCTATCATTACAAACCATTATGAGAAATCAACCTTGTGTAAATACTGTGTGTGGGAATGTAAGGTTAGCAGGGATGGGGTTAATTCTGTCCTTACCAACAATCACAACGCAGCTCTGGGCAGCTTACAGGCAAGCCCGCAGGAGCCCGGCCAGACTACAGGGGCCGCAGGTGCGCGGTGAGCCGAGAACACCCGGCCGGCGCTGCCATTGTGCACTGCCCCTGAGAGCTCCGTCCTCAGTTGGCAAAGGAATAGCCTGGACTCGAACCGACGACGTCCAGACTATAGGGCGCATCCTGCACTCTACATGAGTGCTTTTACTGGAAGCGCCACTCGGGAGCCCTCTGCCGGTGTATTTTGTCGCCGTAAAGTTGTTTTCATGCCAAAGGCATCAATCAATCTGAAGCCCTGTCACTGACCTCAACATTTTCCTTAAAGTACAAAATTATATTTCTGTCTTTCAGCACTACGTACTGTAATATGATTGCTGTCTTATGAAAAACTAAATGTCTTTTGCAGAAACAAACTAAATAAAAATGTGAATATGTTATGAATATTTAGTATACATACTTTTGGTTAGGCTGCCGTTTCAAGTGTGTAAAGCTTCTGTTGTATTGTACTGGTGAACTTTTGAAAGTGGACTGCCTTCATTTGACACACAGACATACATGCACAACAATGACTTGATTTTATAATTAATTATAAAACTGTTTGAACAGTTGAAATAGCGTACCTAACCCGCATGACACCGGGTCCGGCCCGGGTAGGTTCTGACCCCGGTAGATCATGCCAGTGTGAAAGGAGCTACAGCTTCACTCCCAAGTAGCTCCTGCTGAGATATGGAATTTGGAAATAGGAATTATCGGAAATGCAACTGTTTGTCTCACACCTGGGGGGCTGCCACTCTACTTATCACACTTCCCGCTGTGTTCAGTCAAGATCTAAAATGAAAAGAAAATCACTAATGCGACTGCTGCTTCCCAATACCTGACACCACTTTGCTTGAACCAGCCCATCAACATCTGGAGCAAATGACTGGGCTGAGGATATCTTGAGTATGGAGTTAAGGTGTGTGAGTTAGTTGAAAACAAAATTTAGATTTGTTGATAGTCATAACTGAGAATACTTCCAAACATGGTAAGAATTCTTGTTGCAAAGGTCTTCAGTTTGGGATAATGTGGTCCCAGATATTGGTAAAACTTGAATATACCAATATCGGAACACTTGTCCTTCAAAAGTGTCGCACTGCAACTCGATAAGTTCCATTTGGAGCTCCTCTGGTACATCATGCACATGAACAGAAAATGGTCTGCTGAAAATTTCAAGCCCACCTTCATGATTCCTGAAGTCAGAAAATCATTCCTGAAATTCCTCTCTCAGGTCAGCAGTTTTACCCACATATCTTTCTGTAGCTTCATTACGCTGATTGCGCACCTGCATTCTTGTGTTGAGTGAGTTCAGGTGTTCCATAACATCCACCAAGAAAGCAAAGTCTTGAAGCCACCC
This sequence comes from Acipenser oxyrinchus oxyrinchus, assembly GCA_030684275.1. Classification (NCBI taxonomy): domain Eukaryota; kingdom Metazoa; phylum Chordata; class Actinopteri; order Acipenseriformes; family Acipenseridae; genus Acipenser; species Acipenser oxyrinchus. The sequence goes on along the minus strand of CM060249.1, from coordinate 20,007,371 downwards.
ATTGTCCTGTAATTCAGACACATTTTCCCTTTCAGGTCCATAGACCTTTGAATATCACTGTGCAATTCAAGAAGCACTTCAAAACAGCTCCCCGACTTAGCTACCGCACTTCAGTGTAAAATGGCAATCCACGATATTTGTCACAACTTCCAACATCTGGCTAAACTCATTTTCAAAGTCTTACTACAGAGAACTTATTGATGTAAAATTCAGTGAAAACCAATAAACTGCTGGTTTGGGTTGATAGATTGTACTTTGTCCTTGAATTTTGTCACAGCTCCAGCTTTCTTGCCCACCATTGAGGTTTCCCTGTCAGTAGTCACACTCACGGCTCTTGTCCAGTCCACATCCAACTTGTCCAGACCTCCAACCAAGTTGTTGAAGATGTCGATTGCCATTGTTATGTCTTTCATCGGCACCAATTCTACAAACTCTTCTGTTACGTCCATATTCTCATCAACTCCACAAATGAACACTGCTAACTGGGACGTCACTCCCATCTGTGCTTTCATCAATTGCAATTGAAAAAGCAGCAAAGGACTTTGCTTTGTCTTGGAGTTGAGTGATCAAATTCTCAGCTAAATCGTTGATTCTTTCGGCAATTATGTTCCTTGTGAGGCTGATATTTGCAAAAGCTTGCCGCTTCTCAGGACACACAATTTCAGTAGCTTTCAGCATTTCTTCAAAAACTCTGTCAGAAAATGGTTTGGAAGAACCTACTTTTTCGTGAGCAATCACATAGCTCACCTTAACAGCAGCATCGCTTATGCTACAAATATTAGAAAACATTGATTGCTGCTTTTTCAATGACTGTGGTAATTATCTTCACGTAACTTTCCTGTATATTTATCATATTTCTTGCCATGGTGTGCTTCATAGTGTCTTTTATTGTTGTATTATTTCACAACAGCCTCATGTTGCTTATAAAGTAAGCATGTTGGCTTTCCATTCAAGTCCACAAAGAAATACAGAATTCCCCATTTCTCTTGAAACACATGGTACTCTTGCCTCACCTTTCTCTTTGCGGATAAAGACAATAACACTTGTTACTACAGAACTTACAAATCAAAACCCTTTTTCTGGTATCACTGGTATCATAAACAAACCAGCTGATGCACTGCCATCTCACCCATGTGGTCAGCGATTGACAGCAATCACAGCAACATTACAATTTCTGTTGCTCATGCAAAGGAACTCGCTGGAGGCATGTTTGCACACCTACTGAGAGGTGACAGTGAGTGAAATAATCAAAATATGTGCTATTTAGGAGAATATAAATATGCAACGTATTATACTTTTTGCTATGTATGGCAATTTTGAGGTTCTGGGTTGGTCTTTGTATTTTTATAACTGTTGCTTGGCCCACGCCAAGCGCCAGGGTATAGGATCAGGTCCACCATATGAAACAAGTTTGACACCCCTGCTCTAAAGCATACCAGTACAATATTTTATAATAATCTTCTTTACAAGCCCAAACCCTGGTTGTCCCCACAGCTAAATAATCACTACAGTGGAAAATATATTACAAAATCTGCATTTTTAACTTGGACACAAATAAAAGGTACATGTTTATGAAAACAATATAATCCCATAGTAAGCGCACTAGTATATGTGTTTAAGAGTTTGTTGGACAGAGACTCCCTTAAGTGCAGTTTTGAAAAGGAAAAACATTTATATCCCAGAAACATGTCAAAAGTTTGAACAACAAAGAAAGGTGTAATGAATACCAAACTTTATACAATTTATGAAACAAGAAAAAACAGTTACAATTATAATTTGTGTGATAAAGGTCTATGAGGTCTATATTCTCTGTATTCAAAAATCGCCAACAATGACAGAGCTTACTTTTACTGAACTACATCCATTCCACATTGTGCAACAGAAAAAAAAAAGTCTAACCTTTACCTTGTATGGCACAAAAGATAAAGGAAATGTAATTTATATTCCAACAATTCAGATTGTATTGTAATAATTGGCGTAGGCGGAAATGACCTTGGTAAAAGACAGCGGAGGTAGGTTTATTTCAAATAAATGACAGGCCTTTGTTTGTAGTTCCTCTAATTTAATTGGAACACAAGTTTTTGTAGTTCAATAATGAGATAAGATAGAAAATGTTTATGATTCACTTAGCAACAAGAGGCGGTCTCGCCTCCATTTTTAATAAATTGGGTTCTAGAACAAATATTTATATTGCTCTAAACTGACATAAACACATATTTCTAGTTATAACCTACATAGGCAAAAAGGCAAAAAGACCAGGTTGATTCAATAGTGTCCTCTTTTATTTTACCACTGCTATCTCTGGATCTCTTTGAAGACTTTGTCTTTGATATTACTGTTTCTACCAACTTATTTTTATTCTCTCTCTCTTGATTTATCTTTTACTGTAAAGCATTTTTTTTTATAAAGCCTGCTCTTTCCCTTGATACTCATGGCCCAACCTTTTTTTTATTTTTATTTTGGAACACTATCTGGCTATTTCTGTATGTGTTTTCTTTTTTTTTCTTCTCAGGCCTGACCAAAGGTTTATAGATATTTTTTACATGGATTTACACTCCACATATGCTAATTCTAAAATTCTACATAAAGAATTCCTTTATAAAATGCCATTCATGAAAAGCAGACCACAGCTATGTACAATATATGTTTATGTGAATTTAAAATAAGCCATTGAGTCAGAGGTATAGCATTTAAGCTATATATCCCAGTCTACATGCAATATGAAAATAAATGGTATTTAAGAGTAGAATGACAATATAAAACATGTGTAATTATCACTGTAATTCTGCATGTTGATTTTTAAGTTTTCCTGTGCTTTTAGTATGGTTATACTATGTATTATCATAGTTTATCGTGTTTTAATATTCTTTACCATGCCTCTCTGGGGCTTTATAAAGCTTCCTATGCTTTCCCATGCTTTCCCTAAGCTTTTACTGTGGGACACTTTTATAAGGGTATAGCATCATATTTTTACCTCACTAAATTAAATTAGTTATAACTAGTGTTCAGCGTTTCCGGTTTATTCCGAATTTTACCAAAAAATTACAGGATTTTTTGTCGGCGCTTACTGATTTATACCCGATTTTTGTCTATTATTCAATATTTTCCTGTTACTATTTTCTAGGAAATACACAATATTTTGATTAAAATGCTGTTTTCTTTTGACATTGTAATAAGCCCTACACTGTATCCTAGGATACAGCAGATGTTTAGACATCAGAGGATGAAATAATGTTCAAACGTGGTTCTCTATCACTTCACAAACACATTATCACCTGATTATATTGGCCAATCAAAGTCTGATTATTGTGGCAATTGCTGGGCATAGTAACTACTATATTGAAATACTTACATGAAAATATAATATTGTTAGTGTATGAGGAATGGGGAGAAAATGTAAATCAGTTTATGAATATTCAAAAGAAAACAAATGTTTCGAAGTATACAAAAAGCAAACATAGCAGAAGTGGGTCAGATGAGGCAGAGGATGCATAGCGTTGCAAATACTGCTGCATTGAGGTACATGTTCGCGCTGACAAAAAAAGAACATACTGAAAAATAAGCAACACATTAAACTAAAACAATAACGTGAACTGAGAGAGAAGCAATCCATTTATGCAGCTTTTATACGTACTTTAATAAAAGAGAGCGCAGAATGACTGTCTTAATGAGTTTGTCAGAGTGCTGTGCTTTGCTGGACAGCCACTGTTTATTGCAGAGAGGTAAGTATTGGTGACTTTGTGTGGCAGTACTGTCCATCAGCTAAAACACTGCCTAATGCCGACAATCTTAATCGTAAATATTTGACAGAAAATAGTGATGCTTTAGTTGGTAAACTTATGGAATGCATTGATGGTCCAGTGGGATTTTTGACATGTCTCCCGATGGCTTGCACTGCCCATTTCAAGGCGAATAAACCTGGCTTCTGTAGATACTATTTCCATCAACACAGAGATTGCTCAAACATTCACAAAGTACCAGCTAATTTGGGAAAATGTGGCTTCAACTTGCAGATTCTGCTTCATCATACATGCCAGGGACATCAAACCAGAACTGCTACACATCATATCCTACATGTAAAGTGTGTATACTGAGATTTTTTTACCCCGATTTTTACAGATGTTTCAATTAAAAACAATTTTTTACCGATTTGTATCCCTATTATGTTTTAAAGATAAAAACTGAAAATGTGGAACACTAGTTATAAATTATACTTACATCACGGTGGTAAATAATGGTAAATATGGGCCAAATATGAAACTGAACTGAATTAATTTTATCCACATCTTGGACTGAGTGTTGAATTTCAGTTACAACTAGAAGAAATACAGGTGATGGAATTAGGAACTTATGTTCAATCAACAGTTCTGTTCCGGTCTTCAAACCGCTTCAGAACCAGGTTTACATTGGGGGCCTCCTAATGTGCATTAATGTGCTGAAAGGGTTCAGTGAAACCAGTTATACTAAGTAAGAAAGCTGGGGGTGGCACCTTTCCGTCAGACTAAGCCGATCTGATTAAGTGTCCAGGTTTATGTTATATATTCCATATTCAGATCTATGAATTAAACATTGAAAACGTTATTGTGGCCTCTTCCATTTGGAATCTAGAAAATAGCGGTTTGACAAGGTAAAAGTAGTCTGAGTTGTGGCACTAATAAAACAAACAAGCCTGTTTTAAAAAATGTTTTGTTGAGTTTTTTTTTTTAAATCTTGAGAGAACATTTATAAACACTCTTCAACAAACTGACCTTAAAGTTTTGTAGAATACAGCCCATTGCCTTATAATAGGACCTTTGTTTTATTAGGAAAAATCCACCTTGGCTGCTGACGTGCTCTAATTTGATACTATGATGTGGATTACCAAACGCATCATATCTCAGCCGTAGGGTTGTCTACTGTCCGGTTTTGGACCGGACATCTGGTTTTAAGGGAATTTATTCTTCCAATACATTGGTAGAGTTCTGGTTCTTTCAAAATCTGTGGTAACCAAATATGCATACAGTACCCAAGGAAAAACTTTGTATGCTGACTTTTTATAGGACAATACCACTTAAATTGTGCTTGCCACAGTATAAATCAGTGATTTTCAAACGTTTTTCTTAAACCTGTACCTCTTGTCTGCTCAAGTACCCCTTTACAAATTTGGCTCTGCTGAATGGTACCACAGTTACAATAAAAGAGGGAATAATCTGAATACAATTTTTCTCCCCCTTTTATTTAATATATAATTTATGTCACAACAGTTTGGCACTGACAAACTGCTGGTTTAGGACAGAATACCAAATAGTAATTATTTTTAAGTCAAAATCACATATCTGTACACGTGGATTATATTTTTGAAACTATAGTCAGTCTGTAAACTTTGAGCTGCTAAACAAAAATGAAGTACTTATACACATTGATTTAGGGTTATCATATAATACTGTTAAAAACATCTATTCAAGATCATTATTTTCTTTTACTTTCATTTTTATTTTTGCATTTCTGAGTCGTTATGAGTACCTCCTATGACCCGAATGTGGTTAGATGCATTATTCCTTCACAAATATGCTGATCTGACATAATGTTTGCAGTATATCCTATTATGGTCTATCGTGCTGTATGGTCTGGGATTCATAAATGTGTCAAATAAGCAGTCATTTTTTTCTAAAAAAATGACAGTCAAAAGGAGTCATGTCGGTCTGCCTACAGCTACATTTCTTTGCAATTCCTGTACTGCAACACTGTACAATAGCTAATATAACAATGTTGCAAAGCAGCAGTGACAAAATACCTAATTTGTCCCAGGAATTGTCTCTGAGGAAGCAAAGCCATGAAAGAAACATGTTGTCACTCTAGTTTTGCATCTGTATGGAGAACCCAGGATTCTATGATTTGGTCACAAAGACCTTCAGGTCATCAAGCAGTTCAACAATAGAGGAGGTTCTGATTCTCAAGGTCTGCATGTCTGGGTCACAGGAAGGTATATATTCCATCTCCACTGCAGTATTACACTACTAACTGTAATGGATAGGAAAGCATGGCTGCTGGTAAAACGCTAGAACTGATGTGAATCTCTCGGGGCACATTGATTTTTAATGTCATTTCAGCTAACACAATTGCAGAGCTTAAAAAGCTGACTTGTATACCTTTTTTTGGCAGATGTTCCTTTATATCCTAGAGGTGTGTAAATCATTTCTTGCACAAGGTCACACCAACAGGAGGAGGCTCATTTCCAAATAATTTTATTGAATATTTATCAATTTTAAACTTCCCTTAAAATATTTTACTAGTGCCACATCACAGTAGGATTCAATGCAGGGCATACTAAGGGAAAACTCTCATACTCTGACTTGCATGGAGCACACTGGATATAAAGGAAGATGCAAAATAGCTTAGTTTTACTCTGTCAAAATACATTTTATGGTGCATGTTGTGATCTTTATACTTTCCTGCAATATAAATTATATTCCTAACTTCAAGAAATGTACACATTTTACAAACAGAGTATGTAATGGCAGCTGTCATTGTTAATCTGTATATCTTCTCTTCACCTTACTTATTTAATTCATGACTGTTAGTGCAAGCAAGGTGCAACAGTACATACTCCTCTCCCATGGTGATCCAAAGAAACAGATTATCCTTGGGGACAGACTCACGAGTTGTGAAACTGATTCTGAATCTGAGCTTCCTGTAACAATAATTTTTTACTCAAATTGAATTTAACATTCACCACTCGCCATTCTATTATGTCATACTAGGTTAGTCCTAGTATGCTACTGCCGCAAGATGAAGGCTTTATTATGTGTGGTGTACTTTGTTTTAATTCACAAAAACAATTAGTCATATTTTATTATTTACTCTGTACAGCGATGTATGTATGAGCAAGCCAAAACTAATGTGTTAAAATAAATAAGAAAGTATTGTACTTTCACAGAACAGGAGCAAGGGCTGTATGGAGTAGCAACCGAGAATAGAAATAGGAAGTATGTGCTTGTGACTTTAGAAAGAGGACAGGATTTCCCCTTGGCTTCCTGGGAGCAGCCCTTGCGGAGATGAGACCGAACCGATCAGCCTCCAAGGCTGGGAAGCAAGCGTTATTTCCTCAATGGTGAAATGAAGAAAAGGGTAACAGATACATCAGAGAAGACTAGAAGTCTCCCCACCTTACAAGTAGCTCTGCTGTCACCAGTCTGCCTATGGAGAGCTCTGCTCAGAGCACTAAGTGCTACTAGTCAACTTTGCCGTTTACAACTCGTTGTAAAACTGAATACGAATCAGTAAAGCACAATCTGTCTGCATTTTTTATAATCTTAAATACTCCTTTCAAATTAAATATGAATCACAATACACATACTTAAGTATATTGTGTCTATTTCCCTACCTTTTCCGAAAATATCACCATCTTAAGCATTTTGAAACTGGTAATAATTGAATACAAATATTAATTCAGATTCGAAAACACACATTTAAGTATAATATAGAAATTAAAGAAAACATATCATGTGCAACTTACTTTTTATTTTGTTTGTTGTCTCTCATATATTGATCTCAAAAGACCTCATCAGCTAAAAGCGCCGTGAAGACAGCTCAAAAATGGCGACAGCGGCAGCTCCGTGGCACTGAATCTAAATATATTTAAACTTAATCTTCCATGTCAGCTCTCAATTTTGATTCATATTTGCACATTCAATAAGAAGACAGTCTAAACTTTCAGTCTGTGCGCACCCTTCTTTGTTGGTCATTTAGAAATGTGAAAAAAACGACTTTTCTTCGTCACTCGGATATTTTTTTATCTAAACCAATCAGGGCCATCGTAAGATTTACATGATTTGTTGTTTTAGGTGTCAGTATCATCGTCGTTAAATATTTAGCCAATCGGATCGGGTATTTTTTCGATATGAGGGCGTTAATATTATACGCACTTGGAAAAGTGGCATCACTGTCTCACTGACAGCTACCAGCATAATTTTACATGATACAGGCAGTGAACTTGAAGCACAACAAAGAGTGCCTTTGACAGCAGCAGCACAGTGACCATGAAGACAAGAACCACAACTGGGAATGGTAAGGGGGAGTTTCCATGTTTAAGTGTTTAATTATTATTAACATTATATATTTGACAAGCATCCATTGTGCACAAGGTGAAACGAAGAGCTGGATCATAAAGCATAAAGAACAGATGACATGGCAGATGGCATGGTTTGGTGTTGCTAGTTTTAAATGTGTGAAATTAGATTATTATTATTATTATTATTATTATTATTATTATTATTATTATTATTATTATAGTGACTCTTATTAAACCAAAGAACATGAATAAAGGTGAGCTTTATGAAGCCCACATACTTATTTGATACATTAGAAAATTATGTTTAAAACTAGCACATTTACAATTTCAGGGACATTGATTGATCAAAATAATTACAGTTTGTATGCTTTAATATAATATGTTGATATTGTGGATTTTTAACACCTACAATGTATTTTTAAAAAATGATACTCACTGTATATTTTTTTAAATTTTATTAATAATATAATATATTCGCGATCCTGTGACTTTAAAAATGACCAAGCTACATTTTTGTCAATCCTCTGACCATATTAGGACACGCTGTTTTTAAGATGACAGCTTAAACGTATAAAACATCAACACTCCAGTTTAACGCAGTCGTTTAACTAGGATTATATTTGTTTCCTTTTAAATGCTATTATTTCTGTACAAATGCATTAGGAATTTTAATAAAGAAAGCTTGAAGTAGGCAGGGCTTAAAAAAAGAAATCCAAGATGGCCGCTGTCAGAAAGAGAAGCTAAATTTGGTAGGTAAAAAAGCCTTTTTATACATTTAAAAAAAAATTGGTATGTTTTTATTTCATATATGTTTAACCCTTTGCGGTCCATTTGTTCAGTGCGTGTCAGGCGGTCAGGTCCAATTTATTTTCACACGCGCAGTTTATTTTAGACACGCTGTTTAAAAGTATTTTTTTTTACAGTAAAACAGGTTTAAAAGGCACTGCATATCAACAGGACACTCAGTACTGCATCTCCAGCCCCGCCCCGCCCCACCCTTTGTTCGCTATATTTTTTACATACTTCGTAATAGTAGTACATACCAATAAATCATCTCCTGATCACTCGTTTTATCACCAGTCGTTATTTTATTACTATAACATCTAAAAAAAGCTCTGCAAATGTCTGTGATGTTCTTTGAGCGCTGGATGCGGAAGCAGCTATCTTGTTGGTTTATGTCCGTGTTATCTATGTGGTGTCGGGTCTATCAGTGTTCATGAGATCGTCCCCGTTTTTCAGCTTCTCTCGGCCATTGATTGGTTTTCTCGGCTTTTCGGAGAAAAACGACTAGACCTGTTTTTTGCGTCTTTTTGATGATGGGTCCGACATTGGACCGGAAAGGGAAAATTGCGATGTCGGACCAGGTCAATAGGACTAATCTCACCGCTCAGCGGAGAGGACACCCTCCCCACCCGTTTGGGAGGAAACCTCTGGTGGTCCTGGTGGAGAGATGGCCACCACTCCAGGCATAACAACAATATTCTGAAGGGCCAGATTTTTTAATGTAGTGTACAGAGTGAGGAGACAAGATATGAAGGTCCTGCCTGAAAGAATAATGCAAATGGCGAAATTGAAATGCCCCATGAGCAAAGAAGTTCCTGTTTTGAAATGGTGTGGTTGATCTGAAAGGATTGAGTGAGTGGATACATTCCAGTTTATTGGGGGGGTGGTGGGTTAGAAGCAATAAGCAATAAGGATGGATGATTGTCATTTAGAGAAAAGCAGGCATATGGAACGGGAATGGGCATCACTGCAATATATGCACATACGAAGAAAAATGGCACTGTTTGTTTGCTGAATAAGTACTTGTTTCCCACAGCAAAATCACAGAAAAGTATAACATGCAAAATGAAAGCCTGGCAAAGCACAGACAGCAGAAAATGGAAACAGGCAGAGCTGCGTGAGAAACGCAAATGAGAAAGCAAGACAGGGTTTAAATAATTGTTATTTTGGTGGGACATAGCGGGGGAGGAGCCCTAGCTCCTGCGCCCTGAACCACACATAAGGGTTACAAGTAAAGTTTTGAAGCAAAGTGTTATTTTTTATTATTATTGGAATACTATTGCTAATATTGTTATATGATATACCACCTACACATCATACTGTATACAGTGCTCCCCCTTTACAAGGCAATCCCTTTATACGGCAGAACCGGTTATACGACAATATGTTTATTGCTCCCATTTGCCCAAAAATGCCATTCCATTATAATTTGCATTCTCATTTTATTATCTCACAAATATATGGGATTGGACCTTATACCTGGTCAGTATACAAAGCAGCACTAGACACTATAATATATTTTTGATGGACCTTATACCTGCTCCGAATGCAAAGCAGCACTAGACACTATAATATATTTTGGTGTAATAATATGTTCTGGACCATATTACTTCCCCTAAGGCATTCTTAAGGTGTCAGACAACATGCACATTAAAATATAAAGAATATGTTCCATTTTTTGGGGTTTTCTACAAGCACGCTTTCCTGTGAAAGATAGTGCTTTTTAATATTTAATAAGCTTAGGGATTCATCATATGAACAACACAATATGAGGTATAGCTTTTCACCTCCAGTTAGGTTCAAAGGAATTTAAAGATATTCAGAACCAGATTCAGCTAATATTTCTGTCACCTGGTTTGGTTTTGCAAGAACCACAGGGGGATAGGCCCAGTGAATTTCACATCTACAAAAAATCTGTTTCAGTGGGGGTAGATTTTAAATTAGAGTTGTAAAAGTTCAAAAAGTATAATTCCAGCTCCTGTTGCAAATGTCTCACAGTTAAATCAAAATCTTTACAATAATGATCCAACAGGTAGAAGAGTTTCTGTTGTCAAGCCACTGCTGGTCCAGTCCAACTCAACACAATCAAAGAGGACATGTTTTTGTCTACATGGTCTGTGACCAGTTATTCCTCCGGAGGGTAATATATACATAGTAGCCAATGAGGTGCATCATGCACTGCTTCAGTGATTAATCCCTGAGCTTGTTTTTGGAGATGACAATTCAGTTATTTAGTGTGCCAAATTTTGTTCCAAAGTGGTTTGAGGAAACAAAACTCACACATCTGCTATGGCTAGGGCTGTGTGAAATATACATTAGAACATGACAAACCTACAATTCAGTCCTAAACCTCAAGATGTAGCCACTCCAGCTAAACTGATCTAAAGAATAATTAAGTAATCAACCCATTAAATTCTGGCTGATTAGAAAACATTACACAGGACAATTACGGCCATTCTAGAAATGGATGCGTTTAAAGAAATGGCTTACCTTGAGACTTGTTATTTTAGAAAAAAAAATGGATGCACCAACAAACTCAAAAAGCATGTATTTTCATATGCAGCAATAGCCACCTGGGGTGCTGCACAGTGATGGGTATAACTTATTTTGCAGAATCTGCAATTTATCCTTGGACCACACTAGAAAGGGCACAATTCTCAAAAACACAAAAAACAAAAGGCTTCGATTGACAGCGATGCGACATTGTCTTTCATTAAAAAATCGGAGGGGACAGAAAATCAAGAATGCCAAAACACTGTCATTTTCGATTTGACAGAAGCATATGCCTGTGCTAATATCCCCCTAGGAAAACTAAATAACCACAAGCTATGTAAATTCCTTAATAAACATGTAGTAAATGGGGGCAATTCCTCCAGCCAGTCGTCTGAGATGGGAATATTTACCCAAAGTTGCTGATCTGCACAAGAAGAAAATCCAAAAAACTGATAACAGATTCTGATAGTTTCAGTTACTGATGAATCCACAGGTGCTGGATGGAGGCAATATCAACATCTTGTGACTGTAGAACTAAATTACAGGCTAATTACAGGTCATGTAAAACGCAGGGTCCTGGCTTTGGCCCAAACAGTCTGCAGAACGCAGAACAAATAAGTATCAGTGGGATGAGTATCAAATTCAGCTGTACACTGCACTCACAGATACATTGTATGGCATTCCAATGGATGAATAAAGTGGAATCCATCACAGAGTTGCAGCTTTAATTATTTCAAAGAGGGGGCAATCAAAATACTGATGGGTGTTATAAAGTGTCCAGCCTTGGATGAGGTTATCAGTCAAGGCAGCTTACAGTTCAATGAGGTCATGATTATTGCAGTGGGCTCTTTAGCTAAATCACATAAATGAATACACATACTTGAAATGTGATACATTATAGGGTTCGTGTTTCGTACCTGCTTCAGATGATAAATCCCCAACATTAAAAAAAACTGCACACTGCACATTATTTTAAAACATTAGCAATGCAGCATTTCCACCAACTCATTGTTCTGGAAGTTTTAGTGCAAGAATAAAATAAGACATAAAAGGGAGTCCTCATACTGGGAGTACTAAATTCTCTTCTACTCCTACATATAATGTTTTAGTAACTTACTTTGAAACAACTCTTTCTTTGGCTGTATTTCCAAGAATCTGACATTATGTGTTCTTTTATGTTCAAAGGGATTTAAAGATATTTTCACTACCAGATTAAAGTCATATTTCTGTCACTTGGTTTGGTTTAGCAAGAACCACAGGGGAACAGGTCAAGTGTAAAAAGTGCATTATTTTTTCACATCTAGAAGAATAGGGTACTCACCTACAACAGGGCCAGGCCATGCTACATTGATAGGCTTGGATTCCCTGGTAGTTTATTTGTGTTTTTGTTTACTTATTACTTATCCTACAATTATATATTATGTGTGCGTCTCTGTTGTGTTTCTGTCTATATTAAATTACCATGAACTACTCCAGAAAAAAATAGCTTTTTAAAATATCTTTTCAAAGCTGAACAAAGGAAATGAGGTGGAATTATGTCAGTGTTTATTAAACAGACGGTACACTTTCTTCAGTTGATTTTTCATCATGGCATGATCTTCTTCGCTGCACACTTTCAGGATAATTTTTTAGACCAGATTTGCTAGTCAGCAGGGCAAATACTTAAACAGTGGGTGCATTTAGCTACAGCCTTCATCAACATTCGGTTGGAGAAGTGAAATAAAGATGTACCATAATCAAATGCTTTCAGATATACAAATGAAAATATCAAATATTAAAATGTTACATTAAGAGCAACACTAGTGCTCTTAATTTTAAAAACATTTCGTACTCGTAAAGAAAAAGTTACAGCTAGACTTTTATCGTATAATTAATTACCATAACTGGTATTTTTTCTCTCGTGGAATGGTCAATCAACTTCTGAATCATTAACCAACTGGATTTAAGAAGAGTTTAACTTAACACAACAAAACAAAACTTTACGTAGCTAGTATGGACACAAGCACGACTTTAATTGTTATATTCATGGGAGTAACATTCAAAAACTCAGTAACTTAGTTTCATCGTATACATTAAAAAAAGAATGATATATTATTTTTCTCTGTAGAGCGGTTTTCAGAATGCATTGATATACACATTTTCCTTTAAATTTATTTTATTTCACATGCCCCAGAAAATGGATATATTTCACAAATTTCGTCATATTAATTATTTTTAAGGTTTACAAGACAAACAAAAGAAAATATGAATCAGGAGACTAAATTAAACATTTCATGACAGTAAACTTACTTCAGATGTCATTCATTCAATGAACAACAGTCTTTTACTTTCCATATCTTAAAGAATTAGTAGTCGATATCAGGGGAGGGTACCGACCACGTTATTTTAACAATGTTATTGACCAATCATATACATCCATAGGCGGATGAGGCTGACCAATTGGTTTAATAATGATTGGTACCAAAGCTGCCAAATTACTTCTCCTCATGATCTTGCTGCCAAGAACCAAGGTAAATGATCACCCATTGCCACTGGTTCATTTCGAGAATATTTTAATGATTGTTCAGCTTCTGTGACAAGACTGTTTTCTAACAAAAAGCTAGTGGACTGTGTAAGAGTGGATGGAATGGAGATGTGTTGGAAGAAAAGCAGATAAAGTAAGTCCCGGTACCGGCATTAAAATATGTCCCTGTACTGAATACTGGCAGAATTTCACACTTGTGTGTATATATACAGGGCTCCAGACTGCGAAATAGTCACCAATGCGACTTTACGCTCATATGTAAATACATCATCGTCTTTTAACGTGCAGTGCAAGTGGGATGGTCTGGACAAATACAAAAGAACACTAAAACGTAAAGATTTTAAAATAAAAGTTTGAAGAATTAAGAAAAACAGAGAACAGGGTAACATATCAAGCTGAGTTGTTTATATACTGTGTAACCTCCTATAAACCAAGAGTAGAGTTTAGTATAGAGTTTAGTATACATTTTGAGTTATGTCTAAAAGAAAAATATCAGATTTTTTCTCAAGTTCGTCTACGACATCTAATAGTACTAGCAGTCCACATCTATGTTAGATAAAGACGATTCTATTGCATGGCAGCTTATAGATGATTCAGACCTTGAAGTGCACCTTTACAGCCAAAAAAGTAAGTGCAGCAATTTAAGACTTCTTGGCTTCAATAATTTCCCTGGTTACATTACAGTAATGAAAAATAAAACATGTATTGTAAGTTTTGCACTAAAGCAGGGCCAGTTGTTGCAGGGAAAACTGATTTTATTTCTGGAACTAACCATTTTAAGAAACAGTCTGTGAAGGAGCACGGTGAAAGCAGAAAACACTGAAGTGCTAGGGACTGTGTTATTGCAAAGAGTATGCGAACCCGGACACCAATAGCCAGATCAATGGTTCATGCTGCTGAAGTAAATGAAGAAAAAATGTTTACGGGATAAAAAATGAAATTCCATGCTGCCTACATGATTGCAGTAGAAGAAATGCCATTCACTAAATTTAGCTCTCAGATTGTTTTAATGAAGAACGATTTGGAAATATCTAAAACTTATGCGAATGACACCGCATGTGCTGAGTTCATTGCAATCACTGCAGATGAAATAAAAGGTGATTTGCAGAAAAGGGTTCACAGTGCAAATTACAACTAACAAATTAACTGTGGAACAGATGTAGCATGGAGAGAGAATGTAATGGTGTACGTTAGGTATGTTTCTGCAGGTGTGACTGTGAATCGTCTGGTAGGCTTAGCTGAACTAGAGCACTGTCATGCACAAGGAATCTTAAACACAATCAAGACTTTGCTTGGAAATGTTGACAAAGATTTTTCAGATTGGTGGAGAAACAAACTTAGTGCTTTTGGAGCTGATGATGCCAGTGTCAAGAGTCCAGAGCCCTAACCCCCTAACCACTACTCCACACTGCTGCCCTTTTCACCAGTTGTTTTGTGTCACAGCTTAGCCTTACACTCCAGAAGAACAGTCTAATTCTTGCCCAGGCTGTTGCAACAATTGTGTATTGACAGTTAAAAACATGAGAGAAAAGCCATTAAAAAATGACAAACTGGAGAGGTTTCTGCAGCATGTGGATTCCCAACCTCAGCCAGATCCACAACAGCAGGGGCAGTTAGGCAGGGGCAGGGCCACCAGCAGTAGATTTTCCAGCATTATGTTTCAGGATATTAAACTGAACGGCCCCCAGACTCATGATATATTTTTTTTAAATGACCTCTTAAGACACAGATTGAAAAAAATATTGAAATCACAGTAAAGGAGTTTGGGAACAGGTTTGGAAACGTGGTTAAGCTTTCCATTGAGAAAGGCGTTCCAGGAGGATGCAAAATTATTCAGTGTTTTTCATTTTTCTGCCATGATGCATGGCCTGATAATCTTGCTGACTTTGGTGATGAACAGTTAGAAGTCTTACTTAATTGGTGTAAAGTACTTTTAGTAAAGCATGGTTGCAGTGTTGATGCCGTTCAGTCAGAATGGAGAGTGTTTAAAACACTCGTCAAAGGTCAGTTTATCGAAAAATCCTACCTCGGTTTATGGGAGGTCTTGCTAACAAAGACTTCAACAGAAGATTTGCACAGATTTAAAAAATATTCTACATTTAGTGGAAATCATGCTTGTTCTGCCAATATCAGCTGCCCAATGTCAATGTGGATTTTCTGTACAAAACAGAATTAAATCCAAGCTGCAAAACTCACTTCATGTGGCTACTGTTGAAGATCCTGTGAGAATAAGTTCAGAGTTCAGAGGGCTCTTCCCTTGAAATGTTTGACCCAGAACCTTGTGTTAAGCGTTGGCTTTCCTCTGGTAAAGGAAACGAAAGACCTACACTTCTGGCCAAGTGGTACCGACATTTTAACTGTTGGCAACATTGATTCAGATTCTGAATAAGAAATGTGTGATTGTTGTATATAGCTCACTAGCCTAAGTTAAGGCTACATTTGAGTTCAGAGTACTAAGTTTAAAAAAACACACTATAAAAAGGAAACTGAGTTCACTTTTAAAGCATCAATGATATAAAATGACCCCTTGAGGATGAGGATGTGTTACAGCAACACTACTTGAGGACAGTTGCGGTGGCAGAATAGCAGACCGGAGACAGGCAAGGCAGAGCAAGTCAGCGCAGACAGCATAAATGAACAGTGAGGCAGCAAACATTACTTTTCTGTTTTGTATTATTTTAGTGCTATAACAAGCTTTTTTGTAATTTAAGCAGTTGAATACGGAAACAATCAAATATAATCTTTGGCCTAGGAGCCATTGGCTCCTTGGGTAAAAAGTTAGTCTGGAGCCCTGGTTTTAATAGCAGTTAAAAACACTCTTTATAGCGATCTCTCTCAAAAAGTCGTGCCTCCATACACGCAGGTCAAACTCGCCACACACAGGTGGGTAAAACTATCAATAACTCAATTAGTCGGAACCCAATAAGGCATTACAAGGGGACTGAGTGGAGAAGCTACTAGAAAGTGATAAATCAATTACAAAGTGCTAGTCGACAATATATTTTAATGAAGATGAATCAAATGAAGATTTGAACACAAACAATTAACATTCTATTTATCTCCCTAATGTGTGTGTGTGTGTGTGTGTGTGAGTGTGGCGAGTTTGCCTGCGTGTATGGAGGAGCGAGACTTTTTGACTTTAACTTTTTGGGAGAGATCACTAATAAAGAGTGATTTTAACCACTATTAAAACCAGCCCCAGTGTCCTGCCTTTTGTGCACTGCCGCTGGAAACCCAGCACACAGTCGCTACATTGTTGTCGGAAGGGAAGGCGAGGCAAGTACCCCAACACGCACCTGGAAGCTGGCAGGGGAGAGTGTAGAAATGTAAAACTAGACTTGCCCAAATAATTGGCATAGGCAAAACTAGATTGGCCCAGCATTGATGTTGAAGCTTTAGACGAAACTAGACTCGCCCAAATTAATGGCATGGGCGAACCAGATTCGCCCAGCATCGATGTTGAAGATTTGGACGAAACTAGACTCGCCAAATTAATGGCATGGATGAACCAGATTTGCCCAGTATCGATTCTGAAGCGTTGGACGAAACTAGACTCGCCCAGCCTAGCCCCGAAAGTCAGTGAAAACTGTTGAAAAAATCGGTTTTGCCCAGTCGTCTTTTTCAAGTTCTGGGCCAATCTAGATTCGCCTGATTGGATGCGGGTGAGTGCTGATAAAATGTGGTAACTTTGGGATTCGCCCAGAAGCCCTTGGCAAAACTAGATTGGCCCAGGCAAAACTAGACTCGCCAGACCACCGGGTTTCGCCCTTAACATACGAGAAAATATTTCATTGAGAGGTGCGAGGTATATTTTAAGACTTAATTTTATATGTCTAGTGGAAAATTAAATTCAAACACAGTTATAAGTATTAATTATTGTATTTTAATAAAAGCGGGACTGAAGGTTCTCAATTCAATGTAAATACATTTTTTATTAATCTGTTCAGGAGAGGGAAAATATATTTCTAGTATTTTATATATTAGAGGCATGGAAACTACAGGTGTCTTAATAATATGTTTGTTTTTTTTCCAATTTTAAAAACAAATCATGGATTTGCTGAGCTGTTTCAAGTACTCCTGAATAGAAAGAAAAGAAAAGAACTGAATGTCCAATAGCAAAACAAAGAGGTTTCTTTCATTAGCCATAATTAAATAGCCCTAACAACTCAATGATGGCTAGGTACAGATTTCTAAATACTTCCTATTGAATAAGCAGTAGTACCAAATCTGGGGGGAACAAAGATTTGTAATAGGTCTTGAAAAGGTATTTTGAGTGCCAATTTAGGGATGTTGCTTCCTGGATTTATGGATTATGTTATTCACTTTGACTCTTCCAGTCTAGGTCCTAATTATTTAATGTATTTGTTTTAATTAAATAATGAAGCATCCACAAATTAAGCTGAGCTTCTGTAAGTGACATTTTCCCTCTTGAATTTGTAGTGACTGGCAATAATTCCACTTTACTTAAGGCAATTACGGATGTTGATATCCTGATAATTCTTACTTGCCTACAAGGAACGTTGGTTGCAAACTTCTGCGTCCTGCACTTGGAGTGACAATCGCCATATATTGCGATGCATGGCATTGCCACCTGCTGTCCTTTTCATACTGGAAATCTGTCAGCAAAATAATTTTATTCAGCAGGTTATTTGTTTTGTACCTCAGTGCTTATTCACTCACTACTCATCGTTTTTCCAGTAATGTAATAGTTGGATTGCTCTTGCTGTTTCCAGTAATACAAATAAAACTAAAAAGCCTCATAAGATGAAAGATGCTAACTCCATTCATACCAGAAGGTTGGTTTTTGCTGATGCTAAGCAAAAATACTTACGTTGGCTGAACTTTGAGTACCGAGAGGAAATTAGGTGATTACAAAATGCACATTTTGTTATGTTAATGTGGCTAAAACTGAGGATAAAGCATTTGAAGATTATCTCTTTCCTGGGTTCCTTTTCTCATGCATGCAAATTTCCTTACCAATAAAACTATTTGTACCACAAAGAATACATAGGAACATATGTTTCACTGTGGAAAACTATTGCCTGTGGCTTTGTACATTATAACTCATGTTTTTATCTAGAGGGGTATTATTTTTCATTATAATAAAAAAAAAAATAAAAAAAAAAAAACTTGTGTCAATATTAAACCTTTAAAAAAAATTGAAACCAAAGTTCTCCACTTTAACTGGGATGTGACATCAGAGGGTAATATTAGTTTAGTTATTAACCACTACCGTGACTAATGGATTATGCCTTGACCACAGAGTGTCTATTCACCTGTCTAGTTTAATGCTGAACATACAGTTTTACTGTGTTACTAAAATTGTATTTCCATACTGGGTTGTTTAATTTTAAGGTATTGTATTCATATAAATTGGAAACTGTATTCTTGCTACCTCCAGTTTTGAAATAAAACGTTATTTTAGATTTTTTCAGCCAGTCGAAAAAATGTATTGTAGAGATCTGTGCTATTTGAGGGAAACAGGCTCTGGGAGATGGGATTCGAAATTGACTCTTAATTACTGACCAAAATAAAATGAATAAACAGCGAATCCCTGTTCTGGCCGGTGTTGTTACAGTATATACATAATTATATGCAAATATATACAAATACACATGTAAAAATGTCGGGTTCGAGGTCAACTTCTCAATAACCACATTTATTTTTATGCATTTCCTGTACCAATGTGTGAATTAATGGAAGGGAATTAAAATTGCTGGGAACTTATGGATTAAATAACGCAACATTTTAGCTGGGCCACAGTATGTAAAGATTTCTACAATGCTGATATTAATTAGGCAAGAGGAAGTGAAAATGTAGTTGTCACGGTTCTTCATCACCCAGAAAGCACAAGGCAGAAACAGAAGAAGGAAGGAAACATAGCAGTATTTATGTGTGTGTGTTTATGATCACAGTTAAACATGTGTGCTAAGAGATGTGAATGTGCTAGCATGTCAGCCTTAAGATGTATGATCCTTCTATGTTTAAAACACAGAACCGTTTTTGTAATTAGGTAAAATGACTTGGTCCGCACCAAATTATTATCTAAGGTTGATCTTAAGGTGTCTAAGCTGAGTCTATTCTGACATCCCTGATTTCAAAATTATTATATTTATGGTGTCTATAAACACAAAAATAAGTGTGCCTAAACCAAGCTCATCCATGTCATTATAAATATTGATCATTCTTCGAAAATTGATACAATGCCCCCAGCAAAACTGATTTCAACCATTTGATAAGGTCCTGCTGTCTACCTGTATGGTGCCACAGCTCTCCACTTAAATAAGCAAAGGGATTTCAATGTTCTGCAGTTTCAGTTTCTAATAAAGGGGCGGAAGATGACTCAAGTTTGGATAACACGTTAACAACTTAGGAAAGGAAATAGACACGAGAACGAATATTACTTTACAACGGACAACCCAATTGTGTAGCTCAAGATCTGCAGTGAGAGCTATTGAGCAAGATGTGGCACTCCAGGCTTGCACCTGTGGCTGGACCAAGGTGACAATGGTCAGGGGTCTGAAGAATCATCAAGGGAGGAAGAGATGCTTGAGTGAGAAGGGGCAGGGGCCTCGCATTCAGTACTTCTTATGAAGCCGGTGAAGTCAGACGAGTGAAATCCAGTGACAGGATGCGCACCACAGTTCGCAGGATATCAACACCTCTGTTACAGATGAGAGTAGTTATAATAGGAGCACAGCTACAGATCAGTTCAAGTTTGTGAATAATGTATTCACCAGTGAAAAGAATAGTATACTTGCAACAACTAAGCCTGAGTTGGAGAGATATCTTGAAGAGACACAGCCTCTTCTCGATTTCCTCTGCTATTCCACATATTAATCCACCTGACTATCAAATGGACTATGCTTCTAAGTGGAAGGTTGTGATCTTCTTTGAATGAGAGGTGTCACTAGTACCTTGCCAAACATCTCCAGGAAAATTCTGCATTGATATTAACTTGCCAGCCTTCCACATTGCATTGATATCAGTCCAAAGAACAAAAGCAGTGTATGTCTACACAACTATATTGTAGAAGATGACCAGTGGCCAGTGGGCAGTAATGCATTGACAGGTGTAGGTTGCTGTTGGTTTATACAGATTGTCAAATACCCCTTTTTAGGAATTGCAGTACAATATCATCTCTAGCATCTTGCTCATCATAGTAACATTTATGCTTTTTTTGGACAGCATGAAACAGCTGCTGTGCTTTCTGTAAAATCACATTTTGACGAGTGCACAATTTGGTTCTGCATTTTTACAATCTCATTCAGAAGTTCAGGCTTGTTTTTTCTCTCTGTTCCAAGCATGGTCAACTTTCTTTTGAGTAGCTCAGCAGCAAATTTGTAGGATGTGAAGGATGTGAGTTGAGAGGCTTCTTTCATTTCCAGTAAACTCAAAATATGTTGCTTTGTGCTGCGTGTCATGGTGACGTTGTATGTTATAATCTTTCAAAACTGCACTACAAATCAGACATATTGCCTTGCCGTCAAAATTATTCATTGAACAAATAATCATCTGGCTAACGATTTTGGAATCTTCTGTGTTCTGCCTCCAACTTTAACTTCTGTGACATCTCCAACTACTTTTTGGCTACTGATTTTAAATTTTACACAAAAGAAATAGTTTAAAGAAGCCTTCACTTCGCTATCCTAATAAAAAATATGTGTGATGTGTGCTGTTTGATTGGCTTAATGGGAATGTCACTCATACAATGCAGACGCATCGGCACAAGCTGCAAAATGCATGATGCTCTCCCTTCCTGCTTTTTGCTATGAAATCATATTCTTTAGACCATTCTGAATTGAACGACGTCTTTCACTTGGACATTTTGAATTGAGTGTGTGAATTTGAAACTGATGAAGACAACGGCTATACGTTACGCGGAGCAAAAAACAGACGTAATGTAAGGGCATCATAAGGCCACACACACAGATAGGATCTTTGCGGGCATTCGCAGGTCCAATATATTAACACATATATTAACCAATAACGACAAACAATATAACGTTCAATTGGGTTCTTAGAGGCTGGGCGTTTCAAAATAAAAATATCGTACATAAAGGTGTCCGGTGCCGTATCAGTACTGGCAGGGGACAGACCAGCTGAAAACCGGATTGTCCGGTATAAAACTGGACAAATGACCACCCTACCCACAGTACATGGTAGAGTGCACGGTATGGTATGTAAACTAGCCAAGTCGTGTGCGTTCTCTGTTAGCAAATGGGGCAGTAAATTTAAATTTATCGCACACGTTAGGCTCACTACTTTACGTGCGCTTTCGTAAATGAAGCCCACTGTGTGGATGCATTGAACAAAAAGGAGTAAAAATTATTTCCTGTTCTTGTACGGTATTTTCTCCCACTGAGTGGAGTTTGCACAAGAATTATCAAGTTTTCATCTCTACCTGGAGAAACATCTGATTTGCAGTGTGCAGCATGTAATTGAGAAGTACTCTCTTAGTGACAAGATTGTTGGAATTTGAGCATACAACACCAAGACTAAGTTTGGCTGTGCCACATGTTGTGGGAAAAACAATTTGTTGCAGAAGCTCCAAGCCAACTTATGAAAAAAATAAGATCTTCGGTATTGGGTGTTGCACATGTTGTGCATAACTGCAAATACTTTACAAATTCAATGATATTAAAGCATATTTTCTTTCTCAAGACAAATGCCCAGCACTGCTAAAGAAGCTCTTTGATGATCCTGCCACTCAACTGTGGCTTCTCTTTGCCAGCAAACAAACTGCTACATTCCAAAAGATAACGGAGGTGATCGAGAAAAACGATTTGTTATTGACATACTGTAAGTTGCGCTGCAAATATGTTCCCTGCACGTTAACTTATCAGAGAGGCTTGGAGAAAGATTTATCGCAACAGAAGTGAAGAACCTACTGCACACTCTTGTTGCATGCAGGCAAATGAAAGAAAATGAGTTTTACGATGTAGTCAACAATTTTTACACAACATGCCTGTCCTACTTAGAGCACTGCCTTTGAGTGCACCGAAAAGTTTGAGTGGGCTCTGCTGAGGAATATGCTGCAGTGGGAGCAAATGGAAGACAGCCTCACTGCATGCCACACCAGAATTCCCACCTTAAGTATGTTGGATGAGAATCGTCTCTTTAACGAGTGGTCCGGTGCAAAATCAATTGTCTCCAGTTGTCTTTCAGACAGGAACTGAAAGGTGGCAGAATATTTTTCAAGAGATGGACCTTAATGCAGTACATACGCAAATCTTGCCAAAACGGTGGAATTTGTGCTGTCTGCCTGGTACACTACAGTGCCTGTTGAATGTGTCTTTTCGTGTATGAATAATGTGTGGTCTCCCGAAAAATTGGTGAACGCCCCTGAGCACTGACCATCTCTTACCCGATGTCGTTTTCAGCTTAGGGAAATATGGTCACCATATATATTAATTAAAAATCCAATCACAAAGCTGCCTTCTATCATTCATTCTTTAAACCACTGAAGTACATATCAATTATTTTCATGATTCCAGATATATTTGAATCCGCATTTTAAAGGTGTCACCTTGTTACAGAGTATAATAGTGCACATGATTGAAACCACACTTAATATTGTAGCATGAAGGCAGTAACACAGGTCCCCTGTTTCAGTACAACAGGCCATATACATTATTGTAAAAAGCAGTAAGGGGTTACTGACAATTAATATCAAACAATAAACATGCATATTGCTCTACCTGGGGTTTTAAACAAATTAGATACAGTAAATTAGCCATCAATAGCTCTGTAACTCTTTTTACTTGACTACACTACAGGTATTAACTTGAACAGGCTTTCCTGGGTTTTGACAGTTCACAGCCTTTTTGGGCAAGACACTAACATGCAAGAACTGAGAGATCATATAGGCATATGTAACACTGGGCTCTGTGTTCAGCCTTTAGTTAGATATTATTGTACAGAGCAATAGCCAGCATGAGGTCTTAAAGTGGGAGAATAACCTTGTGAATTGCCCTAAATGTGCTTGCCACTTGTCTGAAGTTATTTCTTATTAGTTTTAGTACTGTAATTTCATTAAAACAAACTTGCTAATAAGCATCGGGAGTGTAAATATCTTTGAGAATCTTGCCAATATCCAAAATCTTGCATTTAAAAACATGCCAAGGTTGTACCTGAAGCACACTCTTGCATTTATGCAATCACTTACTCTTGTCTCAGCATTTTTAAAAAGCCGTAAGAATCTGAATGTGGATTGTGGAGATTGAAAAGTTCTGGTTATAAAAAGATATGAGGTGTTAAGACATAGACTGTATCTGTTTACCACATGGTAATTTATTACTGGCATAACTCTTTTGACTGGACAATTTAAATCCACATAACCACTTACATTTTTTAACCTATCCAATTGTTTACCACATATTAAGTTTTTACACTTTAGTAAACAACACAACTGGTGCCATAAATATTTACTATCATATTACATTTTTTATTGACATTTTGAACTCAATAGGCAACATAAAATGCCTATGGATTTCAACATTTCAGACTTCTGACTATGATATAGATAATTTTTGGGGGTAAGTTTATTTCATACTCTTTCTGGAAGGAAACTGCATCTCTGCATCCAACGAATCTAGTTCAAAGACAGTCACACATGTTCACTAACTGTTTTTTATAATTTATTTTATTTTATGAAGGGTTGTAAAGGCTTGAAAAGTTAACCATTATGTCAAATGAATTAAATATCAGAAAAATTAAAACATGCTGCTTCAGGTTTATTTAACCTAAAATATGTTTTGGCTTAGCCTGAGGATTTTATTGATTTTAGGTGATTAATGTAGTGTCTGTATTGGTGGATGTCAACCACAAAAATACTTTTAGCTGACACGGTTAGTGTTCACCGGTATCCTACATTGCATACTGAAATAGCAGTGAAGAGTTTGACCTCAATGATGCCATCCTCACTCAACAGTGCTGCTTGATGAAAGTGAAACTCCAATTTGTTTCCAATCTCAGTATATCAGTCCCTGTAGGCATTCAAGTCCACTGCAGTTTTAAATACCAAAAATGGTAGAGTTAAACAAGTATTATACTTGTTGGGAGCAACAGAGTGAAATAGGTCTACAGTTTATGTGGGTATTATTATTATTATTATTATTATTATTATTATTATTATTATTATTATTATTATTATTTATTTATTTATTTATTTATTTATTTATTTATTTCTTAGCAGACGCCCTTACCCAAGGCGACTTACAGTTGCATACAAAAAATATATATTAAGAATTAAGCTTATACTTGTGATTGCCGAATCTCCCAACAAAAATAATTCAACTAAAACTCACTCGTTTAGCTTTCTGTTTATCTAACTTTACTTTCGTTTTGAAAGTATATAAAACCATCCCTGATTGGTTGTTGGAGCCTTTGGAGATGTCGATAATTTGGTAAGCATCCAATGGCTGTTTAAAAAGGCTTAAAATGGGTGTCTAACGTCACCATTACATCATCGTTAATATATGACCTTGTGGCAACCGCCACACAATGTGCTGCAAGAAGCACAGCACCTGCGCATTCTTAAATGAATGCCAGTAAGCCTCGCCAGGCAATCAAGTTCATTGTCAATGCATCTTTTTTTAACTCCAAATATACTTTTTGTTGTTGCCTAGTTTTTTAAAAACTCCTTTGGCATCTGGTATATTTCATGTCAGTACCTTTTTATATTAGGATTAATACAGTATTTTTCTGGCTATGCATGGTTGTATTTGGCCCCGTCTGCTATCCGTAGTTGGGCGCTCGTTACTGGTAAGGTATAAAAGCACAAAAAAGCCAGGGGTGACTTGCTCTTCCTGCTATGAGTGAAGAAAGAAAACGTAGTTGGTTTCCAGAAGCTTTTAAAAGTGTTAGACTGTATTTTGCATGTAGCTATTTTTTTGTTAGTCAGAGGCATTTGTTTTCTTTCCAACCAGTTTTAATATGTGTTTGGATTTATAATAGTGCGACAAACATACAATTATACTAACACACAGCTCTTTCGTTTTTGAAAAGTTTCACGTGCCGTTTTCTCTAACAACCCCTTGGTTTGATTTTTATTTATTTTGCTACTTTGAATCACTGTTAAATTGCTACGGACCAAGAATAAGTTTCAACCTTATGAGATTCCCAGGAGGATATGAACTGGAGGAGCTACACAGTGGATTCACTATGACTGGGTGAGTTCAATCCTTTTATTTTTTTTATTTCTGCTGGATTGTGGATTACAAATATTTTGGAATGACCATTCATTTTTTGTTTATCTCTTTATTTTTTGGGAACTGTATTGAACTTAAGCATTATTTAGAGGCAGATCTTAAGTTTGCTTTTGTTTCCTTTCCTCTTAAATCTATTCAGCAATGTTTGGTATAAAGGCTTGCAGTTAATGGTCCTTCTAACCGGTATTAAGTATTATTTTTGTAGCTACTAAAACACATGATATATTTCTATTTTCTACCAGCTGCAATGGTTGGTTTATTTAACATTGAAAGGGTGGTTTGTACTTGAAAGTTTTCTGATACTGTTTAAGTCCTACTAAACTGATTTCTCCATGTACACACATTTCATTACTGCTATAGTTGCTAACAGTAGTATATCATAAACAGATCCTTTTAAAGTTTACTGATTTACTTGCTGGGACTGCAGTATTTGATATTTTATGCTCTGTGTCAGTATACACCTATGACCTAGGTAAGTTTGTTACAAGCATCAAAGAGCAATGATACAACGCCATCTTGGATGCGCTGCAAAAACAACATGGCTTAGACGCTATCACTGCAGAAGATTTGAAGAAGCCAATAAAGAAACATAAATTATACAATCCAAGCTTTAAGGGAGGACTTTGATGTACATAGTAAGTCCCTGAAGATGCTTCAGTCCAGATTTGATAACTAACATTACACAGTGCAGTCGAAAAAACACAAGTTAACAGATTGAACAACTGCAAAACAAGGCCGCAGAGATGGAAGACAGGAGATGAATAGACAACCTACAGCTGGTGGGTTTGGCTAATCGGAAGACGGTTCGAACCCAATCTAATTTTTAAAGACCCTGCTGCCAAAGTTGATCCCCTCTTTTGAGAGGTCGGCAGATTGAAATATAGAAAGAGTGCACAGATTGTATAATGGTAATGATTCTCATCGGAACCATCCTCACACTCTCTGATATTTAACCTGTTTAGATATATTAACAGACAGCTGATACTGCAAGGGGAAAAAGCAGGCTTCCAATTACTTTTTTTCCCCTAACTACAGCAATGCTACTGCTCAAGAGACAAGAATTTACAGCGATTAGGAAGCAGATGGTGGCATGGGACTGAAGCGGCTTCTCATCTATCTCACTTCTCTCAAAGTTGTTCAAAGCAGCCAGCATTATCTCTTTAAATCTGCAAGAGAAGCTGAGGATTTATTAGCGTCCCAGGGAGGTACCAGGACCCAACCCCCCACCTGTGCAGCCGAAGGCGCTGCGATATTGCTACTCGATATTATACTCTTGCGGCTCCAGTTTTTTTTTTTTCAATACTGCGTTCTGTTTCCATGGCAGCATAGAATATTTACAAATTGCCTCCTCTGAAGTGATAATTTCCCTTGATAGATGACATTAAAAAATATTTACTCATTAGCATCTTTAGCATTCTTTACGTAAAAGAAAGAGCATGTAGACAGTTATTTGGCCAGCACCTTATTTTCCCACCTGGGATTACTACAACTACCCTTCGACCTGACATTGTCCAGTGTTCAGTCTCAGCAAGCCTTGTTCTTCTGGTGGAGCTAACAGTGCCATGGTAGGATTCTGTGGTTGAGGCATATGAGTGGAAAAAAATATTTTGAGTTGGCCGCTGAGGTGGAACAGTCGGGTGGAGAGTATGGGTTTATCCAGTAGAGGTGGGTTGTCAGGGATTCGCCGTGCAGTCCATGACCCAGCTTCTCAGAGATACTGGATTCAATGGACAGGAGTTGCAGTGTATAGAGAAGCCTTATCTGAGGAGTCGGAGAAGTAGCAACCGGCTCTGGCTGAGGAGGAAAGAGGCCAATTAGGGATCTCAAAAGAGAGGTGATGGAGGAAGATAACATCAATGAAAAGGAATGGTTGGCTATGGTACGTTACCTGGGCTGGGTTGTTTGTGGGATGGTGGGGGGTGGTGCTGCGACGCCAGCATCACTGTTGAGCCTTCCCAATGTGATGCAGGCTAGTCGACGAAACACAGAAGATGGGAGGTGCCCACTTGATGATGGTTCCAGACGGTTGCCATGTAAAGGCCCTAGGGAGGTCACGCCTGCGTTGATCCCTGGAGACAGCATTACACTTCAGCCATCAACACAGGAAAAAGCAATAAAGGCTCGTATCACAGCGAAGATATATCACAGCAAAGATACGGCTTGGTTAGTGCCCACAACGACTCTCATTTTATCTTGGAGAAACCGTCCAATATTAGCATGAATTGAAGAACAGCTGCTCTCATGCTATAAAAAAGAATAATATATAAAAAAATAGGACTGTCCTACAGAATATTTAGGATGGCTGCAAATTAGCAGGTCTTCTATGTTCATGTTCAAGAGAAAATGAATGTGTATTTACCATGAAGAATCTGCATTTTGTACAGTATTTAATACAAAATTGGTACAATACCAAGAAAATCACTATTGCTGCCAGGACTAGTTTATTTCCATAACATTGGCTTGCATCAAAAGCCATTTATGTCCATCATAATTATGATTAAGTGTTTACTGCAAATGTATTTTGTAAATGAAGAAATGATTTAATACACTAATTAACTCAGTCAGCTAATTGCATTTACATGTTTAAAGTATTAATGGAGACAGACGCAGTAACCTCTATTACTGACAGTAGATGCACAAGACAAGCATAATATAAGACTGGCTAATGAGAAATGGTGCATTACAGAGGTTCACTGGAACACTGAAAGGGGTCAATGTTTTGTACTATATTAAGGCTTAGTTTTTCTTACTTTGGGTTCAGATGAACGATCCTTTGGAGTTAAGGGAATTGATTTGATTTCCATTACACAAGAGTAGATGTTAAAACTTCATGCTGATTTGAACTCGGCTCTCGCCAAGATAAGCACAACTAAGACGTAATTTTTCAGTAAACTAATGTGATCCATCTGCGTCTCCATCCATTTGCGTTTCCTTTCATATGATGATGTAGATATCCTTCTGTCTGGTGTTGATGGCTGAAGTGTAAAGCTGGCTCCAGGGATCAGCTTATTGCCTCCCTAGCGCATCAGCACACACAACGGCTGCGATGCTGGCTCCGGGGATCAACCACAGTGCGGTCTCCCCAGCGCATCAGCATGACAACTGTCTGGATTGAGCTAAGTAGGGTGCATCTCTTCAAGTGGGCACTTTCCATCCTCGGTGTTTCGTCGACTAGCCCACGACACCTCAAGAGGGCTCGACAGTGATTCTGGGGTCCCAGCATCACCCCCCTCCGTCCCCCACTCAACTCAGCCCAGCTTACTTACCTGTACATCAGCATTTCTTTCTTTCTATTGTGCTTGAGATCCCCAGCTAGAATCTTTCCGTCTCAACCACAGCCAGTTGCTGCTCCTCTCTGCTGCTTCAGATAAGTTCTTCACTGTGCAACGCAACTCTTGGCCACTGAATTCGACGTCTCTGAGAAACCGGGTTGTAGAGTGTGCCACAAATCCTCGACAACCCACCTCCAGTGGGTAAGCCCGGACTCTCCATCCTTGCTGTTCCGCTTCAGTGGCTAGTTGAGCATACCGCAGTTTCTTCCTCTCATACGCCTCATCTACAGCATCCTCCCATGGCACTGTTAACTCTACCAGGTGAACAAGGCGTGCTGATGCATTTTGGGGTACAATGAAGGTGGAATGGAGATTTAAAAAAAAAAAAAAATCAATGGTTTGGTCCTTTTTAATAATAAAAAAGATATAGTCTGCTTGTCACAAAGATGGGCTTGAGTGGCGTGTGAGATGACGTCACGGACCAGGAAGTGCAAAAACAAAAGTTATGGGACTAAACTGCTGTAGCAGTACTTTTATTAAATAATAACAAAAAACACTGTTGTAAAACACAAAAGAAAAGGGTACATGGACCAAAACAAAATAGACAAACACGGAACAAAATGGTATAATCAAGTATATATTACTATAACAATTGATTTATCTTGGTTTATTCAGACTCGCGCCTTTCGTCTCGCTTCGCTGACACTCCGCTGACAGTCTGGAGTGGGTCTTTTATTCTGTGGCTGGAGCCTGAATTACATATTAAACAATAATTACCTTAAGGCTCCAGCCACATTCCCACGAGATTTCCTGGGATGGGGATTTAACCCCATCCATGCCAGCTACATGTTATGAGACCGGCTGAATTCCAAACACACATACTATATTAAACCAGTACTTGCCTTAAAACCTTAAAATTGCTTTTACAGTTACAGATGTACAGCTGTAACTACGAAACTGAGTGACCAATTACCTGCTAAAAATCCCAAAGTAGTAAGTAGACCTGCCGATTTGGATGAACAGTGTGTCTGTACTGTCAGTGACAGGGGAAAAAAATAACTCGGTGCTGTCTCAGATACATCCCTGGTGTATCTTTTCAATGGGAACGTACACAATATGAAAAATACAGATGTACTTTAATTTGCATATTCCAATAAAATTAATTTACTCGGCTTAACTTAGTGTGCGGTTCAGAGTTATAAATGGGACTACTTTATTGGCGTAAGGATATTCTAATAAAAAAACAAATAATTTTTTGCCCTAAAGATTTTATGCTTTTTTTTTTTTTTCAAATCCACTGTTTGATCTGGATTATAAATGCAATAAAGCCCTTCAGGACGTTTACTGTGGACTAAAATGTAAGCCAAAATGGTATCCATTCTACAAGCTACGATCGGTGCTTTTGGATTTTTTTTTCTTTTTCTGAAGTAAACCTAAATGCTTCCAAACTATTTAAATGGATTTAGAATATGTAATTATTATAGGTACTCTCTTAACCCTCTCTTCCCTTCTTATAATCAAGTAGTTAATTCCTATTGAGTTTGTCAACTTTTCTCAATTCTCTCTCAATAATTTGTTTATCTTCTTTTCATAATATATTTTTTTAATTCTCTTCTCTTTTTTGTAGTGATTTTCATCAGAACAGATTATTTTTATTCTTATACCCAGTCCTTTAGGAATTGCTCTTTTAGTATAGATAGGATGTGCAGATGACATATGTAGTTACTGATGCAGATCAGTAGGTTTCAAGTAAAGATCTGTTTTAAAGTTTAACCAAGGTGTCTAAGAATTCCATTTCAGATTTTGTCCACCTTAAATCCACTGAAATGTTAGGGTGGATATAATTTGCTAATTTATGAAACTGTACAAGAGATTCTTCTCCATGTGTCCATAGTCCAACTATGTCATCCACATATGTTATGTATTCTAATGGTTTCTTGTCTAGTTTACTCAATAACATTTCCTCCCATTTGCACATATACGTGCTTCCAAAATGCATACCTAATTTTGAGCCTATTGCTGTGCCATCATTCTGTTTATAACTTCTATTTCCAAATGTAAAATAACTGTTTTCTAAAACTATCTTGATCATATTTAATATTTCTTCCGTAGGTGTCATGTTCTTATCTACTCTATTTTCCAGTCCCTCTTTACATGCTTCTAAAGTTTCATTCAAGGGCAGCAGTGTGGAGTAGTGGTTAGGGCTGTGGACTCTTGACCAGAGGGTCATGGGTTCAATCCCAGGTGAGAGACACTGCTGCTGTACCCTTGAGCAAGGGACTTTACCTAGATTGCTCCAGTAAAAACCCAACTGTATAAATGGGTAATTGTATGTAAAAATAATGTGATGTCTTGTACCAATTGTAAGTCGCCCTGGATAAGGGCGTCTGCTAAGAAATAAATAATAATAATTCCTAGGAACACTGGGGTACAGGGATTTTACATCCATGCAAAATAAAATGGTATTCGTTATGTTAGGGTTTTCAGCCCTAAGTCCGCATCTGACCCCATCCCCCCTTGCAAGCAGCGGAAGGGGCAAGGCAACAGAAGAATCTACAGACAGCCATCATCAGGTAAGGTGAACAACATACAACTATTTGCAGATAACAGAAGAGACATCCATCATCATGGCCCACTAGGCGTTTTGGGTGGGTGGGGGGTGTACTGCACCCCAAAAAGCTCCCTAGAGACCTACCAGGAGGTAGGTCGTTTTTTCGTATTTAAGATATAGATTATTTTTAAATATAAACATCATAAAGTACTTTGTTACATTATTCACTTTTTTATGCCATCAGAGCATCTGAGGCAAACAAAAATATACATCTGTGCAATTCCTGAGTATAAAAGAGGTTTAGTAAAATACATGCATTTTAATCAGATTTATCTGGAGTTCCCAGATAAAATTAGTACAGAGAAAATGTTGATACATTAAAACAGGAAAAACTAGGTTATCAAATGTGTTGGTTACACTCTGAAGAGTATTGTGTTTTGCCATTGGAACAATTGGGATATCAATGTATTTCTTGTAATTGATTGCCTTTTCTCAATGAGCAGCTTTAGAAATCCATACAAAAAGGGAGAAAGGCAAGACTGAAAGTTTAAACATTGTAGACATGGCTGTCTCCTCAGCCCAATTTGTAAAATTTGACTGTTAACACCATTATCAATATTGCCCAACTTTGGCTTGATTTACCACTTCAAGCACAGGGTGCTACTGCCAACTGTAGCTGTTCACTCTAACAGCTCCTGTCTTTGCAGTGGAAAGTTTTGCTAAAAGAATAAGGAGTTGGGGTGTGCAGAGAACCCATTACTCATAATCGTACGAGGAAACAAATATTTGTGTGGATACTCAGAAAGGGGCAGTGCTTTAGTTTTTGTAATAAAGTAATGTTATGCAAGTATTATGTATTTACTAGTTATATGGGGTTTTCTGTTTATTGTGATGTGGTGGTGATTTTTGTTCACAGCTGAAGTGTGATGGACTTGGAGCAGATTTCAATTTGGCATGATGTATTTACAGTCTGCAGACAAAAGTATTGGCACCCTACATTTAATGTAAGACAAGTCATGAAAAATGTTATACAAATGTTAGTACCCGTCCCCTCATGTTGCTACAACTGTTTAAATAACGTACCTGTAATTGTTTTCATTATTAACCTTCTGACAATGTTTTACATTTATAACGTTAGTCTGTTTTCAAAGCTCTTTTTAAAATGTCAAACAGCTAACACAGCAATTTTTTTTGTTTGTTTTTTAATCACTCTTCCTGCAGTAATGTAGAGGGCAGATCTCAAACCCCAGTGCACTAGCGGCCATTTTGAAAAGAGCTTTGAAACAGACCTTTATTAAAGTTATAAGTGCAAGAAGTAACACTGAACAAACTCAACTGAAATGCTTGAAAGAAGTGGACAGCTAAAGAGAATTACGGGTACAGCAGGTAGGAGAATCAACCGAGCGAACACCCCCCCCCCCCCCAAAAAAGAAATCCAATATTAACAGCCAGGATTTAAATAAAAAATGTATTGACACAATTTTTGCGCAAATGTAGCCTTATCTAAGCTCTGGTTGGATGTTAGAATTTAATCGAACAATCAAATAGCAGTAAACAATTTTTCTAGCCATCAGCAAAGGAGGTGGCCCTGACTTTTTCATGATTACCATTGCATGGAAATGGTGGCTCTCTGTGGCTTGCTTTCTAGCAAAATCACCATATTCAAGAAGGTTGTACTTGTCATAACTGGATACCAGGTGCTTATCTAGTGAAGTCAGATGAGATTGGTGACTATAGTATGACTGTAAATGATGAAATTGATGTATTCTAAGCATTTGATTTCAAAGAGCAGATGTTTGTACCGATTTGATTTAGAGAAAGTTGATTTGATACAGGAAACAAATGTGAATTTTTTCTTATTTTATCTTTTTTTAAATATATTTAGTCTTTCTAATACAGTAATTGGAATGGGGTTGGAATGCAGGGAATTTCCCTTTTTGTATTTTATAGTTTTATTTGTAGAGTAAGTTATTTACCTGTTGTGGTGTTTCCTGTACACTCATTGGGGAAGGTCTGGGTGGTCACCTGGAAGTCCAAAATTACCTGTAGGGGAGAATTCATAAATTGTTATACTTACCAGTGTTAACGATAAGCCCTGACACATGCAGACCTCGCCATAAACCACTTTTAAAGACCATTCATAAAACAAACCATCTAAAATTTGCCAAGAAATATGAACAAATATTTGCCAAGGAATCTGAAGCATTCTTCAACAAAATTTATTTGGTCCGATGAGACTAAAATATAACTTTTCCCCTAAAATGGACCACAGTATGTTTGAAGAAAAAAAGGGATAGCCTTCAATGAAGAAACCCTTGTTCCTACAGTTAAATATGGAGGTGGTTCAATCATGATGTGGGGGTGTTTTAGAAGTTTAGGGACTGAAGACTCACATTTTTGTAGATTGAATGAATGCAGCCATGAATCAAAACATTCTACAAAGTAAAATTATACCATCTGCTCATAGGCTGATTGGCAGACAATGTATCTTCCAACACAACAGCAACCCAAAGTATATGGCTAAGTCAACTCTGGAATTCTTGAAGATAAAAGTTCTGGAGTGGCCCCCGTAATCCCCAGATCTCAATCCAATAGAAATGCTTTGGACTGATTTGAAAAAAGCTGTAGCCAAGCATTGTGTATCCAATCTGTCTGAGCTGAAGGAAATCCGACAGAATCAGATTTCACCAACACGATGTAACATGCTGGTTAAGAATGATCATAAATGTCAAAGTTGTAATAAAAGCAAAAGGAGAACACACAAAATATGAAAGCAGGGGTGCCAATACTTTTGTCATTAACTAATATTTTAAATGAAATGTTTGTTTTTTCATAAAGATTATTTTGTTAATTACTAGAAATTGTGTATTTTGCTTTTTGTTTTGTTAGAAAGTGGTTAAAGTTTACTAAATGCTTGTCCTTAAACTATGACCTTGAATTATTGTATAATAAGTAATAGGGTGCCAATACTTTTGTCTGTGACTGTATTTATTATCATAAATTAGGGGGGATTTCAGGTGTTTATTGGGATGAAGGGGTGCTTGTGTACTGTAGTAAAGTGTGATCAGATTAATCAAAGACAAATCAGCGAGACCTATTGTTTCATATTTACTAGATATTAGGGGATTTTAGGTGTTTGTTGTGATGGAGAGGTGCTTGTGTGCACACAATATATACTACAAAAAATATTAAAGCAAACTTCAAACATAAAGTCAAAGTATTTTAAGCATTAGATAGGTAGACCTTTTCCAATTGATCTTCTTCAATACATTGTGACAACTATTGGAATGCAATTTGCACCAGCTGCTCCCCTTAAAAATAGGTACCCCTTTAGACTTCAGATTTGGCTTCTCAGTTGATAACATTGTTGTTGTTGGTTTGGGAATCATGGCTTCTAATGATGCCAAGTGGTTACAGTCAACAATTTCTGACTGAAGTCTAGACTGCCAGAGCTGCCTTTCATTTCAATAGGTTGTTTCATTCGACAGGTAAAACAAACAATGAAGCGCAACAGTAACAGGCTTCCTGAATGTAAGGCATGAAAACTTAGTGCTTTATTTAGCCTTGTATGGTACAATATGGAATTATTAAAAATGTTATTCAATGTATATGGAATTACATCTTCAGCTGTATATTCTAATGCATAAAGTGACAATGACAATAACCCTGTTCAGCTAATCTCCCTCGGAGCATTCAGCAAGTCTGGGAAGTGAGGGCCTGGAATTTATAAGGAAATGTTAGATACAACGGTAAAAGATTATGACATGTTTTATATATGATTAAACACACTTGTTTTACTATAATCTTGTTTTCAAATGTCAGTGTCCTTGTTTGTCCAGAAATGATTAGATCTATTTTGCATTTCAGTGTGAAGTCACAAAATATATTCCTGTATGATGTTTCCTAGTGTAAATCTATACATTTCATTGCTCCAATTTAGATGAAGTCGAGTGCCTCCAACCCCCAAGAAGTCTGTATATTCGACACGTACGGACACTCTGAAGGGCCTTATTGCATTTATAATCCAGGTTAAACAGTGGATTTTGTAAAAAATTGATGTTTAGGGCAAAATATGTTTTTTTCTTTTTTTATTATTATTAAATATACCAATAATATAGTCCCATTTAACTTTGAACTACACACTAACTTAAGCTGAGTAAATTAATTTAATGGAAACATGCAAAAGTAAGTACATCTTTATTTTTGATACTGTGTTGAATTGCACATTGCCATTGAAAAGATCCACTAGGGGGCAGAGTTGAGATGAGTTAAAAAAAAATGTCCATCTCTGAGTTAGTTGTTTTGTTTTTGTATTGAGACAGCATTTATTTTTTCATATTGTTTTCAGTTTTGCATCTTCCAGTACATTTAATTGTTCTTCATCCAAATTGGCATGTCTACTTATTACTTTGGGGATTTTTTTTTTGCTGGTAATTGGTCACTAGTTTTATAGTTACTGTACATCTGTAACTGTAAACAAGATGGATACTGGTACTTTAAATTCTGTGAGACAGCGCAGTCATTTTGAATGTGACAAGGCTCCAACTGTCCGTATCCATCCAATATACAGACAGCTGGAACCTTGCTCAACCAATCACATTGCTTGTTTCACGTTCCATGGCCAGACTTTTATAAAACGGCTTGGAAAAATAACAGCCTCTGATTGGTTAAACAGCATCATGTGGCTGTCCGTATACGCACGGCTCGCATTCTAAGTCCACCCATTTTATTTAATATATTTGGGGATGAAACTACAGAAAACTGATACAGCACCAACGTTCCTAGTGAAAACAGTAATCCACTGAAAAAAAAATGCTACAGAAACTGTCAACAGTAGACACATAAAATTACATGAGGCACAGCGAAATGAAAGAAGAAAACTAATATTAAAAAAAAAAATACTAAAAAAACTACAGCATGGGCTGTTGATGTATTTAGACAGCAAATATCGACATTAATTTTAAGGAAATAAGTCCAGAAAACCACAACAACATTCTGAAGGAATTTTATGCCAGTGCAGAAGTTTAGCTGACGACCACTGTTCAAGTTTCCAGTTTTTTAACATTGAGAGCCTGTTGCCTGCACCCACTCGGAGCTCCTTGTCAAATCCTGAACACTAGACCCTACTGATACTCCTGTGAACCGATGGGAATACATTTCCTCTGTGAAATGATGCCTAAACTAAGCAACAAAATCTCTTGCAACACTGCTTGAGCAGTACAGTGGTGCACCTACTTTCAGAAGCTGGGCTGGCATCAAGGGAAATAATGTCTGTAACTGAACATCAATCTGAAAGTAGTTTGCTAAACTACTGGACTCCAACACTGGAAAACGGAAAACAGCGAAGTTCAATTTTATACTCAAACTCACCTCTGATCCGACTCCAGCCTCCATTGCAGCTTCCTTCCTTTGTTTCAAACCCCCCCCAGAAAAACACTTCACCAGCTTGTTCTCTGCCCTGGACTTATGAGACAATAAATGGAAATATGCAGTTTTTTTTAACAAATAAAACGTAAAATAATTGAATACAAATCAAATGTTTTGCCCTTTGGGAATACACTAGAAGCTGTAGACATAAAAGTGTATTGTTTTTATTTTATTTAAAAAGTGTTTTATTTCATCTTCGTCCCTGTCAATGGGCTGAGTGACTAGGTCCGGCTTGCCAAAAGGATGATAAACACACTAGAATTAAAGTGCAAAAAAAAAAAGATTTATTTAAAGGAAACAAAAGAAAAACAAAGCAAGGCTAAAGAAAGAATATCAAGTCTCTCCAGCATCCACCTTCAAGGTTAGCGCTCAACTAAACCCTGAGCATTTTCAGGCCCTTATATAAAGAATACATTTTCCGTAAGACAACTCTCATTTAAAAAAATAAAATAAAATAAAGAAAAATAAACATATACAAAAATGCTTCAATAGCATCATCAAAAATGATTTTTGCCAGATACCACATTTAAAGTTAACATTATTATTATTAATAATTTAATTTAGCAGACCCCCTTATCGAGGGCGTTGTACAATTGTTATTAACTATCACAGTACAAAGTATCACATTGTAAAATATCACATTACAGAGTATCATATTACAGATAAGAGCAGTTATAAAAGTACAATAAAATCAGTAGCAAAAAAGACTGAATTCAAATAAGAGCAAAATAAAGAATACAGTAAATAATTACATGTAAGAGTGGATTTGACTAAGAGCAGTTAACTTATAGTAAAAATATTTGCTTATACGAGTAAAGTCCAGTAAGAGCATGTAGTAAGTACGATAAATGGATGACCATGATTTCAAATAAAAGCAATTGCAAACAACATGAATATGGATACCTATAAGAGTAAAATCAAATACAAGATACAGGAAGTAGTTATAATTAAGAGCAGTAGTAGAATACGGCAAAGTATGGAGCAGTTCAGTGCAAGCACAAGCTGATGCAAGTACTGGTACAATAGGGTGCCATATTAGGGCTTCTAGTTTTCGGGTTTTATTTTTGATCACGTGATATCCCATGAAACATATTTTGAGCTGATTTGTGTTCTTATTCAAACACTAATTACCAAAGGAAGTTGTTTCTTTTTACCCTCATATCTTGATTGAGTTAACAAATGACATGCATTGATCTCACCTGATTCTATCTGAACCTGCATTTCGTTGTGGCTCTAATCGCCGAATTCAGCTTATTAATTTCCACTGCATTCGTTTCTAGAAGTGCGTCTCTAATTTAAACAATCTGGTATTCAGTTAAGGCTTAACAACTATTAATTAAGGTTTAAAGGGAGGAAGAGAGATGGAAAATAAAAACCAAAAACTAGAAGCCCTACATATAGTCCAGTATAGTCAAGAGTTGTGAGGCTTACAGATGCTGCCTGAACAGGTGTGTCTTGAGGAGGTGCCGGAAGGTGGTCAGGGGGTAGGTTGTTCCACCACTGAGGGCAAGGGTGGAGAAGGAGTGGTGGAGAAGGAGTGGGCTCTGGAAGCGGGGGAGCGGAGTGGGGGTACAGCTAATCTGCCGGTGGTGGAGGAGAGGAGGGGGCGAGAGGGGGTGTAGGGGGAAATGATAGTCTGGAGATAGGAGGGAGCAAAAAGGTCAAGACAGTGACCGGCAAGTACAAGTGTTTTGAATTGGATGCGAGCAGCGCTATGTATTATACATTATATAATACAATATATATATATATATATATATATATAAGACCACAACATAAAGAAAAGTGCAATTTTAAATATCAGCTAGGTCAGCAACCATTTTGTTTCTGCTGATGTGGCACGATCAGCCATCTTTATATGCTGAGGTGTCACTGGTGGTCATCCTTCATATACAGCTGATCAGCTACTACTAGCAACAACACGTTGGGAGGCAGTGTGGTCCAGTGGTTAAAATCCAGGGCTTGTAAAGCGCTTTGTGATGGTGGTCCACTATGAAAGGCGCTATATAAAAATAGTTAAAAAAAATTTAAAAAAAGGATTTTTACACGCAGGTATGAACAATACAAACTTTAATTTGGGCTTATATTTTCGCTTTATTTATATTGTTCTCCAAGAATGAGGATACTCTGCAGTGATATGGGAAAAAGGGGGAAAGGGTAAGTAAGAATTCATTCCTCATGCGTATCACAAACACACACTCATGTATACATGAAGGGAAGTAGGAAAGGTTCTTGGAGTAAACAAAAATACTTTGGTACCAAAAATAAATACAGGCCCCCAAACGACAATTAACTTTGAAATAGCCGTTTTATAAGCAGTATAAACCACTTTGCGCCGTGCGGTTCCCATGAAAAATACGCACTTCTAGGTGGTCAAAGGCCCTTGGCTTCGCCAAGAGGCCTAATCACCACCCAGGCGTGCGTTTATTTCATGGGAACCTAGAGCCCTTATGGTTTATACCTATATATATATATATATATATATATATATATATTGTATATATATATATATATATATATATATATATATATATATATATACTGTATATATATATATATATATATATATATATATATATAAATAATATCTATCCCCTTTCTTACTCAGTCTGTATTTGAATTCTGTTATCTTTTATTAATATGATTGTGCAGTGTTCTGATCCAGCAGTAACCTCATTACATTAATCCTGAAGATAATGTATATAATTAACTGTGCATGTATGACTCTATGAGTGATGAAAGTAACAAAAATGTAATTGAGAAAGCCAATGCATCAAACATTGATGACAAAGCTCAGCACTTGAACTGAAATAACAACTGTCAAATAGACAAAGCTCAACACTCTAATTGATTATATGCCAAATTGAAAATGCTCCATAAACGAATTAAATTAATGCATGTTAAAAAGCTCAATAATTAAGATGGAAACTCAGTGAGTGTCCAAATAAACATTTATCTGTTCTTTTGTAGCCTGTGGCCAAATTCTTTTTTTCACTCTACTATCTCAAATACATTTTTATAGCACTTTAACGTCAGTAAAATGGTCATAAAATGCTTGTCTGTAAAGAGGTTAAGCTTATACAAGTGTGGCCTAAGTTTGAATGCCCCTTCATGAAGGTTATTAAAATTATAAAGGTGCAACATAAAAAAAGGATGTTTAAAAATAAAAGGGGAATATGTTTACTTACAGAAAGTTTAATTATAGCATCGTGATAAAATCTATTTGCCTTGTTAAGTTTTTTAAAGTAATGTTGTTAATCTCTCTCTCTCTCTCTATCTCCTTCTCCACTGCAAAACAAACATCACTAAATCAATAAATCATTTACCACCTGGCCACATTTCACACTTTCCCAATTATCATGTGGCTGCGCAAATGGTGACCATCTTAGCTCAAAGGCTGTTCACCCACCAGCTAGGTGGCTGGCCTCTGCCCTGCAACAATTGTTTTATTTTTAACCCTTTGCGGACCTTTACATTGCAAAAATCCTGTTCCAGTCTGATGTCGGACTCGTTCCAAAATTGCAAAAAAAACTTTTTAACAGGTCAAGTGTCGGCTCTGAGCAGAGAAAGCCAACAGAAGGTGTTCCCCAATCGTCTCTGATCGGAAAGAAAACAACCAGACAAGTATATCTTCAAAAGCCAGAGAAAAACGATTTGAACAGAGAAGCACAGAGTCAGACTTGGAGAGAGCATTATGGCAGAGAGCAGGTGGCAGAGAAAGACATGGCAGCCAGAAGAACTTGCAGAGCTGATGGAGGAAGAAGTTAGTGACTATAAAAGTAGTTTTAGATGAAGATTTCAAAGAATCCAGTGAAGTAGAAATTACAGATAAATCTGTCAATGGCATGTACATAGTTATATTTGGGCTATTATTATTATTATTTGTTTATTTAGCAGACGCCTTTATTGAAGGCGACTTACAGAGACTAGGGTGTGTGAACTATGCATCAGCTGCAGAGTCACTTACAATTACGTCTCACCCGAAAGACGGAGCACAAGGAGGTTAAGTGACTTGCTCAGGGTCACACAGTGAGTCAGTGGCTGAGATGGGATTTGAACCGGGGACCTCCTGGTTACAAGCCCTTTTTCTTTAACCACTGGACCACACAGCCTCCTTATAACCGGCTATAACTGCCCTGATCAATTAAATGTTTCAATCAATATTAAAAGTAGGCTACGAGAGTAATGGCATTCATGGGGTTTCCATGCGGGTGTGTGTGGGTTTTTTTTGTTGTTTTTTTTTTTTTTAAATTGAGACATTTACACAAGAAATGTCTTGTGTAAAATGCTTTTTTGGGTTTCCGTTCGTTCTGTTTATTTTACTTGAGTAAACCGGGCTGGCTCATGACATCCAGTTCACCAACTATATTTATTAATGTGGAGGGCAGACACGCGTTGTCTTTGGACATAGCTGGGATCAAAAAAAGGACAGGAATTAATTAAAAAAGCGTTATAGCAATCAGCCTTTTGGTGCGTTCCCCTTTTAAGAGAGGCGTGCTGTGTGCGTGTTTCAGTCAGTCAGCTGCGTGTAGCAGTGATGTTTCAATATACCAGTCGAGAAAGCTTTACTGCATTTGAATTAAACAAAGTAAGCTTCAGAAATGCAATGCTTACCGGCGGTTTGTTTTAAATAACCGAACCAATATTCAAACCGAGCTGCTTATCAGCTGTTGGCAATATCAAGAAAGAGTGCAAAGTACCGTGACAGAGATATTAAGAAAGCAGAACCAGGGAGGCAGGGACTTCTAGAGGGGGTCGGATAGGCGACGTTGTACTGTAATTGTTGGTTCAGATTTGTGCAGTTTATTTTGTATTTTGCAGTTCTCAAATAAATAGTTATAAAATAAATAAATGTTTTTGGTTATTTTTTCACTTGTTTTCTTTGTTAAGGGTGTTCGTATTGATTTACAATATGTTGGAACCTGAGTGATTGCTTTAAAATCACTCTAACTCAACAAAACAAATAATTTAGTGCATTTTTTGGGCTTTTTTTACCCTCATCTCGTATAAATAGTTATAAAATAGATGAAAAATTGTTTTTGGTTATTTTCTTTTTAACTTGTTTTCTTGTTAGGGATGTCTTACTGAGTTACAATAAGTCTGGAACTTGAGTGATTGCTCTAAAGTCACTCTAACTCAGCAAAACCAATAATTTTGTGATTTTTTTCTTTTTCTTTTTACAGTTGTTTTTACAATGTTCCCCTCATATAAATAGTAAAAAAATGAATAAAAACTTGTTTTTGGTTGACAAAATTGGTATAACTTTGATTTATATAGTGATTTGAAACATGTTTTATGTAAATAGTCACTTTAATTTTATATATATATATATATATATATATAGTGATGCATTGAGCTGTTGCACTTAGTGCTGTATGTAGTAGCCCACACTAACACGGCCTTCTTTAAATCTTCTTTAAAAAATTGTATATATTTATAAGTTAACCAACGTCCAGATAAAAATTCTTCATATTGAATGTGAAATAATAAAAAAAGTAAAAGAAAACAAACAAACAAAAAAAAATATGGTACTCACAGTTCACAAATCTGCAACCAATACGAAGATATTTACTGTTTGAGTGACTGAATTGATTGGTTTGTTTTTGTCTAAACAAACCAATCAAAAACTGAGCAGAGGATTTTAAGGCTGACCAATGAGATCACTACTTTATGGATGGTTTCCTGCTGTCCTGTAAGGGAAAAAAAAATGCTGGAAGTCCTGGCTTGGAAAATTTGTGTTACCTTTGCTAGATTTGCACATGCGTATGTTTCGTTATGAGTCGATTGCTCCGTCATTTTAGCAGCTAGACGGAAAGGGGAGGTACCGTTGGAAATCTTAGAATCTCAGCTCAGAGAGCTTGCTAGAGAAGCTACAGACCAGTGAGAGAGACAGAGTGAGAGAGAGTTTTATCAATTGTGTCTTGTACCAGACCGGAACTGCTTTACAGAATGGCACAGGAAGTAATGGCCTGAGCATGTAAAATTGTAAATAGTTGCCTTCAGTGTTCCATATTCTGTTTTGTTAAAATAAATAAATAAATAAATAAATAAAGTTGCGATTATGCTTGGTTGGTAAAAGTGCTCATGAAACAGTTGTTTTTCACACAATTTGCTTCATTCCCATGTTCATTTCATATTGAAGTTGAAGTTCAATGGTGCTGTATTTTTTTTTAGCCATCTATGATTACAAAATATATAGCAGTGACCAAACATTATATTTTTGGAAAAGCATTTTTTATTTTTGTTTTACATATATTCTCATCTCTACCACATATAGTATGCCTGATCCTGTTGCAACTTATATAATATGAAAGGAAATTGTGTGGACTTTCATTTGATATAAGTTATGTGCATGCAGCACAAACTATCCAAAACAGGCAGAAATAGGGCTGAGTGTAACATTTTGATACCATACAAACATACGCAAGTTATACTTCAATTTAAACATTGCTGTTTAAGAGTGATTGCTTTTCAGAGAGCAGAAGGCTGCAGTTCAAGTGCTCACATGCATTTATTTGCATAAACAAAACAAACACACACACACAATACCGCACCGTACCTTGGCCATCACAATTCTAAAAAAAATACCTGTGATCACCCTTTTTATACACCTTTGCTTGAGCCTAATTAATCATTTAATCATTTATTCAATTCACAGGTCCAACCACATTCCCACGTTTTTGCAGGGAGGAATTTAACCCCATCCCTGCCACCCAATATTCTCCACTCATACACACACCCATGCACTGGCAGGGCTTTCACCCTGCCACATTCCTCCCCTCATGTGTGCAGCACACGGATACCATCGGCCACCCCCTCCCTTCATGTCCATCTTGTGGGCAGGTTGGTGATTGGGGCTGTGGAGGAAGTGATCTCCTCACCT
Source organism: Acipenser oxyrinchus oxyrinchus (assembly GCA_030684275.1). Taxonomy (NCBI): domain Eukaryota; kingdom Metazoa; phylum Chordata; class Actinopteri; order Acipenseriformes; family Acipenseridae; genus Acipenser; species Acipenser oxyrinchus. Next base: position 19,963,176 of record CM060249.1, on the reverse strand, counting down.
CATCCTTCTGCTGGGGTGTCCCCAACACACTCTGGCAGCAGAAATGCTGGGTCCTTCAGATGTGGAGCTGGCAGTGGCAACGCTGGCAGCAACAATGCTGACAGTGGCGCGGGCCCTCCAGCTGTGGCTACACTGGCAGTGGAAATGCTGACAACAGCGTGGGGCACTCCAGCAGTTGCAACACTGGCAGCATCAATGCTGACCAGAAGGCTGCAGTTAAATTGCTCACATGCATTTATTTACATACACAAAACAACAAAACAAACACACACAGTACCACTACGTACCTTCACCATCACAATTCTAAACTAACACCTGTGATCACCCTTTTTATACACCTGTAGCTGAAGCATGTGTTTTCTCCACACATACACACACCTGTGCACCAGCAGCGCTTTTACACTGCCACACCCCCATACCCAGCAGGTTTAGATGAGGTCTGAAATTCATTCTTAGAACATAAGCTTATAAACTGTGTATGTTGTCTAAATTAGTTCTTGAGGTGCATTAAATAAGGGTCTTTATCAGAACCTGCTTATATGTGGGAATACAATTTAATTTATAGTACTTGGGGTAGATTAAATCTAAAAGGAAGGAGGATGTCTATTCTGAGAAGCTGCAAGAATTGTGCAGTTTTCCAGTTTGTTGTTTTTCCTACACAGCATCAAATTAATCAATTCCTAAATTTTAAGGTGCTGCAAAATAGGAGTAGATATATAACATGAGGGTGTTTTACCTTTTGATAGGGAACTGAAGTTACCATTTACACAAATCGCCAACTTTTACTGAAAAAAGATGGGTCTGAAACCACACAAACTCCTGTGATAGGAGCATGAAAATATCAGAAGGGAAGAAAACACATTTTCTAATTCATTAGTTGAAGCACCTCATCCAGATATTTACATATTTAGATGCAAGTAGTACACAAGCCCTTTTTGTTGTTGTGAGTGAGCTAGAGACTAGATTGCTTGTACATTTTAGAATAAAAATAGGTAGTCTCAATAATGTAAACAAGATTAATAACACATGCTAGTAGATCTTTTGGAAGGTTGGGATGTGATATTATAATAAAATAAATAATAAAATAACATAATAAAATAAATACATATATCAGCTTAATATGTTTGTATGCAATACTGTAAAATATGTTACTCGCAGTCACTCAACAACATTGTATTTGCAAAACTTATTACGGAATTTGGATCCAATTGTGTATTGCAAAACCTGTCTAACCCGGCATTACTTTGGACAGGAAAAGTCTTCTGGATAATACAGTGTGCTGGTTTATAAAGGTAGCTACTGTAAAATCTAATACTGCACCTAGAAACATGGTATACATACTATTTTAACACGTTGGAAAATGCTATTAGAGGACTTAAAGCAGTATTTTCTTCAAAGTTATTTTGCATTAGTATATTCTATAGTTGTGTTTGGTGTAGGCGAGACCGGGGAAGGTTGTTACAGTTTTTACATTTCACGTCATTACTCAGAAAAAAATTGAGCTGGTTTTGCCATTTTTTTGATACAAACAACTTACATCTGTCTGTTTTTATGTTTTTATGTTTGTTAGGTTTTTATGTATGTTTGCTACAAACATTCTCTCACACGCACAGCCAGCCCAGGCTATTGAGTTCAGGGTCCCCTTCGCATGGACAATGGAACTGCAGCCATTCATTTGCAGGACAGCCCCCATGGGGATTGATGGACTGTTTTGGGGCAATGAGTTTTACACATCTGCATCCAACATGAAAATGCCCAAACTGTTTTATACATAAATTAAGGGTGCTTACAACCTAATTTCAATAAAGGTTGCCCGAGTTGGTGACGTTGTTTCAGTAACATGGCATGAAAGGGCAGCTACATGAAGCACACAGATCTAGAAGAGGAGGGTGAAAGCCGCACCAAGACAAAAGTGCACAGACGGGGCGCAAAAGCAATGCAAAACATCTTAACTCTAGTCTACACAATAATTATTATTATTATTATTATTATTATTATGACTTTTCATACTTTAATTGTGTGGTATAGTCTATAAGACGTTTCTCATTGATTTAGTTCCATATGCAGGGGAAGGTTTGTCTTTGTCCGTGCACAGTTTTATTAATTAAAAAATATGAAAACATTTTCTCATATCAATTACAATGTGTCATTATTTACCTGTGTTATGCATTGCACTAATAGTTCGACAATATGCCGTTTACGCACAGCACCAATGATCCGCAAATGCGATGTCTTTTTTGTGTAGTTTGCGAATCTCAGCTATTTTTCCTAAGAGATATAAGTCCATACAATATGATACACTTTCATCTTTAAAAGTCGACATTTCGAGTTTTAAAGACGAAATTCCTTGTTTTTATTTTTTTCTCCCATGGCCCTAGGGCTCTTTCGTAGTCTTTGCTGTATGCAGATACAATCATTTCTAGTATTTGACTACAAATCCATTGGAACACTGGGAAAGCAGATCAATCGTTAATCCAGTGAGAGCATACATAAAGCAATGTGCTCAAGAAAAACCAGACATTTTAACCGCCTTTAATAAAGTAGTGTATTGTTTCTACTTTAATTATATTATAAAGGTATTCCTCAAGTTTATATTTTTGATTCTGGCAAATATGTTTTGCATATATCCTGAATTTATGTGGCCATATCTTTAACAATGTTGGATAAGACTTTTATAGCTCCTGGTAAGATTTAAAAAAAAAAAACACTCAACACTGAGAGTTTACCTCAAAGAGCCTGGTTTTGTGAGAGCACGTCACCTGTGACTGATGTTGTTTCTTCTTAGATGACTATTTGTCTAGAAAATATTTATTTCCATTTAAATATATTTACTGAGACCGATAACCAGGAAGTATACTAAAGAAGGTGATTAGTATCTTGCACAGATAAAGAGAAGTATTGTATTGTTATATCACTTACAGGGATTTTTCAGATGTGTTCTATACTACATAGCTTTCCTTATACACTTTGAATATCTGCTTTGAAATGTATTTTTTAAACCTGTTTTTGCACTGCTGTAAACAATTGAATGGTAATGAGGAGTGTAAATAGCTTTTTTCTACTCTGTATTATATATTGTGACATATACTACTGAAAAAAAACCTGGAAACCAGCACTTGAAATTAAAAATAACACAAAGTGTAAATGGAATCGGATTTGTATGTCAGTCGTGATTCAGCCAGAGTCTCGGTGTTCAGAACTGCTGTTTTGCTCAAACAGATTTATAATGGTGACAGGTGCACATAATAAATTGTTCAATTGCTGAGGTAAACTTTTTATATGTTAAAGGAACATTGAATTCTCAATACCATAACACTTGTTTGTTTCTTTTTGGAATTGTTCCATTCATTATACTGGTAATATGCTAAATAAATAAAATATTGCTGGAATCAAAAAAAGATTAACATATTATTAAAATGAAATTAAAGGTATTTCCTATCACATAAAAATGTTTTGCACCTGCAAATATATATACACTCCTGTGCTGAGGAATACAGTAATAAAGTCAATGTGTATGGTAATATTGAAACAGCTTAGAAAAATATATGAAATATATTTTAAATGGAACAATAAATTCACCACATATTTAAAATACATTTTGACATGAATTTATATATTTTGTACATATTTAATTAATAAATGGCATTTCAAAAATATATTTTAAATATATATTCCATATTGACAATATATGAATAATATATGAAAGATAAATGGTTTTTTGAGGGTTTTTTTTCGTATGGGTTTTCCACAGGTCCAATTTAAAAATCACAGTGCATATCTTATTTCATTACATTTATTTGTTGCTGTTTTTTTTCTTGGCTTCCAAGGAAAATACTATAAAATGTTATTCTGTTGTCATTTTACTAGTTTTTGGGGTTTGTTATTTTGACATATTTGCAAAAAGAAGCCTGCTCCATGTCTTTGAAATGAGGTGTGTGCTTGATCTGCCTCTCTTAGACCTTACTAAAAAATATATAATTTAGAAAGCAGTCATCTATTTGGAGATACACCTACAGTGTTAAATATTGAATGGTAACTATGTACATTATTAAGGTTTTCTCTCTTGAGAACATCATATGCACTTTGGCAGGTCAGGGTCTCACAGTCAATTAGGTGCAATCTGAGTCAACAGAAATCCAGCTAAAATATATTACTGAACACAAACCCAGCAGTACAGTAATGTATTTGTCATGCTCAGTTAATCTACTTTAAATTTTGGATGTTAACTGTGATTCTTCTAGTTGACTAATCACTAGTCAGTGCTAGCCCTACTTGTGGTAGCCCAGATATTTATCAGAAAGTTTCTGGTTACAGTATTAGAAGGCTAGAAATAGACAGAGGAAATATGATAGAGCCACTTATTGCACAGCAACAGAAATGTCCTATACAGCATTCATCATCCTAATAAAACCTTTTACAACTGCAGCATGTTATAACTTAGTTTAATACGTTTGTCAGGTGAACTAATGATAAAAAAAAGCAAATTCATGAATTGCACCTACAGTATATAACTCTGAATTCTAATAAATCTAGTGGCAGCAGTATAATGACTATACTGGAGGGTATTCATTAGCAAACGTGGAGCTGCTAAAGACACCTAACAATAATGAACAGCTAAAAAGGTAGTCATGTTTTATTCATTGTTTCTAAACCAAAGTCACCAGATGTTATAAATCGCCCTGTTTTCCACTGTGTTTATTCTATCATTTCCACTTGTTCAGGTTCTCTAAGCAAGTATATACAGGTTTACAGTGACACTAGAATTAGTGGCTATCAGCATTAGTGGCTAATCTCTGGCTATCAGGATTGAAAATTTTAGTAGTAATACTTTTGTTTTTTTTTTTTTCAAGATTGCCAACCTTCTATATTTGTGAGAATGTAATCATTAAAATAAAAAGAAATACATGTTGATGCATTTAAGAATTTACAAATCTGAAATTTTCTGTTAATGAAACAACAAACAATCAAGAATTACCAGCAAGTGTAAGCACATTGTGCTGCATTAGGAATTGTTTATTGTTTTGTGAAAGTAGTGTCCTGTATGTTAAATTATGTTTCAGACTTTTCACTGACAAGTATAAGTGGAGATTCAAACAGAACTATAGAGACAGCTTCTTATCATTAAAATGTCTGTTCAATAACAGTTACACCTGGGAGAAGACATTTTGTTTATGTAGCTTCAATTCTGTGACTAAAAATAGGGTTTTGTATGAATTGGCACAATACACTAAATACTGTATTAGTGTAATATCATATTTAAAGTATGACAACATGGCCAGGAAGATAGTGGATAGTAGGAACAAATAACAATGTTGAACTCGCTAGACACTACAAATCCTCTGTCCAACAAGACATAGCTGTGGGAAAAGTCAGGAACTTAAGACATGTTTGACATGCCCCCTACTCATTGGAATCATTTTTGAGTATAAGGAGGGGATGTAACATATCCAGCTTGTGAGCTCTCAGAATTTGTTTTATCTGCCCACTCATTCAGGCAGTGTTTAATGTAGCTCATCTTAAATAAACAATACATAAAAAATTGACACATGACCCGTGACACATACTGAGGAAATAGCCTACATTATTAAAGAACTTTAATTCACAAAATTAGATTGTAGATTCACAAAAATAAATGTACTGACATTCTTAAAGATGCAGTTACTCCAGTCTATCCTCAAAACTATCTACAATGCATTGCATTTTATGTTCGATAAATTGCTGTTTCAATTCAATATATTGGATTTCCTGAATCTCACAGCTCTTTTAATGACATCAACAGTAGGACAAGATTTTTAAAAGCCAGCTGGGTTTATCGGATCAGCATTTTCAATGACAGGCCTAAGTTAAAGGTTACAGAGCAAAGCTTTATAGTTTAACATGACCAATTACAGCAGTAAATGACTGATGGCAAAGCTTTGGAAATTCCTAGTTCTGGTAGGTGTGCCTGACAGGGAAGAGATAAAATACCTTTTTATATATGCTGATGCAGTTATTCTGTCACATAAATTAAAACCTGTCGATTTGAACAGTTATAGAATGTATTCAGCTCTCAGCAGCAGAGCTAAGGAATGTAATGCCAAACAATACTGCCTTAAAAACTCATTAGCATCCAGCTAAGGCCACATTGAGATGTCTAACAAATATTGCTGCTTTCCAAAATATCCTTTGTAATTGTATTAGCAAGCTTTTTTATTAGCTTTTTTTTAGCAGTAAAGCTGAACTAGTTTTCTACAATATTCATCACAGATTATTCTTCCTTTGTTTTCTTTTTGCTTCAAAAGGTACATACATACAGATAAAATATGTAAAATAATTAGACACATTTTCTAACATAAAGACAGTGGCATATATTATACATAAGGCCCTGTGTAAATCGCGATTTCACGGGCTGTGCAGAAATCGTGAAATTAGCTCAATACCGCAATTTTTACAATATTCTTAAGAAATAGAAATAAATAATTTCATAATTATTATTTGTATTTCATACAAAAAATCACTATTCGCCATGCACATAGTGCTGTGCAGTGATTATGTCATGTGACTATATGCAATCCAGGCGGGAAATTAAAATACTACACAAGAAAATGGATGTCTCTAAAAATGTGTCTGCAGCAGATCACGTAAAGCAGTATCCAGTAGGAATTTTACACATTGATGGAGATAAGCTCTTCTGTATGTCCTGTAATGTTACAGTAGATCACTACCGAGAATCGGCTGTTGACAGGCATTTAGATTCAAGTATTCACCGAAAAGAAACAAAAAACAGTGACTTCCATGTTCCAAAAGTCCACTGAAAACCGTGAAGCACGAAACATTACATTTTGACCTGACAGAGGCATTTGTTTTCGCAAGTAACCTTCTTGAATAATTGCACAACCAAAAGTTACTTAAATTCTTCAGACTTTACATGAATACATGAATCCTAAAGCTGCCGAGTATCACAAGCAGGAGATTATGGAATTGGTAAAACAGTCTGGTTGCTTGTCTGTGGTCACTGGCGAGTTAACTGATGCACAAGATCAATATAGGTTACACATTGTATTTGTTTTGCAAGACATAAATGGTGAACATGCATCTGACGTACTAGAACTGAAAGGTGTCCTTGCAGATACACTTTACCTACAGGCTGTTAATTACAACACCGTTTCACAAGCTATTGTAAAGTGCTTAAATAACTTTGACGTTGATTTTGATGATGTCAGTCCATTTATCTCTATATTTGATGTTTACAATAATAATAATAATCTGTACACATGATTTATAAAATAGTTCCGTGCACTTTCCACATTTGAGCTGGCCCCGATGGAAGGAAGAGGATGGCAGAAAGTGCAATATGGAGCAGTAAGCAGGTTCCATGAAGTCTGGCTGGCTACTGTAAAAGACCCTTGCATCCTAGGCCTGGATTTCCTTCAGAGTGTGGGTACCTGTGGCAATATGCCCTGCCCCTGTGTGCATTTGTGTGTTATATGTTGCATGTGGTGTGTTAATGTTGGTGTATAGATATTGGTGCACGGGATATAAATAGGTCTATGTAGCATGAGTGATTTAAAATATATAGTTGTATTTAGGCACGGGGATTTCACGTGCATTTAAAGTATTTAATAGTATGTGAGCACAGGGTTGCACAAATTAGTTCACGTGCTGGAATTCAAGTGAATAATTAATTAGTAATTGAATCCCGGCACAACAGTATATATAGATGCACGTTTCACTCACTCGGGGTTGGGTGTTCAGTGTGGAGAAAACGGGAGAGAAAGTCGGGAGTAAGCTTTAAAATAATAATTACAATTGCTAGACATACTGAGTTAGATCAGCACGATACTTGTTTGTTTAGCATTCGTCCACCCTGTTTGTTAGCGTCTGTTTGTTTTGTTTGTCCGTTTATTTTGGCCTCAAGTGCCGTGTTCTGTTTTATTCAACCTTTTATTTTCTGTGTGTTATAAAACACTGAGCGCCGCAGCGTCTCAGTTTCATTCACCAGTACTCCCTGTCTGTGTGTTTCTTTTTGGCCTGACGTCACCCCTACAGCCAGCCTGTTCACAGTACCCTTCTCAATCTGTACCACAGAAGCATAACGACCACCACCCCGTCAGCCCCGCTCCCGAGGGCCTGTCACCCGATACAACAGGAGGCGCACCTCTCGCCAGCAGCCCAGGCCCTGCGACCCACCACTGCTACCCCCCAGTCCAGCCGGGAGCTCGGTCAGCAGTGAAGACCATCTGGCACAACAGTTGCGAGGGGCTTTGCCCAGAGACAGCTGTGGACACTGCTGACTGAGTTCCAGGACACCTTCACTGCATGGCCTGAAGAAACCGGCCACACTCACCTAGTTCAACGTGTGATTGACACGGAAGAAGCCCACCCCGTCCGCCAACAACCACGCCGCCTCCCCGTGGCCCAACAAGAAGCCGCAGATCGCATATTGAGGGAGATGCAAGAGACGGATGTCATCGAGCCCTTGGATAGCCCCTGGGCTTCTGTGGTAGTGCTTGTGCCCAAAAAGGATTGGGCTTGGCAGTTCTGCGTCAATTACCGCTGTCTCAACAAGGCCATGATAAAACACTCCTACCCCTACCCCGCATTGATGAGTCACTGGACTTGGTGGCTGGTTCGGCATGGTTCAGCTTCCTGGTAGGTCGAACTCGCCCCGAAGCCCGCCCCAAGACTGCCTTCTCCACGGCAAGAAGATTGTGGCAGTTCTCCTCCCCTTTGGCCTGTGCAATGCACTCACCTCCTATGAAAGGCTGAAGGAGTGAGTGCTGACGGGCATTCCCCAACTCTGCCTTGTCTACTTAGACAACCTGCTGGTCAACGCCGCAACCTTTGACGAAGCCCTGGCTAACCTGCAGACTGTGTTACAGTGCCTCTAGACTTCGACTGAATCCTGATAAGTGCCAGCTGATGCAACGTGAGGTGGCATTCTTGGGGAAGGATGGGATCCGCACAAACCTTGGCAAGATTGATACCGTCCAGAAGTGGCCACCACCAGCCAATCAATGGCAGCTGTGGGCCATCCTTGGCCCCCTACCTGTGTCTGGCATACACAGCTATATTTTTAAGCAAATTGATCATTTCAAAACATTAAATTGCACACTTTAAAAGGTGTATTGGCAGTCAAAGACTAATTTAGCATTCTACACATTTTCAACTTCAAAAAAGCTAAAAGTGTTGGAATGCAACAATATTTCCTACCTTTTCAGTGTGATGGGTCTGCCTGCCTTTCTAAACAAAGGATTTCCAGATGAGGCTGTATGCTGGTAATACACATTCACAGACCGTTTTCAGCATTGAGACAGCTACGGTATTTGCTTTTGATTGCAACCAGATTTGAAAATGCTGACTCACAATGGCATGCAAAAGGCACAAGCGCTTTCATGGCTTCACATACTAGTTCTGAGTATTCCATGTGCAGAGATAACCACATATCACAAAGTAAATGTTTTGGAAAAGTGAGCTTCTGGGTATTATCGCATGATAAATCCACAAGTTTGTCCTGTATTGCTGGGGGCAAGGCTGCATTTTTAACAGCACCTTCTTTAAACAGGTTTCTTATCCAAAGGCTACCTGTTGCTGTAACTTGAGGAAAATAATGCTGCAGCTGGTTTTGTAGGCCTTGCAATTGTGACAGGATGATGTCCTTTATCTTCAGCTTACATAATTAATTTTCTTTCGTGAAATCTGCCATAAGAGAGAAAGTTTAGAAACTGCCATCCTGCACACGTGAACACCAAATAATAAGCTTTTGAATGAATGCTTCGATCTTGCCATTCATAAAAAGAAGGTTTGTATCACGTCCTTGTGGACTTTTGTTGAGCTCATTGAGCTGATTAAACACATCTGCGAGATAACTCATCCACAAAGAAGCTTCTTTGTAAAATGGTCACTTTGTTTATTACATTTTCATATGAGATGAAATCTTCTTTGCTTCATTGATTGACTCCTCTCTTTTATAGTTACCAGAATAATCAATGAGAAATGTCAAGGAAAGGTCCGCCTAATTATCCTAATTACCTAATTCTAAAAAGACTCACCGTTCACCCTTCACAGTTTAGCGCGTAACCTCCAAAAATGGTGGTATATCTGTAACTAAGTAACTTCTAGTTACGTAAAGATATAGATATAGAAAGAAGGAGAAGAAAGTAAAAAGTACTAATTAATAGTGCTGTTTTTGTAAGTCGATGCGCATAAAGGTAATAAAAAAGTTGCATCTACCAAATTCTTTGCGACCCCATTCAGACATCCCCGTGACCGCCCTGGGGGTCGCGACCTCCAGTTTGAAAATCCCTGGTTTAAACTATTAAAACATCTATGATACACCCAGTTCGATGCCAATCATTGACAGGGTGATGTGTTAATGCCATATCAAACAGGACCACGATAGGATACCATTGTGACCATAAAACTCATTTTGCTTGGAAGGTCCTCCTTTACATTGATCCCACATTCCACATTCCAGCTTTCTACCTTTCTAATTTTGACATGCCTGTAGTGTCAACATAAAGTTTTGTTTTAAGTTAATATATACCGTATAACTGGAGATTTTGGCTGGTATTAAATTCGGCAGATTTGCTACCTTGGGGGATTTTTTCACTTTGCACGTACACAGCAAATGTCACAGTTTAAGTAAATGTTTACTTAATGAAATATGTCTGCTAAAACAGTAACAGTACAGTACAGTAACTCGTTATAGCATCTACAATGTAACTGCAGCAACTTGGAGAACAACAAAGAAGGCCTAATCAGTTACAGTATTTATCATTCTTATATGGCCCTTAATTTTAAGGTACTGACAAACTTTTACGATAAGCAATTGCTATATCTCATTTTTAAAACTTAGCTATGGTTCACAACATAATACAGTGGAATGATCACAGTGGGTCAACTGCAACAAACTTGCAGAGTTAGTACGGAGCTGCGTACTAAGTTGCGTACTAGCTAGTACGGTACTATCTCGGGATCATCCCCAGCTGTGTACTAAGTGAGTACCAATTGCATCGAAGAAACAAGCGGAACAAAGTTGGAGACTAGCTGATCCCCAGCTTTAGTACACTACTAAGGATCAAGCATTGTTGTTGTTACCAAACAGGAACTGAAGGGGGCTCTAAATCATTCATTCATTCATTCATTATCAGAACCGCTTCAACCTTTTACAAGGAGCCAGACTCGGCGCAAGGCGGGATGGCTCTGAATCAGAACATTTGAAATATTTGTAACAGTAATGTATGTATTTTACAATATTATGAGCTAATAATCATTTTTACAGTGTTACAAATAGGCCGACATTTATACATAAATATTAATTCATCTCTAACATATTTTTATATGTGTGCATGTAATAATTTTTTTACTTTATTTAAGATATATATGCATGATAAAATACTCCATATCAGGGCACACAGACTGCCTATAAAATACACAACCAAGTGCAATGCCATGAATTAAACTAGCAAAGCTGGTTTAATTTTGACACTCAACACACACGGGCTGTTACGACACCGTTCTCATTGGACCACAACAAGTACAAAACGGAAGGGGTGGTATTCCAAAGAAGTATCATAGATAATCACTTCTAAAAACACCCTGAGAAGAGCACTGTTTTGTTTTATTTTTCAATGTGCCCCCATGTCCTACTACATAAAATAACACTTAACTCACATTCTACCCACTGTGTCCCTACTCCTCAACATCCCTACTCGCCCCTAAGAACCACCAGTGTCGAGTCCCCTCAAATTAAAGGGAATGCGCATACTACAGGCTCTACATACATAACTGTAATGCTGCCAACACCTTCCTTCATTGTTAGTATTAGTAGTATTGTAGTCGTAATGTAATTTTATTTTACTATTACAATATCCGTACAGACAGCAGATGCTTCAAATATAGTGATGATATATATATATATATATATATATATATATATATATATAATGTGTGTGTATTTTATATGCACACATTATTATTTCAGCAAAAATAAACTGCCAGTACATTCTGGGTTTGTTACAATTCAGATCGACTTAATTGTTAAATTTTTTATTTAATATAAAATATTGTCAGCACAGTCCACTGTGTATCTTGACCTTTATCAACCCAACTTAAGCAATTATAGAACAGTACAGTGCTGCAAGCATTCTGTATTTATTGTTGAATGTATTATTGTTTTTCATTTTACAATGTTTGAGAATAAATTAAATTTAATGAAATAAAACATACTTCAAGTGAGGAATGCAGGTAAGTGGAATCTTCAAATATGCATGTTACAGTGCATGAAAACCCTACTTTATTTGACCAATCAGACTGAAAATCTTTCCACTACATTTGAAAACAGCTCTACCTTTCTTTGTTATTTATGAGAATCCTAGCTGTACTCATAATACAGTTTTATTAGTGTTATAAGGAAGAGGGTTCACTTTTTTACAGAATGGAGAGCTTTATTTACTGCTTGTATAATATGTTGTATGCACTGCACAAAATACTACATTATCAAAGGGATTGTAAAGGGTCTTGGCTCAAGCAAGGAGAACAATGCCCCTGCCTGTTGCTATGGAGTGTTTGCTGGCTTTTTGTGCAGGCCACTTACCTTTTAGCAGAGTGGTTTTATCTACTTGTTGAATGCCTCCTGAAGGATGGTCTCACAAGCCTTCTATTGAATGGTTATGGAATAACCTTCAAAGCAGCAGATGATATTTGATGATCAAAAAATGCTGTCATTCATTCAGGTCATGTAATTTCATGCAACATAACTTAATCATCATTTGGCTATTATAGGATAAAAGGTGTTTTCATGCGGAAAAATGGTCCTTTGTTTAGTTTTTTAGTATTTAATGTGGAAAATATATCAATTAATTCTAATGTATTGTGGATATGGATAACAAACTATAGTAAGCTTTTGCTGTACCACCCCCTTCTGTTCTGAATAAAACTGTCAATATACTAGCGAGACTGTCATAACAAGCAGTTAGTTTTATTGTTAACATTAAAATCTATTTCTCTTCTGAACCAAGGGCTTACCAATTATGTAATGGTTCAAGCCAAATGAACAGTTATAGAATGGGTTGGGTATACCCAAACCATTATGGACTGGGCATTAAACATTAGAAAACTAGAGAGATTGTCAATTTGTGCACAACAAATGCAATCTGTTTTATTAGTGTTTGCTGGCTGTTCTCAATTGTTTTCTTTTTATTTCAAATAAATGTGGTAAATATTGAACATGTTAATAAGTGAATATATATAGTATATATAATTTGACAACATTTATGTTAGTGTTAAGGTAAAATGGGCAAGGATTGTGATTTAGGTTTTAAATTGTGACATAATAGAGATTAGCCCCACTAACTAAACACAGGAGATCTCAAAATGTCTGTTTTGTTATTCATTGTGTTTGGATGTCAAACCCAGTTACATGGTCTCCTAGATTGTCTCCACGTACAATACAGTACTGTCCATTGGCTTGCACTATATTGTACTCAGTTTCATTAAATTAAATTATGACTGTCTGCTTCCGCACAGATATGCTGATTTCTGCACTGATAAAGCACGCAAATACCTGCTTACGCATTGATCAGATGATTTCTGCACTAATACATTTTGATAATGTACTGTATTAAACCACACGGATTATCAAAACATGAATTATTGAAACACAGATTAACGTGAGTCTACTGTAATATAAAAATTATATCTGATGCCAGTGTTAGATTATTGTATTTTTTCTCATCCTCATTTATTGCTCTGATGCTATATGTTAAGGGCGAAACCCGGTGGTCTGGTGAGTCTAGTTTTGCCCGGGCCAATCTAGTTTCGCCAAGGACTTCTGGGCGAATCCCAAAGTTACCACTTTTTTCGGCACTCGCCCGCATCCAATCTGGCCAATCTAGTTTTGCCTATGCCAATTATTTGAGTGAGTCTAGTTTTGCATTTCTACATTCTCCCCTGCCAGCTTCCAAGTGCATGTCGGGGTACCTGCCTCGCCTTCCCTTCTGACAACAATGTAGCGACTGTGTGCTGGGTTTCCAGCGGCGGTGCTGAAAAGGCAGAATTTTGTGTTTTTGACTGTGTGAGTTAAGTGTACCATAGCCACGGTTTATGCCGTTTTGCTTCAAATTGTCAGAAATTCGGGCATAAACTTTCTCATTTATGACACACGACTGCAGATCTTCCTGAACACTTCTGTCTGCCCACAGAGAAACTAGAGCCTGCACTTACTCAGCTTCCCAAGGCTGTACTTTTCTCTCATCACACTCGCTGCTCGGCATGTTGTTTGTTGTTTGTCTTTCTAGAGTGTACTGAATGATGCAACTTAATGGCGAAAATCCTTAACCCCGCCCCTGGCTCAGCTTGGCTTGCAGACGGATTTAGATGTCTTGTGAGACTGGAGCATCATGGTTTGGTTCTTGTTCGGCTCAACAAATAGCCAGTGGGAAACCACCAGCACCCGTACCGTACTGAGCCCTCACAGGTTAGATGTGCCAGTGGAGAAGGGGTAAGAGAGTTTGTTTCCAAGCTGGCATCAGTGTAAATGTAGTTTTTCTGAGCCCTGAAATAATATAGTTACAGACATTATTATACTGTAATATACTGAGCAGATTACTGCCCACTGGGAGTGGAACTCCACCTAGAGGGAGTGGAAATCTCTTACCTTCAGGTTTTAGAACCAGTTTTAGCTGGGTTGATTGTGGTTTTCACATATGATTAAAATCTTTTGAAGTAGAAACAACTACACTTTTGAAGTAGAAACAACTAAACCACATAAACAAGGGTCATCTGCCCAAGGTCACAACTGCTCTCTAAGTCATGAAAAAAACAGTTTCTTGTCATGATTCTCAGACATCGAGGCATTTTGGGCTACTTTCAAAGCTGCAGAGCCATAAGGTCAGGGCAATGCTTAGCAGTAGATTTGAAAAGCCTTGCATTAAACACAGGAAAATCACAGGATGCTCAGAGACAGTTTCAATGATTTCTCACTTACCATTTAAAGGGGCACAGAAAATTATTACAATTTATATAAAACTCTTCTCTTTTTCTTTGCTGTTTTTTCTTTTAACCTGCAGGTCCTAGATAAGGGCACTATCCCGCTCTGACACCATATGTGATAGGGTAGCGTCACTGGCAAGGCCGTTACGACCAGGAAGGCTCAGATACAGAAGCTGCAAGTTAAGTGCTATCGCTCACGTTTAATGAAAAACACCAACACAAAACAAAACACTTTAAAAAATAAAAAGGTACAAGGGCCAAAACAAAAGTTCAATACAAAAACTCATGCACAATACAAACAGGAGAGCAGGACAGCAACACGAAACATGAAACACGGAACACAGAACACAGCCCTCCACCTCTAACACCTAATCCTTTCTCACTAACACCGGTAATCACGCTATTTATACACCTGTGGCTGATAAACATCCCCTCTCCATGCCACCCAATGCTCCCCACACACACACCTGTGCACCGGCAGGGCTTTCACCCTGCCACATACACGTACGTATATAATATATACAAGTTTTCCTACAGAATAACTTTAGAAAGCCTGATCTTTTTACAAACTGAGCTAAAATACCAGCACTTTTGGATAATGATATAAAAATTATCCAGTCAAAATGTTTAGAACAGTAATTTTTTAAAATATTGATACTAAATCTAAAATAGGCTACCCTATCGCCTGTATTTCGCACTACATATTATATCAATTCTGCAGTGACAGTGCAGGGCTTTCGCCAGTAGAATGTGGTTATATATATATATATATATATATATATATATATATATATATATCTCACTGTCAACCCCAAAGCCATTCTAAATAAATTAAATCAAATTACATTAACTTAAAAATTCAAATTGTATTCAATTCAATTCAAATTTACTTTAGTTGTTCAAATGTAAATGGTTTAAGTAGAATCAGGGGACTAGATTCCCATCAGCCCTTGCAGGACTTGTACAATTTATCTCTGGAATTGTTTGTTGTTTATTGTGGTGTTGTTTTGTGTATTTTGCGGTTGCACAAGTGTGTTGTGTTTGATTGTCTCTTGTGCCCCCGCCTGCTCCCTTACATGTTTTCTCCTTGTGTTGTGTGTGGCCACCCCCATTCGGTGGTCAGTCTGCGGATGTGACCTCCCTCCCTTCTTCCTCTACATCTCTACACCTGCCTGGTTCCAGCACTTGTAAATACTGCCATAAGCGCATAAGCACTGGCAGCTAATAAAATAGCTTGTTGATTGCACATTCTGTTGCCTCAGCTAACTTTTTATTGTTTAAATTAAATAAAAATGTTCAAACTAACTTGACTATTAAATAGTAAATCTAACTCAAATGGATTGAGTTACAAGAATATACATGTTATGAGTTTAGTCAGCCCCAGTTGTTCATTATATTAAGGCAATGAGTTTACTCAATTTTTTTGAGTAAACTTGACTTATCAGGGTTTACAGTGTATACACTGCTGTGCAAAAGTCTTAAACATGTTGCATTTTTCTACTCTGATGCATTATGAGCATCAACAATTTAATCAAAGCCTCCACTAGTGTTTTCTACTATTATAACAACCTTCACTTGCATAAAGAAGGAAAAACATTGAGTGAAATAGCTCGCATCACTTGATTTTCAAGGTGTGGTATCCGAAGCATAATCAACAAGTACAGAGAAACATCATCTATAATTGACAAACCCATGACTGGAAGACCCAAAAAGCTGTCTAACAAGGAAGAGCAATACTTGAAGATAATATCCTTAAGGAATATAAATAAGACAAGCGTTACATTGACAACAGAACTAGCAGAAGGCACAGGTGTCGTTGTCCATCAAATCAACAGTACGAAGGTCACTCTTGAAATCAGGACGTAAAGGATGTGTTGCAGTAAGAATACCTCTGTTAAGAAAGGGGAACAACACGAAAAGGCTAAAATATGCACAAGAACACAGACACTGGACTATGGAACAATGGTCAAAGGTGCTTTGGACTGTTGATGGATAAACATAAAACATATTGCACTCTCAAAACTAGTGTGTTTAGTTCCATTTCATTCTTATTACAGTTTTAAAGATGATAGTATAATTAATGTACCTCCAGTTTCATTTTAACACATTCTACATTTCTGTGCATTATTCATTAGATAACATGCGAACTTCAGTTTCACCATACAAAGCAGAATAATCATACTCACTTTAAAACATATCATTCATGCAGCATTACACTTTCCACCCATTTTCTTTAACACAAGACCATAATTAGCTCATAATTTGTATTCTAAGAGTTATAGACAATATCACTTTGCTCACGTAACAAGGTCTAGTAGTATAATACCTAATGTGCTTTCCTACATGGTCTGCAACCTGTTAGATTTACAAAAAAACAAAACCAGAATTAAAAAGACAAAATACCAAAGGTAGCTCGATATCCCACAGAAACTATACAACAACAACAAACAGACACAGACAGACAGACAGACAGACAAACAATCATAATACACAATAAATCATAATAATCTAAGTGATACTAAATGACAACAATATGGTGAACGTGGAAATAAAAAGACATTAAAATAACACTGTGTTACATCCTGCATGCATGATATGTAGAACTGGAGTTCCTTGTTTTGAAATGACAAATGAACAGTGTTTGAAGCATTACAGGTTCAATAAAAAAAATCTGCTTTTTACCTGTTAGCTGTTCAAAGATCAATTAGAGTTTCACTTTATGACACCATTATTTGCTAGATTCTGATTTGTGTGCTAGGGAAAGGGCATTCTGCCTTAAGTTTTCTTGCAATTGGCTTTTTAAACAGTAGTTTATCAGCATTCCCAGATAACATGTCAAAGCTGACATGTTTTTTACAGTCCTGTCATAGGGCCAGCAAAGAAAATGACATTAGTTTTGTGTAAAGAACCACAACATGGTTATTTAGTGATTGTGTCCACGAGCCAATAATTGCTCCTCCGCCACATAAACTGAACTTCTATTAATGTATTTTATGAAGGGATTCTAGCCAAACCTAATATGTGAAGAAATACCACTGCTGCGACTACATACATGGTTTGACAAACTGTTATTAAGTATATAACATTTTTAATGCATCTTATTGATGTAGCCAAGTTAATTATTCATTCCAGAATGGTCATGTCATTCCAGAATGTCCATGTCACATAATACATGTTAACGTAATAATGTATTTCTCTTCAGGAATATTTTATGCAGGGCTGTAGCCAGTCATGAAAAATCACGAGTAGTTTTTTCTTTGCAACATTCAAATTCAATATAAAAGAAAATAAGAAATGTTGCAATGCCAGGATATTTGTTGTAGACACTATACTTCGGTTTAAATCCTTATCTGTCAAACATTAATTTTAAGTGATGTCATTATCCAAATACCGAGAAGACAATAGTGCTTTGTGATGGTTGTCCACTATGAAAGGCGCTGTATAAAAGTAAGGATATTATTATTATTACAGTTTTGCGTGATATTAATTCTAAAATCACATTCAGCAATAAAGTGAGCTTAAGCGGGTTGACAAGATGAAAGATTTAGCAGCGTGACTTGCAAGCACATCATAACCAATGAGGGTTGCAGCTCGAGCTTTTCGCCTGATCAGTCGATTTGATAGGCTGTTTGTCTGTGTTCTGACTTGCTCATGAATATGCATTTTACTTTCTATTAATGTGATTGGCCAGTGCGCTATAAGCACACAATGAGGGATGAAATGCATTTTATTTTGCAGCAAACCAAGGTGTAAAAGAGCCTAAATAAATAAGAATTAATATGACTCAGGTGCCTCATAGCCGGCTACGGCATTGATAATATTTTTTCTTTTTAACTTTTTTTTCTTTTATTTTTTTGTTCTTTGCCATCAGACAAAGGATAGTTTTGAACCAAGGCAGTGTTGTTGATACTATTCCTGGGATCAGTTTTCCCTGAAGCCACTAAATTAGCATTTATGTACAAGTCTTAAGAGACATCCCTTTAAAACAAAGACCAAAGGGAAAAATCTGTCAGTATTTGTTTAATTCCTTTTAACTACCACTGCACAGCTGTAGAATCAAACTGTCCCTTTGATATTTTCAGGATTTTCCATAATGCTGTACTCAAAGAAGCAGACAGGCTAATCAAAGGCATTTGCAACTTTTTCAAATTTGTCGATGAAGCAGTTTTATAAATGATGAGATCAATATAGCGGCTGCAGGAATGCATATTCAGAAGCTACACTAGACAGTGTATATTAACATAATACATTTTATGCATATCATAGATCAACAAGGCTTTAAGTATTAATGGCGTTTTTTGAATACTTATACCTTTACTACCTTTGTTATTTGTGTCACACTAGATATGTTGCAGTCAGTTCATCTAAACCAGGAGTCTCTAACCTTGCTCCTGGAGAGCCCCAATTCTGCAGGTTTTATTGTTGTATTTATGTCACCATTGGCTAAAGATCTGAAACACATGTTAATCTTGACTAATTAAGCCAATAATTCTGTTAATGGGTTCTGCTCAATACTTAGATAGTTTTTGTTTTATTTCCCTTTTTAAAAAAACAACCACTTCAGAAATATCATCATCTCAAGCGTTTTGAAACTGGTAAAAATGTAATCCAAATATTTAGAGTCGAAAATATACATTTAAGTATAGTATAGTAATTGAAGAAGACATACCATGTAGTATCTTCCAGTGAGCTCAAAACTCCGCCCGGTCAAAATGTGTCAGTGCGAAATGGCCATTTGCCGTGGTCCCATGGCTCTGAGTTTTTTTAGCGCTACCCTTTCAAGCTCCATTTTTCTGAGTCATTGTTGACTTTGATTCATGTTTGTATCAATTACTGTGATCTCGGGCTGTACAGACACTGCGGTATGTAAAATTCGCGCCACAAAGACGTTTCTAATTAGTCAGTTTCGCAAGTTACTCTGTACTCTGGTTTACAGTGCAGCACCAACATGAAATGAAGAAAAAAACAACCAATTACACATTTTTTTCTAAAGAAGCCAACTCTTGGTAAGAATAAATGTAAGTGAATTTATCATTTATATTGTTGTTTTTCCCCTGCACAATGTGATGTTTAGCTGCAATACGCTTTGATAAATCTTTTTTTTTTTCATGTAGAATGTTTTGACGCCATCACAGCAAAAATCCAAGTACCTGTTTTTATGATGACATTAAATGTTTAGCTAAACCGGGATAGCTGGCTGTATGGTATTTTTTTTCTCTCGTCACTTTAACTGGACAGTCAGCTCGTCCAAGTATCACCCTACCTGCCATAGCATAGCGTTTTATTATAGCATAGTGGCTGTGTATTTGCATGTATAGCAACCCAGCCTGTGCGCTAGGCAGCACCAGCACCTCTGCGACCGGTTTCCCCCACCTGAAGTACTGTACTACTTCTTATCGTCGATTTATATTGACAAAAGAATATTAGAATTGAGTGAGAAACTGTAACCGTTCAAAGGAGATCTAGCGTTCAGAGGTGGGAACATCACATTATTATTATTAGTGGGTCTTGCGAAGCAAGAGTCCCCACTTTAAATCTTCGACATACTTCTTATTATTATTCTTTGGCACGCTACTCCTCTTACACCGTTTAAAGCCCAGATGAAAGAAACAACAAACCTCAGTTATCCAGATTTCACAAAAAAAACATTATTTTGCAAACTAACACCAGTGGTGTTGGCTGGGTGCTATTCTGTATCAGCTTGATGGAAATGAGAAGAGAGTAATCACTTTTGCAAGCAAAATACTTGCTTCAGTGGAACGCAGGTATAATGCAACAGAAAAGGAATGCCTTGCTGTTGTGTGGACCACAAAAAAGTTCAGGTCTTACTTGGAGGGACACCACGTCATTCTCATAACTGACAACAGCGCTTTGAAGTGGCTGACCAGCATGCAAGACGCAAGCGGCAAGTTGGCTATGTGGTCTCTTCAGCTGCAGGAGTTTTATTTTGAGGTAAAGCACTGTGCAGGTTCTGCAAATCAAGCTGCTGATGCTCTTTCACACAATCCCATGGCAGACAGTGAGGAAGACTACAAGCAATCCAAGGGACAAGATGTTACCTGCTCTCGTCATGGCCATCTTGGAATCCACAACCCTATTGTCTCTAGCTACTGCAGCAGATTAAACAAATGCTTTGTCTTCTCTACACCGTGACACACTACGTGAAACCCAGGCCAAGGATGAGTATTTAACCCTTTGCGGTCCATTTATTCAGCACATCTCAGGTGCGTCAGGTCCAATTTATTTTCACACACACAGTTTATTTTAGACACGCTGTTTAAAAGTGTTTTTTTTCACAGTAAAACAGGTTTAAAAGGCACTGCATATCAACAGGACACTCAGTACTGCATCTCCATCCCCGCCCCTTGTTCGCTGTATTTTTCACATACCTCTTCATAGTCATGATAAATACTGATAAATCATCTCCTGATCACTCATTTTATCACCAAACTCCTCAATAATGTGATCCAAGTCATTATTTTATTACTATAACATCTCAAAAAGCTCTGCAAATGTCTGTGATATTCTTTGAGTGCTGGATGCAGAAGCAGCTATCTTGTTTGTTTATGGCCGTGTTATCTCTGTGTTGTTGAATCTTTTCAATGACGATAAGACTGCAGCCCTTCTTTGCTTCCAGAAAACACTTCAGAGAGTGCAGCAACGATACTTCTAGAGAGGGATGTCCAGAGATGTACCTCAGTATGTCGGGACATGATAAATCTGCCAAAAGGTGAAACCTGACAATCAAGGTCCCGTGGGTTGCATGTTGCCCCATTGCAACGGAGAGCAATGATACAAAGTAGCTGTGGACTTAATATATTAATATATTTTTGTAGTGGTTTACCAGTTTACAAGATGGACAGAAATGTTTGCACTCCGCAAAGCAACTTCAAATGCTGGCATTCAAAAACTTGAGAATTAAGTATTCTGTTGTTGGGGAGTGCCCAAGATAATTGTATCGGACAATGGACCCCAATTTATCTCCAAAGCCTGGAAGCAAGCTTGCAAGAAATGGGGATTTCAACCCAAATATATAACCCCATACTATCCACAAGCAAACTGGACTGAACGGATGAACTGGACCATCAAATTCATACTACAGTCATATGTGCAACAGGACCACAGCCGTTGGGATGAGGAGCTTCCAAAGTTTGCCCTAGGTAGAAGGTAGGCTTTCGGACATGTTTCCATTCTAAAACATTTTTGGGGGGTTAAAATCCCCATTCATCAAAACCTTGTGCAGAAGGTGACCATCTCCCAAGTTAATTCATTGTTTAATTGTTGCTAATCGGGAGATGGTATAAAAGCCTGCAGCTATTTGCGCTCTGGGAGAGTGTCTAGGAGTAGAGAACAGGAGCAAGGAGGTAAATTAAAAGATCATTTAGAAAGTAAACAATTGCTATACGTGCTGTCTAAAAAAACAGGACGATACTTGTTTGTTGGCCAAACATATTGTTTATATGTTTGGTCAACGCACCTTTTTGTTTGTGTAGTTTTGTGTTTGTTTAAATCTTTTATTTTCTATTATTTAATAAAAAGCACTGAGCGCTATTGCACCTCAATTTCACCTGCCATTCATTGTTTTGTTTTGTTTCTGGTCTGACGTCACCCCTGCAAAGCCATCATTATCACACTGCACATATAATTATAAACCTAGTATACATGTACATATATAATATATATACCTTCCTACAGAACCGTAGCTTTACAAAATGTTATCATTATACGAACAGAGATAAAATACCAGCACTTCAGGTTAATGATATAAAAAGTATCCAGTCAAAATCTTTAGTATTTTTTAAATATTGGTAGTGTAAAAGACTCGCCCCTCACCGCGGTTCGTTGCCCCTTTAAAAACACTGACCCAGGCACAGAAATGGATTTTTAAAGCGTGGTTGCGCAATTTTTAAACAATACAAAACAATACAAAAACAAAATAAACAAAACAAACACCTAGCTCTCTTTGAGCAATAACTAAACAAAATAGGAACCTAAACTAAAAGTCAGGACAGCAAAGCTGTTTACCTGTAACACAAAATAAACAAAACAGCACACACAAAAAGGCTCTACACTACCTTTTCCTTTTAAATTACGCGGTACCAGCACAGTCGGGCTTCTACACACTTCAGCAGCCCTGAGCAAACTGACTGCCTCTCTTAAATACCCTGCACCTGGTTCTAATTTTCAATTACCACCAGGTGCAGGGGATAATTAACAATCAAATAAACAAAAACAATTAAACAAAACAAACCCAAAATGTGCCTGTGCACATGTTTTTCTGCAGGGAGGATTTAACCCCCTCCCTGCTGTCTTACAGTAGTAAATCTACAATAGGCTACCCTACTTGCCTGCATTTCCCACTTTCCCACTGATGTTAAGCCCTGTATTTGTCTTTTTGAACAAATTTGTGGAACCAACAGTTTTTAATGTTTTTGTATTCTGAAAACAAATCTTGCGCAATGAATCAGGTTTAAGAAATTTTACTTCAACTATAGGTAGTCGCTCAAGCCTGGTATTGCAGGTAGCCCGCAGCAATAATACCTATGCTAATTTAATACATATTTTGGTACACACATGACCTCTTTTCTCTTTGGTAGGTACCTATCATAGTAGTGGCTAGGGCTCTGGACTCTTGACCGGAGGGTTGTGGGTTCAATCCCAGATGGGGGGACACTGCTGCTGTACCCTTGAGCAAGGTATTTTATCTAGATTGCTCCAGTAAAAACACAACTGTATAAATGGGTAATTGTATGTAAAAATAATGTGATATCTTGTAACAATTGTAAGTCACCCTGGATACGGGCGTCTGCTAAGAAATAAATAAATAAATAAATAAATAATAATAATAATAGATGCTGGCGAGTGTACAATAAATTGCATCTTTTTGCTAAGGGGCAGAAAAGTCTAGGCTTAAAAGCAATCAGCTATCTGATGACCAATCACAAAGGTAACAAAAGTGTAAAGGATGAATAAATTATTTCTGTTCTTTGCAAAGGGCTTTGTTATTTATTTATTTATTTATTTAATTTGGTCTCTAAACCCCTCATACTGTACGCTTATTGTTTCCTCTTTGGTCAAAGAAGCTTGTCAGGGCTACTTCCTACAGATCTCAGATAATAAAGTATTGCTTTGTACTGCCTTTAGTGAAAGCAGAAAGTTGTGCAAGGTTATGTCATAAACAGGATTTTCACTGCTAAAGTCTTGAAAGCAGAAGGTAGGCTTTCGGACATGTTTCCATTCTAAAACATTTTTGGCCAATTGTTTGTTTTAGACGCACATTCCTATAGTGTGTGGAATGTGCATGGCATGTCCATGCTACATCACATAAACCATGACGGTGGAGAGAGAGTACCAACTTTCTAAACTGCATGGAAACCCCGCCACTGTTGAAGGTCAGAGATAATGTCATCGTTTTATACATAAGGCTCAATTATTGAAAAACAAGTTGATAATGGTTTTACAAAAAAACACCTATTTTTCATTTTGTGAAGAGGTACACAAGGGTGCCGTTAAAAAAATTATGGCATGATTCCAAAAACAAATTACCTCTGTTCTGTATTCAACTAAATTAGTTGGCATGCTCATATGCAGTAGTACAGCATTATGAAAGACAGATTAAGCGGGGCAGAGCCTTAGTTACTTTTCCATGTGCTTAATAGTCTGCATGCATGATATGTAGAACTGGAGTTCCTTGTTTTAACAATTGGAGAGTTTCACTTTATGACACCATTATTTGCTAGATTCAGATTTGTGTGCTAGGGAAAGGGCATTCTGCCTTAAGTTTTTTTTCTTTTTGCAATTGGCTTTTTAAACAGAAGAACAAGTCAATCTGTAAAACTGCTATACAGCAGTTTATCAGCATTCCCAGATAAAAAAATGTCTAAGCTGACAAGCCAGCTTATGTTTTTTTACAGTCCTGTCACAGGGCCAGCAAAGAACATGACATTAGTTTTGTGTAAAGAACCACAACATGGTTATTTAGTGATTGTGTTCACGCACCAATAATTGCTCCTCCACCACATAAACTGAACTTCTATTCAGGTATTTTATGAAACGATTAATGTGATAAACAATGTGGTTGCCAAACATCTGGATTCTAGTTATACATAATATGTGAATAAATACCACTGCCGCTACTTACATGGTTTGACAAACTTATTAATTATATAACATTTTTAATTAATCTTATTGATGTAGCCAAGTTAATTATTCATTCCAGAATGGCCATGTCACATGTTAACATAATCATATATTTCTCTTCAGAAATTCTGTTGCATATGTTTTTTTCTTTTATTTTTTTTAACTTTTTTGTTCTTTGCCATTCGACAAAGGATAGTTTTGAACCAAGGCAGTGTTGTTGATGCCATTCATGGGGTCAGTTTTCCCTGAAGCCACTAAATTAGCATTTATGTACAAGTCTTAAGAGACATCCCTTTAAAACAAAGACCAAAGGGAAAGATCTGTCAGTATTTGTTTAATTCCCTTTAACTACCATCTGTTCAGGATTTTCTATAATGCCGTACTCAAACAAGCAGACAGGCTAATCAAAGGCACTTACAAGTTTTTCAAATTTGTCGATGAAGCAGTTTTATAAATGATGAGATCAATATAGCGGCTGCAGGAATGCATATTCAGAAGCTACACTAGACAGTGCATATTTACATGATACATTTTATGCATATCACAGTCAACAAGGCTTTAAGTATTAATGGTGTTATACCTTTACTACCTTTTTTTCTTCTCTGTGTCAAACTAGATACGTTGCAGTCAGTTCATCTAAACCAGGGGTCTCTAACCCTGGTCCTGGATATCCCCAATCCTGCAGGTTTTATAGGTGTCTTTACATCATCAGTGGCTAAAGATCTGGAACATATGTTAATCTTGAATAATTAAGCTAATAATTGGTTAAATTAAGTAATCTGAAGACCCTGTAGCTCTCTAGGACCAGGTTTGGAGACCCCTGATCTAAACAGCAGGATATCTTTATAGCAGCATCATTTAAACCTTGTCTGATGGTTTTACAGACCGAAATGAACTAAAGAGATCAACATGCACTGTTGGATGTTCGATTCTCATTACCTTTTGACCCTTTTTAATACTTAATACAGATTAAGTATTTAGTACAAGACTTTTTATATTGATTATAACCCACTGTGTATTACTATTATACTAATGGACTATTCATGCATGGTGATAATTATACTGTATATTGAAACAACAATATATTTCACAGATATTTAATGAAGATATCAAAAAAGGAAAATGATACATTTTTTTATCAAAATGGATAACTCAAACTTTGAGTTTCATTGTACATTACTAGACAAAGAGAAGGAGATGTGATACTTTTTATTGGACTAACTAAACAATAATTAATCACAAGCTTTCAAGACCTCAAAGGTCTCTTCTGGGGACTTGAAAGCTTGTGATTCATTAATTATTGTTTAGTTAGTCCAATAAAAGGCATCACATCTCCTTCTCTTTGTCTATCATCTCTGAACTGCTACAGCTAGCATTTCATCTATCATTGTACATTACTGTAGTTTAACCCTTTAAAGAACTTGTCTTGTCATCATCACCATTCTGCCTTTGAAAATACATCTTTTGGCTGCAGCAGTCTTGGATTGCTTCCAAAACTCTGGTTATATTTGATATTTTATCCAAATATATTTTATTTAGTATGATTTCTAAGGAATAATTGATCAGACTAAGGATGGTTATGTGCGGTGACCTGGAAGGTAATGTAAGACAGCGGAAATGCTAAAGTGTATTAAGATTGGCAAATATGAGGGGTTTGTCTGGAGGATATAATGGACAGTCTTAACTGACTGACTGCATGACTTACCAAGTACAAATTAAATCAGGAGATAATATACATAGTTATGAAGAAGTGTGGGGTAGAAGAAAGAGGCTCTTGTTTAAAGGAATTAGATTTTGGATCACAAACAGCAGACCAGAAGGAAGACCATTTGGTAAAGTCCCTTAGGGGGACCAGTCTTTTTTAAAAAAGTCTGTAATTTCATATTCTTATTCTGGTTTGTCCTACAGCCAAATAACAAAAGTAGCATTTGCACAAAGTATTCAGAGTTGGGTGATGATAACATTTACAACATGTATGATGGATAGGGTGACCACCCATCCTTAATTGAACAGGACAGTACCTAAATGTAAAGATCAAGTCCTGGTAATGGACTAAATGCCTCCAGGATGGAATTTGTCCCAGATTCCAAGACATAGTGCAATCTTACAGTTTAGCGCCACAGTTAAACAACAGGATCTGTTTGGAGCAAAGCCCCACTCCTGCCGCATCATGTTGCAATGTCTTACACAGACCCAGAATGACTGACACATTGGATAGCCAATCTAAGACATTAAATTATATAACCTCTCATAATCATGTAACTTTTTACACTCACATCACATGTTCCTCGACAGCCTGACACTGATCTGCTTTTCTTTCTTGTTTATGTAAAATGGCTGTCTCTGAAAGTTGAAGTGGCACTGATTCGTCAATAAAGGAAGGAGTACCCTATGAAAAAAAAAAGTTAAGTACCTGTCCAAATTCAGAGAGGAATGGGTTATAACGGTCATACACATGGATTAGGAAAAGTGCAAATGATTCAACAAGAGGTTTTTATACATTATGTAGAAACAGATTTTAGAATTTGTATACCGAGGTGAAAACGTTGTTAAGAAGCATTCATAGTTAATATTTAATTTTAACAGTATTTGTCCCGTTTTTGCATTTTGAAAAGGTGGTCACCCTAATGATAGAACCCATAAGCACATTCGACAAGGATAATAATGACATGCAAATGTGTATGTCAGAGACAGAATTCCAACAAACTCAAATTCATAGAAAGAAAAGTACAAACTGTCATTATTTTAAACATTTTTCAGGGACAGCATGGCAATAGAAAAATTGCAAAAATTGTTGAAATAGGTTTGACCTTGAGACAAACAATCTGGTATACCAAGTCTAAAGAAAGGAATTATTCTGCAAAAAGAATTCTTTCACCAAGGTTGCATAATTGCAATTGTATTCACTGTTGTTAGAGCCCCTTTTGTAAATTATAGCACTCCAAGGAACTCTACAAACTGTATATCTAAGAGTTTGGAACATTTCCATGTGGGTTTTTGAAATAGTCACAGATGAAAGTATTGGTGACGGCGAGGTCTGTGCTGGCTATCTGACACATGCATGATCCTGGGGGGGTTGGGAGCCCCATGGGATCCGCCTGTCAATCATGGCAATGACACAGAGGTTGTAAAGAGCTTTCGCCTTCTGGTTTTGGTCTATTATTTTCAGCACCTGCGAGTACAATTGAGACTGTGAAAGAAAAACATATCATTTGTTGGTAATCACTGCGTGCTACCCCATTTACCGTTGTCGGTATTTGGGGCCACGGCATAAGTGCGTCCTCTACTGCAATAAATAAAACGGTGCACCCCAGAGGTGTTTCAAAGAAACTTTCTGTCTCCTGTGTCCAGTGAATTCCCACACCCTCCTACAGTGCCCTACACTTAATATACCATAATTCATGGTAACAGATTAAGGACAAGCATTTAGTAAACTTTAACCACTCACTCACATTTAAATCAAACAAAAAGCAAAAAACACAATCTATAATAACTTAACAAATAATCTTTAGCAAAAAGCAAACAAACTTAGGTCAGGGTCTAATACTGTTAATTCCAGGTAAGTATAAGCTGTTGTAATTATCTTTCTAACCCTTTGTCCACAGGTTGTTTGGATTTCGAACTGACCACCCGGACCTTCCCAATAGGTATACAGAAACCACACAAACAGGTAAGTAAAAAATAATGATTACTTTAATACATTAAACAATACAATTGAATACAGTTTAGTTTATTAGATGATTTACAAAATCCCCCCTTCAAAACACCTTTCAGTATATCCCAGTACAAGAGATATCCTAAAAACACCTAAAACTACACCAAATAAAACCTTTCATAAAAACATTGTTAATGGGCTACTTGTGACTTCAGGGGGATATTATTATTACAATTATTCAACTCCACACAATATATTACCACAACACAGTCCCGAACAATATTAGCAGCAGTTTAGTATAGTCACCTGGGCCTCAAACTCAGTTTGTAGGTCCTGTACTTAATCCAAGTTGCCAAACACTGTCCCGGTAGAAACGCCAACAAGCAGGGTTGAAATTCTGCCGGTACTCACGAGTATTCCATACCAGGACTTATTTTGTTGCCAGTACTGGGTACCGGGACTTATTTAATCTGCTTTTTATCCAACACGGATGCATTTCATCCACTCACACAGTCCACTAGTGCAACGTTTCTCAAATGCACTTTTTTCAGCACAGTTCATGCTGCTTGCATTCTGTTTCCTCATGTTGCTTCTGCTTCTGTTAGCTGCTATTGGCCACCATTAACATCAGTATAATCACTGCATGTTGATTGGCCGAGCTTTCATTCTGATCAGATTTCATTTTGGCTTGAGTCACAAATCTCCGCCCATTTCACTTTGTGTCAGTGCATATATGCTTAATAACTACGTTATAGAGTGTTAATAAAGTTTTATAGATTGTTTATAACTAGGGGTCTACTTAAATCACGGTAAATTTACGTATTTTTCACGGGTATGTTGCGGCATAAAATTAGGATTTCGCGGACATGTTTAAACATTAAATAAACCTAAGTATACAGTATTTCAGAACACTATAAAGCCTAAAAATAGTGGTACTTTCTTCCTTACTAAAACAGAGTGCTGTCATTTGTTAAAGGCGAGTATGCAGCATCCCCCTGCAGTTGACTTGCCCATACATTGAGACTGCACGTCTGCATCCACTGAATTGATTGGAAGTTAAGGCAAAGCTTTGCCAAGTTATACAGATGTGGAAATCGATTAGAAACAGCCCAAAAACAGGGCATCTGGCATACTTTAATAAAGTCAATGTATGCAGTACGTTCATTGTCATGTTCTTTGTCCAATCCAATAATTTATTTTATTAGTACCGAGTCAAAACAAAGAAGACATGGCTATTCGGGTCTAAAATTCCAACTGTAAGCAGCAGGTTGAAGCAAGTTGGCTGTGCTGGATCGTTTTAGTACTGATTTAACTTGCAGACAGGAATACTTCTTGTCTGCGCTGACTTTCCAGTTTGGTTTCTGAAAGCTGTTTATTTTACGTTCTGTTCAGCAGCCTCTGAAGTAGCCTTTTGTTTAATGTGTGATTCTGAAGCTAAATAGCGATCAATCATATTTTGTCCGAATACACATTAAGATACGGAAAACAATTACTTCAGTCTGCATGTAGTTTCTTTGGGAAATATCTTAAAACGATCATCAGCCGAAATATACTTTGCTTTTTTTGTCATCCATTTCTACTATTTTCCCTCCATTGCTGAAAACTAGATTTTAGCAACCTAAATCAAAACAATGCAGCACCAACTTTGAGTCTGCACTCATACGTAGATCATTCACCACTTTGACCAACGCAGTCTCAGTGCTATGGTTAGAGCGAAATCCTGATTGAAATTTCTCAAAGATGTTGTTATTATTATCATGGAAACGATTAATTTGTTTAAAAACTACCTTTTCAACTATCTTAGCTAAAAAAGGAAGGTTTGAAATAGGTCTAAAATTACTTAGAACTGAGCTATCCAGATTCGATTACTTGAGTAAAGGTTTCACTAAGGCAGTTTTTAAAGAAGCTGGAAACCAGCCTAATGACAAAGAACTATTAACTATATCAAGGACATCATTGGACAGCTTGCTAAATACCTCCTTCAAGAGACTGGCTGGTGTAGGATCCAAAAGACAGGTAGAAGATTTCATTTGCATAACTATTTTATTTAAATCTTGTAAATTAATCAAAGAGAAGGAATTTATTTCTGATTCGATTGTTTTAGATGGCACACAGAATCATTTTGTGAAATTTGATCCTTAATACTAAGCATTTTTTCATCAAAATAGTTGCGAAATTCTTCACATTTAATAGATGAGGCCATAATGCCATTTTCAGGTGAAGAAGTGGGTTAGCTAATCTATCAATTGTAGAGAAAAGGACTCTAGCATTGTTCTTATTTTCCTCAATAAGATTAGAGAAGTAAGCACATCTTGCTGACCTTAATGCTTCATTATACTTTGATAAAAACTGCTTTAAAATATCGTAATGTATTTGAAATTTTGTTTCTCTCCATTTGCATTCTGCCTTATGCCAATCTCTTTTTAATTGACATAACTTTATTCATTCAAGGTGTCCTACGTTTTACAGAAATAGTTTTAATTTTAACTAGAGCCACAGTATCAAGAGAAGTTTTTAGTTGGCGGTTATATCTGTTAACTAACTGATCAGTTGATAGAAAATTTGCTGAGGTGGGTGGAGACTAACTATTTGAGAAAACTTTTGAACAACTGCAGGATTTATAATATGCCTTTTAACATTATGCACCGCAGTCTTTTTATATTGAGGCAGTATAGCCTTAAATGAAATAAATAAATTATCTGATATTGCAGGGTCTATAGTAGAGGACATGCTAATTTCTACTTCTCGAGAGAAGACTACATCTAAAGTATGACCTTTATTATGTGTAGGCCCTGTTACATGCTGAGTAAACTCAGAATAATCTGGTAGATTTAAAAAGTCCATAGCTGTTGAATCAGATATATTATCAGTATGCAAATTAAAATCACCAAGTAAAAGAATCCTATTATATTTAGTGGAGATATAGACAGGTATTCTGCAAATTCTGATAAGAACGATTGTCCCAGTTTAGGTGGGCAATAGATAATTACCATAAGAACAGGAAATTGACTATCAAATATGAAAGATAAAGATTCAAAGGATGAAAATTCCCCAATACTGTTCTGTGTCTAATTATTAATATCAAGAAAAATACTAGCTAGTCCACCTCCCCGCCCTCCCACATGTGCTTGCTGGATGAAGGTATAACTGGAGGGAAAGGCTTCAATTAAAGAAGTATTATCATCCACACTATGCCAGGTCTCAGTCAAAAATAAAAATCCAAGTTTATAACGAGTGATAAGATCATTGATTAGGAGAGCTTTGTTAGATAGTGACCGAACATTAAAAAGAGCTAGACGTAATTTGTTACATTCAGATGAGGAAGAAGTAGCTGTATTTAAAGGAACTCTAATAAGATTATTAACATTTGACCTTGAATTAAACTAGATATACCAGAATAGTGGCTATGACTTAGGATTTCAATGGTATTATTGCCACCTTCAACAGCAACCTCAATATGAATAGGTAGCTGAAAAGAAGATCTTTGAGTAGTACTCTTAGGTTTACTCCTGGCTAGGGTTTTAATACTGATTGAATTTCCAGTACATGGACCCCGGGTAAAAGATACATTTCTAAGATGGGGGGCAGTTACTGTCTTAATAGGAAGCACAGGTTGTTGAATCTGCTTAGGTCATTGAGTCCCAAAGGATGATCCAGTAAGTCATAAATTATTACAGCAGTGTCCTATGTTGTCTGTTAACCTAAGTGATGCTAGGGATTAACAATAACATTAAAATCACGCTTTTCAAACACTGGCCCAACTTGCAAGGTACATGTTAAGCATGGTGAGGTGTTTTTTCTTTGTACAATGCCCCCTTTTCTAAAAACATTTAAAGAGTTTATTTAAGTTAAATGTGAGTTTTCACTTGCGTGAACTTCTAAAAAAAAAAGGCAGAAGTAAACCACAGTAATGATATTACTTTATGAAAATGTGTCTTTTGCCACTTTGTTTCTTGTGCAGAAACCAGAATACCTGGGATAAAATAAAATAAAAAGTCTACTTTTATACTGTTTCTGCCTGAAAAAATCTTTTTCTGGAATAGATCATGGTAATTAATCTACACAGAAAACACAACAGAGAGCACACAGGACATATTATTGTAAGATAAGTAATAAGTACAAAATAAATAAAAGAAACAGGGATATACAGTATAATCCAAGGCTATTATTGTAGCATGGCCAGGTCCTGTTGTAGGTGAGTATCCAGAGTCTGGGAAGTATGGGGATGATTGCTGAGAATACTATGGAGATTAAAATGGCCAAGTACATTAGTAGTCGTAGTGCCTGTTACATAATAAATGTGAGGGGTATTTTAGCCCCTATTGTGCATTGTTTGACAGACCTTTTTGTATCATTTTTTATACCATATTTTATAAAATCATCCCTTTTTTAGGATATATTGAAACAAAACTAATTCTCTACAGCAGTTACTGCATAGTGTAATATTTCTTAATGCTTGTCATTGAAGGTTTAACTTAAGTGTTATATTACAGTACATGACTGAGTGATACAAGCAGAGGGTACAAAGCTTTCAGTATTTTCAGCTTCTTTGTTTATCGTTATAATTGATCAGTTATTTTTAAGTCTTATTTTGTATTTATAATATATATATATATATATATATATATATATATACAGTATGTTAAAGTTATGTATGCAAAAGTATGTATGTTTGTGACAGGCTGGCTGCAGGGAGGAACTCAGACCAGAACTAGAAACACACAGAGCAGACAGAGACTTGGCACTTGCGCCAAAATAAATAGACGAACAAAAACGGACTATCAATTAAACAAACGGTGGACGGACAGACACACAAACACGGTGAGTAAATAAATAAACAAGTATCGTGCTGGTCCTACAGCACGCGATAGCAATTGTTAAATATTACTCTCCTTCTCTCTCTCCCGTTCTCCACTCAACGAACACACCACCCCTAGTGAGTGAAAACATGCAGCTTTTATGCAGTTGTACCGAGACTCGATTGCTAGTCAATCATTCAATTGGAATCTCGGTACAACTGCACGTGAATTAATTAAAGTGCAATTCCCCGTGCTCCCATATTATTACTTTAACCAGCACGTGAAGTGATTTGTGCCCTCCTCGTGCCGAAATACAAATCTACATTTTTAAATCACGCGTGAAACACAGACCCGTTTATATCCCGTGTACCGATGACTATACACCAACATTTACACACAACACGTAACATATAATACACAGGGGGGGCACTTTGCCACAATGTTCAATAAAAGTGTCATTCATATCAACTAAAATTTTTTCACATTAAGTTTGTCCTTCCATTTTACAACATTTGCAAGTAGTATAGCAGTAAAGTTACAGTTTTTAAGTAACGAGACAAACAAGATTTTGTGAGTAATGATTATGTGTTATCCCGGTTGAATTGATAGCTTTCATGTAATTTTGCAAACTATTATAATAAGCTTGATTCGTTCATTTAGTATATTGTAACGTTTTCATGTTTAGGAAGCAGTACTCAGGGAGACAGTGTTGAATTCTCAAAATGTTTGTTTTATTTTAAACTACATAGAATTCCTGTCGGGGGTCAGAATTCACGGCACCAAAATAATGACCCTATGTTTTAGTGTTGGCACTTTCACTGCATATTCTCTCTGGTCACAGCTCACACGCTCGCTCGGTCTCACCGTTGGACTGTCTCCAGTCCCCAGGCTCATGCACCCCCTTATTATTATATATCCCGTTGTTTTCGTGCCACTGTCCGGCTCATCAACCAGTCACATCCATGCTCTGCAACCCTGGAAAACAGCAACACACATTCTCCCCACTCATTCACTCACTCCCCCTTCCCATGCTAAGTAACGGCGTGACCCGTTCCCCTTACAATACAGTGTTTATATCTGAAAAATAAATAAATATCAAGATAGATAAAGAAAGAAATGTCTATGTATTCATTTGTTTCAATATTTATTAATGTATAGATTTATTTATGTTTTACTTTTACCAAATATATAGGCTATCCTTCAGCATAGCTAATTCTCAGAAATTAATGTTCCTTTTTGTCCAGCGGGGACCACAAATAGCGTTACTCTCATCAACCAATATCGAGAGGAACCGTACTTCCTTGCGCCAATAGGCACCACAATGAGCATTACACTGACAGGAAACCAACATTTTTCAGATCAAGATCAGAATCTCAGGATGATGAGATGACTCGGTGTCCCCCCCGAGAATTCTCAGCTGGCTGACTTCATCTTTCAAAATACTGCTTGTTTTCTCAACTAATCGTGTAGCACTGACAGTAACACAACATGCTTGCAAACTGAACATTATAGTATCAAATCCCATACATGCCAGACCTTTTTTATATTTATATAAAAAAGATATTTTTTGCAGGCAAATGTTTCATTTTAAACAGAAATAAATCATGTAATATAAGTGATATAGACATCACAATATGTGTATTCCCTAGTTTTTTTCTATGTTGACAAAACAAGTTAATTGCCATTAAACTCGGATGTCCTGTAATATACATATACGTGGCTAAAACTCCCTGTGGTCTTCAAAAAAGTTTTTTTGACTAGTCAATTTTAATGATTTCCATTACATGAGAGTAGGTGTTTAAACTTCATGCTGATATTGGATTCAGCTCTCGCCAAGAAAAGCACCAAGACATAGCTTGTTTTACTGTAAACTAATGTGATCCATCTGCGTTTCCTTCCATCTGATGATGTAGATATCCTTCTGCCTGGTGTTGATGGCTGAACTGTAATGCTGGCTCCAGGGGTCAGCCTATTTCAACCACAGTGCGGCCTCCCTAGCGCATCAGCATGACAACCGTCTGGACTGAACTGAGTAAGGTACTTCACTGGGGTTTTCAAGTGGGCACCTTCCATCCTTGGTGTTTCGTCGACTAGCATCACCCCCCTCCGTTCCCCACTCAGCTAAGCCCAGCTTATTTCGACTGTGTTTGAGGTCCCCAACCAGAATCCTTTTGTTTCAACCAGAGCCAGTTGCTGCTCCTCTCTGCTTCTTCAGAGATAAGTTCTTCACTATACGTCACAACTCCTGACCACTGAATACTATGTCTCTGAGAAACCAGGTTTTGGAGTGCGCCAGAAATCCTCGACAACCCACTTCCACTGGGTAAACCTGGACTCTCCATCCTCGCTGTTCTGCTTCAGCAGCTAGTTGAGCGTACCAAAGTTTCTCCCTTTCGTACACGTCATCCACAGCATCCTCCCATGCAACTGTTAACTCTACCAGGTGAAAAAGGCTTGCTGATCCAGACCATCGTTTTAGTGGCAATCTCTGGCAGTTCTCGCTGATAACTTGGCGTGAGGAACTACCGTTCCTCTCAATACTGTTTTCTAAAAAGCTGATATATGTATTGGTATTTATGCTATAATGTATTGCTATTTTGGCTTACTCCAAAACTTACGATTTAAGATAATATTTTATTGAAATGTACTGGAATTAGTATAATGTGTAAAAAAATAATGAAACATGTAGTAGAACAACATGGAAATATACTGGGGAACACACTTATTGTGATGTCTATATCATTTATATAAAATGATTTATTTTTGTTTTAAAATTGAACATTTGCCTGCAAAAAATATCTTTTTTTATATAAATATGTGTTGGATTTTAAACTATAACGTTCAATTTGCAAGCGTGTTGTGTTATACTGTCAGTGCTACATGATTAGTTGAGACAAGCAGTATTTTGCTAGCAATACAATCGGGATAATACATAATCATTATTTACAAAATCTTGTTAGTCTCGTTACTTGATAGAAACTGTAACTTTACAGCTATACTACTTGCAAATGTTGTAAAAATTGAAGGACACACTTTATGACGTGAAAGCTAGGACGCTTGCATTGCACAGGGTTTATATTGCAAACTTAAAAAAAATGAAATGTTGTGGCGGAGTGTCCCGCCCCTATATATATTTGTGCACTGTTTTTGTATTATTGTTTGCGGCGCGGATAAAAGCGCCACGTCTTTTGTTATTGTTTTTATAATTTAAAACCCTGTGATGATGTGTGGCTGATCAGCTACTGATTATTTAACTACCTGACAGTCACGCATCCTTACTAAACTCGTGCAGACTGTGGCCGAGGGGTAATAAGATAATTAACAGCTAGTTAACCCCTCAGCCAGAGTATAAGAACCTGCAGCTGTCCATGCTGCGGGGTTGAGTGTACAGAGGAGAGTACGGGGAGCGGAGAGAGCGAGGAGAGAGATAGATTAAAAACCAGCCCGCTTATTTGTTTGATTATTTGTTTGGCCAACGCGCTTTTTGTTTTATTTTGTTGTTTGTTTAAATCTTTTGTTTGTGTTTAATTATTTAATAAAATCAGTTGAACGCCGTAGCGTTCAGCTTTACCCGCCCATCCACTGTTTTGGTTTCTGTTACTTCCTGGTCCGTGACGTCACCACACCTCACCACTGCAAGCCATCCTGCCACATATGGTGTCCTGCGTGGGACAAACAACGCCTCCAATTTGCTTGGTGCTGACCAAGGTTGCCCCAATTGTTTCTTCTAACTTAGGTTGTGTTTTTGATACCTAAATGCTTTTAAATCATGATGAATTAACAGTGCTGAATTCAAAAGTAATTACTTCATAACAGAGCAACTGCATAAGATATTCAGGTGTTATTCCTGTGGTGTTCAGTCAGAATTAATTATGAATTTGAGGCAATATTTTAAAGTGCTACCCATTTTGTGTACATGGGCATAACCTTTATGTTATGTATGCATAGTATTTTAACTTAAATTCAGAAATACAGCAGCAGTTAGAAACTCCTGCAATAACACTGACCGTAGGCTTTAGGGCCACCATGTACAACCAGGACAGCATTTATTTTACACCTCAATTTTGGGGGGAAGTTTGGGCTGAAAATCAACATTTTGTTCATACAGAAGCACCTGCCAACCAAATGCTTACTATCGACCTTCTATAGAAGTCTGTCAGATGTGCTTTTCTGTCCATCAGACTTGAAAATGTCTTGTAAACAGTATATTCAGCTTTGACAAACATCAGAATCCCATTACAATTTAATTTGCCACATGAATCCATTTACACAAAACGGTGCTACATAACCCCTCGATATTCTTCAGAATCTTGTAAATAAATTGCAGTAATCTTTCAATGTATGTACTGAATGCTTCTTAAACAATATTACATTTTTGGGGGAATATAATGAAAGTAAAGAATACAATTGCTTAAACGTCACTATTTAAGATGGATGGGGATGCTTTTACAGTATTACATGTCTTCTTATATACAAAAGGTTCAGTTCATCATTTGTATGTACAAGGGGAGAGACCCACACAGTTTTGCTAGCTACCTCAGTTTTCTGCTACAATATGTGCTGATATCATTGCAAAGCTATCAACAAACAACCAGCTCAGCAAATCATTTTTAAATGGAAAAAAATCACTGTGTATAGCGAATAGTTAAACTGTAAAATTGGATGGGGAAGTGGAAGCAGAAACTAACTGTTCTCACTTGATTATCCTTATTCAAAACACGATTAAACATAATTATATCTAACATTTACACTGATATCAAGGTGTTAATGGTTCACCAGACAAATGTAAAAGCTAATTAATAAGTAACATTTTATTTAGAGAAGTACAATTGATTCCTGTATATCAGGAACTGCATTCACCCACTCAGCCACTCCTCCCTCCCACATCGGCTCATGCACATATCTTTTGAACACTGAAACAACATCTTAGGTGCAGTCATTTCTTCATTCCTCTGATGCCTTTAATGGCCTTCCTTCCCTCACTGTTCATGGTGTAATACTTATGGATGCTTAGCAACAGTACATAAATTAAGTAAAAAGCTGCCATTAGATGGTGCTCTGAGTAAAGTGGAATACACAGCTCTTTCACTGCTGCTAAATCCAGTTTTGTTTTTCTTTTCATCAAAGCAATAAAGACAAATTAATTCAAAATTCAGTTAAATTACGAAACCCAATTTACTTTGCAATAATAAATGAGTCATTTGAAATGTAATACATTTTTGCTCACCAGCAGATGCATGAGATGAATACAGCTTTTTATACTACTATGAATGTATTTATTTATTGACTACCCAACACACAGACCTTACTCTCACACATTTATTGTGCTTCATGTTTTGTATAAAAGGGCCTGTGAACAGGATGACTGGTGGTGACGTCACGCCAGGAAATGAATGGAGATCACACAAGACTGGGGGTGGTGAAAAGTGCTGTGGCGCATTTAATTCAAAATAAAAAAATTTAAACAAAATCAAAACGCTTTACAAAAACAAAAGGCACGAGGGCCAAAACAAACAAACAAATAATAACACTAATAAGTATCATGCTGGTGCTTCCAGCACGAGTAGCAATTCTTATTTCTAGTTATTTATTTTTACCTCCACTTTACTCCCGTACTCCACTCACAAACACCCCCCCTGTATAGCCAAACTGCAGGTCTTTTATATCATGGCTGAGGGGTTAACTAGCTATTTATTATCTTATTACTCCTCGGTCATAGTCTGCATGCGTTTCATAATCTGCATGACAATCAGTAGCTGAAAGTCACGCATTCTCACCATTTTAAAAGAACAACAAATAACGGCGGACGGTACCTCACTTATCCTGATAATACATACTAATACAAAATACATCAAATACAAAATAATACAAAACATGCACAGGGGCGGGGAGTACCCTGTCACACATGCCCCCCCACCCCACCCCCACCCCCACTTGTGAGCAGCACACATGGCCTCAAAGGCCACCTCCCCCCTTAAAAACCCAGACGTCTTGGTCATAGTCTTGGGCCAGGAAAGGAGGCTTCAATAGACCCATAAGCAGCGCTCCGGGCCACGGACTGGCTGACAGTAGCAATGCTGTCGGTTTCCCAGCTGACAGGGGAAATTAACGGCTCCCAGGGTGGCTACTCCAGCCCCAAAAAATCCCTGGTCAGTAGCAAACCACCTCCAAGGCAAGGCATCTCCGGGCAATAGCGCACGGGCAACCCCAGGCGACGGCGAGCAGGCGACTCCAGGTGATGGCGAGCTGGCCTCCCCAGGCGATGGCGAGCAGGTGACCTCCAGGGCCCTTTGCATTTTTTAATGGACAAAATGTAAGGTGCAGTAGCCTACTTTTTGAGTTTATAACCTTGCTGTGAAGCCCCCCGGGCTTTTTAAAATATATTGACCCATAGTATTTCTGACTCATTTGATGTTGCAGCTGTTTTATATATTTATAATTGTTCTCCTTACTGTATATCCATAAAGAGATTATTTGGAGGGGCATGCTAGACACATCTAACATTTCTTTAGCATGCACAATTTCTGATCACGCTTTATTTTTATTTATTAACTGTTTATAAACTGTAAACAAGTCTACTAACACACTAACATCTTGTTCTTTCCTGTCAGACGGTTGATAGCATATCGTTACCTACTATAAACTATAAAAAACAAAATATTAGGGTCCTGTGATAGGGAGACCCTGTCACTGGTTCTTGGGTGCATGTGTGCCTTTATGGAAGCAGCTTGGGCGCGCAACAGGAGACGCGTTGCTAAGGAAATAACTGAGCAGATAGGCTCGCCTGGCGCTAAGCTGATCAGGAGGTTCTGATTGGCTGGGGGGCGTGCCCACGGAGCTCAAAAAGCATCTGCACTACAGCTCGAGGCTACTGCATGGCCACAGCCATACAGACGGGTGGTGAGAGAAAGATTGCTGTGTTTTGTGTCATGTTGTTTTGCAGACGCGTATCAAGCCGGGAGCTGAAGCTATAGAGCCAGCAGTAACCCTGGGAGCATCTGCCCCTGCACATGACCGCAACCCAGAAGAGCGTCTGCTCCTCAGGATTAACTACTACGAAACCCTTCTACTCCAAGAAGGTGCTCATTAAGGCATTGCCTAGATGAGGCCGTTTGAAAAGGCTGCTTGAAGAGGCAGTAGTCACAGTGAGAAGGCCGGGACTCCGAGAGAAGGGAAGTAGGTCAGTTTAGGGGGTGTTGATTCCAAACAGTGTAGAGAGGGTTTTCACAGAGTAGTAGGTTCCTGGAGCGGGACGTTCCTTTTAGTGGGACTAGCATTCGCCTTGTGTGGCACACTTTTATTTTTAGCTTGTTTTGTTTTCTTTACTAAATGTGTGTCACTTGTGTCAGTACTTGTGTTTATTAAATCTGTGCGCCTGTGCGGCATGTCAACACCCAGTGCTCTGTGTCTGTCTCAGTATTATTCAGTGATGACCCACACACGTAACAAACGCCCCTATTACAGGTCATCAAGTGGCTCACAACATGGTGTGCATGTTGGGTCTTACAGCGGAACAAAGGCATGTGCCCTGGCTGTGCAAAGCTTCCAGTCTTTCCTGGGGATTCCCAAGGGAGTGTTGCATTGTCTCTGGTTAGGAAGGCAAAATCGTCAGTGACAAAGCTACAGCTGACCCAACTGGCCTTGTTCCCAGTCAGCTCAAAGCAGACACCTGCAGGACTGGCCTTTGTTCTCCAAGGGCCAGTAGCTCTCCAACATCTGCTGTAAGGGCAATTGATTGGTAGTAAGTTGGGAGGATATTCACTGATCTTCAATTTTTCTGAGCTGTTCTGATTGTCTGATGGGGTACTCCCTGCCCCTGTGCATATTATGTATTATTTTGTATTTATTTATGTGTTATGTTTTGAAGGATGGGCAAAAACCCCTCCACCATTATTTGTTATTGTTTTTAAATACCTTGTGAGAATGCGTGCATGTTGGCTAGTAATTATTGAATTAATTGACATTCATGCATATTTATTAACCATGGGGTTAATAAGATAATTAATAGCCAGTTATTCCCTTGGCCATAATATAAGGCTGCATGGGGTGGGTTTTCCAGAGGACAGACTGGGAAATTGCAAACGTAATACCGATCCACATAAAGGGGAGACAAAACCGAACCAGGTAACTACAGACCAATAAGCCTGACTTCTATAATATGTAAACTTATGGAAACTATAATAAGATCCAAAATTGAACATTACCTATATGGTAACAGTATCCTGGGAGACAGTCAGCATGGTTTTAGGAAAGGGAGATTGCGTCTAACTAACCTGGTTGATTTTTTTGAGGATGCAACATTGACAATGGATAATTGCAAAGCATAAGACATGTTTTATTTAGATTTCCAGAAAGCTTTTGACAAAGTCCTGCATAAAAGATTATTTTTCAAACTGAATGCAGTAGGGATTCAATGAAATGCATGCACATGGATTAGGGAGTGGTTAACATATAGAAAACAGAAAGTACTGATTAGAGGAGAAGCCTCAAAATCGAGCGAGGTAACCAGTGGAGTACCACAGGGATCAGTGTTAGGCCCTCTGCTCTTCCTAATCTACATTAATGACTTAGATTCTAGTATAGTAAGCAAAAATAGGAGGAGTGGCAAACACTTTTGCAGCAGCAAAGGTCATTGAAAATGATCTAGACAGCATTGAAAATGATCTAGACAGCATTCAGAACTGGGCAGACACATGGCAAATGACATTTAATAGAGAAAAGTGTAAGGTACTGCACGCAGGAAATAAAAATGTGCATTATAAATATCATATGGGAGATACTGAAATTGAAGAAGGAATCTATGAAAAAGACCTCGGAGTTTATGCTGAAATGTCTTCATCTAGATAATGTGGGGAAGCTATAAAAAAGACCAACAAAATGCTCGGATATATAGTGAAAAGTATTGAATTTCAATCAAGTGAAGTAATATTAAAACTGTACAATGCATTAGTAAGACCTCATCTAGAATATTGTGTTCAGTTTTGGTCACCTTGCTACAAAAAGGATATTGCTGCTCTAGAAAGAGTGCAAAGAGTGACCAGAATTATCCCGGGTTT
This sequence comes from Acipenser oxyrinchus oxyrinchus, assembly GCA_030684275.1. NCBI lineage: Eukaryota > Metazoa > Chordata > Actinopteri > Acipenseriformes > Acipenseridae > Acipenser > Acipenser oxyrinchus. The sequence continues at coordinate 19,920,553 of CM060249.1, read as the reverse complement.
AAAAGGAATGCCATATGTAGACTGAATTTAAACTGAATTTATTCAGTCTTGAACAAAGAAAACTATGTGGTGATCTGATTCAAGCATTCCAGATTCTAAAAGATATTGACAATGTCGACCCAGGGGACTTTTTCAACCTGAAAAAAGAAACAAGGACCAGGGGTCACAAATGGAGATTAGATAAAGGGGCATTCAGAACAGAAAATAGGAGGTACTTTTTTACACAGAGAATTGTGAGGGTCTGGAACCAACTCCCCAGTAATGTTGTTGAAGCTGACACCCTGGGATCCTTCAAGAAGCTGCTTGATGAGATTCTGGGATCAATAAGCTACTAATGACCAAACGAGCAAGATGGACCTAATGGCCTCCTCTCCTTTGTAAAATTTCTTATGTTCTTAAGTAAGAACTGATACAAAGAAAACAATTGCTACTCGTGCTGGAACAACTAGCACAATATTTGTTATAATTATTATTTGTTTGTCTATTTTTTTGGCCACTGCACCGTTTTGTTTGTAAAAGTGTTTGTGTTTTGTTAAATCTTTTTATTTTACAATTAACTGGCGCATCAGCGCATTTATTCATACCTCACAGTCCTGACTGTCTATGTTCCTTCCTGGTCTGACATCACCACCAGCCATCCGTTTCACAGATGGTTACAGCTTTGAGGGAATGTAATTGGACATTCTATTATTGTCAATAAAAAAATAGAAAAGATAAAATAACTGGCCACACTAAAAGTAAAAAATATAGAAATATACTGTAGTATATTAGTACTGTCATCCTTAAAACATTCTTTAAACAAATTCAAATCTATTTCACTGATACGACTAAAGTAGGGTTGCCACCCCGCCGGTATTTTACCGGACTGTCCGGTATTTTTATGTACTTTGACCCCCTGTAGGTTTTTTTGGAAGATGTCCGGTAATTCTAAGCATTCTAATCTATTGGATATGTTCTTAAAAAAAGTGTAACAATAAACAATTTAATATAACATGTTGTGCTTGTATGAGTGAAATTCAAATACTATAACACAGCAGTGTGTAAATGCACCAGAAAGAATTGAGGTAACAACGTAAGCCACCAAAACGCTGTACCGTTATGTTTTTCTTGTGTGCTCACCACTGTGTGTTCTCTAGTATGAGCATGCGCACTGCTGTTAAGTTTGACAGCCCTTTGAATGAAGAAGCGCAAAACTATTAAGTAGCATACTGTAACGTTAGACACAATGGCAGAGACAAATGAGGAAGTAGAGAAAAGGAGGGGATGGGAGCGTCCGGTATTTTCGTATCTCAAAGGTGGCAACCCTAGACTAAAGAGAGTTGCTACTTAATAATGAATTTGTTAATGTGTTAGTAGACTAGTTATTAAACTAGTTGATAAACTAAAAAAGGTGCCAGTAAAGACATAGAATTATAGTTATAGAAATACAGTATAAAAATAAAAGCCCTGGTTTTGAAAGGGATCTGAATTTATGTGGAGATGGCTTGATGTGATCATTAGTTTCAAGGAAAGGCTAAAACTGAAACCACTGTCCCATCACAGCTTATTCTTGTTCAGTAGTAGGAATTATCTGCCACAGAGATTCAGCTCTTTCTGTGGCTGAATCCAGAGCTTAAGGCGACAACTGTGTGCTGAACCTTAGAAGTTTTAAAAGAGAGAACAAATAGAATGTGTAAAATATATACAATATATACAAATATTGTAAACAAAAGACTTATAACTTATCCTTACTATGAGAAAGACAGGCCATCAAATGGAGGCTGCTTTTAATATATTGATGGCTGCTGTATTTCATTAATGTCTTATTTCTTTATTTAAACAAAAAAATGAAAAACACTGACCCTAGCATCTTCTTAACCCAAAACATTATAAGTGGTACAAGGGGCTACAAGGCACAGCAGGTTAATTCACTCATCTCTCATGCCTTGCGCCTCAGGGGACCTGGGTCTATAGCCAGCACTTGTTTCCCTTGCATTTAGTACATTCTCAACAAACAAAGGAAAACAGTTGGGGTAGGCAGAAAGTGTTTTGGGATTGCACATATCTAGTTTTACTTCAGGTGGTTCATTTTGTGAACACTAAGTACTGTAGGGCAAGAGCAGTGCACTGCATTACACAGAGAGCTGCCAGTGAGTGTGCTATAGAATGATGTCACAGCCCTATTATACATATTCTTTCTTTTTAACACACAAAAATAACAACATAAAAACCATTTAGGACAAGTGAAGCCTATTGGGAATGAATTGACTGTAATGTATGGTATATAAATTTGAGCTCACAGCCAATATTTAAATATGGGGGTGGGGAGGCACGGCATAACTGAGCTACAGATAGAAGCTTCATATGTTTCTGTCTGGCATAAAATGGCAACTTGTAAAATGCAGCTGTTAAGAGACTCGATGAGCTGTCAAACATCTGTTCCAGTTATCCATGTAATGTATCACTTGACTGGTGATCACATCGATATTTCCGGGTGACCTGGCTTGATTTAAAACTGTGACATTGTTCTTGGCATTGCTGGAGGCTAGCAGAGGATAAGTGTTGACAATTTCCTCATGTTCCATTGGCTCCCATATTTTACTTTAAATTAAACACAACAAATCATATTGCAGCAGCAAGGAAACAATACGCTTCTCCAATATATGACTGGATATGATATATGTCAATCAACATATGAGATTGGGTCATGTGAACACAATCCCTGCAAGGCAGTGCAGTGCACAAGGCTCAGCAGCTGCTAAAAACAGAGCTTTTTAGCTTACTTGGTGTTCGAGCTCTCTCTCTGTCTTTCGTTCCACCTAACCACCCAACCCCAGTCAGCAAAAGCTGCTGGTTTTTATAGTGGTCGAGTATGGATGGAGATCACTGTCAAAAATATTCAGATATAAAAAATAATTTGTACTTGTAATTACAAATCAAAAATACAAGTACAAATCAGAAAATTACGAGTACAAATCAAAAAGTTAAGAGTACAAATCAAAAATATGAGTACGACTCAAGAAAAGCTACAGGTACAAATCGCAGAGTTACAACTACGACTCAAAAAGTTACGAGTAAAACTCACAAAATTATGAGTTGGACAGAGCGTGAAATCACTGTAAAAAATACATCACAGAGGTCACAGGACAGGCTGTTGATTGGGGGAACAATCGATGTGTATTTAACACCTTGCATTGCTGATAGAAGGGAAGGAGTGGCTGCATGTTGATGAAATGTGTAGGTGGAGTTTTCAAAGCAGGAATATGGCACAGTCGCCCAACAGATGGACAGTCTCAGTCTCATCAAAGATCTATACACAAGATAGTCAACTCCCCCTTTTTTTCCGTACCTGCCGATCCCATTATGGGAATCCAAAGAGTTCCGGTGGCGACCTTTCTCCTATCTCTATAATGTAAAGGCTGCTTCATTTCCTATTCAAAGCTTTCTCTTTTGAAAACAATTGAATTTTTTAGCAAGATTCACATGGATTTGTTTAGAGACACTTCTCCTTAACACATATGTGTTGTTATTTCTACGATCGATGTTTTCACTTGGCCTGACAAGGGCTCTTTGCGCCGAAGTGCTGTCCAAAATTGCTGGCTCTCATGAATATTCATGAGCAGACAAGACAGGACAGTGGTTTGGCTGTCAAGGGGTTGGGATAGCCAGTGATCGAGATTCTAATTTCTATAGCCTTGATATCGGGTAGATTGCAGTAATGTTTGATGATTTGAATGGGAAGAAATATTATTTTAAAAAATTGATTTAATTCTTATTCATAGATCAAAGTTTAAGAGAATAATAAGTAAAAATGACGTTGTGTGTGACTGTAACAAAGGGGATTTTCAGCAGAAAAGAGGTCCACATGCTGTGTAATATTTTTATTTTTACATTATATGTAATAGCAGAAATGTAATTATGAACAACATATAGCAGCCGTGTGATTATGATAATAGGTGAACTGTATTTATTTTGTTTTATTCGTATATTTGATATACTGTATAAGAGAGTCAGCAATTTAAAACCCATGCTTTATAATAGCGACTGTAGTTTTGTTGAAATACTTGAATTTAATCTAAACTGACCGTAACGTACATGGCCTTGGAACATCCATGGATGCAGATAATGCCTTGTGTCTGTCTGTACCTTTTTGGCGATGCAGCTGGCGATCCACCAGGCTCCACCCTAGGCTCTGACTGACCTGCCCTGGTTCATCACAATACATACAATACATTAATAATTACTATTGTTCTATAATTAAGTGAAATCATGTTTTTATGTGTACTTTTAGACTACTGTATTAAAAAATGTTCAGTCATGAATAGCTACCGTGCAACTGAGAACTGAGCTTAATACAAGCTGATTTTTTTTAAAGATGTAGATTTGCAACTTTTTAAAATGAAACAGTTGTTATTAATTTACATAGACATACAATGTATTTTTTTTTTTAATAATACACTATTTTACATAATTAAGGCATAAACAATGGATCATAAATATAAGCCTAATTAACAGTAGGCCTAAGCCTAATAATTGTAGTGATTGAAATAATATTAATGATGATAATAATCAATTAAAAATATACCTAATTAAACTAATAAATCGACCTAATTAACCCGCTATCAAAAAAGTTGAAGAATTGAGTTGCCGCCAGTCTCGTTCACTCTCGATCACTGCCTATCCCATCCCTGACAACCAAGCCAAAGATCAAACCACGCCCCCGTCTTGTCTGCTCATGAATATTCATGAGAGACTGCAATTTCGGACAGCACTTCGGTGATTAAGAGCTCTTGTCAGTCCAGGTGAAAACATCGATCGTAGAAATAATAACATTTATGTGTTAAGGAGGGGTGTCTCTAAACAAATCCAGGTGAATCTTGCAATCATTTTCAAAAGAGAAAGCTTTGAATAGGAAATTAAGCAGACTTTACATTATAGAGATAGGAGAAAAGTCGCCACTGGAACTCTTTGGATTCCCATGATGCACCGCGTCGGCGGGTATGGAAAAAAAGGGGTAGTTGACTATCTTGTGTATAGAAGATCTTTGATGAGACTGAGACTGTCCATCTGTTGGGCGACTTTCTGCCATATTCCCGCTTTGAAAATTCCACCTACACATTTCACCAACATGCAGCCACTCCTTCCCTTCTATCAGCAATGCAAGGTGCTGGACGCATGCGCTGTTAAATACTCATTGATTGTTCCCCCAATAAACAGACTGCCCTGTGACCTCTATGAAGTATTTTTGACAGTGATTTCACTGTCAAAACTCCAGCTGGTAATTTTTTGAGTTGTACTCGTATTTTTGATTTGTACCTGTAATTACAAGTACAAATTATTTTTACGCATACGAATATTTTTGACAGTGATCTCCCTCAATAGTCGAGGGATTAATTGGCTATCACTTCCTTCGTTTATCCCTCAACCACATTCTGTATGGGATTTTTAATGAGCATGGTTGACAGCCAATAAATTATTAGCTGCCAATCATGCATTCTCACAGAGGTATTTTGAGACGAGAAGCAAACATTGTCCATGCCAAACTACATTTAACTATAAAAGTAATACAAATACATTAAACAATAACAATAATACTAATACAGTCAGCACCCACATATCCAACCCTGTAAAATTTTGACTTCAGTGACGGTTAAACAAGTGTGACGCATATCTGATTATTTCATTTTGGCCCGTTCCAACCCTTGTCGATTTTTCAGGGCAAACAAAAAAGATACGATATCAAAAACACAAAGCTGAAAGGACTGTGTTTTAAAATAAGTAGGCTTTCAATTAGATGTACTGTGGTTTTGTTGGTACAGTACTATATTTTTAACATAAGTATTTTAATTCAGAACGATATGATTCTGAAAATATCACTTGCCAAAAGAAAGGACATGTGGACTGTAATACAGCACATACTGTGTGTGTGTGTGTGTGGGGGGTTGGGGGTGCGTTGATTTGCAAGACAATGTGGGACTGGACCTGGTTATGGACTGGGGAAGGGCATGGGAGTACTCTGTAAATAATGTGTGTTTGTAAACTGTTATTTTTGTTCAGAGTTGAGAGACTGCCTGTGTGTGAGTGTGTCACAGAGGGGGCGGGAGCAGGTTTGACACGACCAGTCAGGGATAGCGAGTGTTGGACCAATGAGTGAGCAACGGGGAGGGACTTGGGGGTGTGTGTGGAGATGACAGTCTGAAAGAGAAGCAAGACCTGATGGCGGGAGAATTGAGAGAGAGTTGAGAGAGGAGGTTGAGTCTGTGAGTGAGAGGAGAGGAATGAAAGGCATTCTTCACTAAAAGCAAAAAAATATATAAATACAGAGGTTTCCTACTGCTTTGGACCATAACTGTTGTTTGTCTATATATCCTGGAAACCCTGCAGCTCAGCGCTACAATACGTTTAAATCTGGCATGTATTGTAGCAGTATGTAAAATTCCCCAATTCCTACTGATTTCATCTTTAAGTATAGTCTTTCATGCAGTACTTTGTCAAATGCTTTTGGATAATCTAAGAAGATTATCATATGCACTATCCTTGTCCACTCTAGTAGTAACCTGAAAGAAATCGAGTAAATTAGTTCTACAAGATCTACCCTTCCTAAAGCCATGTTGGCTGTCTCCTATAATGTTGTTATTATATAAACATTCCTCCATTTTGGTCCTTATTATAGTTTCCATGATTTTACATATGATTGATGTTAAACTTATAGGTCTGTAGTTCCCAGGGTCAAATGTATCTCCCCCTTTAAATATAGGAACAACAGGCTTTTATGCAATACTGTATTTTCCTTTATTTGTAGATTTTTTTTTATAAATTCTTAACATGTTTGAAGTGATAAATACTTGAATGGATGGATTTGAATACTATGGAGAAGTCAACAAAGTAACTCCAAGCTTACAGGATCAACGAGTAAACACTTTATTAAAAACTGTATTATGGGCTCCCGAGTGGTGCATCCAGTAAAGGTGCTCCATGTGGAGTGCAGGATGTGCTCTATAGTCTGGACGTCGCGAGTTCGAGTCCAGGCTATTCCACAGCCGACCGTGGACGGGAGCTCCCAGGGGGCGGCACACAATTGACCGAGCGTCGCCCGGGGGGAGGGAGGGTTAGGTCGGCCAGGGTGTCCTCAGCTCACCGTGCACCAGCGACCCTTGTAGTCTGGCCGGGCGCCTGCGGGCTTGCCTGTAAGCTGCCTGAGAGCTGCATTGTCCTCCGATGCTGTAGCTGTTGGGTGGCTGCATGGTGAGTCCGCAGTGTGAAAAAAAGGGGTCGGCTGACGGCACACAATAGATTTTACTATAACTACCCATTCAAAACTTTGACAGTTGCAGTTAGTTAATGCATAAGGTTAGGCTTGGACATCTTCCACACGACAGAATGCACACCATTGAGCTGATTTTGCTGCAGTTGGATAACATTATTGGATGGGATGTGAACAGTGGGATCTCAAAGTCAATTGTCATGTAGATAAATTAAAATAACTACCTTTTAGATTGCCTGGGCTTGATTTAAGCCGGAACTCTATAGGTGCAAATGTAATGCTCCTTAGGGGTGCTTTCCCACAGTTACTACTGATTTTCCATTACATTCGAGAAAATGAAAAAGCGGTGAAATTAAAACACCCTGATACAGAAAGTAATAACCTTTTGCAGCTCATATAAAATTCAAATGTCTAAGATGTTTGAATCTTTTATAACTTATTTTAAAATATATTTATTTACTATCCACCTGATATTCATGTCATCAAAATCAGGATGTACAAACACACACACACACACACACACATATATATATATATATATATATATATATATATATATATATATATATATATATATATATATATATATATACAGTGGCTCTCAAAAGTATTCACCCCCCTTGGACTTTTCCACATTTTATTGTGTTACAACATGGAATCAAAAGGATTGAATTTGGAGTTTTGCCACTGATCAACACAAAAAAATCTATAATGTCAAAGTGAAAAATAAAATCTACAAATTGTTCTAAATTAATTACAAATATAAAACAGAAAATAATTGATTGCATAAGTATTCACCCCCTTTGCTATGACACACCTAAATAAGCTCTGGTGCAACCAATTGTCTTTAGAAGTCACATAATTAGTTGAATGGAGTCCACCTGTGTGCAATTAAGGTGTTTCACATGATTTCAGGTTAAATACACCTGTCTCTGGGAGGTCCCACAGTTGGTTAGTACATTTCCTAACAAAAAATACATAATGAAGACGAAGGAACATTGAAAGCAAATCCGGAATAAGGTTCTTCAAAAGCACCAATCAGGGGTAGGATATAAGAACATTTCCAAGGCATTGAATATCCCCCGGAGCACAGTAAAGTCCATTATTAGGAAATGGAGAGAATATGCCACAACTGAATCCGTCTAGAACAGGCCGTCCTCAAAAACGGAGTATCCGGCTGAGAAGGGCACTAGTCAGGGAGGCCAACAAGAGGCCTATGGCAACTCATGATGAAGACATTTCTGAGTCAACATAAACTCTGCCCACTGTATGCACACACACACCACACACGCACACACACCATACGCACACACAACTAACTACCCCAATGCTAATGTTGTGCCCCGTTCCGCAAACACATCTTTGTTTATGTTGGTATTAAAACTGTTAATTTCTCTGTGCTTTTAAATAAAACATTGTTAAAAAGTCACCCTGTGTATAGTGTTACTTATTATACAATTAAGATTAAATTAACCTGGTGGGGATCGCAATCTCTAACATGTAGCTAGTACAGCAATTGCAAGCAACAGCACTGTTACAGTACAGCAAGATCTCAAGCGGTACAGATACTATACAGTGCAGTTTATAATCTGTAGAGACAGTACAGCAGTACTGATGTTCCCCTGCATCGATCTCAAGCGGTACAGACACTATACAGTGCAGTTTATAATCTGTAGAGACAGTACAGCAGTACTGATGTTCCCCTGCATCGATCTCAAGCGGTACAGATACTATACAGTGCAGTTTATAATCTGTAGAGACAGTACAGCAGTACTGATGTTCCCCTGCATCGATCTCAAGCGGTACAGATACTATACAGTGCAGTTTATAATAGAGACAGTACAGCAGTACTGATGTTCCCCTGCATCGATCTCAAGCGGTACAGATACTATACAGTGCAGTTTATAATCTGTAGAGACAGTACAGCAGTACTGATGTTCCCCTGCATCGATCTCAAGCGGTACAGATACTATACAGTGCAGTTTATAATCTGTAGAGACAGTACATTAGTACTGATGTTCCCCTGCATCGATCTCAAGCGGTACAGGTACTATACAGTTATTATTATTATTATTTGTTTATTTAGCAGACGCCTTTATCCAAGGCGATTTACAGAGACTAGGGTGTGTGAACTATGCATCAGCTGCAGAGTCACTTACAATTACGTCTCACCCGAAAGACGGAGCACAAGGAGGTTAAGTGACTTGCTCAGGGTCACACAGTGAGTCAGTGGCTGAGGTGGGATTTGAACCGGGGACCTCCTAGTTACAGTGCAAGTTATAATCTGTAAGGACTATCCTGATGAGAAGGAACATCTCCAGATACACACAGATTTCTTCCAGAGGTACATACATTTAGCGAGGTTTAACAAAAAACAAAATATTGGTTGACAACAAGATATAAATGATAACATGCTCCTGTTTACAGTTTTTAAAAGAATATTCCAAAATGAAAATGATTTTGTAAAGACATGAATGCATTTTATACTTTTATTGCTACCAAAAATTACTTATTTGAAATGTCACTTGTGCTGAGTTAGAAATGCTGCTCTCAGATTTATATAGCACCATTTTAAAATTCAATATTATTTCTGATATTTGTATATTATTTGTATATTAATATCTGTATTATATTTGTTGTATTCTAGCATATTCTACGAAACACCAGATTTATATAGCGCCATTTTAAAATTCAAACACAGAATTAATTATCCCCCATATTGTTTATTAGTTTATTAAAATAATATGATATTGCAATTAGGGGCAAGTCAGGGGCAAGCAGGCCATCAGATAATATCGAACATCAACTAGCAAGTTATTTAAACTAGGGGAGGGGAGGGAACCTAAAGAGGCATATAAAATTCAGGTTAAAGTGTCCTACCATTCCCGCTACCTAATAAGGCTCAGTTAATTAGTGATTTTATTCAGGGTTATAACATTGATATTCTCTCTTTAACTGAAACATGACTTGGACCAAATGACAATGTTTCACTGATTGAGGCTTCTCCACCTAACTATTCTTTATTTCAGAAAGCTCGCTCTACTGGGCGGGGAGGTGGACTTGCTATTGTTTTCCATAGTGAACATAGAATCAAACAGGAAATTGTTGAAGGTTATTCATCTTTTGAATTTTTGACATTAAACAGTCCATTACCTGTAATTACCTCCATATTGTAATTATTTACCTCCATATTGTAATTATTTATCGACCACCTAAGTCAAACCCACTATTTCTGACTGAATTTGGGGATCTCATATCTATATTGACAGTCAAATATGATAGGATTATTTTATTGAGTGATTTAAGCCTTCATGTTGACATTGATTCTGATTCTAACTCCTTGGAATTTTTGAGGCTACTGGATTCCTTAGATTATATCCTGCATGTCACAGGTCCTACGCATAATCGTGGCCATACTTTAGATCTGGTCATTTCTTGTGGTTCAGCTGTTAAGAATGTCATAACCCTAGATCTTACTATTTCTTATCATCTTTTTGAGGTGAATCTGCCAGTATCTACTATGGACAGTACATTTAAATCCTGGGTAATACATTCTTCAACTGCTGTTAAGCTTTCTGATGTCTTGAGCTCATTACCACTCTCTGAGTCTTCATCAGTAGTGAGCTGGTTAATACTCACAACACCACCTTGACTGGTATCTTAGATACTCTAGTGCAAATCAAAACTCGGAGAGTGTCTTTTAAAAAAAGCTCACGTGGTTCAATGATACAACTCGTAAGATGAAATATGAGGGTCATAAAATAGAACGGAGATAGCGAGAATCTAAATTGCATGTTCATTACATCGCATGGAAGGGCCACCTGGTTAAATATAGGAAGGCTCTGGCATTGGCTAGATCATCATATTATTCTAATTTCATTGAAACAAATACAAATAATCCTAGATTTCTTTTTGCTACCCTAGATAAATGAATTAATCCTTCCCCTAATAGTCCTAGCCAGGAGGCACCTTGTCCACGGGCTGGATTTGGCCCGCTGGCCGCCATTTTCCGACCACTGCTGTAGACCATTCCATCCTACTGAATCATCTTGAAAGCATAGTAGGACTATCTTTGTAATAGGTTTCAGTTTGTCTCTATTGGTGTCTAATCGGCATTATCGGAAGTTGTCTGTGGTGTTCCACAGGGCTCCATTCTAGGTCCCTTGCAGTTATCATTATATATGCTACCGTTAGGTGACATTATCCGCAGACAAGGAGTAAACTTCCATTGGTATGCTGATGAGCTATATTTTTCCCTAAAGCCAGGAATTTCTTCTGCCTGGGTGTTATTAGCTACTTGCTTTACAGACATCAAGCATTGGATGCCATAGAATTTTCTAATGTTGAATTCAGATAAAACAGAGGTTATGCTAGTGGGATCACAGAACCAACAAAAAGGAAATGTGGGATTACACAAGCTCGACCCTTGCAGTCTCTCATCAAAACTTAAACTAGAAATGAAGAGTTTCTGGGTCATCTTTGATCCTGTTCTATCATTTGAGGCTCATATTAGGGAAGTTCCTAAAGTATCTTTTTACCATTTGAGAAATATGGCCAAAATTAGATCAATTATTTCTTTGTCTGATGCCGAGAGACTATTGCATGCCTTTGTTTCATCTAGAATTCATTATTGTAATGCACTTTTTTTCTGGTGTCCCAAACCGTGTGGTATCCCGCTTGCAGCTTGTTCAGAATACTGCTGCTAGAATTCTGACTAAAACCAGGAAAAGTGAACATATTACCCCAGTTTTGTCCTCTTTACACTGGCTCCCTGTGCAGTATAGAATTGATTTTAAGATTTTGCTGTTAACTTACAAGACCCTGAATGGATTAGCAAGTAGTTATTTGCAGGAGTTACTGACCCTGTATCTTCAAAACCACACTCTGAGATCACAGGATGCGGGGCTGCTGGTTATTCCTAGGGTCAACAAAAGCAACACGGGAGGTAGGGCTTTTTCTTGTACAGCTCCTAAATTATGTAATGCTGTGCCTTCATTTGTCAGGGAAGCTGGGACCATTACAGTTTTCAAGTCAAGACTAAAAACGCACTTTTATAAAATGGCTTTCTTATCTTCGTGGGTTTTAATGTAACTTTAAAATTGCTGCTTTTGTATTATTATGTGTATACTGTTATTTAAATGGTCTGACTGTGGCAGTTGTATGTGTGACATGCTATACAAATGTACTGTGGTTTGTTCTTTTTTTCTGCTATGTACTGTATAGTGCTTTGTGATACTTTTATATTAAAAGTGCTTTATAAATGCAATAAATAAATAAATAAATAAATAAATAAATACAGCACTTGCCAATTTCAAGCATGACAGAGTTGTAATTGATAGGAAAACATTTGCAACTCAGGCAATTGTGTTCCATAAAGGGAAAACCATCAGCCATGGTCACTATGTTGCCTGTGTGCGAAAAGATGAGCAATGGTTTCAATGTAATGATACGCAATGCACACAACGCATCAGACTGCCTAAAAACCTGCACGATTCTTGCATGATCTTTCTAGAGATAGTGGACAGAGCCATAAAACATGAAGAATAACTGCTCTCAGCAGTACTGTTCAAAGTTGTCCCCACCTCTCCAGCCTCAGGGTCAGGGATTAACATTTTTCACATTTGATTTGGCGTTAATAAATCTGGCTTTTAAAAAAACTTTACATACTTGGTGTGTGTCTCTTTCTTCTGTGCTATTTAGTGTCTTAAGCTGTGTTTTCACCACTGCATTATATGGCAGATTTTCCAGGATGCCTTCCGTAAAACAATGGAAATTCAGTGGCAAAAAGGTTTGGTTGAAAAGCCCAGGTTTTGGAAGGTTAGGAAAGGTTAGGAAATTGAAAGTTAAGGTAGGCATGCAACCTTAACTCTGCACCCTTATGTGTATGTTTCCCGTCACATATGACATAATTAATGACATCACTAAGCACATGACAAATTCTCCCTGAAGACTGACCATATGGACACAACACTGGGAAATCATAGTCCTTATGATTGGTAACATGTTCAGTAACTGCATTAGCATTCCCACACTGTTTGCTGTCAATGTGTGCTTTAACGAACAACAGAATTCCTTTTACTCAGAAATGTGTAATTGATGTTGAGGTATGTAGTGATGAGTATTAGTTTTTTGGAAAGGTGTACCTGAAAACAAATTGGACATGCAATATGTCAAACCCTACATGTATGTTAACACGTTCCATTACATTTCACCGAAAAGGTGCCAGTGAAAGGGTCTACTATAGTACTGTATGGTATACTGTTGCTGCATGTAGGCTGTGGTACACAAAGCAGTGTTTTATGTCTCTTGTAGCATAACATCCATGCATTATAATCCACCTCTTGTTTATGTGCTTCATTGAGTACTGTTAAATTTTCACAACGGTGAACTGCAGAAATCTGCAATTGTACCTAAACATTTTAATGTCATAATTGGCGTCCAGCATAACAGTATGTTAGCAAGCAGTTATAGTCAACTGTAAAGTTTGAAAGAAGAATGGTTAATCACAGTGCAAACAAACACATACTGCAGAAAATTCAGTGAATCCTTTTGCCACGTGCAACAGTGCAGTTAATACAAGAAAGACAATGTTGCAGATTCCAGATACAGAAAATATTGTTTGTATGAATATTGCTGATAGTGTTTGGAGAAATATGGCTTGTTTAGCATTAGTTCCATTAATACGTGGAAGGTCCCTAATTAATTCTATAGCACTACTGTATTCTGAGTTTATTGGTTTTACTTAGAACATTGGTGAAATAATTAGCTTGACAGCAAACATTGTGGGAATGCTAATGCAGTTACTAAACATGTTACCAATCACAAGGACTATGATTTCCCAGTGTTATGTCTGTATGGCCATTCTTTGAGGAGAATTTGTCATGTGCTTAGTGATGTCATTGCCGATGTCACTGATGATTTCACATGTGATGTCAAGCGTGATAGGAAACAAACATAAGGGTGCAGAGTTAAGGTTGCATGGCTATCTTAACTTGGACTTTTGCAAACAAACATTATATATATATATATATATATATATATATATATATATATATATATATATATATATATATATATATATATATACAGTGGCTCTCAAAAGTATTCACCCCCCTTGGACTTTTCCACATTTTACTGTGTTACAACATGGAATCAAAATGGATTTAATTAGGAGTCTTTGCCACTGATCACTGAACACAAAAAAATGTCAAAGTGAAAAATAAAATCTACAAATTGTTCTAAATGCATTACAAATACAAAACAGAAAATAATTGATTGCATAAGTATTCACCCCCTATATTTGGTAGAGGCACCTTTGGCAGCAATTACAGCCATGAGTCTATTTGGATAAGTCTCTACAAGCTTTGCACATCTGGACACTGCAATTTTTGCCCATTCTTCTTTGCAAAATTACTCAAGCTCCGTCAAGTTGGATGGGGACCTTTGGTGAACAGCAATTTTCAACTCTTTCCACATATTCTCAATTGGATTGAGGTCCGGGCTTTGGTGTATTTAACCTGAAATCATGTGAAACACCTTAATTGCACACAGGTGGACTCCATTCAACTAATTATGTGACTTCTAAAGACAATTGATTGCACCAGAGCTTATTTAGGTGTGTCACAGCAAAGGGGGTGAATACTTATGCAATCAATTATTTTCTGTTTTATATTTGTAATTAATTTAGAACAATTTGTAGATTTTATTTTGCACTTTGACATTATGGACTTTTTTTGTGTTGATCAGTGGCAAAAACTAATTAAATCCATTTTGATTCCATGTTGTAACACAATAAAATGTGGAAAAATCCAAGGGGGTGAATACTTTTGAGAGCCACTGTATAACCTGGATTATTACGCCCAATATTCAATACTTTATATTTCTTAACATTAAAATTAAGCTCGGCCAGTTACAGAGAAGGTCCAACCCCTTTGAATTAGCTGGGCTGTGGATTCTGAGTCCACTACTCCCCCATGTTTGGTATCATCTGAAAATTTAACATTCTTGCAATGCGTATCTCGGTCCAAGTCATTTATATAAATGAGGAACAGTATGGGTATGTAAAATGAAAAAAAAATACTTGTCCAAAACATCCTGAAATAAATATGTTTTAATCATTTAAACATTTTATGTACATCCAAAGAAAAACATTTCATTTTTAAATTGTTGTACACTGCAGTTATGCCTCCTTTCAAACATAAAAGAAATTGATTTTTTCCCGTAGAGTATATGGATCCATAGAGTATTGCATGAAAGCCATCTCCTTGACATCCGATTGTGGCAATAGTTAGGCCTCCCGATAGTTAAACTATTTAGATTCAACTTTTGTGTTTGTAATAAGATGTGCCTGAATTCTTCCTTTTCATAATCAGAAACTTGGAAACTGGATAAATGAAAATAATCTTCAAATGATTTGTTTTATTTTTTGTAAAGCATAGGTTTTGTTACTTGTGTTGTCTCTGTTGTTAATACTGGATCACTTTGTGTTTGAGACTAATCTTCTGTTACTAATGTTAAGAGTTTTAAAATTTGGCTAAGCAGACATGTATAAAATAATCAATTCTAACCTGCTATTCAGTATAATAACCAAGGTACAGGAAAGGTAAAGGGAACTAGCATCTCAAGGTCATAAACAACTATATTGCACCTTGTATCATTTTTAACTGCTAAATTTAACGATACCAGCAAGTATATAAGTGTTTAACAGATATTATGTACTCTAACATATTAAGTCATGTTTCTGCATCCGATTCATGATATGGTAGTTAATGTTGATTATTTAGAGGTGGGAGCACTGAGAGATTAACTCTCTGAATGGCATTTGTCAACAGAAATATGAAATCGGAAGCTATCTTTTACTGTTGGCAACTTTTACAATCTGAAAGGTCTGGGAAATTATTGAAAAATAAATATCACATTTTTCATAAAGTAAATTCTGTATGTTTATTCTTTACTCTGAGGCATTCATTCAGCTTCCAAGTTGTATTTTTAAATTATGATTACTGATAGCTTCCACGACTGGGCACAATAAATTATATCAAATGAGTACTGCCACTAAGATTTATTTTCTGTAATCAATTTGTTGATCAAGGTAGAGTATATCAATGCTACTACTGAAAAACATATTGTAATGTGTATATATATATTATATATTGGTCTGGATTACTGTAGTCATATTTATTTTACAGGGTATCTGCAGGTGGAATAATAACGACTATATTCAAAACCTGATTGACATTACGCAGTATGTAATGTATGTTATGTCACTGTCATAATTCCTTTCAAAGGGTTCTGTGAATGCAATATAGGAGAATTGAGACTTGAAAGCTTTTGGATCGCAGTAAACCTAAAAGCAAACAAAAGATAAAAAAGATAACTGATTGATGTATTACTGATGAACTCCCATTCAATTACAGAATACATTCTTCCTTCTCCTTTCTACCCTCTGCACATCTTTTAAATTGGAATAAAAGTACCGGTTAAATCTCTGTGGGGTAGATGCACTAAGATGGGCCAGTCATGAAGCAAAACATACCGCAATTTGCATTTCGGTTATGACAATTCACAAAGTGCACATTTTAAAACATGCTTTCAAAAGTTCTTAACAAATTGATGCAATTGTAAGTGTCACAATTGCTAAAGCAAAAATAAGCACTGCGGCTGCAAAGCATTCGTTAAAATGATGCTAACAGCGTTGCGTTTGGTTAGTACATTTCACGCTACACTTCAGACTGGTTTGCATGTGGTTTGCAACGATTGCGACAGATGCAACACTTTAGTACATCAACCCCTATGTGCTCTACCTTTAGCATTGCTTTCTAATAAAAAAATTCATCTTTTTGGTTTATTTTCTCCAAGATGTCTTTTTCAGGAAAGTTTCAGGCTCCAGAAAGATGCTTTGCAAAGTTATTTTTTAATGGCTGAGCACACCTTTTTTGTTTTTATTTGATTTATCAAAATTTCCAAATATCCGTAGTATTTGCTTCAAACATAAAAGACTGCCTGAAGCATATTCGACAGAGAATTGGATTGAACTGGCAGTGGATCCCCCACAGCAGTATCTATAAATTGCACTCCTTTGGGTAGCAGTAAATGTTTTGCTCAAAGATGCAAAGTTGACTGGCTGCCCTCTGGAGGAGTATCCTCAACTTCTGTGATTGAGATTAAAGCTCATGGCACTTCTGCACTGTTCAGAGTTTATATAATATCCCACCCACTGTTGTTTTTATAAACACCTGTTCGGTTGATTTTCTTTTTTTTTGAGGTTTAAAGCCATAGGTCCCTTTTGTGTCTTCAAAGAGGTAATTTTACATTATAAATAATGTCAGTTTTCTTTAAATGTCCAATGTGCGCTCGCAATTCCTATAGATTTACTGTACACCACACGTGTGGATGATATCAGTAATGATATATATTTTCAAAGCACAATCTGGAACAATAATTAATTCCTCAGATAAAAGAATAAACATACAGAAAGCTAAAGCTTAGAGGCCATTAAACAATTGATTTAAAGGCTGACACTTTCTGAGACATAAAACCTGGAGGAATCTATGTTGCAGCATATTCAAGAATTTAAGTTTATAGGTTTGGTGAAGCTTACTGCTTCAAATTAGATAATTTAATCCATCTTCTTTTTCTGGACAGATGCCCAAATAACCTGTTTCAAAGTTGATGTTAAGACAAACAATATGAAGTACTTTTTCAACAATGGATTGAGTTTTAGTTCAAATTAAAGAACCAGTATCACATCTATACAGAATATAAGAAACCTGCTGGATATATTAGAACTTTCGTTTTTACTATCTTTCTGTTTCATTGGAAATAACATTTTGTAATGTTTTATAATTATTTCACCCCTGAAGCTTGGTGAACTTAAAGAGCAACATCCATCCTGGAAAATTATTTTCTGCAAAATGTCACTGCTCTTTTAGATTTTTTAAATTTCAATCAGCGTATCTCAGCACCTACCCACATTAAGGGACATACTCTAGTAATATCTCCTAGTAACCTTTCTCTTACTCCACTTTCTTTCTCTGATCATTTTCTAGTTTCTTTTGATATTGCTTCACCTCTTCCTGCTGTAATGCCATACACTGTTGCATTTAGACCCTGTCGACTTTCATATCCAGTTAAGTTAACTAGCTTGGTTGTGGATTCGATGCACTATTATCAACTGATGAGGCAGTTGCCCTGTATACTCTACTCTATCCAGTATTATTGATAAGGTAGCACCACTTTGTACCCTCACTATCAGTCTAAAACGCTTTTCTTCCTGGTACACTGAGGATCTTAAGGGCTTAAAAACTGAAGGTTGCAGTTTGGAACAGAAATGGAGGGCATCTGGGCTCTGGTCTGACCTTGAGATCTGGAAGACACATACGAAAAAATATCAATTGGCCTTGACCACTGAAAAATCATCTTATTTCTCTAATATTATTTCCACTGGATCCCTGATATCCCGGGTCCCACTTTAACTCATATTGTTAACTCCTCTTTGACATCTGGAAGGGTTCCCTTCACTCTAAAACTGGCTGAAATTAAACCACTTCTACAAAAACATAACTTTCCCCCACATGATCCCATCCCCTTTCTAGCAAAGCTGATTGAAAAAGTTGTGACTGCCCAGCTTCTGGGTCATTTTTGTAAATATGGGCTTTTGGAAAAGTTTCAGTCAGGTTTTCACTCAGGCCATAGTACTGAGACGCCCCTTTGAGCGTCTGTAATGACCGCCTCTGTATTGTCTGTATTGTTTATTCTAGTGTTACTTGATCTGTCTGCTGCTTTTGACACTGTGGATCATGGGATCTTACTGGAGAGATCACAAAATTATATTGGAATTACAGGCACTGCCTTGGAATAGTTTCGCACCTATCTATTAAAACGCTAGTTTGTCTCTACGGGTCAGTACTCCTCTGAGACACGTGATGTGAAGTATGGAGTTCCACAAGGCTCAATCCTTGGTCCTTTGCTTTTCAGTTTCTATATGCTCCCTCTTGGATCAATTATTAATAAATACAATTGGAGATTTCACTGTTATGCTGATGGCACTCAGGTGTATTGTTCCCTTCCTACAAAACCAGAGGTGGTAGTTTCTTTGCTGTCTCAGTACCTGAGCAAAGTTCAATTATGGATGGCTGAAAATAAATCCCAGTTAAACAGGTATTATTAGTGTGCTCCAAAAAACAGTCCAGCTAAATCACCTCGTATTGAAGTCTCACTTGATGGTAATCTTGTGACTCCATGTAATACTGTGAGAAACTTAGAAATTATTATGGATTCAGAACTGTGTTTGGATACCCACATTAGCTCTATTACGAAGGGCTCATTTTATCATTTGAGGAACATTGCTAAACTGAGACCCATTTTATCTGATAAAGATGCTGAGATGTTGGTTCATGCTCTTGTTCTTTCTCAGCTGGATTATTGTAACGCTCTGTTTGCTGGTCTCCCTGATTCTAAATTACGTCGGCTCCAACTAGTTTAAAATGCTGCAGCTAGAATGCTCACACGCACCAGCCGTTCACAACATATACCTCCGATTCTTAGATCACTGCACTGGCTTCCTGTTAAATTTAGGAATGATTTAAAAATTCTGCTCACTACTTATAAGGCACTACATGGCCTTGGTCCTCAATATTTGCAGGAATTGGTGCCCTATGCTCCTAGTTGCAGCTTGCACTCAGTAAATGCTGAACAATTGGTGTTTCCTAGAAGTCGCTTAAAATCAGGAGGGCCTTCAGTTGTTGTGCCCCATGTCTCTGGAACTCTGTCCCTATTTTATATCAGAAACGCTGAATCAGTTTTAAAAACATATTTGTTTTCAGCTCATTTTTGAGCTGGATTGGTTGGCCAATGGCTTTTTATTATTTTAAGTTTTTACTGTAAAGCGCCCTGGGATGCTCTGCATGAACAGCGCTATGTAAAAGCAAATTGTTGTTGTTGTTGATGTTAATAGCATGACAAAGAACTCAATTATAGGTATATTAAAGTATCAGGTTGTTAAAGGATGTACAACAGGTATTCTAGACTGCAAATAAACACACCCTTTTTACCAACACCATAATTGTCTTTCATATCTTTTCTTTGAGCTCCAGAATGATTATAGTACATCAGAACAGCAGTCCAGCAAGTGTAGATACACTATTCTCCAACCTAGACATTAGCAAGGTAAGGTAGCATTCAAGGGAAGCAAATACACGCCTGATTACTGACAATGTATATGGACCATTTGACAGATGTTCATTTTACTCTTGAGGATATCGAGTCAGGTGTCTGTGCAACAAATAATGTAGTATTACTGTACCTCCTGGGGGGGATGGGGGGGATAAATGGTCTGTCCAGTGCAAATTCTATAGAATTTCTGAAGATTATGTCTAGTACACATTGAACTATGACATGTGTAGTTAAATGCAAATATGTTTTATTACATACAGTATGTAGTTTCTTTTTCTTTCCTTCAAATTATTTTCTGATTCTCTGCACACATGTAGCAGGTGTATAGATGGTATGTGGTATAGGAATTATATGTTCCAAATAAGGGCATAGTACAGTATAGAAAGTGCATGCCACATTACAACAAGGGGAAATTGATTTAATACATGCTAATAATTTGACAGTGGAATATATTGTATTTGCATGATGTGCAATGTGTAATGTACATGGGAATGCACTGTAAGTGTGCAATAAATTAGTTACAGTGTCATAGGTAACAATTAAAATGACTGTAGCCCTGCTTGTAAATAAGTGTTGTGTTTGTGGGTTTATGGTGGTGGTTGGCAGGGATGGGGTTAATTCCTATCCCTGCCAAATACATATGAGAATGTGGCTGTTCCCAAATTAGATAATTGTTGCTAACTGGGAGCGTGTGTGAGAGAGAGAGAGAGAGAGAGAGAGAGAGAGAGAGAGAGAGAGAGAGAGAGAGAGAGAGATACAGACATACAGACAGACAGACAAATGCTCCTGCTGATATTTAAACTTACCGTGATAGTGCAAGACTTTGTTTGTCATTTTTAAAAAAAAATAAACATTAGCAGCTCTTCAGTTCTGAGTCTCCTTCCTACCTCCTGAGGACCTTAGGCACCCGGCTATCGATTTATATTAATTTTGTAAAAACATGATGATTTTCTGAGTTCAAGCTGGTGTGCTAGTTATTTTATAAGCAATATTTTATAAGGGAATCTGTTGCATCTACACAAATGTATTGCTTCAGGATACACACGTCTCACCTGCTAACGCTTGGTCGCATGGTGTGCAGGGTGAGTTATATACAGTCAGGGGAGCGCAGGTTTGCACTTTGCCTGTTCAAATTAGCCAATCTTCGCTTGGGATTCCTGAAGCGATCACAATATTGGCTCCTGCAAGTTAGGAAGGCCAAACTGACAGGGACTGTTTCTCCTCTCCTTACTGCAGTGAGGGAGTGTAATTGGACATTCTAAATTGGGGAGAAAATCAGGAGTAAAATAATTTTGCTTAGATACTCAAAAGAAAGTAATTAAAACACATATACACTACAAGTTGGCATAAAAGTTAGCTATATGTTACCCTCCAATACAGTCCCAATTCTGGATCATTTGTATGCAGTCAAAAGCAATGAGTGATGCAAATTACAGTATGTGTTTACATACATATTCAGTATGTATAGGGAGAGCATTTTTCATCAGTGCCTATTTGGGACCAGTGCTTCTTTTTTTTTATTTTATAGAGCTTTGAGATGATTTTATTTCATTTACATTTTAAACCTCTATTGCAACTTCAATACTATTCAGTACAATTGAAATAGTATTTTCAGATGTTCCCACTGTAAACATAATATTTATTTGACTTTACTTTGGGTGTGTATATGACATTCGGAATTAAACATAATATTGAATGACATGATGGTGCTATAGGATTGTCCCTTGTGTTTTTACATTCAACCCCTTGACTAGTTTCAAGTTTGAAGTTTGAAGGGGCACAGTGGGTAAATACACTAGATTTTCACCTCTACGGGCCTTAGTTGGAATCCAATTTAGACTACATGAGTTAGTTGTATACAATTAAATTAAATAACAACACATTGATCACTGAGCACTTTTCCCAGCTTCAGACTTCAGGCAAAACATTAGCGACTAACAAATAAAAATGTACTGACTTACAAACATACAAAACGTGAGCGACATGCAAACAAAAAGATAGTGACATTCAAACAAATTCCAAAACGGAAATAACTTTGAAAACGGAAATGGAACAGTTAAGTGGGCGGGTGCAAACTGATCATAGAACTGTGATTGGATGAACATTCACACAATTACTGTGATCCTGGACAGCGAAGTGCATCATCTTTGCACAGTTCTTGGTATTTTTTCTTTTAAAATTATTATAATATATTCAACCTTTCATTCATCCATGTATCATAACTACTGTAGAGATTGATGGTAGTATTACTTATTAAGAAATATCTGTGCACTTAATTATGGATGAGTTACCAGGGAGGAGGCAAGGGGATGCAAATGATATGGACCACAGTACTACTGTACGTTGCACATTTTAAAATAAGTTATAAGTTATATATATACTGTATATATATATATATATATATATATATATATATATGCTGTATATATATATATATATATATATATATATATATATATATATATATATATATATATATATATATATATATATATATATATATATATATATATATATATATATATATATATATATATATATATATATAGTGGTGCAGGTAGGTGCTTATAAACAATTCTTCAACCATATTTTATAACTCATTCAGTGCCATGCTTAAGTCATAATAAGTAATGCTACTGTGCAAAGACGATGGTTTATTCCTGTAAATAAGTGTAAAAGAGTTACAAGAAAATCAAAGCAAAAATTAAATCTCAGGGAACATTTTTGTGGTAGGCGGCCTGTGAATTTAAGTAGTAATGACTTGCTATTAACCTACAGTAGGTCATCTAATACCACTGTTATACCAAATGTGATGAAAAGATGAAGCTTCCTCTGGAAGACGACATGCCTGAAGATCTGTGAGCAATTCTCTGACTGTCTCCTTTTTTAATGGTGAATCACTGACTTGTTATTTTTTTGTTAGTTAAAATCAGTAAATGATGTGGGTGTTATGCTCGATTCTTTGAAATTCAGGAAACACACAGAAATATACAGAGAGAAAGTCTGTTATCAGCCTATCAAGGTCTAGCAGCAGCAAAATATGGGTTGAATGTTTGTGTTCAGCTTCAACACTGAAATATTTTATGAGCAGGGTGAAACATTTAGAGGTATGCTAGAATATAGGTATTTAGTCTTTTGTTTAGAGCATTGCGGTCTGTATTATAGATTTGTGTGGTCTTCAACTAGTCAAAGGGAAAAAAAGATGAGAGTACACTGCATCCACAGACTGGCAGATTGATATGTGTGGAGCATTGCTTTTGAGTGCTGTGACACACAAACTATTTGATAGAAATCCAGAATTTCATGTTGTTCGCATGTCAGATGACAGATTTCACAAGTAGATCATTTTTGGCCAGTTAACCGAAGGGAAACGTCATCACGGGGCCCCCTGGAAGCACTACAAAAACTTGGCTTTAAATAGACTCCATTGGCATCACTTATGCCAACATGGTCTGGCTGAGTTTGAGAAGAGAACTGCTGACCTCACCGAAAAACACAGACAAAGCAAGGCTGGTCCTGCTACAATTCTTTCTAGTGCTATTCGAGCTGGACTCTCTCTGGACCGATAAGACAGATAAAACATTGTTGTCACTTAGTGGTGGACATACCTTGAAGTACATTAGAAGGAGTATTCAGAAACATACTAATGTGTCTTTTACAAAACAGACTGTTTAACCTTGTTGACAGCAACAAATGTCCTGGCCTGTAAAATAATAATAATAATAATAATAATAATAATAATAATAATAATAATAATGACAAAAACATAACATACAGTATTTATGTCATGGACAAATGAAGCAAAACGTTTGGGTACAGTATTTTGTCAAGTAAATAAATATTTAATTGGCCATGTGTGTTTCATGCATGGTCTTCAGATGTTGCTTGTTTTCCCTCCAAAGTGCACTAATAGTTTAAATCAATTAATCAATCAAAATAAAGCCAAAGTGCTTGAAAGTAGAAGTATAACGATTCCAGTCATTCTGTAAATTGCACCACGTGTCAGGCCTTGGTAGATTAGATGAGTTTATAATGCTGAGAACATAGAAGTCAAGCACCCAGTCCTGTGCCAGTGTCGAGAGCAAATCAAACTCAAATTAGCAGAGCAAACCCTGGCAGACAAAAGATGTTTTGTCAATGGATATTAATATTGAAAGTAGAAAAGGGGATGAAAGCTTAGAAATATGCTTACCCCTTATTTTCTTTGAATTGGACTTAAAGGATTTAAGAGAAAGATCGGAGAGCCTCTGGGAGACAGCAAGAACACTGTGCTGAATTTTGGGTTTAGAAAATAAAGCACATTCTCCCAAACCTCCAATTATATGACCTTTATTTGACATGTTTAAAACATTTGAATTGCAATTATGCAAGGCCTAATGACTTGCTAGATTTGCATGTAAACGCCTCACGTTCAGCTTATTAGTGATAAACATTTAGGAAATCCATGAACTATAACATTAAGTCTGTATAATTTTATCTCTGATGTATTTGTGTACTGCATTTCAATTGCATACTGTTTGAATGGCATTCCAGTTCATTATTAAATAACCTAGCTTTTTTCACACAAAGACTCTCTGTAGATTTTTATTAACTGTGGCAAAGTGCCCGCCCCTGTGTGTATTTTGTGTTATGTGTTGTGTTTTAATGTTGGTGTATAGTCATTGGTACACGGGATATAAATGGGTCTGTGTAACACGAGTGTTTAAAATGTATATTTGTATTTAGGCACGAGGATTGCACAGCACTTCACGTGCAAGTAAAAAGTAATAATATGTGAGCACGGGGAATTGCACTTTAATTAAGTCACGTGCGGTTGTACCGAGATTCCAATTGAATGATTGACTAGCAATCGAGTCTCGGTACAACTGCATAAAAGCAACATGTTTTCACTCACTCGGGGTGGTGTGTTCGGTGAGTGGAGAACGGGATTGGAGACGGAGGTAATTGTAATAATTGTAAAGTAAATAGAAGCTCACCGTGTTTGTCTGTGTAGTTCGTTTTTGTTTACCTGTTTATTTTGGCCGCAAGTGCCGTGTCCTGTTTTTTGTGTTCTGTTGATTTATTAAATGCTGAGCGAAACCATTCGCTCAGCTCCACCAAACTCCACCTCTCGTTTTGTTTATTTATTTCCTGGCTCTGGTCTGACGTCACCCACTCTGGCCGTCTTTGTGACATAACATACTTGCATGTCAGCACTGGTATACATGTGCTTGTCCACAATGCACTGACTGGACTCAACTTCTTTCCAATTGAATACTCTGAGGCTGGTCTGTGAAGTTCAGAATTGCCTTGCTTGTTTATCATAATGCGATTATTTTTAATAATGTTTCCTCTTTGTGGAACAGGAGTTGGTATTAGAAAAAGCTAGGCAAAGTTAAATTAAAAGTTGTTGTTTCAATTGGCAACATATAACTAACCTCTGATATCCTAGCTAATAATGAAAAACATTTTCCTCAAGGACAAATTATATAGCCTACTTAATAAATTAGCCAATATCAAGGCTTTTTTTTCATTAAAGATGTATCATTTTCAGATGATGAGAGATTAAAACTTGAACTAATAAAACATTCATTTAAAATGTTTCACTGTATATATGAAACATACCACTCATGTGGTCTTTATGTTAAAAAGTTCATTAAAACAGTATTCCATTTTGTGATTATATTGGCTACAAAAGGCAGAGTCTGGCTAGTGTCTTTATGAAATGTGTAGTGTGCACACTTCATTGTTACAGTGTATCAGATTATATAGCAGACTATTCTATTTTCAAATTCAAGGTAGAAGAAAGTAGCTGTTTAATAATTCAACAAGGAAATAAATGAAAATAATGCAAAGAAGATTATCTATTTTATTCATAGTTTTATATTTTGACTCAGCATTTGAATTAAGATTTTCTGAACTGAAGCATGCTGCTTATCTTAAAATTGTTTTGAAGGAAAAGGCAACCCCTCTTAAAACATCAGTTTAAATGAAAAGCAATTTATTTTTATTTTAGATTCAGATTCATTAGTTACATTTTTATTTCTAACACCATCCAATAAATACGCCTATTTTTAACTAATTAGGTATTTGATGGAATATGATTTTTAAAATGACGCTACTGAAAGAAAATCAAATACCAAAATTATATGACCATATTTTGAATTGACCAAAGGAGGATAAGAGATCATTTTAGATAGGTTGGTCCAGCCAATGTAGTGGAAATATAAGCAGACAAATGTTTTTTGATTAAAAAATACTTTTTATACAAGAAAGGTATACCTCCAATACAATCATATAAGCATGAGTTACAAACTGACTTCGGACCAGTTCTCAGTACAGCTCCACGGAGTCAGTTCAAAACAGATGAAAACACTAACAAACTTTTACAAGATTTAATATTTATACCTTCGTAAGCAACTGGCGATTCCCCTCCCATTTCTCTTACTTCTGTCCAACGATAGGGGTTTCCACTCTATCATTGCTCACTCCCTCTGAGGGGGAAAGGGGAGGGGGAAAGGGGGAGGGGTTGCACTCTGTCCATGATGCGTTGTATACCACGTTGTACATAGCAGGGCGCATCCATCTTGTCTTTCAGTTCCCCTCCCCCATCTCACACTATCTCTGCTAGTCTCTTGCCTTTTGGTGTTTAGCTCAGACACCCATCTTTGACTTTGAGTCGTGTTAGGCTATGCAAAACTGCACGCAGCTGGTTTTACTGATGGGAAATGAAAGAGCTCGAAACTTACACAATAATGTATAAAAACTTATTAGCATATTAAAGCAACTGAATTAGTAAACACATTAAAACAACTTAACTATAAAACCACATTGAAACACAATCTAAACATAATGAAAAACTTATTAATCAATAATCTGTTACATGATTAATATCTTATGCAGAAAGCCATTACTACACCAAGGTAGAGCAGAGAAAATATAAAACTGTGATCCCAGGTTTGCCTTGTTGGCTCTACCTGTTCGCGCTCTATGTTCTTTACTATAGAAGCAGTTTTGAAATTTGAACTTTGTTTTTCACAACTTTTGTTTTCAGTGTATAAAGTTTTGACTGTCCAGTGTGTGTGCTAACACATAAATAAATCATATTAAAATCATATTGTCTAGCAAGTATATTAGATTAGAAAACAATTCAGTATTATCAGCCAATCAGCTTCCAGCTCTATAGGGCTTCTAATAGCAGATGCATGACTTGCTATATTGAAAA
Source organism: Acipenser oxyrinchus oxyrinchus (assembly GCA_030684275.1). Lineage (NCBI taxonomy): Eukaryota > Metazoa > Chordata > Actinopteri > Acipenseriformes > Acipenseridae > Acipenser > Acipenser oxyrinchus. Next base: position 19,892,933 of record CM060249.1, on the reverse strand, counting down.
CTCAATTCACATCTATTGGACAGCAAATACTAAACAAAGACACAATTGGTCCAAATTTATTATCCACCGAAACCAGCCAATCAATACTTGTAATCATTGATAAATAATAATGGGTTCATGACAATTTGTTCCGCAACAATTCATACTCGAAAATTCATTCCCATTACTAGGTGGATATATTGCAAGTCATAATACAATAATCATTTGTGTATAGTTTTAGGAAACTACACAAGTAGCAATGATACCAACTGATGTTCTGCCCGATTGTGTCTTGATATGCAGTCTCAACCCATGTAGCCAGGGACATTTTTATAGACGTTTTCATCAAATAGATGGAGATATTCACTGTAAAAATAGCAACAGCTCAATCAGCTGCATCAAAGTTTGTTGAGGAAATTTTCTGTAGACTTGGAGCTCCAAGGTTTCTGATATCTGACAGAGGAACCCCAATTTGTCAGCAGCTTGTCTGAAGCTTCTCTAAGGATTTGGGGTTCAGGATATTGCCTCATAACTTCATAGCACCCCCCAAATAAATCAAACAAAACATGTCAACAGAACAATAAAAACACAATCAGAGCCTTTGTTGTGGACCAACATATCAGCTGGGACCCATATGTGGCACAAATAGCTATTGCACTTATAACAATACCACACTCCATCACTGGAGAAACTCCAGCCTATCATCTCTACGGTAGAGATATGCCTGCACTACTAGATGTGGTATTGCAGCCCTCAATGCACCTCAGGGTTTGATGATAAAGTGGAACTAGTAAGGCCAGACATGACCATGCTAGAAGGGTCTTAGATGGTAGTCACACAATTCATAAATGTTACTATAATCAAAAGAGAAATAAATGTAATTTCAGAGTTAATGATCTGGTCAGTGTCAAAACCCACCCTAAGTGACCTAAACTATAGACTGACAAAACTCCCAGAAGGTCGAGATGGAGGTATTGTGCATGTGGCCATTGTATTGCCCTACTATACCTTGGAAACTGCAAATTAATAGGAAACATTATTGTATCACAGGAAATACATAGTCCCAGTACCAGGCAGGACTGTGGATCAAGTTGAAGCTAACTCTCCAGTCTGTTGGTCAATGGAAGTATTCCCTGACTCCAGCATCAATCAGCCAGGAGCAAAGTGAAAAACAACTGCCAACCTCTTCTACTAGACTCTTCTACTAGACTCTTTTCAGGAAGAACCTCTATATTACCATCTGGAGAATTAGTTCCAACAAGAAACTTAAGACTTTAATCCAAAGACTGTGGATCTTGACAATGATTTTGGGAAACTGGATGGCTAGTGGTAATATGGGAATGAAATTCACACAAGACCAGTTGAATCAAGTGAAAAAGGTGCACGTTTATTTACAGTGAGGTAAGGAGATGGCAACAAAGTCTTTTCCCGTGCTGTTGCCGACAAAACGTCCTTTTAAAAGTCCATAGTGGTCCTTTTCACATCTTAATCTTTCATTTCATGGGTCTCTGTTAACAGCACGGTCACACAGTTCCTTAGTAGTCTGTAGTAATGAAGCACACACACAAGTTGAAAAAAGACACAACTCAAAGCAGCACATCTTTACTTAGCCGTCACATTCCCCCTTCTCTCTCTGTTCCTCTAATCAGCGCTATGAGAGTGTGTTCCCTTTAGTCCTCCAAGCTCCACCACCAAACACCAATCCTCTCCTAGTTGGTGTTCTCAAAATGGCTGACTAGAGTGACACATCCCTCACGCTATCTTCCCTTATCAAGATGGCGCCCGTTAAAGTCACAAACTTGCAGATCTTTTTGAATTTCAGGCAGGACCCCTTTCTGCCCTTCACAGGAACCTATTTTTCCCATATCATCACCTCCGTGTTACAATTTGACAGGAAGGAGAGACATCCCAGAATAACTCAGAACTGGGCAAATAATAACTAGACTCATGAATACCACATCCAGACACTTAACATATGACTTTTATTTGTACGAAACTCTTTTTCTTTCCACAGAAAAAACTGGTGGTGTTTTCTGAATTCATGCTTTATGAATGCTTATTAGCTAAACTGAAAACAATCAAACAAAAACAATCTAACAAATAAGAAAAAGGCTTTGTTTTGATGGGTTTTGTTAGGCAAACTAAAAATGGTGATACAAGTAAAGACTATGGTTCTAGAACAGGAATACAATACATGGTTCTAGAAAAGTAAAACTATGATACTGGAAAAGTAAAACCACGCAGTACATACATTTATGTTAAAAGGGACCTTACATTATAATTTAAGTTATGTGCATATGGTCTGTAAATCTCCATTGTCTGGGGAAAATAATGTGATGTTTATACTAGGTATAGTACTGTATCTTTAATATTGCCATTGTTTGCAATTTTAATTGGTTGAAGGTCTGAGGACAGCCCTATTAAAGGGGAATATACAATGATCCTTAAATGTATATTCTAGCTCTGCTTTTTGGAGACTGACGTAGGAGATGCATTGTAGGTGTAGTTGTTTAGAAAAATGCACATGTGTCTTGTTAATTGTGTCTCAGCAGAGTAGTTTTTATTCAGAAGAAATCTTCATAGCAGTACAATACCGTTGCATTTCAACATATTGGGTAGCTCCCCGCAGTACAGCGAACTACAAAGGAGCACCCTTTTCATGTGATATTTATAGCCACTAGCACACAGCCTGCACCCCAGGCTCCTCCAATGGTTACCATACTTATTTCAACTGTGAATGGAATTTTACCCAACATTTCACCTGCAGTTATTTCCTTTTTGGCTGTTCCTTATATAGAACTTACAAGCTACAGCAGTTAATAGACCACCCACATTTCCTGCAACAGAACTATACAACTCGTTCCATATAAGCTTAGCTTTTTCTTATTGTGCGTGCAAGGCCATCCTTATCTATATTAACATGCTGTCCCTGCGTGTCTGGATCAAGGCCAACACCAAGAATATTTAGAGACATCAGCTAACCACAATTCAGCATTTAAATTAATATACATAGCATTAATACAATACATTAATAATGTGAATAATTCAAAATAATCTGTGAACTACTGTAGTTATTTTCACATTTGTGAAATTTATGCTGTAAATATATTTTAAATATTTCAGAACATTTTTTTATTTCTTTAAGTATACATTTTATGTTGTTTTTAACAATAATGCAATACAATAGTTTCAGGTCCTATGTGCCCATTCCATTTCTTTAAAAAATGTGTTTACATTGATAGTTCTGTGTATTCTGAGAGTACTGTTTAAATTAGTTTAAAATAATCACAAAAAAAGAATCACATCCTTGTTTCAATTTACCTTTCTACTTTAACAATATCTAAATAAGCTGCCTTAGAGGCAGGATAAATCTCTTTTTTTATTTAAATTTATTAACCACTTATTTTTATTTCTGTGTTAAATGTAGTATCATTTATCCTGCAAAGTTTAATAACAAAATAGAGACACTGGAGTACTCATAATTAAGATTAATGCTATCTGTTGCATAAGTGTGAAAGCTATATAAGGCATTTTATAAGTATTTTACTTTATCACTGTTATTTAATAGAAGAAAAACAACACATTGATAACAACATATGTTTTTCCTTCAGCAAACGAGGTAAAGGTCAGGGCTCGAATTACTGGGGAGCTGGGGGTGGGGTCAATCCCTTTAAGTTTCTCCAAATAGTTTTAGTTCCAAATTCCCTTTTTTAACATGTTTTAAGCCAACAGGTATCACTTAAAACAGAAAGGAACCTGTTAAAACATGTTAATTGTATGATGACATCTCCTGCCTTGTCTATGCAGTTTTCAGTACCAATTAATGATACGTTTTTCAATATCAATCAATGATAATGAAAAAGCATCTCCTGACAATCTCTATTTTAATAGGCTAATGCTTATGCTTATATTAAGGATGATTAAATAGTATTTATTTCGTAAGTAAATAAGTGACCAAATTTAATTTCAGTTTGATCAATGTATCAGCCTGTACTGTTGACTAAAAATAAACTCCAGGCAAGATCAGCAAATAAATTAGCCTTCGTAAAATGTGTAGTTTTCTAACTCAGATTGTCAGAAGACACTTTCTCATGATCATTTATTGGTACCGAAAAAAATGCGTATATTGAAAATAATGGAATAGGCAGGAAATTTCATCATGCAATTAACACGTTTTTTAACAGGTTCCTTTCCGTTTTAAGTGATACCTGTCAGCTTACCACATGTTAAAGTGGGAATTTGGAAATACAACTACAGTAATCTATCGCGTATCCACCCATCACACATCAGCCCTAACCGTTTAACTGCCATGATCTGCCATGATCAATCTATTCAGCAACGTTAGTTTATTATTGAACAGAGAAGATTCGTTCAGAGATTGTAGATCCTACCAAAGTTTTCGTTCACTGTGTTGTATGTGCTCTGTGCGCTACCATTGCAGGTAGTGTCACGTGAGCTGTTAAGTGTGTTGACTAAATATGTTGACAGAATCCTGTTCGCCTGTGGCACGTATCAACTTCAGCCTCTGTCTCGATCTCCTGCCTGTCACTCAGCAGTGAATGCACACACCCACACGGCAGACGGCTACTCTGTCACAAGCATTATTACCCTGTATCTTTCTAAACAAGGGATTTAGAGGAGCTCCCTAATAAAAGCTGAATCTCAAAATAATACTTGTGTAAATATAGTAATGGTTACAGCTGTGTATAATGGTATTTAAAACAGAATTAATTTATTCGACTTTTTACATATCCACCCTTGCTCTGGTCCCACCGCAGTCGGATACACGACAGATTACTGTATTCTAAAAAAATTAAAAGGATTGCCTACATCGATTACCACTACCATAATTAATAACTACTTCAAAAGGAAATTCCTGTTTCTGCAATCAGGGCAGCAAACAAAAAAAAAGCTGATTTATCTGTGAAAAGGTGGGAAAGCTTAACGGTAGCTCCTCAAGCCAAGTTACAGCAAAGTGCGACAAGTGCCAGTGACTATCTATACAGCACGGATAATTTACGTGTTTTCAGGGTATTGGCGCAGCGGAAGTTAATCAGCCAAAAGCACCATTAGATTGAGTTGTCCTTCACTTTCCTTCTTCGCCAGATAGTTCTTGCACAACTTTGAGGTGTGTTTCGGGTCATAATCTTGCTGAAGAATGAAGGACTGCCCAACTAGCCGTAATCTTGATGGAATGGCATGCATCTAAAGTATGCTATGATAACCATGCTGGTTGAGCTTGCAATGGACTTGCTAAAGATCACCAACTCTGTCACCAGCAAAGCAACCCCATACCACGACACTGCCTCCTCCATGCTTGACAGTGGGAACCACACATGCAGAACTCATGCGCTCACCCTCTCTGCGTCTTACAAATACTCAGCGGTTGGACCCAAATATTTCAAATTTTGACTCATCGGTCCATAAGACCGACTTCCACTCCTCAAACGTCCAGTTTCTGTGTTTTTTGGCCCAGGCAAGTCTCTTCCTTTTATTCTGCACTCTTAACAATGGTTTCTTTGCAGCAATTCTTCCAGTTAGGTCAGCTTCACGCAATCTCCTCTGAACAGTTGATGTTGAAACATCTGTACTTCTAGTACCATTTAGTTGAGCTTGTATTTCAGGGGCAGTTAATCGCTGGTTTCGCAGACTTGTGACTCGAATGAACTTGTTCTCTGATTCTGAGGTCACCCTTGGCCTGCCTGACCTTGTTCAGTCCTCATGAGTGCCACTTTCTTCAAATTGTTTGATGGTCTTGGCCACAGCAGTTACAGACACTTGCAAAGTTCTTGCGATTTGTCTTAAAGATTGACCTTAATTTCTTAAAGTAATTATAGGCTGTCTTTTTTCTTTGCTTAACTAAGCGTATTTTGCCATTTTCTGCTCCCTTACATTCTGGAATTATTATTTGTTTATTTAGCAGACGCCTTTATCCAAGGCGACTTACAGAGACAAGGGTGTGTGAACTATGCATCAGCTGCAGAGTCACTTACAACTACGTCTCACCCGAAAGACGGAGCACAAGGAGGTTAAGTGACTTGCTCAGGGTCACACAATGAGTCATTGAAATTGACAAGATTTACATTTTCATTTAAAAATAAAATTTTTGAATGCAATTCACTTATGATTATCAGCTTATCACGTATCATATAATGAAATATTAAGTGTTTATAGACAAGTTTATACAGTTAAAAGCATAGATAATCATGAAAAACCTGGTTTCAAGCAGGTGTACTCAGACTTTTGACTGGTACTGTATATATATATTGTAATGACCCGGACAATTGCTTTCTTGCAGGACTTGTTGTCTGTTCAGTTTGTCTCGTCTGTCTATCATGGGGTTTCCATGCGGGTCAATCTACACGTGAAATGGCGTTGGCGTGCACGTTTGGGAGAATTACTCGGGTAAATTAGGTTTGTGGCCGAAAAAAACGGCCAAAGAGAGGGGTAGGGTAAATCTCATTTACTCGTGTAAATGACGAAACACAAGGGAAAACCACACCCAGTTTCGCATGGAAACCCGCATTTCACGTGTAAATGTTAATTAGCGTGTTTATCCTTAACTATAAATATTGCAAGGGATCAGGTCAGTTGTTTCTGTGGATTCCAAGACGGCAGAAAGTAGTGGCTGATGGGTGATTTTATGTTTAGCAGTGGAGTAGTTCACCTTAATGCTAATGCGGGTGGCCTTTTTTTATTATTGTTTTTTGCTGTGTCTGGTCTGTCATGTTGTATATATCTTGTGGGTTTACTGTATAAAACCACTTACCACGAACTGTGTTATGCATTTGTTATAGTATTAAAGCAGCTGTTTGAGAATACCCCTGCTGTAAAAACTACGCTAAAGTTAAACACAAAGAGCAAGTGAGCTGCTTAACTTAATTAATTCCTGTCCTTTTTTGATCCCAGCTATGTCCAAAGACAATGTGCGTCTGCCCTCCATGTTAATATATATAGTTTGTGAACTGAATGTCATAAGCCACCTCGATCGTCCAAAACAGCACAACAACATCCAAGTTGTTGGTGCCCTGTCAGAACTGACCAAATAAAATTGCAAATGAACGTATTGATTGTGTTTTATTTGTTTGCATCATTAATTTTTAACACAGCAGTAAATCCAACACAACTTAAAACAAAGGAGAGCATCTCTGACAGCACGAGCCTCCTCAAATTGAAAAACAATTTGGTCAAGAGCAGTAAAGCACATTATTAACCAAGCAGGCACAGGGTATTTTGCTTTATTACAGCAGCTTAGATTCACTCGATACCAGTTCTCTGCACATGGAAACCACATTTTCACAAAATGTCACTAGTAATCTTCAAAAACAGCACGAGTACTTTACACATAGTTATTTTACATATCAACCTCCACCTTTCCCTTTCATTTGCATGACGTCGAGTGAAAAGCCCGGTTTACTCGAGTAAAATAAACTGAGCGAATGGAAACCCAAAAAAGCATTTTACATGAGACATTTTTCTCGTGTAAATGTCTTGAGTTTAAAAAAAAAACTTGCATGGAAACCCCATGTTATATGTATTGTAAGGGGAATGGGACAGGTCACACCATTAGTGAATGGGGAGAATGTGTGTTGTTGTTTAGGGGGGTTGCAGAGAATTTGACAGTGTCTCCTTTTCTTTGACATACATTAGTTGCTTAAATGATTTCCACTATCTTATTTAGAAAAATGTACTGTTTAGTACTGATCTGTACATTCTACTTTGTCCCCAGCATTTGAATAATGCTGATGACAACAAACATTTCATCGTGATGTAAACATTCCAAGTTGCAGTCATGTGACCCCAGCAGGGTACATACTGTCGATATTTATGGAATTTTCTTATACCTTCAGTCACAGGAATTAGAAAGATATCATTTATGATGTACCAGATACATGGAATGTGTGACCCCTACTGTGCACCACCGGTGAGCGCGCACACTTTGACATGATTTGACCTTTCAAGAAAAAGTACTTACCAGTACATGTTATTAAGAAAAAATAATTTTTCAAAAGTTTGTTACAAAATACAGTACTAATATGAATTATATACAGTATTTCTATGTTGTTCGTATATAAACGTGTAACATCTTTCGTTAAATAGACTCACAATTAAAACAATGTATATAGCATATTTGGTATAAGAGTATCATAACTTTTGAAAAAAAAAAAACTTTTGTTCTACGAAGCGTCAGTAACTAGAATCTGTATATTTCCTGTAAAATCAGCTTCAGCGAGTGACAGCTAAGCAGTTAAATAAGACAAGGAGACTTCTGTTCAGTTATCAAGTTGCCTAAAATTCCAGGTAGATGGAGGCTGTTTGCAATTATGGTACTTTTAAATATGTTATAAATGATGTTTCTGTGATTTCATATTAGTTCAGTAAAATAATACATGTAGTATTATGCATTCTGTTAACGGTAAAGGCATATTTTATGTAAGGACTGGGAATCACCAACCTGCTGCTGCTGCTGTATTACAGTATACTGCAGTTTTGATAGACCAAGGCTGACTGAGAAATATGTCGGTTTGGGTCTGTGGAAAAAATGGCAGGCCTACCCTGAGTACTACTTCCTAAATATGAACATGTTACAATATACTAAATTAACAGATCAAGCTTATTCATACTTGCCAACATTTGGAAACTTCAGCGGGACACTCATCATACACATGGGAGGGGTCATACGCAAAAAACACTCTATCATATAATAATAGACGTATCCCCTCAACTCAACACCACACAACCAGCATGACAGTAAACACAGACGCAATGAAGCGTTCTTACCTTTGTATACTGGTAAGTTAGTGATCAACAGATGTGTCAGCCGCACGAAGAGCACAGGGTGGGGTTTTCACTAACTCTACTCTGCAGAATACATTTTTTTCTATGTGTAAATATCGGGACTTTCTTCCTATGCATCGGGACGCGGGACATTTGCTAGGAAATCTGAACTGTCCCGACCATACAGGGACTGTTGGCATGTATGTTTATTATGATTGTTTGCAAAATTAAATGAAAACGTTCAATACAATCGGGATAATACATAATCATTATTTACAAAATCTTGTTAATCTGGTTACTTGCTATAAAAACTGTAACTTTACTGCTATACTACTTGCAAACTTGCATACTACTTCGTAGCATGAAAGAAACAATTGGAGCAACCTTGGCCCCCACCGCTTTGACAGTTGTGCCTATTTGCTTTGTGCTGGGCAAGGTTGCCCCAATGGTTTCTTGAAACTTGGCTTGTGTTTTTGATATCTCTACTTTAAATGACAGGGCACTTTTGGTGACTTGGCGTTTTTTCACATTTCCAATGTGTTTATTTCATTTATTACACACAGTCAAAATATAGGATATTTATCACATTTCATCACCTATAATAGTAATAGTTTTATAGTAGAAAGTGGCTGAAAAAAAACATCCTATTATCTATTAATCACGGCACACAAATGAGAATGTGGCTGTTACCAAATAAGATAATTGGTGTTGATTGGGAACAGCCACAGATAATTAAAAAGAGAGAAAGAGGAAGAGACTACCAGGGAGCTGGGGAAGGAAGGAAGAGACTACCAGGGAGCTGGGGAAGGAAGGAAGAGACTACCAGGGAGCTGGGGAAGGAAGGAAGGAAGGAAGGAAGGAAGGAAGGAAGGAAGGAAGGTAGATTGGTTGGTGGTAAGAAATTACATATTTTGAGTAAAAAAAAGATTCTATAAAGTAACCATTTAATAAATATAAATATCGAAATATGTAATGTTTTCATACAGGAAGGTTCTGGTTTGCAGATTGGACACTGGAGGATAGCATAGAGATGGATAAAGCTGGACAGTGGAAATCAGAGAGAAGATGCAGTTTCTTAGGCAGAAAAGAGACTAGATTGGCAGCAGTAATTAGCAATAAAATCGATTTTTTTTTGTGAATTGGGAATCTCTGAATTTGATGCTACTGAATTGTTACTGTACAATGTAGTAAATATACTTCGTCGTCTAGAAATTAAATTACTAAGACTATGATACTGTTTTCACACAATTTTTTTAAAGTAAAATATTCCACTCTGAATATCACCACGAGTCTCTGCATTCACTTCCATTATGATATTAGATAAAATATTGCCAAAGCGAAAATAAAAACTCTAGAGCATCCCCATAGCTTGGAAGTTGGAAGTTATTCACAATATTTCCACAGTCCCAGTTTAGGGACTTAAAAATCTGGTCACCTTATCTATTACTTACAAATATGTATCACGTTCTGAGCAAGCTTAACTATTCACAATGCAAATGTTACAAATTACTATTTGTAGGGTCGGACTAGTTCGCATATATATAAGAACTTTGGCAAACTTTTCTGGTTCAATGTTCTCAAAGTAGAACTTTTTGGGGTTTACACATTTGTAAATGGGAAGGCACTCCAGCATGACAAAATGGTATGACAGTAGCATGAGGAATTCTTACTAAATTAAACCAAAATTGGATATTGGGTTTGAAAAGTCTATGAGCCTAGCAAGTAAATGCAGTCTTAACACATATGTTAGCCTTTCGGCGGAATTCGGGGTTGCGGGACCCTTAATTGCTGCCTATCATTACCAATCTCCTATTTAAACCCTAATAACACACACCTTCCTTGTCTAGCGTTTTTTGTTTTTTAGCAAACGCTCAGACCCCGTCATTCATGCTTCAGCTTAACGGTTTCGCTAATATCTAAACTCTCGCTCCTTTCACTGCAGGTCACTTCTTTGCACAGCGCTGCCAAGATATCAACTATTTTCCTACCTACTCAGGTGATGCTTATCATTCAGTTTCTCTATTTGGCTGTAGGAGCTCCAACGTTAGTCTTTCCTGTCCTGCCCAGTATCCAGCCCAGCAACAGCGCTGTTCAAAGCGCAGCTCCATCAACTTTATCCGCGTCTCCATTAGACAGACTGGACCTCCGTTAAAACTTTTAAAGCTCCGTCGACAAGACATTGACATCCCCGTCATCAGCGATTGCCTGGCCTTCGATCTATTCTTATCTACCCCCCAAAGCTTTGTCCAGTGTTCTGCAGCAGTACAGGTTGTTAAAAACAGACCGCTGAATTTGTCTTCACTCCTTGTCTGCAATCAGGCGCCCCTCCCCCGCTCAACACCGCTCCCAGAGCCAGCACAATTTACTCTTCCACCAGAAGATTCTGCCATGGACCTCCATCAGGTATGTCCAACGTTTTAAAGACCTATCCAGCCCATTACAAACTCTATTTCGACAAGTGGTAGCTCGTGATTGCGACGGGTCATTTAACATGCACCAACGACACTGCCGTACTGCAACTCTCTTCCACCGGTGCCTCACACACCAAAGTTACCACGGCAACGCCTCACTGAGTGACTACTGGGAGTGGTAAGTTGCCATGGCGACCAGGCAGCTTCAACAGGCACTGCAAGCCTGAGCCTCAGTACTGCAATCTTCTGGCTTCTTGCTGCTGCGCTTTCACAACCGGCGAGAGCGAGTCCAACTCACCGAATTGGGACATCTAAATACTGCTGGCTCGTCTTGTAGACCGACATTAACTCCTTTTATATTCATGACTAACTGTTCCAAAATGCATCTAATGTATTTATTATTCAAATCTAAAAAGAATATGCAAATGTTTTATATGTAAACAAGGATTTTAATCACAATACCCACATATATTCTACCCTGCTTCACTGAAGCCAATGGTTTTAATTCCAATTGCAACCTCTAGACGGCAGTATAACACCACAAGTTATACATATTCGAAGCTGACAGCTCTCTACAGCAGGTCACTGCACACTCTGACAGCACTCCATAGCTTACTTCCTCAGATCACTGCACCGTTCTGCAGATCCTGTCCTCTACTGTTAATTGCTTCCCACTACAGCAGATCTTGGCTCCCTTTTCAGATAGGCTCATCATCGTAGATAGAAGCAGCAACCTCAGCAGTCTGCGCTAACATCAATGTCCACCTAATCAAGAGTATGAGGCATTGTACTTCATCAGCAGTGGATACATACATTCGCCATCTCCCACTGACATTGCCATGGCTCATCAGAAAATTGTTAGCATGCCCGGAGTAGGGGCCACCTGACCGCCGGGGCTACTAGAGGTTTTTCCCCTTTTAGAAGGGGTTGTTTTCCTCTCCACTGAGCGGCAGGTGAACACATAAACCATTACACACTAACCCTTCTAACCCCTCTCTGTTTGTCTTGTATGTCTTTTCATCCTCAAATTTATGTTATGCATTGGCACATGCTCTGTTGTATGTCTCACGGTGAGGTTCTGCGGGGAGCCAAGGGTCCATTCTTTGGGGGGTAAGTGAGCCTCACTTCCCCAACCTTAGGCAAACTGCACTTCCTCAACCTTATTTAAGGGAGGTTCTCACCGCGTGAGTCAAAGGGGACCCCTGGTCACACTATCCTTTCACAGCTCATGCGCTTTTCTTACCTCAACGCAGTGAGGCTCTTTCCTATATTTAACATTTCGGGACGTGGCCTGCTTTAATCTCTCAGTGCTCAAGTCCCAACTAACCCACCTATTCTTGTTCTTTACAGGTTCCCTGTGGGACGCTCCTCTGCTCCCGGCTTCGGAGACCGCAGTCTGTTCAGAAGTTTGGGCCGCAGTCCACTTCTCTAAAGTCGGGTTCCTTCGCCCGTTACTGTCGCACTAACACCTCCATTCTGCCTTCTCTGTACTACACTAGTCCCGGCAGCTGCGCCGTCAAATATATTTTAAATCAAGTTAAAAAAAAAAAAGCATTCTGAAAAGCAGGGAGTACTACAAGTACAAGGAGTCTTTTAACCTATCATTTTCATTGTATTAACTCTGACTTTGTTTTGGGTAACTTTGTTTCTTCTGTCACAACATGCCAAAATCGCATTACCCTCTTGTAATTAATTTAGTCTGGTGTTGCCAAGTCCACATTACAAAAAAGATATCACCTTTAATATTTATGATGTCTGCGAAAGCCTTTACTCCAGAAAATCTATTTTATTGCATTGTATGAAAAGCCACTGAACATATTTGTGCACTTTGCATAAACAGGTTCTTTTAACTGTCAGTTAAATTGACATACAGACTGATTAGATAAAAGACTTCAGTGAGAATAATTTAGTGTTTTATTATTAATGTTGAAGAAAAAAATCATTAGAATGATTCTTTATCTTTATTATTTCAACATTGTAGTTCTACTTTTGGTTTTACCCTGCCTTTTCTCACGATAAAACTATTTCCCTTTTTGCATGATATTTCTCAAGGTTATGTGCAAATGCGGGAAGGGTTATAAGACTAGATAATGAACAATTGGGTGATTAAGAAAATCTTGTCACGTTCTAAAAAGTGGTTTATATTTTAGTATTTGATGTGATCTTAAGAATGATTATGAAGTCAGCATTACTGAAATAGCATGACTTAATAACCTGCAAGGACAAAATGGCAGATATTAAAAGATCTTGCAAATGTATGCAACTTTTATGAAACACACATATTTGCAAGTTCCTCATAGTGAAAATTGTGGGGAAATTGCCAATATCACAACTGGGTAGGAATGACAATATTTAAAAGATTACACATAGGCTGTTGCAAAGTCAGTGCTGTTTCTACTTCACAAGGAGATAATGTAAAGATACTCAATAGATCATCTGATGCTTCATAAATAGTTATGAAGGATTAAGATACATTAATACACAGCTCCATAATAAGATCACCTATAATGTCTAATATAAGAGTCTACAAGCTTGTATTTCATAAAATATTATAAAAACAAAACTATATAAGAAGTTAATCACAGGCAGGTGATAATGATTACATATTTGAGCCAGGTGACTTCCCTCCTGACTCCTACCTGTGGCATTCTGGGGGATGTAGTTCTTTAGCCCCTCATGAACTACATATCACCTGAGGCAGCAAGGCATGAGACTAAAAGAAAAAAAAACTGCTGGATGACTTGAGAAATAAACTGGCAGCCAGAAAAAAAAGCCAGTTAGTCATAAATAAGATGGGGAAACATAAGTGCAAAAAAAAAAAAAAGGGTGGAGCTTGGATGGATGGACTATAATGAAAAATTTGATGAGTACAAACTGGTCCAGTCATCAAGCCATGGGGGAACAAGACACTGATATACAGATGTTAAGTTTGCATATCCCTATATTAAAAAAAATAATGCAAGTTCTTATTGATCCGGAAATGGCTAACACACACTATCAATATAAAAATGAGACTTCCTGATGGAGATTTAGGAGAAGGTGAAGGGCTAGGGGTGCTCAGAGATTGTTTGACAGAGTTTTGGACAGCATTCTATGATAGATGCACATTGGGATTGGATGTAAAAATGCCTTTATAAGGCATGATTTTAAGGAACATGAGTGGCAAGCTGTTGCTCGAATTATATTGAAAGGCTGGCAGTCAGTCAGCTATTTTCCAATTCCCATTGCACTTCCATTTATGGAGGAAATCTTATATGGAAGCACAGTAAGTAGTCTAATTGAATCCTTCCCGTTGTATGTCACAAAGCACGAGAAAGAAATTCTACAGAAAATCATAAATAAGTTTCCATCTGTGGACATGGAAGAGCTCATGGATGTTCTGGATTCACACAATTGTCGTCAGACACCAACTCAAGAGACCATTGTATCTCTGGTAGCCCAGCTTGCTCATAAGGAGATGATCGAAGCTTTGATCTCTGTCATTAAGTGCTGGAGGCCAGTTTTACAGGAACTTGGAAACAGCTTGACTTTAGACACTTTGCAACAGATGGTATAAATACACATTCCTACTCCAAAAAATATTTAAAAAATAAATAATAATAATAATAATAATAATTAAATTCCCTGATGCAATGAATAGTGCAGAGAAGTCGGTGGGCTGACACCTTCAGAAATACATTCAATAACTGGATGAAAGGAATCTTAAAGCATTTTCTTTGGTTCTGCACAGGTGCTCATATTTTGCTGGGAGAGCCCATTACTGTGGAGTTTGTTCACTGTGGATGCCTACTAAAGTTTGCCCCTGATTATCCAAATTATCCAGAATTTATAAGTGATTTCAATGCCTTTTTGAACAGCTCTGTCTGGATCATGGACATGATATAAGTCGGAATGCTACTATTAGCAAGACAGTAAACAATTTGAGTCATTCAGTGCGTTTACATGAGCATAAGAATTCTGATATTTTTCGGAAAACTAAGTTTTCTGAAAACTAATTCCGATATCAAAAGTCATGTAAACACAGTTTTCGGAAAATGTATCGGAATATTCCTTAGGTCGGTTTTCGGAAAACAGCACCTAGAAATTTCCGATTCAATTCCGAAAACGAACCAAATGTATATCATGTAAACACACTTTTTGGAAAACTTATTCTGATAGCGTACTGCACATGTGCAAACTTTGACCTTCATTCCTGCACGTGGTTTTAGAAAACAGAGGAAATAATAAGTCAGTCTGCATGGATCCATTTGCTCCGTTATTGAATCGTATTTTGTCATATACTTGTACTTGCTAGAACCGAAGTCATTGTATTTTATCTTGCTCTTAATTGTATTAATACTTGTACATGTATTTTTGTTTATGACTATAAGTCACCCTGGATAAGGGCGTCTATTAAGAAATAAATAATAATAATAATAATAATAATAATAATAATAATAATAATAATAATAATAATAATAATAATAATAATGTTAGGGATCAAGTAATATTTGTCTGTATGTATTTTTTTAATAGCCCATACTGAAGCTCATGTTTTCCAGCTTTAAAATTATGTGATAATTTAAAATAATGTCTGCAAAAGAAACTGGTAATATAGGATGAGCTGTTGGAAAGACTGAATGCACATTGTGGGGAATCTGAAAAGAGGTAGTAATCTTTGAATTTAAGACCTGACACTTCGATAAAGCACTTGTTATTGGATTGTTCTCCGTTCCATAGCAGAAAAAATGTCCTGTCTGTTCAAATCGTACTTAGGGTACTACAGTACTTTGCATGCGAAAATATCCTGCGTTTTCCGAAAACTTCAATCCATGTATTCAGTTGAATTCTAATTAGTTTCCGGAAAACGCTTTGTCATGTAAACGTACTGATTGTTCACAGTTACTACATCTTTAAGAACAGGAAAGAAGAGGAGAGTTTATTTTTCTTTGAAGTACTTAGTGCTATAAAAACCTTTAATTTGTGATGGTGTTGAAAAGGGGTATAATAAATGGTGAGTCATTTTTTCAATGGGCCAGTTGATCCAGTTGATACTTCCCATATTAACCAGACACGCACTCATTAACACCAGCAACAGAGCGCAACCCCAGCACAAGCTTTTGTCAAACTGAAATTCTAAACGGACCTTACATAGCTGCTGTCACATCTCAGCTGGAGAAAAAAAGCTCAGCAGAGATTATAAAAAATATTGCATGGGGTAGTCTGTGATAAATGCGAATTTAATGCCCACCCTCAGGATGTGATGCGTGGATAAATGTGCATTTGTGTTTATGTCGCATCCCACCCCTTGGGTGGGCATTAAATTCTCATGTCACACACTACTCCATGTATTATTCTTTATATATTGATCTTAACTAATGATCAAGAAGTACAGAAAAGTATGCAAAAAAATATGGTAGATTATTGCAGTATGTTTAACACCATACTGACATTAGGTTAAGGTGTTTGCAGTAGGGTTACATTAGAGTTAACTTTTTTTGAAAAACAAAAAAAAGTTATTGAAACTAAAGTAGAAGAAATAATGTTAATCTAAGGAACTTTTTATGAATTTGCAAATATTTCATCTCTTATTTTCTCATTATAGCTTTGTTTATTAGAGCAAAAACTTAATCTATGCAAGTTGTTGGTAAGCAAAGCAAAAAAGCATTCTGTTTATTTAAATGTTTTATAATACCATACTGAATATTACATGTTAACTTCACATTAAGAAATTTCAGAAGGTAAATCCCTTGCACACATCTGTATTTGTGAAGTTGCATATTGTTAAAATAAGTGCTCCGCTTGTTGTTCATTGTTCCTTAAACCCGCCGCACACAGCCCGACTCAACTTTTGACTCAACTGACTTTGGCGATTTTTTCTCAGCATGTGGATCCAGGGGCTTGTGATTTGTGACCTATTGGAGAGCGACACACCGGTTACTTCTGTTTCAGCACAGTAAGAAAATATAGGCTGCCAGTAGATTCATAATAAAAAGGGTAAATTGATCATTTACCTTTGATTAGTAAACGCCTAAAAAAACTCTTCAAATGTGCACATATCTGGTATTTTTAAATTTGGGACACTCACAGCAATTCAAGACTAATGTATTTTTACCTGTGGAACTAAAAGCTGTCAATATTCTGCCATCTTGTATGACAAGTTTCATGACAAGCTACGTCACTTAAACCTGCTTCACCATTGGTTGACAGCCTTATGACTAGTCGGTCTCAGTCAGTCTTGGTCGGCAACTGCCGCACACAGACAGACTGATCACATCTGAACGAAACTCTGTCTGAAAAAAATTCAACATGTTCAATCTTCAAATCTGAAGACATCCCGACTGAAATCTGCATAATCTTGGTTTTAACCACTTAATAGTTTTCAAATCTGTAATTGCTATAAAATGTTAACACAAATAAATGACCTAAACTGTGTTTTTCATTAACCCTTTATGCTGCTGTGTACTACATACCCGTATTCAATATAGAGATAAAAACACTTTTTTTTTTTTTAACAATGAAAGCAAAAACGCTGCTAATAACGCAAATAACAATAATAATCAGTAAACAGTAATTATCAAATAAAAATCAAACAACATCAAAACGAGTGACATTTATGAAATGTTCAATACAACAGAACCCAGGGTTGCCTTCGCAACCACTGCACATTTTTCTTGTGTCTTTTCTTTTGTTTTCATTTTCTTTGTTGCAGTCTGTTTCCCTTGTGTTTGAGGGATAGTCACAAATGCATGTACACAGCTACTTTGCGCAGGCATTGTGATGGATCTGGCTGCTGTACTGCCTGTACCCAGTGCTGTGTTTTGATAGTATTTTGTCATAGTACTGCCATTTCAAACCAAACAGCTTCCCGTTTGCAGCTGGCTTACCTGTAAAGTCGCTGTATGCTCTTTTGTTTGTACTGTTTGTACTGTTCTTGGCTCCACATCCTCTTCATCATCATCACTGTGATAGATAAGTGCATCACTGTGGCTGGTATCGAAATCCTCCAAACCAAATTCACTCCTGTTGCTCATCATAGAAAGACCACATACATGGCCATGTTTAGCGTTCACTAAAAACGATATAAACTACAACTAAACAACAAGTAAAACTAACATTAAAACAAAAAAAAAATGTTTAAAATACTATATATACTCGTAAAAGTTGAATGGCTTCCCGCAATATATCTCAGTCTTCTAAACGCCCACAGGTAGATTGGAATCGCTACATGATACACATGTTACTGTAAGTGGGTTTCCGTTTGACGTACGTGTGTACATCATGGTGTTGAAGTGGTTAAGGGCATGCACTCTCCAGTTATCAGGAAGCTAATTTATGGGCAGGAGTACCCCAAAGGCGAGGCCAAACGCCAAATAATGTATAATAATGTATTGTGTATTATTGCTTTGTCTAAGTTTAGTAAATTTTTTGTAGTTTTCCCGACTGAACTTAAATAATCACCATTGGGTGATTGAAGTGGGCGAAATGAAAAGTCCTAGCCCTTAATATGGGCCCTTACAGTTGGATTAATCAGAGAGTGAAAAAGCTTTTCATGTTCATTTTAGTTAGTTAATTTTAGTTTAGTTAGAAGAACGAAGGAGAAATATTTTGTGGATTTTCAGTATTTTACCACTTTTTTGAGTACAATAAAAACTTGTATAGCCGTCCTAAATGCATGAAGAAAAACTGAAGTATGACTTTACATACAAAAAACATTTGGAATGGACTTAACTCACAAAATACACCACAGAAAACCTTGCAGAGATTAGTTTAATTGTGTAGAACACATGACATTTATTTTCATTGTTAAATTATGCATCTTTAGGGGTAATTTCACTTAAAATGTAGCCATGTGCTGACAGCAAACACTACCTATTCTTGTGTAAGGTTGTCCACCCAGGTATAGCAGGAATTATTAGGGTTTTTATATCTGATAAAATACTATATTACATATAGCTCTCTCTCTTTAAATACATTATGTTAAATATTATTTTATAACAATAATTAGAAATACATTAGCATTGGAAAACTGAAAATATCTCACACCAGAATATCTCTAGTACATAACTATGTTACAATAATTTAGATTAGGAAACACATTCATACAGTAATTTGAAATGTACAATACCACAATACCACCACTCAGCATTCAATGCTCCAGAAAAGGTTTTAGATATTAAGTCATTTTTTCAATGTGAATAACGTGTTTGGTTGTGTTAGCTGTAAGCCTTTTACTCATCTGTACCAGGTAAATGGCATGACACTAAGATGTTTTGTTAGGAACATGTGTGATATGGAAGCAGTAAGCAGATAGCTCTGAATAGTACTGAATATATGGAACATAAACAGCACGTCTAGTGAAGGTGTCCATGGACAGGTGATACTCATACACCCACAGTATTGTGTGGTAAGTTATTACTTATTACGCAACTTGTATTATATGATTGGTGCTAAAAGAAGGCTTTTCAGCATGGAATTAACCTGGACCACACACACGATATACAGTGACTTCAACAATTATTTAGGCAGTGCCACATTTGTTATTTTATTGTAATATTTCATATTGATTCTCAAAGTAAAAGGTACTTATTTGTATTTAGTATATATTCAGGCAATTTGTAAAGAAAATATAAGCACTTTTTTAACAATTAAACTTTAAAAAAAAAAAACATTTTAAACAATTTCAACATGCAAGCTCAATATGAAAGATTACAAAAAATAATAAATGTGGCACTGCCGGAATATTTGTTGTAATCATTGTATATACACTGATGCACAAAAGAAACGCAACACTCAGATCTAATGGATTTAATGGAAAAACTGTTGCCTCAAGGACTTCGTCAATGTATCGCTGAGCAGTAAAGTTCTCCTCAATCTGCACCAAAGGCGTTCTTGTGTTGAAGGAGATTCCTCCCCACATCATCACACTTCCACCACCTCAACAGTCAGCATAACGCTCACCACAACGTCTCCACACACGTTGTCTTCCATCAGGTCTGTCAAGGGCAAAATGGCATTCATCGTTGAATAAAACACTCCACCACTCTCTCTGTTGCCACCTCGGATGTCTTCATGGTCCACAGAAGATGGTGATTTCATCTCTCAGCTGTCAACATGTTACCCCTGAATGGCCTCCAAGCATGCAAATCATTTTCATGCAGACGGCGAGCTACAGTCATTCTACTGACGGGTTATTTCTTCCTGGAATTTCTCGTGCTGTAGCCACTGCAGTCTGAAAACGAACATGCAAATGGATCCGTCGGATGTGACGGTCCTGGGCCGGTGTGGTGACCCTCTGCCTTCCAGGACGTGACCTGTCCCTCACAGAGCCGGTTTCCTAGTTTCTCTGGACTAGTCTGCTGATTGTTGAAGCAGAACATCTCATTCTCCGGGTAACTTCTCTCACAGACAGGCCGCCTTCAATCATGCCGATAGCAACCAGGTGATCTTCATTACTCAAGCGGGGCATGGTCCTATCTTTCACTGTTCTTGCGTTAACTAAAATCATGTCTTTTCAAATGGCTATTTATACAGATTCTTAATCAACTCATTTTGGCAATTTTAACTCAACTCAAATACCAAACACTGAGCACCTGGCGTTTTTATGAAATCACATGACTTGAGCTCAGTATTTTGTTATCCCAAGGAACTATACTACTCAAACAATCAAAAAACCTATCTGCTGACTATTTAAAATGTAAATAACATTATGTATGTGCCCAATGAGCTATTGATGTAAAACTTAAGACTATTGTGTTTTCATTGTGCACCAGTATATATGAGATGTAGCTGTTTACTTGGTGCTTGTGAGACGTTATTAATTGTAATTACAACGACAACTTGCTATGTACTTGTGAATTTCAATTAACTGCAATCATAATGTCTGATTATTCATTATTGTGAGCCTCATTGGATTGTTTGTTCATTAAGTACTTTTGAAATAATACATTGTAATTATAAGGTTTGCTAACTAGGTACCCATGAGCTTCAGTTAATGGAATAAATGGACACTGTAAGAGTACCAGTACCTCTGTTGCAATCATATATTTTTAAGTCATATAAACTTGATTAATGATGTAATAAACTTGATAGATATTTGTAACCATTTTAACGATTTAGGATATTAAGATAAGTCCTAATACATCAATTGAATTATTTAATGTAATGTTGCCTATTGTAATTGAGTGTTCTTCAATAAAATGAAATGAACGATAGACCTTTGAGTAGTGTGGATCACAAGAAGAACAATCACCAAGTGTGTGACCTTGCTTGTTTTTACAACTCTGGACCACAAGGAAATAAGGTTTAATTAATCATTTCCAATAAGTTTTTTGTGAACAGACAGATACAGTTCCTTTCAACAACGTATTATACATCTCCTCAGTAAAGTAGTAAAAAAACAGTTTTGAGATCCGTTTACAGTTTTATAGTTTCAAATGCTTCATTTTAAAATGTCAGTGTCAGTACCAACCACAACAGCCATCAAGTTTTAGGGCTATAAATAAAAAAATTACAAAACACTCCATAGCATCTTAACCGCAGACCTCCACCCTTTGACCAGTGAAAGTGAAAGAAAAAAGAGAGAAAAAAAGACAATAGAAAACAAAAGCCCCCCCCCTGCCCCACTAAGATTGGGTGGTAGCATTCCCCAAGCATAATTTGCTTAACTTTTAACCTAACCAGCTCTGCTATACCTAACCTTACACCTTACAGCACTAGTCCCACAACTAAACTAGATTAATTGAATTACTTGTGTTATCTCAGTGTGTTCAAGCCCTGTGCCTTCAAAATCTGTTTCAGGTGTCGTTCACTGATAATTATTCTGTGCTGAGCAGCAAGTGCTGCAAGTATGTCTTTATACTGCATCCCAGTATGAAAGTACAATTTAGTTAATGCTACCACATTCAGACTTCCTGCAACATAGGCATACAAGTGATAAGTAAACTCAGTCCTATTTCCGCCTGTTTTTCACTGTTTTCATTTATGTATGTGTAACTACTGGATAGTTTGTGCTGCATGCATGTAACTTATGCCAAATGAAAGGCCACACAATTGCCTTTCATATTATATAAGTTGCAACAGGATCAGTCATACTATATGTGGTAGAGATGAGAATATATGTAAAAACAAAACACTTTTCCAAAAATATAATGTTTGTTCACTGCTATATATTTTGTAATCATAGATGGCTCAGAAAAAAACACTGCACCATTGAACTTCATTATGAAATGAACATGGGGAAAAAATGAATCAAATTATGTGAAAAACTCACTCTGTCTCTCTCTCTGGTCTGTAGCTTCTCTAACAACCTAGCTAGGCAAATAAGACGGCATTGGAAATGCCTAAGCCTGCCGTTTCAGAGGATATCTAATCTGATTGGCTGGGCTTTATATTTTTTGTTGCAGGCACTGAAATACACCCACTAATCTGACTCATCTCACAGGACATTACTATTTCATTCTGGAGGCTGTTGTTTTCCCCCTGAACTACGTATACGGGAACATTTGATATCTGAGATGCCAAGCTTTCCAATTATCTGTCTGGCTGCTAAAATGACGGAGTAATCGACTCATAACAAAACCTATGCAGGTGACCCCTCTCACATGATGAGTGGCTTACCTTCAGGCGATCGTAGCCCCAGCTAGGAATATTGCTTACAAACAGTG
Source organism: Acipenser oxyrinchus oxyrinchus (assembly GCA_030684275.1). Taxonomy (NCBI): domain Eukaryota; kingdom Metazoa; phylum Chordata; class Actinopteri; order Acipenseriformes; family Acipenseridae; genus Acipenser; species Acipenser oxyrinchus. The sequence continues at coordinate 19,870,120 of CM060249.1, read as the reverse complement.
AATATGTCATTGGAAAGCACCAGGTCTGTACTTGTAAACCACGTGGGTAGCTTTTATGTTGCCTGAGTAATATGCACTTAAAGTTTAGTGCGCCGGCGCACCAAAATGAATGGGGCTGAGTTTAAAGAGATAAGGTAATGTTAGTTAATAACACTAAAATTACAATTAGCTATATTCCATTTATCTATGGTAATACACTTGATTTCGGGAGAGTTTCTATGAAAATGTTACTACTATTTTTTAGTCCCTTGATTTCCAATTTAACAAACCACTCCCATCATTTACACATAAATATACCAGATATGGAATACTAAAGTCCTAATAAAAATTTTTAAAAAATTAAAAAAAAAACAGAAAATTGCAAAGTCTGATAGATACATAAACACACTATGATAACACCGTAATAATTACCTTGAGAAGAGGAGCAATGCCGGGTCATCACGGGTATTCATTTATTAGCGTTGTATGTGTAATGCCGGTAGTGTTCACCTTCCAGTCAAGAACAGCGAGTAGCCTCTGCTCTGCTGTATACGAGCAATGCATGTGGTATGTGTCTCTCGTGGCCACAAGATAGTAAGATGTGCACACGAGGTAGCTGATAGATAGATAGTGTGCAAAAGTATGTTTGGGCCTTGTTTACTGAACAGACACACGTCTCTGCTGTAGGTTGTAAGCTGAGCTTGGTGTACAGTTAAAGGCACCTGATGACACTCACTGAATAGCATTTTGTTTACAAAGCCTCAGGCTACAGCAGGTGACTGTGTGTATGTAAATGAGCTAGCTGTACTTATCTATGGGCATGCCATTTTTTTTTTTTACACAAGATGGTAAAATATAATATTGTGTATAGCAGTATGTATTTATTTTTGTTTTATTGTACAATTACAGTGCAGAACCTCCAGCATATCTGCACCAAAAAAAAAAGAACATCCTAACCTCCCACCCCCAGCAGCTATCTCACATGACAGGTGGAACACAGAAGTAGAGCCTGACAAACAAGCAGCTCAACCTAAATTTGCTCCTGCAAGACCCCCTGGCATTCTTTTCATTTCTAGCATACACTACCTTTATCTAACTGACTGTAATTTAAAATTGATCTTGCTTAAGAGTGGTGCTACTTTGTTGTCCTGAAGTGGTTTGTTATTCGCCTAGTAGCTCGTTGAGCAGTGCATTCAAAGCAATAGGCCATTAAACAGCCTTTGAACATAACATTGGTGTAGTACACACAATTTCTAACAGCAATAGGAACTGCATAAGAGCCTCTTCAAATTATATGGCTGAATGGATAGCTGCTTCAATTACTTTGCATGTTGTGGGGGAAATCATATTTATAATGCATTTGGAGTTAAAAATCCTTCCTTAACAAAGAGAAATATTAGTTGACAAAGGGACCTCAGAAATGTCTAATACAAGTCTGTGTTTATACTTGGAAACAGACTAAAAGATAATGTTCCAGCCTCAAACATAAAAGCTTCAACAAAAGAGACACTTTTAAAACATTCCAAAGAGGGAAACACTATTTCACACTCTCATTCTTATCTTGTGGCAGATGTGTTTTACAACACCTCAGCTGGAACAGACGGTGTCTCCTTGCCGGACATTTAAAGGCAAACCGACTCCAAAGGGAATTACATTCCCCTGACTTGTGATTGCTAATTTGAAAAAGTAGGCAAGGAACAACCCCTCATGGAAGTTAGCATGAATGGTATGCTACAATTAGTGCTTATAAGAAGAGACAAAGAGAACTAAAAATTAGGAATATTTTTTTTATATCATCTTGATTTACTGTATCTCATATCCTCAAAAATTGTCAGCAGATCCTCTAGACAAGATAGAAAATTATCTTGTCTCATTGACTGAAATCTATCCATTGTTCTCTTTGTGGTTCTTTGCAGTTGTACTATTATCAGGTTCATATTGTGTAGTTCTTTTAGGGTCTTTGAGGAAATAGAAGTATAACATAACTTATCTTTATCTGCAGAAGACTCCCTTGCTTCCCGCCACAGTTAGTCTCAGCTAACTTTGTTAGTCTTTAATTTATTATTCACATCACACAAACAAAGACATGTGACTGGTTACCTAAAGTAAATGTAGCATTAGTCTGAATCCTGGTAACTGATCATTTTAGTTAGACATTACTTCAGTTATATTTGCTACACCATAAGAGATATCTTATGGGCAGCAGTGTGGAGTAATGGTTAGGGCTCGGGACTCTTGACTAGAAGGTTGTGGTTTCAATCCCACTTTGGGGACACTGCTGCTGTACCCTTGAGCAAGGTACTTTACCTAGATTACTCCAGTAAAAAAAAAACAACAACTGTGTAAATGGGTAATTGTATGTAAAAAATAATGTGATATCTGTATAATGTGATATCTTGTAACAATTGTAAGTCATCCTGGATAAGGGTGTCTGCTAAGAAATAATAATAATAATAATAATCTCCCCTATGTGCCAAAACATAAACAATGCCCTTTGTGGTTGAAAGTTGCATAGCATTATTGGGAAAAAATACAAGGATCATAACTTCAATTCAAGTCAAAATACAGACCAAGCCAAATAAACATGATTGTTGGCCATTATATTCTTTAATTGTAGGACTGAAATGAGAATATGGAGGAAAACAGCCATTATCCATGTTGAGCTGACACTTCAAGGTCCTATTTCCCCCCAAAATGCACACAAAAATATACTCTTATACCTTAAGAATGTGCCAAACTAAACATGATCTAAACAGCTGCACTATTTCCGATAAAGTAAATAGTTAAAAAATATTCTCAATAACTTAAAAATATATATTTATTCATGTGATATACTGTAATATTTTAGTATTTATGCAATGTAAACATATATTTAATGTATTTAACATGTATTTAATGTGTTTTCTTTTAACACACACTTCTAGTCAAAAGTAAACATAGATTTATTTTTGTATTTTTGTATTTATTTTTTTGTATTTTCCAAACTGATCTCCCACTACAAAGGTTCCAACAACTACAAATTTTAATTTGGAAGATTGAAACTTATTATTTTGTAAAAAGAGGTGACTGGCACCCAACAGTCTAGTACATTTTACTCTTTTCTCAAATGATCTGAAATTTGAGATGCAATCTCTTAGAAATGTTGCAAGTAATTGATTTCAGATACAATAAGTGCATTGTAATCATTTTATCTTCACTCGTCTGTACCACTAATGGATTGATCTATTAAGGTCAGAGTTTGCAGACATGTTAGCCTCACTTTATTGTACGTATTAAAGTTGATTAAATTGGCATTGTCATCGAACAATACTATTTTTTTCTTTGCTGATTTCTTTGTTGGTCTTACTGTTGGATAGAATCCCTAAACAAAATAGTTTTCAAACTGTTTTGAGCTGTGAGAATTTTGCAGAGATGAAGGTTCGCTGATTTCTGAATTGCGACTTAGTGTTGGCACTATTGCATTTCCAGTTTCCATTGTAACTAAAGCAGGTTAAAAGTCTGAGGATTTACCAACAAAAAAAGAGTAATGAGTGTACAAATACATTATCTTGACTTAAAATACTTGTAAATGCTGTTTTTGAAGATTGCTAATGACATTTTGTGAAAATGTGGTTTCCATGCGCGCAGAGACCTGGTACACGAGTGAATCTAAGCTGCTGTAATAAAGCAAAATACCTTGTGAATGGTTATTATTATTATTATTTGTTTATTTAGCAGACGCCTTTATCCAAGGCGACTTACAGAGACTCGGGTGTGTGAACTATGCATCAGCTGCAGAGTCACTTACAACTACGTCTCACCCAAAAGACGGAGCACAAGGAGGTGAAGTGACTTGCTCAGGGTCACACAATGAGTTAGTGGCCAAGGTGGGATTTGAACCGGGGACCTCCTGGTTACAAGCCCTTTTCTTTAACCACTGGACCACACAGCCTCAGTGGTTGGTTAATAATGTGTTTTACTGCTCTTGCCCAAATTGTTTTTTAAATGTCATTGGCGGGGTGGCATGTCTCTGGTATTGAATCCGGTTTCAACTAATTTATCTTATGACTTATGACGATTAAAAATTAACTGGGAGGCATAAAATGAAACTGACCAACACAGGTATTGAAGATCACCATGGCTGAAAACCCGCACAGACGTAGGATTCTAAAGCTCTGTGCCACGCATCAGTTGATGTTTTCCCTTTGTTTCGGGAGCTTGAAACTCCAAACATCCTCTACCAGCAAATCCTTATGCCTTGTTATTTAATGCCAATGGCTAGCAAAAGGACGGTTTGGACACATATTCGTCCATCTTGCTGGTGTGAAGAGGTTGTGCTGCATCACTCTTTCACAGATCTGCAGTGGATAGAGTCATTTCGTGTCACCACGGCAACATTCAGCATCATAGTGGAACTGGTAAAGGAAGATATGCAGCCAAAAAGGAATTACATACTGCCTCCTGTGCCAGTGGAAAAAAGAGTGGCAATTGCTCTGTATAGGCTGGCATCCTCAGCTGAGTACAGGGTAATTGGCAATGTGTTTGGGGTGCATAAAACCACAGTTCATCACTGTATTTACAAGTTTGTCAACTCCCTTGTTCAGAGGCACTGCAACACGTACATAGCTATGCCAGATGTAACTGAAGCAAAAAGCATTGCTCTGCGTGTCGGTGAAAAGCACGTGTTGCCCCAGGTAATGGGTATGATTGATGCTACCCACATTCCCATCAAAGCACCATCACACTGTCTGAGATTACTTCAACAGAAAGTACTAGGCATCTTTCATTCTCCAAGCAGTAGTGCATGACAGTGGCAGGTAAATTTCATGAATATGACTTTATTTGTGTATTACAGGTGTGTATATATATACAGTATATATAGTCTTTACATAGGTCTTGACAACATCTCTGTAAGGAAAATATTATGCCTTTTCATGTAAAGTACCTTATAAAATCACAAATCCATGTGTTAAAATACTGTTTATTTACATCATTTTGCATGTCTTGTTCCTTTATTTCAAAGGTTTAGAGACATCTCGTGTGGCGTGCCAGGATCTGCACATGATGCTGCGGCGTTCCGGCCTTCAGGATTGTATACGCGTTAACACGCGCTTCCGCAGGTTAGTATTTCTAAGGGATTAATGTATTCTTAATGGAAATAGGCTATTCAGTTATGTGTAAATGAAAGACAGTGTTAAGATTTTACATTTTCTTCATATATTCCTCACTTAACAGCGTTTGTGTTTAATGCTGTAGTTTCAAATTAAACACTCAATATTAATACTTTAAGATGTTTGGGGGATGTCAGTAATGGCTCAAAATACAATTTTCAATCGATTGACTTTTGCATGCATTTCACATCCTTTTTACGATATTAATCTATATTCCCCTTTCATTCAGGCAGTACAGCATATAGGAGATCAGGGTGTGCCCTTACATCTAGTCGGTGATGCTGCATACCCCCTACCTCCCTGGCTTATGAACCCCTACCCGTCCGGATGGCTGACTGCTGCGGAGGAAGCATTCAACACCACGCTTGGGCGAGTACGGGTAGTGATTGAACAGGCTTTTGGGCACTTAAAAGGGAGATGGCGGATACTGCTGAAACAGTCTGAAGTGCAGCATGAGTTTGTTCCCAAAATTGCCACTGCCTACTGTATCCTGCACAACCTGTGTCAAGAACAAAACAAGGTGTTCAGGAATCAGTGGCTGACGCCTGTGAGACAAACAGGGAGAAGGCTATCTCAGCTGCCAGTTTCAACTGGACACCAGCGATCTGAGGAGGCTCGTGCTATCAGAGACTCTCTCCTTTCTTTATTTTAAGTTTTATTGTAATTACTGTTGTGTTAAATATTAATGATGTAAACAAATAAAACAAATAAAACACAATCTTTTATTTTGTCGGTATTTATTTACATACAGTATTTTACTGTTGTGAGGTACATCCTCCTCTCCTGGTGCAGCGGATAGATCGTCCCCTCGTGGGGGGGGGGGGCAGTACTGTCTTGGCTTATGTTACGAGAAGCCCCGGCTAGGTCAGTGCCAACGTCAACCATAGGTGGGTTTGATGTCACAGCCTCAGCAATGCTCTGCAGGAACTCAGAGAACATCGCCATAGTTTCCCGATGTAGCTGCTGCTGTTGCCTCATCCACCTTGACCAGTCACGCTGATGGTGACGCTCTGCCTGTTGCTGTTGCATCTGGCGTTGCATCCGTCCCATCTCCTGTACACTCGACCGCCTGTACTCCACTGCTGAAAGGTGTTGTTGTGATGGACGAGCTTCGGGGGGGGGGGGGGTTAAAAGAAACAAAACACCATGGCAATATGCAATATCAATCGATTGTGAATGTGCAGTCTCATCCACCAATTCCTCACCCACCGATTCTCCTTCCTCAGTTGCCTCATCTGTGTGATCTGAACTGGTGTGTTCGCTCACCTGTTGAGCTTGCAGTTGTATACTACTGGAGGAGGCTGTGGCTGCTGACTGTGTAGCACTGGTGGAGCAGTCTTAAAGTAATAAAATAAAAAGTATCACGATTGCTTTTAAGTAACAGTAATGCAAGTTATTGAACGTACATGTACATACGACAAGATGTTACCTTCTTGGGAGGTGTCAATTAAGTGGGCAGCTGCAACTGCCACTGGGCACTGCCCCAATAAACAATCCATGTCTTCCCAAAATCGAAACCGGGACCATCCTGCTTCTCTCAAACGGAACCTCCTTGCTCATTCCTGCAGGTAGACGGTTTCAGTCTTTTTCATTTGTCCCTAGCTTGAGTGACGCTCTTGAGTGTGCGCTCTATTCCTCTTTTTGAGGGCATCAACCACTTGTTTTGGTACACTTGCTTTTAATGCTGTTCTGGCGATCAAGCTGGCTCAACACATCCAAGTCACTAACTATACTTATTAATGCCCGGGTTTCCTCCTCACTTCACTCCTCACTTCAACTTTTGAGTGGAGGGCGGACATACGTTGTCTTTGGACATAGCTGGGATCAAAAGCAAGGGAATTTAGTTACGGACATTTTTTCAGCCACAGACCTGATTTAATTCTCCCAAATGTGCATGCGCATCACCATTTCACATGTAAATTGCCCTGCATGGAAACCCCATGAATGTGAGTGGTTTTTTTTGGTTGTTTTGGTTCTATTTTTTTAAGTAAAGAAGAAAAGCAGAAGATATTTGTACAGTTTATAAGACATTGTGACATAACAGACAGAAATTGTACTAATTGAACTAGCAGTGGTTATTTTTAACAACTAAAAAAGTGTTAAAAAAATAACCCTGGAAAATAGAATAAATAAAAAGATATCGTCACAGACATTGTATCCAAACCAATGGAATGCCTTGTGTGTGTGTGTGTGTGTTAATTAATAGAGAGAGAGAAAATACGCATGTCTCCAGTCATATGTGGTTTTCACGATCACACCGCTTTCTAGTCAAAATTGTAGATAGTACTGTCATAGCCTTATGTTTTCGCCTATTATCATTGATTTGCCCCATTACCACTGTACTTAATGCATCCAGGGCAGGTCAAACATCAGAAAAAAATCACTAGTTGTGCATCCCTTCCTGCGATTTCAATCAGGCAGTGTGTGATGCCCACTCGCAAAGATCTTTTTGCGATGCAACCTCCTCCATTGAGATGCAATGGTCGCATCGGGCTGTGTGTTCCGGGCTTAAGAGAATTGCGTTATACAAATATCTCCCTGTATTCTGTAGATTAAACTTTAAATCTGCACGCCATTGTTGTTTGTTATGGTATTGACACTGTTTTGTTGTGTTCATGTACTGGTGGTAGTTTGTTTTTAGAAATTGAGGTTAGCAGTTTTATCATCAACCTTCTTACACATGAGCAATCTTTTTAAACACGGGTCTCACACCACCACCTATTCTTCTTATACATGGGTCTCATCTTACCAGCCGATAATGTCCTCTAATCAGGGTTTTGTAGCTTGTTTGATCTTTGGTCCAAATGTCATACTTTTTAAATGCTATTTTATATCTGCTCAACCAATTATCACAAATTATATTAGGTGATTCATCATAATCTATGCTATGCTGATTTTTCACACCTGGCCAATTAAATTATATATCTTGGTAACTGCAACTATCAATCTGAACTTTTCATGGATATTTCTCATTAACTCATTCAAGTGCTATGAATATAGATTTTCATGATTATATACAGTAATTTATTGTCTCGTGCCACCTGCTTAGTTATACATTCAACGTGGGAACAAGACAGGTCAGAGATTATTTATGTGACCAGTTCATTTAAAAGCTTGTTTCCTAGAACCTGTAAAAAACACAAGAGGTATGTATGGTTACATTATTGAAAAGTTCTCAAACTTTCTGGTTCAACATATATATTTTGTTCAACATTGTATTCAGTATGTCATGAAAAATACAAATCTGTTTAAATTAAGCTTTATACTGACCATTTTAAAATATCATCAATATATTTGGAAACGGCTGATAAATTGTTATGATACCGGTAGTATGTTGATATGTTGCCGAATTCATAACACAAGCTGAATAAATTTTACAATTAGAATAAGTGTATGAGTTTAAAGATACATACTTTAATATCACACAGGTGTTCTCACTGATTTTTTTCAAACATTGCAAGTAAAAAAAGCATATTTAAAAATCATATGTGTTTTAAGATTGCCCAATGTATTGGATTTTACATTAAGATGAGGTTATGTAATTATATCAGCTATTTCTAATAATTTAATATAAAAAGTGCATTATATTCAATCAACTAATTAACCTTTTTTTCTTAAATAGACCTGTCATGTTATTGCTTTTATTTTGTTACATTATGCATTTTATTTACAGCTTATAAAATACCAAAACAAGTTCAAGAACATATCTTCTTTGCTTTACTGAACATTTTTTCCCAAACCATACTTAGACAATAATTCCAGCTACATTGGCTTTTACAAATGTGTTGTATTAATTCAAATTTAAAAGAAAAGTATTAAACAGTGCTGCTTGCATCAATTAAAAAAGCAACAAACAAAAAAATAAATACAAAAATAAACTAAACCGTGCAACATCTAATAACCAGTAAACAAAATATGATAGTGTTGCATACGGTGCAGTACAATTGCATTACATTTCCAGCTGTACAAATACATAGATTTTGTTTTGTTAATCAGAACCATAATCATACACATACTTCTTTACAAGTGTACCACTGCAATTAGAACAAGTTACAGTCTGTATTAAAGTCATTCAAAGTACTCCATTCACACTAAATGTTTTCTACATCAGTCCATAAACACCTCCTCGAGCAGTTTATTTTTGTTCTGCCATTTAAGTTTGTCTTTGTTTTGTCTCGTCATGAACAGTTTTTTTCAGCACAGCGATTGCCATGCATTTTGGCAAATTCAACAACGGGCAATTTCAAACCTGTTGTGTAGCATTTTCGGTTTTTGTCTGGCTGTCCTACTTTATCCAGTCTCAAAGACATCTGTGTTATTATAGCATTGCAGTTACAAGACTTGCTAAGTTTACTCTGCTTTCTAACCAGTAGCTGTTTGCTACAGATCCCAGGGGCGGGTTCAGTCTGAATGTTGACAAATCAATGACTCGGGAGGGAGGGAAGAAGGACATTTATAGAGATTGACAGCTATTGTGTTAAAGTGAAGCAGTATAGCTGTGACGTAACTTTAACCGCTATTTTTGTTTCCTCCGCGTACACGTGTCTGGGTCGAGAGGAAGTCAGTCAGGAGTCTGAAAGCTTATGTTTAGCATTCAAAATGACTAAGGGTAAGTAAGAAATTAAAACTTTTAATTAGAACAGTGGTTTTGTGATTCTACATAGCAACATGACCTGAACGCCTTTGATCGGGTTGTTGACAGTTAAGTTTGTGTGAGCCATAATAACCGTAGTTGTAGTAATCCCATTGTGGCACTGGTACAGTAGTTTAATATTACACACACCGGCGCATATGTCATAAGCCTGTATATTTCAGTATGATTTTTTTGTGGTGTCTCCTGCTACTTCCATCTCAGCTGGCAACATACACGTGGGCACGGAACTGTACACGCGACATGTGCCTCCACACCAATGTATGTTGCGTGTTCACTAGAAACACAGCAAGGGGAGATCTGTGCTTCTGGTGCATTCATAGTGCTGCAGGAAGAGGGCAGTAGCCTTGCAATATCCGCCGACCAGTCATGGCAGTGACAGAGAGGTGGGAGAGGGTGTGTGTGCTTTCCCTATCTCTGAGTGGCTGAGAGGCAGGCCTTGGGGGGATTGCTGGCCCTATAAAATAATGTTCAGTTGTTCCCACAGCTCTGCCCCTGTAAGACGAAACAACGAGCTAGCGGAAGCTCTGCTCCAGGACCGAGAACAGCCAGAAAAAAAAGAAACCCAAAGAGAAGAAAATTAAAAATATTGATAGCAGGGAAACCTTGGGCACACCCCATAAGTGTATAGGAAGCAGGCTGAGGGAGTGGTAAAGTGTAGGACGGGGACCCGAGCCGTGCGGTGCATCAGCGGGTCTGTTTACCTGTGGGTATTTCTGTGGTCCTGTCTACCATCGCGGGTATTGTCAAAACTGTCAAAACTGATACAAATTCCAGGTGGGTACAGAACAGTCAATGTGGATACAGCAGGCTATTCATTGCAGCCATCAGGCCAGCCTGGAGCAGTTTAATTGAAAAGACAGTCAGCTGCTTTGTAGCTACTGAGGGTGAATACTGTATAGTTCAGCCTGAGTAGATGCAGATCAATTCCCTTATTAGACATGGATTCGTGTTGCTGGTTGCCAGGTTAGAAAACACAACACTTAATTACATGCAGATAAAGATGTTTCTTGACACCCTGAACCTCAGACAACATGTGGTGCAACTGTCTCATTGTGCTTTGCAAAGACTCTGATTGATAGATTATGTATGCTTTAGGCCAAATTGGCTTCAATCTTCATGATGCCTTTATTTGTGTTTGTGACCTTTTGTAGTCATGCTATTTGTGGAGACACAATTATGTTAGTTTTGCAGAGGTATAACTGCATGAATATATAGTGTATCAGATACAGTATCTTAGACTTAAACAGGTACACATATAATGTCAACATGAAGAAATATTCTTCGCCACATCCTGCAATGGATTAATAACTAGCGCCATTATGGGCGCAGACAAAAGTATTGGCACTCTACACTTAATATAAGATAATTCAAGAAAACATGTTAAATACAAGCATTTACTGAACGTTAGCCAAAAATTAATATTACAAATACCAACATACCAACATTTGGTAGCTTAACAAACAATCTTTATAAAAAATATATAAAAGCACTTTCAAATATTTGTTCATGATAAAAGTATTGGTATTTAACATGTTTTCTTGAATTACTTGAAGTGTAGGGTGCCAATACTTTTGTCTGTGACTGTACCATCTGTTTTGTTTACAATCAGCAAAGACCTTTATGTACTGTTAATAATTAGCCTCCTTTGAGCTCAAAACATACTGATTGATAATACTATGAAACCTGAACAATGTCTTGTTATGTATGAAATGAAGTACCAGTGCAATTAATAAAGATATACAAATAATGCTATTGAAATGTATCATCTCCATTCAAATATTGAAAGCACAATGGAAAGATGTAAATTCATTTTCCCTCACTGAATGCCCCACAAGACATGTCAGAGATGAATTAGGTGGCCAGTTCATGATATCGCATTTTAAAAGCTCATTTATTGGAACCGCTAAAAAGCACAAGAGATATGTTTGTGTATTTTAAATGAGCAACAATAGATCAATTTACTGTTTATAAGAAATGCATGACAATAGCCGTTCACACTATAACAAAAAATATTCATTAATTAGGTGTCATCAACCTGTAAATAAGAGTGCCAAACCTGTAGAATGTGTTTCACATAATAATGCAGATTTGAAACATTTTTCAGCATTAAACACCAGATGGTTAAACACAACAAACCATCGAATTCTGATTTTATGAACGCAGATGCTGTGAACCTTATGTTTACTCTTTACAATGGAATATGTTACATGCTCCAATGATGGAGCAGAAGCTGAGATAATTGTACAAAAAATGATTCACATGCTACTCTTTTGCCATCTGTTGCTTATAGATAATATATGTATATATATCAGAAATTGCATTATAAATGTATGTATTGCTTTTGCTGCGTTAGCCAACAGAAAATGTAAACAGACTTTTAAAGGCACAGTTGTTTCAAAATAATAGTGTATTTTAAAATGTCTGACATTCCTGTACGTGTGTATAAAGGATTATTACAAAGATAGCTTTGTGGATTTTGAATTTATACCATTTATTTGCAGTTTGACTTTGCAAACATCCTAATTCATGTAAACATGCAGTTAGAGGGTGTAGACTCCAGTAGTTGATTTTGTAATTAATCACATAAAAACAATGTTTGTATTTGATACTATGCAACAGCTCTTTAACTCGGTTTGGCTCCATCAACACTTAAGGTGCTGGAGTTGTTGCTCCTGAGATGAACAGACACTGGAGGGAGAGAGACTTAAGCGCATACAGCCGCTCTGTGAAGTTTCTTTGACTGATATGAGTGAAAGATCAAACCCGAGCCGCTGCGTGAAGTAAAGCTGCTGCTAATGTTAGCAGGTTTGCTGAAGTGCAGTTAGCTTTGCAATAATACATTTTGCAATGCTAACTGTGCCTGTGTTCATATGGGTTGTATCCATTAAACATCAAATCCCCCAATATACTGTAAATACAGTGACATAAGGACTAAATGCCTTCAAAGATAGTGCTCTCTAACAGATTTGTTGTCTTCCCAGGAGGTACAGACTGAACACCCACTAAAATAGAGCCTTCATACCAGTAGCCAAGTTACATATATTTTCCTACCCTGAAACTTGGGTATTTAGTAAAAAATGGGTAGCTTCAAGTGTGGTAGGGTGCTTATCTCAATCAACATATTATCATCTTCCCTTTGCTTCCCTTGTTGTTATCAGGGTAGACAGGCAAACAATTTATTTTATTGTTGTTCACTGACAACTTGCATTTGGTGGTTTTACCACTAGTCACTAGTGTGAATTATTAATATTATTTATGCATTTACCATATGCATAAAAATGTAATTCAACAGTTTTTAAAAAGTACATTTCAACATGACTGTAATTATAATAATAAGACCATTCATACCCCAGCAGCCACGGAAATTGTAATATATAGAAATCAACAACAACAAAAACAACCAGAGTACAGCCTAGTTCCTTACTCTTGATTAGAGTGTCGAATGGTGGAGCTTCAGTCAGTGCCACACCTCATTGACCTGATCCATTCTCTCGTTTCTTGTTGTAAATGTATGTATAGACACGTTTTTCTTCAATGATACCTCTTTCACACAGACGAGTTATGACGGCTCAGAACCGGCACTGATACAGCATTTTGGTCTGAGTGAATTGCCGATATCGTCACAGAGCCGTCATATTTTATGCCGTTTCTGAACCACTTTGCGAGGTGGTTCAGAGACGGCACTGAACTGTCTTAATTGCCTGTGTGAAATGCTATGCCGACACTGAAGCTCTATAGTGGGCGTGGATTGAAAGTCAACATGGACGTGTTTTTTTTTTTTTGTCGTTGATGTTACACACTTTCATTTTTAAAAAAATACAATGGCTGATCAAGAACGACGTAGTAATTGAAGTCTGCAATAAGTTAAGGAATTGTTAACTTTACGTGATGACGAGGAGGTGAATTCACAAATAGAAGGGACGGTGCGTGATGCTGTAATTTATGGGCCATGAAAACGATCTGTTGACTGACAGGATTGAAAGTACTCGCACAATCCTTTTGCCTGTTTGAAAAGGTTATGACGGTATTATACCAGCATAGATTGCGCAATTTTGTGCTGTGTGAATGGGTATTTTAAAGAATATTTGAAACGTCTCTGAGATGGCTTAAGTCTCTGTGTGTATATTATGTATATTATACACCAGTGCCTGCGGAACACTTTTTGTATGGACACACTGTCACTGGTGTGCAGATCGGCTGCCTGTCTACAAGACAAAGTAGTTTATAGTTATACTACATTTTTCCAAGTACTCTGTTGTCTGGAGTGTTATTTAAATATTTAAAGTTTTTTTTGGTTTAATGTATTACGTAACTGTACTTGGAGAAGATTTTTTTGTGTCTTCTTATGAAGAGTTATCAGCACCACTAACAAAACCAAGAAAGGTGACCTGTAAGAATTTTCTTCATATCAGTCGCCTGCAGCCTGACAAGCATAAAACCTTGCTTTTTTATGAAGCAAATGACACATTCTGGATGTCAGATATGCTGCATAGTCCATAGGATTAGGAAGGATCCAGCCCCAGATATCATGGAACAACTTTACAATGCACTACAGTCTGGGGCTTCCCTTTATAACCTCCCTTAATGCCCACCCCTATAACGTCATCGCTCCAGTCTCCGTCAGCCACGTTGTCCTGTCCCCCCATTCATTCCAATGGCAACTCTTGCTCTAGTGTTCTCTCTGCTTATAGCCTGGTTCAGTCCAGTCTGTGATGTGCACTAGCACAGCCGGACTGTCAACATAGTTACAGAAGCTGTGTAGACAATCTAACAGGTCGATAGGATAGGACAATAGGAAAACATTAGGTTACCATTTTGAATGAACTGTGAAAAAGAGACTATTGAAAGACTAAGAACAGACTGCTGTGCTTTTCAGATGTTTCTCTTTGAACTTTATACACATGTTTTTTATTTATATGTTACAATTATTTTTGGTACCTAAAATATGTACAGTTGTGCTTGCAGAGTTCTGAGAAGCTGTACATTAGCAAAACCAAATTGATTCTTCAAGCCAGATTGTCAGGTGACAGGGACAAACCAAGGAGGCCAAATAAAAGATCTAAGGCAAATTTACAAATCTACAGATCAACTACAAGCAATTGATCAATATAAATAGTGCACCATTGTAACTTAAAGTAAATAAAAATAGAAACCCACAACTTTTAAGCGAATGCAATGTGTTTCATAGTCCAATGGTTTGCTGATACCCTGAGGTCAGCACTTGTCAGAGAAATGTGTAGGATCTAGAACAAACAAACTAAGATAGTTGGGTATCAATCCAACCCTCTGGGACATCTCAGCACCCTCCTCTACTGATTGGCTCTGACAAGGAAAACCAGGTTTCTTACGGTATCTATCATCCATCCATGGTTGATGCTTAGTTCACCCCCTAGTCTCTGTAAATCGCTTTGGATAAAAGCATCTGCTAAATGATTAATTAATTAATCAATCAATCAATCAATCAATTAATTAATTAATTAATTAATTAAATATATATATATATATATATATATATATATATATATATATATATATATTTTTTTTTTTACTTAAGTAGTTTAACAATTAGCATTACTTCTGGTGTCACCCTCTGAAAATAACATCAGATTTATATGCTATAACAAATAGTAGACTCTTATAATTGGACACACTAAATTAAAAAAAAAAAAAAAGTATCTTAAATATTTTATAGGCCAGCTTTTGCAACTAACATTTATACATTAAGATATTTGTTATCTAATCACATACATGCATAGATTTTATCTCTGTATTGTAACAGGTTACAGCAGTGGGGGAAAGAATGGGGAGTCGGCATGTAAAAATGAACAGGCACTTTTATTTGGAATGCACACAAACAGACATAAAATAATAAGCAAAGTGATAAAATGAGCACAGAAAACAGAACAACAGATACAGACATAACACAACCTATAAGAACACACTCAGTCCACACTACAGTACAGAGGACATGCCCCCGGATCTTGCTGCAGCTGCTGTCTGTGACTGCCCAGCACTCAGTTACACAGCCCCCCTCTAATTCCTTTTCATCCCAAAAAGAGGGATGAAGTCAGATTGCATAGTACCACTTCTGGTGGATCCCTGCAGCCCAGAGTTGGTCCCTGCAGAACCGGTATATGTTGTCTAGGCAGTCCTGGAGGTGCCTGCCGCATTCGGGGCTGGTGAGATCCGCTGCAGAGTCCGGGGATCGTCTATCTGCAGCCAAGCTAGGGTCCGGAGTTCCTTTCTGAGCATCAGGAGCTGGTGTGCGACGGTTGCGATAGCAAGCTGTGTGGATTGTCGCTCTGGGGGTGCAGTAGTGTGGTGCACGTCTTTTTAATCCCCAACTGGCAGCACAGCTCCTCCATGAACCGGGACTCAAAATTGCGGCCTTGGTCTGAGTGCAGCTCCTGAAGGACCCCGAGCTGGCAGAAGAAGCCATCCAGCAGTGTGGGAGAGAGTGCGTCTCCGGCCACGTAAAAGTCCTTGGCCATGAGGATGAAACGGTTCCCACGGTCAGAGACAGGGAATGGGCCCAGGATGTCGAACCCCACGCGTTCCATGGGGACCCCAACTGGAAACTGCTGGAGAGGTGTGTGTGACCGGCACAGAGGTCCCTTGCGAGCTGCACACTGGTCACTGCACTGGCAAACGTCTTCAATGTCACGACGGCAGGTGACCCAACGGCACCATGGGTGGTCCTCAGTACCACCAACATCAGGGTGCGGTACCATCATGTGCCACCGCTCTTACTGGTCCGCCGTCTCTCATCACAACCATTGGAGCACCCCGTCCTGGATTACCAGGCTGCTCTACTGCACCACAGTCCCTTGGTGGCCCAACTGGAGGGCGATCTTCTGCTGCAACCTCCTGTTGGGCGATTGGTACCTGGTGGGGCTGCAGCTTGATGGGTGTTGCATCACAGGTGTCAATGCCGTGCTGCACCAGGTAGATCTGGCCCGCTTCTTCTGGCTTGGTTGGTGTGTTTCTGTTATGGGCACAGATTCAGCAGCACTAGCTGAGCGTCTCCCCGGAGTTCCGCTGTCAGGTGGCCTGCTGTCTTGGTGGCGCGCCATCTGTTCAGCTTCGTGATTGTTTCTAGCTGAATTTGGTAAGCTTCCCAGCTGCTTGAGCCATCAAAGCTCCAGAGCTTCACATCCTTCACAGCCAGTGTGGCTTTTCCATAGGTGCTTGGCTCCTGTCTCCCTCTATTATCTTTCCTTCCCACTGAGGTTGCCTCAGCTCCTCACTCTCCTTCCGCTGCCAACATGAGTTGCTTCCGCAGCCACCTGCAGAAACAGCAGCTCCCCGGCCAATGGTGGCGTCTTATTTTGTGCTGCCAAAAGGGCGAAACTGCAATGTTATTATTTACACACACAAAAAATAGACTTTTGCTTGAGGTTAATGATCACAATGGAGTTCCCTCATCTGTAAAGGATTGTTTTTATGAAAACAACCTTGCTGCAACATTCCTCTGCTTATGATTTCTTTGTAATGTTAATATTTTAAGTAAAAACACAGCAACACATCTAAACAATCCTTTGTTGCAAAGTGTGTATAACAAGTAACAGAATGCGTCTGATAGAGGCTGCCATGATGGTCTTAGGATTTTGTTAACAGAAAGTACCACTTTTGTCTTTTTTGCTTTATAAGTGTTAATGTTTCAAACACAGGTTAATGCAAGAAAGGCAAAAGTGCCCATAGCCTCTTTGTATGTACCTGATTATCAGAGATTCAGTGCCCATTAGCCTCTTTGTATGTACCTGATTATCACAGATTCAGTGCCCATTAGCCTCTTCGTATGTACCTGATTATCACAGATTCAGTGCCCATTAGCCTCTTCGTATGTACCTGATTATCACAGATTCAGTGCCCATTAGCCTCTTCGTATGTACCTGATTATCAGAGATTCAGTGCCCATTAGCCTCTTCGTATGTACCTGATTATCACAGATTTAGTGCCCATTAGCCTCTTTGTATGCACCTGGTTATCAGAGATTCAGTGCCCATTAGCCTCTTTGTATGTACCTGATTATCACAGATTCAGTGCCCATTAGCCTCTTCGTATGTACCTGATTATCACAGATTCAGTGCCCATTAGCCTCTTCGTATGTACCTGATTATCACAGATTCAGTGCCCATTAGCCTCTTCGTATGTACCTGATTATCAGAGATTCAGTGCCCATTAGCCTCTTTGTATGTACCTGGTTATCAGAGATTCAGTGCCCATTAGCCTCTTTGTATGTACCTGGTTATCAGAGATTCAGTGCCCATTAGCCTCTTTGTATGTACCTGGTTATCAGAGATTCAGGTTTGCCTTTTTAGCATGTTATGTATTTCCCTTTGGGCATTAATTTTTTCTCTTAATCTGAAAAGATAAGTGGTTTATTCTCAGCCACATAATGTGTTATGGCAGAACGTGTAAATTAAAATAAACTCCACAAATTGATGTTCTTTTTTTTCTTTAATCAGTATAACATAACTTAACTTTATTAATGTAGTGCATACCACAGGAACATATTTGTTAAGCATGCCCTGAGAACATACCATGTCTTATAACAGTTGCAGACTTGAAAGAAGACACATTCTCCAGAATATACCTATAGGCAACTCCTTGTCAGAAACAGTATGGCACCTGTTTGTTTTTTTATTGCAGTCAACTAAAGTTATATAATTTGAAGACATGAAACTGCAAGTGTATGCTCTCTGTTAGTTTTAATCTTTTAATACACCAACCCTGGTATGCAAAGTCTGACAAACCCATTTGATGCTTTAAAATGTTTGAACTTATTAATACATTCCTTCAGTAAATTCTAACTATGAACTTTGCAGAACCTGTCATATGTATAATGGAATAATACAAACAAGACATTCACTGTGACTTTTGCACATATTGGTGAGGATTACAGTAATTGTGACATCTTGAATTATATACTTAATAATACTATTTTTATGAGATAATTATTATATTCAGCTCTCCAATAAAATATTGCTTAAAAAATACACTCATCACAGAAAAGAAAAAATTGTACTCTGGTTGACTTTTCCATCCTTTCTTATAACATATGGGCTATAGAACCTTCTCCTGGTTGGCTGTAACCTTCAGGCACAGTAGAAAACAGCCTGGATCACACATAGAGTTATAATGTCTTGAGTCCTCCTGAGCTTCCTACTGGACATAGCCGTCACGTCCAGTGGGTAATTATTCTGCATAGACTACAGGAGGGTTAATAAAGTTTACCCAACAGAACATAATAAGTCTTGAATTTTGTAAGGATTTTTAGTGACATGACAAACCAAACTCACAGTGGTGTCTAGGGCTGTAAACTCCTGTAGCTTATACAGATGTTAACGTTTACTACTACAGCTACTACGATTATTACAACTACTAAACTGGATGTATAATAAAATGACATGCAGCACAACAATAAGGGTACTTGTGATAATGTTATTAATTTCTTAAAATAAAATAGCATTCATTGGCATCCTACCAAAAGCAAACTGGCAGTTATTGTGATCGTGTTTATTTCTTGGTTTTCAAACTATAACTTATCCACATTGCTGTTGAGAATTCATATAGCATGCAGCGTTTCCATTAAAAGGTTTATGATACAGCAGTGCAGACATTTATTTATATTGCATATAGCGTGTTTAAATATACACATCAGAAACTATTATTTCAAAAGCTTAGCAAATAAGCCAATGGATTGTGTATTTTAGAATAAATGCAGTTCAATGATTCATGTCTGTTTTATAACTGTTTTTTAGAAGTATAACTCATTGAAACATACCTTTTGAAGTCAGTTACTGCTATGACGTGGTGATGACATCACCAAAACAAATGTCACAGATCAAGAAGTTCTTAAGTAAACTAATATGTCAGAGTTCTCAAAATACTGAAATAGAGTATATCACCCTGCAACATATATGATTCTAACAGTGATGAAGGTCTCAGGGTTATAAAAATCAAACATCCAATAGTACAACAGTCTCTTTATTAAGCATTCCCATAAGGGGAGCTTGTATGAGTTTGCCAACCTGCTGCTGCCGCTGTACCACCTACTGCAGATAATATCTCACAAACCATTTAAAATGGCCACTTCTAATTGCAAAAATCTAATAGCATACTTCACCTTGACCAGCGACCTAAGATGATCTAAGACACCATATTAGGGTGACGTTTTAGTTTCCGGATGATAAAGGCCTAATGCTTCTAATATGTCCTTCATACCTGATACACGGGCGTATTCTGTTATTCTATAAGCCATGTTCATTGTATAAACAATTTTTTCTGATATATGAAATGCCCCTCAGAGGAGGAGGCTGTGTGGTCCAGTGCTTAAAGAAAAGGGCTTTTAACCAGGAGGTACCCAGTTCAAATCCCGACTCACTCACTGACTCATTGTGTGACCCTGAGCAAGTCACTTAACCTCCTTGTGCTCTGTCTTTCGGGTGAGACGTTCTTGTAAGTGACTCTGCAGCTGATGCATAGTTCACACACCCGAGTCTCTGTAAGTCACCTTGGATAAAGGCTTCTGCTAAATAAACAAATAATAATAGATGACCCTACTGAGGCTGCTCAGTTTCTGTTCAGAAAAACTCACATTTCTAGATTTATTTCTGTAAATGTGAGGACAAAAAGCAGGAAAGTTAACATTAATGATTTTAACGTTAAGATGAATTGAATAGATTCCTGTCTTCCATGTCAGCGACTTGCCCATTGGATTCAAAGATGAAATACTCTTTTAATAATGCATTGTGGCCCAGTTCTTGATTCACACATTAAATTGGTTGTTAAGACCATGAATCAAATCATTTTTTGCTGAATCATCCTCTTTCTATCTACATATTGTCATATGGGATTACTGCAAAATTACACTACAGTGTTGTGCTACATAATAATTGTTCTTAGATTGGAATAGTACTTTACTGTGGGAAAGCAGATTGGTGTTTAACACCTTGTAAATATTTACCCCAAAGAGGATGCATACTAAGCAAAAAGATACAATGCAACTAATAAAATAGAGTTTCCATGTTTATTTTAAAATTACCGGTCATTCAAACATTTTATTTCTAGTTTGGTTTAACTACTTATTTATTTGTGTACTTATTTATACCTATTCGCTTTCTTTTCTCTGAGCATTCTATTATTGTTATCGCGGCTTTAAAAAAGTATTATTATTATTATTTATTTCTTAGCAGACGCCCTTATCCAGGGCGACTTACAATTGTTACAAGGTATCACATTATTTTTTACATACAATTACCCATTTATACAGTTGGGTTTTTACTGGAGCGATCTAGGTAAAGTACCTTGCTCAAGGGTACAGTAGCAGTGTCCCCCACCAGGGATTGCACCCACGACCCTCCGGTCAAGAGTCCAGAGCCCTAACCACTACTCCACACTGCTGCCCAAGTACCAAATAATACAAACTGAAAAAGTTTACTGTATGCATTTGCACATTTTTTATAACTTATTTTATTTATTATTCAAGGTTCTTGTATTTCCCCTTTAGCGAAACTGTAGCGTGTCTGCTTTTAGTGCCGAGGGTCAGCGGTTCAAATCCAGACCACGGAGACGGTAAAAATAATGAATAAATAAAGAAGTGTTACATTATTCAAATCTGACTTCCACTTCACAGCTTTTGCTGGCTGGTCTATTGGTTTCTAAGCTGAAATCCATGTCACTACATTTAATAATGTTGAACCAAAATGTAATTTAATGCTTTGTATTTCTATAAGGCAGACATGCAAATCTACTACCTTGGATTTGCCCATTGTGCCATGACTAGGAAGTCCCATTTTATATGGATGTAGGCAGAGATTTCAAAGCCTTCTAACTGTCACGGAGGTGGCTTTCAAACTGATCACGCTTAGTAAGTGGCATTCCATTGCAGAGAGATTTTCACTTTCTGTAACAGGAAAAATGCAAAAACCAGTGCCGAAGGTAACTTACATTTTCGTAATCAGTTTGCATGTAAACCTTATACAGAAGTTTTCTTAAAATCAGTTTATGTGATCCATATTTGCTGTTATATTTTTAAGGTAGTTATTGGTCTTGCCGTGGTGTGTCACCAGGGAATAATGGAACTGGTCAGTCAATAAAGCAGACCTCAGGTTCCATTATTATAGAAGAACACGCCACATCAATACCATTATCACCATTATACTAGAACTTTAAAAGTTATTTATATTTATGATAGGTGTGATAAAATTAATTACAAATACAAAATTATGACATACACATTATTTTCTTGGTGTGCTAAGCATAAATGGTCTAAAATAGAATGTATATATATATATATAGTATATATATATATATATATATATATATATATATATATATATATATATATATATATATATATATATATATATATATATATATACGGTATGTATATATATATATATTTGCCAATTATATGCCTGGGACTGTTGACCACAAAGCAAAAACATCTTGTCCTTCTGATAAACTTCCCAGCTCTTCAGTTTGACAAGACTTGAGTATTTTTATTCCTTTATTTTAAATTGATCAGAGAGTGATTTCTCAGGGCCCTTTCATACCTAGTTCGTTTATAAAGATCTGATTCAGAATCCACTTACAAATGAACTAAAATGTTGCAGTTTTGCTTCACTTGGTTTCTTACTGAAAAATATCAAACAAATAATTTTTTTTTTTCTCCAAGCGAGTTTAAGTTCACCTTCACAACTGTAATCGCACCGGAATGTGTTTGCTTTCACATTACAATTCTTTCAAGTGAATCTGATCGAGTATTTGTGGACGTGACCAAAATGATATCTTTCTGTTGATGCCTAGACAGATGTCAATGGTGATATCAGTAAAGAACCTACAGTGAACGTATAAACATGGAGGGTTCCACCCGTGTCAGTCTTGTGATAGTACAGTACTACTATAGTAGATGCCCCTTATTATCAACCCCTTGGTTCCCAGCCAAAAGTTGTTAATAACCGAAGTCGTTAATAAGCAGAAAGCCACCGTTTCAAGTTAATTTCAAGTTTATTTATATGGAACCTATATACACCGTACGTTTAGAAAGCACATGACTGAAATACGCGTTTTAAGAGAACATCACTGAGATAGACATTACGTTTCTGTTTATTAAACAAAATAGAAGAATGAACCATTGTAAACTGTAATAAAAATAAGCCTATGGTAAGCTACTATAGGCTACTCTGCAACAGTGTAGCCTACTATACTACCAATTGTCCTTAGAGAAAAGTAAACTGTTGATACTGTAAGTACATTTAATAATCAAGCACAATTTTAAAAACAGTTGTCCAATGTTGTCTCTTTTTACGATTCGCCATCTCCAGCTGTAAATCCCTCTTAATTTTGCAAGCAGCTTCATAGCCGTTTTCAAAGCCACGATTCTGGCATATCCTGCAAAATGCGTGCACTGCCTGCAACTGTTCTTTCAGTGGACTTTATCGGTTATAGACAGTGGATATAAATGTACAAAGCGTCTATTAAATACTGTATCTGTAATAATGACAATGTACGTTAATTTGGTTTGTTTGACATCTGCTGTTACAATGTGAGCACAAAACCTGTGTTAGACATATCGCTGAGGAACACCGACGTTTCCATGTGTCATTATGTTATTTTATTTTTTTCACCATACAGTACACACACCTATGCGTGCTTTCTGCGCGCAATGTACTGTGGGTTATGCATTACATCAGTTTGTTCGGTTTCGTTTGCATCTTGGATTGTAATGCTTTCACACTGTCTGAATCTGAGGTTGAAATGCATTACAGCTCCCTCTCAATCGGGCCGAGACCACCTATTTAAGTGAATCCTAGTCCACTTGTTTGGTGCACACTCTGATGTGTTTGGATGTTTCACACCAGCCAAAACAAACCGAACTTAGGTGTCAACTGAACTCAGGTGCGAATTATCCTCTCCAAGCAAACTAGGTGTGAAAGGGCCCTAACCATCTAGGCCTCCTATTGCAATAGCAGAATGTGAAAAAGCTCCATTTGAAAGGTTCAATGATTCATGTCTGTTGGGTGCAGGTGACAGATGCCTAAAGTATATGACTTGACACACCTTATATTCTGATCGGATAAACTCAAAAGTGTGCTGAAGAGAACTTTTTAATTCCAATGTACATTGTGTCAGTTCATACTGAACCTCAGTTCAGCAGACTACTCTGTATCTTACCCAGAAAGCTAAATCCATACATTCTGCCTGAGCTATCAAGAGTTGGTCTTGTATTCTTGTACAATAAGGAGTCTAATTCCCTTCCGGGAAGAGGTCACCCCTGGGAACAATATGTTACAACAAAGTGAATTCATCCTGTATAAATACTGTATATTCAAATGAATACATGCATCCTTATTCTTCTTCTCTTCCTTTTTCAATTTGAAGGAGTTATGGCTTGTTGGCTTTGTTGTAAGATAAATAAACATATTCAGGCAGAAAAGCATGCAAACTATGCAGATTGATGTGATAATCTGTTTTGCAGATGGGGCCCCGGTAGGTGTTTTAGTGACCACATTGTTGTATATGTGGTACCCATCATCACTGATAGCACAGATACAGTAAAGACAAGGACATTTCCAATTCTTGACATGAGTACAATTAAATATTCATAAGTAACAGGACATTTGACACAGTCTTGGAATAAACATACAGTATTGTCAAGTCCATAACCATCAAATTGCACCCGCTAGCCAGACATCCACATTTGCCAAAAAGGTCAATATGGAGAGATGCCCAGAGCTCACTGAATCAATGAATATTTGATAGAAAAGAGCAACATGAGTTGACCAGAATGATGCAATAATGTGTCACTTTGTTTTATCTTTTAGAAAGAACTTGCTGTACTGCATTTTTAAATTATCAATAGTTGAGGTAAATTATTCTCAAAGAAGACTCTCCTCACCTCTCAGGTCCTTTCACATATAGAAAGGATGTATAGAAATACGAAAATAAACTTTTTAATGTCTTGAATATGGAAGACATTGAAAAAGACTTCTAGTCAAACTGTCATTGAGTTTAAGTTTTGTTTAGTATTACTATATTCAGCACTATTGTTTAATAGTTAAAAAGGATATACCAAGATGAAATCTGTAGGTTTGACATCCTAGAATTTAAAGGAAATAAGCATCATGACAAAATGTGCTTTAATGTAAAAAAATGTCCCCTATTCAAATCCCACCTCAGCCATTGACTCATTGTGTGACCCTGAGCAAGTCACTTAACCTCCTTGTGCTCCGTCTTTTGGGTGAGACGTAATTGTAAGTGACTCTGCAGTTGATGCATAGTTCACACACCCTAGTCTCTGTAAGTCGCCTTGGATAAAGGCGTCTGCTAATAAACAAATAATAATAATAATAATTTGCCGATCCAACGGAAAAAAAACAAACATAAATGATAGATTCTGAAATTGATTAA
This sequence comes from Acipenser oxyrinchus oxyrinchus, assembly GCA_030684275.1. Lineage (NCBI taxonomy): Eukaryota > Metazoa > Chordata > Actinopteri > Acipenseriformes > Acipenseridae > Acipenser > Acipenser oxyrinchus. Next base: position 19,844,920 of record CM060249.1, on the reverse strand, counting down.
ATAACAGCTATTTCTTTGTAATATATATATATTATTGTAAGCACAAGAAAGGTAAGGATGGGATAGAATGAAAGTACAGGTTAAACATATTTGTATAAAATTGGATTTCTTCATTATATCGGATTACAGCCAAATGCAATTCCAAACGTGTATGCTAAAAGTTTGGTGAAAACTGGTGCAAAAAATACAATCAATACTTCTGTTTAAAAGACCAACTCTGACAACGGACAAGTGGTGGCTATAAAAACAGTTCACAATATAATTCAAATTTTAAAAGAAGTAATTTGACAAGTAAAAATAGTGTATTTGAAAAAAATATACAGTATATACTGTATATTTCACACAATCCTGTGTGCAGAAAACAAAAGTATCTGGCAGTCAAAGTCAGAAACAAGGCTGCTTATGAAAGAAAAAAATAGTTACACATCTGTAATGATACCTTCAGGACAGATGTAGTTACATTGAAATACTGTAGTGCTTTTTGAGCTGGGAAATTGATACACTTAAAGAAAAGTAATATATAGATGACATAAAAACACATGATTTAATCATTTTAAAATTACAAACAGGATGAATGACAGCCCATATCCTGAGGCTATGGTAGCTTGGACACTGGACACAAAGGGACTGATGTGAGGATACGTGCAAAGTGATTTGCGGCTGTAAAACACATATATTATGGCCAAAATCAGCATTTTGCATGCACAAACCATGTTTAATGGGCATAAAGTGGGATGTTAACGGCCACTAGAAATGTGGCTTATGTACAGAATGGTTTTCACCTGCCGTTCTGCACCCACTATCAAATTAGCACTTTGCCATCATTAATCCATTTAAATGATATTGAAATGTATTAAAATGAACAGAGCATGACATTGGGCAGTGATCTGGAATCCTAAGCGGGTGAAAACATTATAATGAGATGTAAAGATTTTGCCTTGCACTGGGCAATTGCTGACCCTCCAAACGCTTTGCACCTCCTCTTACAACGTGCAAACCATTGTAGAAGCGAGTAATTAAGAGCTGTATAAAACCAGAGACCTGTCATTGACCTCAGGATGGCTGCTGTGGTACTTCTGCAGGACAGACAGGAAAACCTTCAGAGGAGAAGGGCAAGACAGAGAAGACCCTGCATAGTTAAATCCATGGTCACTTTGTTTGGGATGCCGTAGGAGGAGGTGGTAAGCCGTTACCGTCTCACTCCACAGGTCATCCTAGATCTAATAACTGAATTTCACCTTTTCACCACCTGGTTGGCTGTCCTCCTGGTAACACCGACAGCATTGACTTTCTTCACCATACAGTACGTATAGAAAGTCTACACCCCCTTGAACTTTTTTCACATTCTGTGTGTCAGTGCCTCAGAGTTTCATGCATTTAAAGGAGGATTTTTTTCCACTTATCTACACACCATACTCCACACTGTTAAGGGGAAAAAAGTTTTTATTGAGAAAAAAATTATATATTAAAAATACAAAACTGAAAGATCATACTTGGATAAGTCTCCACCCACAACCCCAACTGTTCAAGCTCTGTCAAGTTCCTTGGGGAGTGTTGATGGACAGCAATCTTCAAGTCATGCCACAAATTTTCGATTGGATTTAGGTCGGGGCTCTGACTGGGCCACTCAAGGTCATTTACCTTTTTGTTCCTTAGCCACTCCAGTGTAGATTTGGCAGTGTGCTTTGGGTCGTTGTCATGCTGAAAGGTGAACTTCCGTCCCAGTTTCAGCTTTCTTGCAGAGGGCAGCAGGTTTTCCTCAAGGACTTCTCTGTACTTTGCTCCATTCATTTTCCTCTCTATCCTGACAAGTGCCCCAGTCCCTGCCGATGAGAAACATTCCCATAACATGATGCTGCCACCACCATGCTTCACAGTAGAGATGGTGTTCTTTGGGTGATGCGCTGTGTTGGGTTTGCACCAAACATAACACTTCGCATTTAGGCCAAAAAGTTCCATTTTAGTTTCGTCAGACCACAAAACTTTTTGCCACATGGCTACAGAAATGGGATTCAAGGTGGGCTTTCTTGAGTAATGGCTTCCTTCTTGCCACCTTACCATACAGGCCAGATTTGTGGAGTGCTTGGGAAATTGTTGTCACATGCACACTTTGACCAGTCTTGGCCATAAAGGCCTGTAGCTCTTGCAAAGTTGCCATTGGCTTCTTGGTAGCCTCTCGGATCAGTCTCCTTCTTGCTCGGTCATCCAGTTTGGAGGGACGTCCTGATCTAGGCAGGGTCTTGGTGGTGCCATACACCTTCCACTTCTTAATAATCATCTTGACCGTGCTCCAATGGTTATTCTAGGCCTTTGATACTTCTTTTTATACCCATCCCCTGATCTGTGCCTTTCAACAACTTTGTCCCGAAGTTCTTTTGAAAGCGCCTTGGTGCTCATGGTTGAGTCTTGCTTTGAAATGCACTAGCCAGCAGAGGGAACCTACAGGAACTGCTGAATTTATTCTGAAATCATGTGAATCACTACAATTTAACACAGGTGGATGCCACTTAACTTGATGTGTGATTTTGAAGGTGATTGGTTACACCTGAGCTAATTTAGGATTGCTATTACAAGAGGGGTGGACACTTATCCAACCAAGCTATTTCAGTTTTTATTTTTAATTAATTTTTATACAAATTTCAAGAATATTTTTTTCACTTGGAAGTTGTGGGGTAGAATGTGTAGATACTGTATGGCCTCTTTGGTAGCATAACTTATGTTGGTTGAAGCTTTTCCAAATAACTAAATTTCAAGCTGAGTCACCTCAGCTGTAAGGACTCTCAGCTACTCCTCAGTAAACTCCTTCCTCTGATGTATTTTTTTGTTTGGTTTGATTTTCCTGCTCCGCAAATCTCATATAGTGCCTGCTGCTCTCTGTACTCCTAACTCACCTCACCTCTGGGCTGTAAGTCAGGCCATTAAACAGCCTGAAGCACAGGCGGTGCTCATTGCGACCCTCATTATCATGATTGCAGCTCATTATTTGTGCGTGTTGAGTAATTTGCCTTGCTCCTAAGCTTGCATTGGCCGTAGTGCAGGTAATTTGGATTTTGCAGCCGCAATTGTTTGCACTATAGCTATTCTTACATTAGCCCCAAAGTCTACGAGATTTGAATGTTTTCTGAAGAATCCTGGAGGTTTACATGTAGCAGAGCTTCAAGTTTTTTACATTATTAATACACTTGTATGACACTGTCATACAAGTAACAGAGCATTTTAAAAAAAAAAGTCCTACGTAGGAGTTAGAAAGCCCTAGGTAGGATCTATAAAGTCCTAGGTAGAAGATAGAAAGTCCTACATAGTAGATAAATTAATAATAAACAAATATATGAATTAAAAAATATATATTTACGTAAAGTATATGAAGTGTAGCATGTCGGTCCTTCCTTTCCCTGGTTGTTTGTTGCTAGTGCTGTGCGTGCATGTATCATGTGCAACTGTAAACAAGTCACTGCTATCGGCAGACCTGAAACAATATATCGGTTTGGTTGCCTGATAATGTACGAACTTAACTACTTTGAAACATTGGGCTCTATTCATCAAAGTGCCGGTTCCAAAATGTCTTATTAAGGCAGGTTTTCCGACCGTTTGTGATTCATCAAAGCCTTTTTTTCATGTTTCCAACTGCCCTGTGATGTCATTTCATTCAAAAAAGCAAAAGATTTTCAGAATCTGAAAACTCGCTAAAATCACCCCTTTTCTAATTAGCATATTATTGAATACAACAGTCGTAAAAAGGAAGTGATTCATCAAGTGGTCTTGGAAAAAATACAGGACATTTTTTTCAGTCAGTGTTAAGGTGAAGTCTGATCTCTTCTAAAATAATAAGAAAACATGGAGGGGGCTCTGGCGTTGGCAAACGATGCAAACGCAGATGCGTTTCTTGTAGTGTTGGTGGCTAATTTAGTTGTAGAACGTGCCGCTGCAATCCAGGACAATCGGGCTCAACAAATTCAAAGACCTGCGAGACACTGGCGAAGTATTTTTCGACAAAGGATTTTGTTCCTTTGCATGCCCAACGAAGACATAAAAAGAAGATACAGGCTTGACACAGCAGCAATATATGATCTCTGCGAAGAATTAAGGCATGATTTGGAAAGCCAGACTGCTAGAAGCCATGCCTTGCCTGTGCACATTAAAATCCAAATGGCACTAGGTTTCTATGCCTCTGGATCGCTCCAGAGACCAGGTGGTGATCAGTTTGGAGTGAGTCAGCTTATGATGTCACACGTGCTTCACCAAGTAACAGAACTTTTGGTGAGAAGAGCTGGAAAATACATTTCCTTCACCACACAGCAACAACGCACACTGGCAGGGGGCACCACACCTTTTATAAATCGCAAGGGTTACACTTCAATTAACGTTCAAGTTGTATATGATGCCACTTCACAGATAACCAGTGTTCGTGCCAACTTTCCTGGTTCCTGCCACGATTCATATATTCTGAGAGAGTCCAGCATATACTGTCTTTTTGAAGGAGACCAACATTCTGATGGTGTTTTACTAGGTAGGTGGTTTACCCATTGATTCCTGTTCTTTTGAAAATAATAATAATAATAATAATAAAGACATTTGATTAAATATTTCCAAATTCCCAATACTTGTATGGATTCATATTACATTTGTATTGAATATTTGTCTGATCTCTTTCATTTCTCAAAATAAATATTTTCAACAGCCACTGTAGGTGCCTGGTACATATAGAGTACATAATAAACCTAGTTATGTCAAAACACATTATAAAGAATTAGGAGGTAGTTGTATTGAGCATTTGAGATGCATTAGTTATTGTAATTATATGTGCCATGTTTATTTCTTGCCATTATTAAATTTATTTATTTTACTATTTATGTGATGCTGGTTATGGCCTAAAGAGATGGTTAATGACCCCATTAGCAACCATGCATAACCAGGCACATGTGGCAACTAGAAACATGATTGAAAGAACTTTTGGGCTACTAAAGATGCGTTTCTGTTGTCCGCATGCTTCTGGAGGTGCTCTATAATATTCATCCATCAAAGTATGCAACATCATTGTGGCATGCAGTATCCTTCATAACACTGCAGTGGAGCGCAATTTGCTGCATGTTGAGGAGCCCCAAGAGCATATTGTTGGAGCACAGCCAGCTGATGCCACATCATTGACTGAATATAGGCAGGGGCAGGTGATCTGTGACCAAACTATTGAAGATTATTTCCATGTATGAATTGTTTTATGCTTTAATTTGTAATTGTTGTTTTACCTAAAATGTATACCTCAATTGAAATGTATATATCTCACTGAACACATTATTTCTATTTTATATTGTTTTGTGTACAGTGGAGATAAAAATTGGATTATTAATGGAAACAATTACCTTTTGAGATTATATAATATATACAGTATATATTTTTAATGTTTCCTGCAAATAAATATAATATTTGACCAAGTACAGTATTTAATTGATTTTTGTATAATCAGGAAGACATCCCATTACAAAGCACTCCTTAAGTCTTTAATAAAATCACAAGACAATCACTTCAAATTAAACCTATGTTTTAATTAATGTGACAGTCTTTCATGGGTTTACTTTGAGCAGGTGTTCTGCGTTTTCTCTTCATGGCCACTTGTTTGGGGGCACCCTTTGAAACAGAAGGTGAAGGGGGCACAGTCAAGGAAGTAGCGGGCACAGCAAAGGCGCAAGGGGGCACAGGAGGCACAGCAAGGGCAGGAGTACGCTGTAAAAAAAAAAATAATAATCTGTTTTTACGGTAAAAGACTGGCAGCTGGGTTGCCAGTAATGTATCATGTAAAAAACTGTATCATAATACTTCATATTACGGTAATCCTGCCTGGAAAACCGTAAAATTTACAGTAAAAATTGCCAGTCAATTACCATTATAAATAACAGTTCTGCAGTATTACATTACAGTAATATATATATATATATATATATATATATATATATATATATATATATATATATATATATATATATATATATATATATATATATATATATATATATATATATATATATATATATATATATATATATATAAACATACATTTTACAGCAGTACACCATAAAAACAAGATTTGGAAAGTTTAGCAAATGAACTCTTAAGAGTTGAAATGCACTGAACTTGGCAGAGAAGAGACACACAAGAGGGGCAGCCCACTCCAAGACGTGACCTGCCACAAGAGTGGTGAACACACAAAACATGAAGAACACACATAAATGGTGAAGGACCACAAAGGACATGCAAATTTAGATATAATTTGGCAACCACGTAGCACATTTAACACAACACTGTTAAAACACTACTATTTGCAATCTGCCCTACAGTGGATTCTGGGATTCCAGTTTTAACAATTAGATGTAATATCTACGGTATTTAATCGTAAACTCGCATGATTTTTTAAAATCAATTTTGTCTGTTAAAACAACGGAAAATATCAATTTTTATTATTATTTTTTTTAAAATATATAGATTACAGACTAAAATATATTTTAAATATAGCCCATATACTTTAAATATATAAAAAAGGGGCCAATTTCTATATATGAAAAATATAAGGATCATACTTTTCTACCATATATTAAAAATATGTTTTTTCCCCACAAGAGAATATCTCCTCACTGATAGCGCACATACATACATATACACACACACACACACACACACACACATATATATATATATATATATATATATATATATATATATATATATATATATATATATATATATATATATATTTAATATAAATATATATTTTTAAATAAGTACTTTGTATTTTAGTTTTGTTTGGCAACGCTGGTAAATACATTTCCATACGGATAAGATTTCCATTCTTATCTGCAGGACCAAAAAAAAAACCCAAACAAAAAACACTGTAGGAGGACGTTCGAATAATACTGTAATTCTAATAATAATAATAATAATAATAATAATAATAATAATAATAATAGTTGAGAATTTGTAAGATTAGCATTTAAAGTTTTCCAAATTATTAATATTATTATTATTATTATTATTATTATTATTATTATTATTATTATTATTATTAATCATTTTGAAAACTTTAAATGTTAATCTAACAAATTCTCAACTATTATTATTATTATTGAAAATACTACTACTACTACTACTACTACTAATAATAATAATAATAATAATAATAATAATAATAATAATAATAATAATAATAATAATAATAATAAACTCAGCTTAAAGCAGGGAACCAGGGGCGACGCCGTGTTGAACACTACACAAAATGGATCGTTTTGTGGTGCGAAAAAAAGACCCCTTTCGAACACTAATCAAGCCTCGCACTGAGGGTCGATCAGTGTTTTTTTCAATACCAAGAAAGCCCAAATTTCCCACCGACTGCATCAGCAGCACTGGTATACGTAAGAAATAACCCACGACAGGGTGTGCAGTAAGACAATTCTTACCGCACGTCTTGGGTGCGTTGTGAGGCACGAGGCCGCAGGCTGAGTCCCTTCAACCACCCAGGAAGTGTGGTAAGAATGTCTTACCCGCACACACTGGAGTGGGTTATTTTGCTTAAAAAATGACTACTTTTTAAAAAAATAATTAGACAAAGTACTTTTTTAAGGAAAAAAATAAGAAATATATTATTTATCCTTCCACTGAGAAAAAATAGTCCCTGAAGATTGTCTGATTATAACATATATTTTGTACTTTTTTAATTTGCCATAAACATTACATTGAACATTGTCATTTATAGTACATTTTTTTAGATTAAATGGCATTTGGGAATTTAAAGCAGACTGATTTCCCACATCTGAGGGAGGATTCATGGAACAGCCAAACACTGCACTGCACTGGCACTCGAGGGAGGGGCTTCTGAGGGTTTTTTTTGTTTGTTTTTTTAGTACGAAATGATCCTACTCAGGCTTTGTGGTCATCAAGTGAAGCTGACCGATAATATCTGAGGCTGTTTTCACACCGGTGGCCGGTAACCGGCGTCATTTCCCTAGATTGTAAACCAGCATTCGATGATATGTGGACTAAACGACTTCCGTGTCAGTTTGCGCAATGCTGCAGTCCTTCCCGTCCGCGACGAGCACAATGGAATTCTATGTCGAACCCGACCCTGTTTAAAAGCCCAACGGTTGAGTCAGAAGAGAGCAGTAGAGATTTTAATTTAATTTGAAATATGTTTCTGAAATCGGAGGGTAGTGGTGAGATGTATCTGTTGTGTCTAGTTTAAACATTGCATACTCGCTAGTGAGTTTTATAGTGATATTTAGTTTAATAAGTAGATGCCACTGCTGCAAGTCTCACTCAGCATGTAATATATATAGTGTATTACATGCTGTGTGAGACTTGCGTGGTGATTTTTCAGATGGCTTTTGAATAATGTTACTGCTACTGCTTGCCTCGGATTTTTCTTTGTTCTGTTCTCTGACTAAAAAAATACCACAGTATATTTGCCAATTTTTCTGTAATTCTTAGTGACAGAGATGAAGAAAAAAAAAAGCAGATTGTTGAGTGATTTAAATGCTGTCTCAGTTGTATGGTGACATTTTTACCTACAGAAACACTATTTAGATAATTGTTACTATTAAGGTGTAGCAATAGTAATAGATCAGGTAAGTACGTTGGTCTATGATGTCATAGTCGTGCAGTAAGACAATAATTACCGCACAGTCATGTGATCTTGTTCAGCCAATCAAAGCACTTAATTTATCCAAGCCATTTTATAATGTATATTGTAACGCTCCATGAAAATAAACAGGTTCACACAGGCAGTATATACTGTTTATTGTGAACACAGGTCAAAGAAATAAAAAGACCACAACTAGACTGGTGATTACCATGTATGCAAATTTAATTAATACTGCCCTGTACACATTTTTGTATTAACATAGCTCAACATAGTGACCCTCATATTATGCCTGGCATCGTATGCTGATTAGACGGCAGAGACAATGCTGAGAGGCAACCAAAAGAAGCGCTTAGCCTATTAATTTAGCTATTGACCATTTACACCGCGCAAACATTTCAGGCGGTGTTTGACTTTTTGTATAGCTTGTCTACTACACTTTAGCCTGTGGTAAATAAAATCCAACCTGTTGAAATTTATTTGACTTTGGCGTTTTTCTCAGTGTGTGGATCCAGGGGCTTGTGATTTGTGACCTACTGGAAATCAATGCACCGGTTACTTCTGTTTTAGTGCAGTAAGAAAATATAGGCTGCCAGTAGATTGATAATAAAAAGGTAAATTGATAATTTACCTTTCATTAGTAAACGCCTAAAAAATATATTCAAATGTGCACATATCTGGTATTTCTGAATTCGGGACATTCAGCAATTCAAGACTAATGTATTTTTACCTGTGGAGCTAAAGCTGTCAATATTCCACCATCTTGTATGACAAATTACATGACAAGCTACGTCACTTAAACCTGCTTCACCATTGGTTGACACCCTTATGACTAATCGGTCTCAGTCAGTCTTGGTCGGCAACTGCCGCACACAGACAGACTGATCACATCTGAACGAAACTATGTCTAAAAAAGATTCAACATGTTCAATCTTCAAATCTGAAGACATCCCGACTGAAATCTGCATAATCTTGGTTTTAAGGGCACGCACACTGATACGATTCATCCAGACTCTGTACGGCCAGTTGAGATGAGATGAGTCGGTACGGGCTGTGTGCGGCAGGCTTTACAAATTATGAAACTACACAACACAAACAATATTGTAGCGTTGTGGGGAAATGAAGCAGGCTCACACAGGTTTTGCAAGTTCTTGAATGCACAGTTTATTAAGCAGGGACTCTACACTGGGCAGATAACAGTGTGCTGTTTTACCAGCCAGTAGTACAAATACAGCTGAACAGCATAGTGCTACTCAGATTGCAACAACATAAAAAAATAAAATATGACAGTCCAAAGCACACTGTTTCGGCATTGTGCTACACAGCCACTAAGTGCAGTCTCTGGTCCTTTCTAGTCCAAATTCTTTTTTGGTTCTCTTTGGCTGTTTCTTCTCCTCCACCAAGCCCAAGCAGACACGGCTTCCCATTCTTGATCCACTGATGGTTGCAACATCTCGTCCCTTCGTTTGTGACAACAATGGTACAACCTGGTCCTGCTCGTGCCAAACCAAGCCCTGTAGTCCTAAACGAGTCACGTGGTGATTTCATTTCGTGGTTCAGAGTGAACAGTGTAAAAACAAAAATATATTTGTGCGTTTTTTTATTGGTATTTAATCGTAATGTTGAAGCTTTTCTTGCTTTTGTTATTTATCATCTCTGCATGATTTACATTACATTGATTTGCTTGTGATTAAATACATAACATTAAGTAAAAAAACATAAAATATGGTTTATCTATCTATCTATCTATCTATCTATCTATCTATCTATCTATCTATCTATCTATCTATCTATCTATCTAAAACCATAATTAAACCACACACACACACACACACACACACACACACACACACACATATATATATATATATATATATATATATATATATATATATATATATATATATATATATATATATATACTTGTAATGACCCTGAAGTCCCTGAACACCTGCTGCCATTGTATCATACCTAGTCATTTTATTACTGTAGAGGCGTCTGTATATTATTTTTATACAGACGCCTCTTAAGTCACTGATGTGTCATTATTTTGGATTACGGTTTACAAGCCTATCAAACCTTATGTTGTAATTGTAGTTTCTAGTTAACTTATTACTGCATATAGTTTGGACATGGGATTATTTTATGTGTAAAATTGGTAAATAGAGAGATGAAGATTGATAAATCAATGTAGTATGACATATGTATTGTATTTAGTTTTAATAAATTCCCCTGCGGGAGGAGCAGGAGTTGCTGCAAAATTAATACTTGGACATTTTCTATTTAATTGCAAAAAACTACCAGAGGTACATAGTCTGATTCATTATTTATGAAAACGAGCGTTTGTGAATGTAAAACTGACAAGAATGTGGCACTTTCAAGAATAGACTATGGCTTGCTATCTAAGTTGTCGAGCAATATGATACGTGTCTACCTCAACCCGAGGGCTATATACAGCGGCCCAGCTTAACCGCAAACAAAGTGATAGTGTTTTTTTTTTCTTTCTATTTTTTTTTTAGCTTAGATATGTTGCAAAATGTTTGTAATTGTTGTAATTATTGCACTTTGCAAATCATTGTAATAATGTTAATAATTGTATCACAGATTATGATACATACTGTAAGTTTTCCAATATTAAGAATCCAAATGCTGGTCTGCATGACAAGCTTATCGGTTTGCGTGTTTGTGTGTTGACGTGTTTTTTAAAAAAAGGGAAGACTGCAGCCACAGACAGCTGTCAAATCGTGGGTTGCTGCCTGTAGATGGCACAAGCGTTCTTCCATAGCTTACTACCCCATACCTATCACCTATAAAGTTTGATTACAATAAGAAGCACAGTCTCTGTTGAACAGGGTAAGAGTTGAACACCTATACCCTTAAAATTAACATTTTATTTATATTTTGTAAATACCATTGTCTTGAATGTTTTAATTATGGATTTTGCTTGTATTCATTGCAAAGCGGACAGTACTTCAATTACTGTATCAACACCGCTGGACCATGTATAGTGTTTGTAGCTTTACTTGAACATTTTTTCACACACATTTTTTTGTAGGAAATCTTTCTAACCTCGCAAGTAATAACGGAAGACTCAAAGCAGATGCCTGCTTTTATCTTTGCTTAACTGTCTGCTAAAAAAAAACCAACCTGTTTAAGTATTATTTCTGGAGCGCTTGCATAGGCACTATTGATCTGCAGGAAGAAAAGAGTACTTGAATTTAAGAGAGCGCACCTCCCTGCCGCTGCCTGTACTAGTTAAGCTAGTAATGTATTTATTTTAAATGTAAATTACTGATTGCGGGTAGTTTGTTTCAAATATTGGCATGATTACCAGCTAAAAGAGTGGCAGTTCTTTAGGGAAAGAGTAGGAAAAAAACTAACCAGAGAAGAGCTAAGACTGTGCCCCCGTTGACGAGATGGTTGAGTCCTCGTCAAGGTTGCTGTGGTATCCCAGAAACACCATTCACTCAGATCTGTGACCGCGCACCAAACACAGCAGCGACCACACTGCGCCTGGCCAAGGAATAGCAATTAACTACCTTCATGTGAATATGAAAGCAATTTTTAAAAAGGAGTTGTATGCCAGGGAATCGGAATTGTTAGATATTTTCAAGAAAGGATGTATTAAATGTGCACGAATGGACTTCTTTCGAGCTAGAAAAATGGGGATTAAAACTGGAGTTATATTTTGGAACCTCGTCTTTTTGTTGATGGTCACATGCGTGCAAGGTAGGTCTCCACTGCCCATCGGATTCTTAAATATTAAGAGGACAAGCTGACAACACGTTTGTTTAGTAATATCGGATTGTGCTGCAAAAATGTGCATGGAGATAGGCTGGAGTTAAGAAAACGCATTTACTGCCAGGCTTGGCGTTCAGTGCAGGTATTGAGTTTGAGCTCAATAAATATTCTTGCAGTATCCTCAAACGAATACGTGAGTTTCTTCATATGCTTATTAACCAGTGGCTATTCAGAAGATTGGATATTGCTTGTTGTTGGTATTCTATTGCAGTCAGTTTCAAAATGTTTTCTGCTATTTATTTATTATCTGTTATTGTTTGCAAGCTGTAAAAGGCGTCTGAGATTTTCTGAATAAAGCTCCCTTCACAGCAAAGAGGTATAAGTTAAAATATGGCTACAGTGGCGCCTGTATGAACAGCTAAGAGTAAGTCAAGTGACAAAGCTGTAGATGGTTAATACTAGGCTACAGTATGTTTATAATCTAAAGTCTCCAATGGGTTATGCAAACAAATCAAACAAATGAATACAAACCAAGCAAATATGGTATGTTGTTAAAACACTAAAAATCATTGATATAATACTGTACATATTACCATATTTAGGCAATTTAGTCGATTCTAATGAGTTTTGGTCAAGAATAGTCTATGATAATAAGCAGTCCTATCTCGGTGTAAGATAGCCTCTTAGTCGTGATGTGATCTTATCCAGTTTAACTGTTGCACGGATTATATTAATAACTGAAACAATGGGACACTCGAAAACTGAAACTGATTTTTCAATGTAATCTCTCGAGCTTTATTCTGTATTACAAACGAAATAAAAAGGACAATCTACAACAATATTTAAACAACTTATTCCGCGGAGCAGAACATCTCTTTCACGCAGGAGACCCGTTTACATGCCTTACAGTATATTTTCAAATCTCCACCAATTTGTATTGCGTTTTATTACACAAAGAATGCCTATTTCACTACATGCTGTCTTTTGCTTTCTGAAACCCTTTATTGTAGGATGTGCAGCTGGTTTTATTAAGGCGGCGCATTTGCATTCCATGGTGCTGACAATTTTGGTTTCACTGGGTTCGGGGGTTACCTCATCAAATACTATCTGGTACAATATATCTCGAAGCAGTAACCACCTGCCTGGCATTTCAATGTATATCCTAATGTCATTAGGCTTTAGGCTTTCTGCATGCACAATTTGCGCTATTGTGATTATAATTACTGTTTCGAATATATCACGAAGATAACTGTATCTTGGTGATGCCTTAGATATTTAACATATGGTGCGCAAATTGGAGATTTACATTAAACATGGCATTTATGGATTGATATATCTAGGCAATAAGGGTTTTGGGGGAAAAAATGCATTTTAAAAATGATTTAAAAAAAAGATGATAATAGTTTCAGTATTCATCAGAACATATTAATTTGTTCATGTTAGAGCTGTCAAATTATGTTTTATACACAAATACACATATTTAATGATTGATTTTATAATTTACGCTGCAGTTACCATGCACTTAGTGGTGCCTGCTTACGATCTGACGCGTGGGGGCAGTGTCAGAGATACTGTAATACATAAACCACTACATCTTAAATGCGGGAAAACAGGCACTGGTTCTTCCTATACCAAGGTATACAATTGTATTTTCATCATTCTTAGCTCAGCTTCGAAAAAAAAAGACTCAGATTGCATCAGTTTTCCCGGTATACATAATTATTTGACTTTATGCATGCACCCTTTCTGTAGAGCACACTCATTTCAATGTATTACTGTATACCCTGTCCTTTCAAAAATAATAGTGTCTCTTGCAGTGATGACAAGATGTTGTCATCCATACCAGTAATAAGTTAGCTGTAGAAGTAAACACCACTGAAATGTTGTATCTGCTGTTAAATACACAGGCAGTATGGAGCCCCACAATTTTTGCACTCCCTAAACACTGCGCTGGGGCCACAACTAACACCATAAAAGCCTGATCTTCTTAAAGCCCCTTTTAACAGCGACATCTTCTACCTGGGTCAGAACCTACCAGGACCTGGTGTCATGCGGATCGTACTGATAACACCTATAATATGCTGGTATGCTAAGTAATTATAACGTGCATATGTAACAAAATATGATACAAAAAAAGGTTTTTAACAGTAAAAAAAAACAACAAAAAAACGTTTTAGACACTTCAATCCAAACACAGTTAGAAATACAGTACTGTCATAGCAACAGCGGGCTACAGGGCCACCATGCTGCCAGGGGAACACCGATTCAGTGTAACTCCAAGAGATTAAAATCTTCATTAAGCTCACAGCTTTTCTGACAGTATAACTCTTACAATTTAAAACAAAAGTGTAGTTAGAGAATAAAACAGTTAACATAAGCACATATGACATAAATGTAAGTTGCCTGCCTCACCTTTTGAGGAAATGTTGATAGAGCAGACGCTGAGAGAGAGACGGTTTGACTGCAAACCACATGACGATGTTGAAGGTTGACATACATTTGTTAGTTACCTCCTTAGTCCAATGTCTACTTGACTTTCGGTGATGGTTGTTTTTTTTTGTCAATAGTCATATTTGCAGGTGGATTTAGAGTTTCCTGCCTGAAACTTTGCTTTCTCCAGAATACTGTATATTATTCACTTTCGAGACTGTTTCAGAAAATGTATAATTTGTGCAGTCTTGGAAACAGAAGCACCTGCCAAAAGAGCTCTCACTTTTACGTCACGCATTGTTTGCCGCGATGCATTGTGGAATTGATCGGGGGAAAATAGGGAGGAAAATGGGAGATGTCGTAGTAAGGTTATGAGAGAACGATATGAAGGAGCGATTTTACCTTTCACGGTTGTTGAGCACAACAGTCCAGACGACTTGGTGAGGTGGTTGAAATGCAGGGGATTCTCTGTGAACAAGACAGGTTGGTAGAAAGGTAGTGTTCTGTCATACATCCGTGATGTATCGTAGCTATATTGTTAGAACTTAATAGTGCACCTGTCAAATGATTTAGTGCTTTAGATTATTTTCACATTGTAGCAGAATATTTGGATTGTAATAATACATATTTTGGATATAAATTAAATAAAATCGAGTTGGTTTTACTTTGTATGTGACAAAGGGGATCAGTGGGTGGGTTAACATTAGCTAAACTGTTTAAAGTTGCAAACAAGAATCTACAGGTCTACTATAGTAAAGGCTACGATTTTGGCAATGGTAATCGGTGCATTTCTTCTGTCTTTACAGAAAACAGCTCAATCACTATTTTTTTTTTGTATTTTTGCTGTCACCAATTTACCCGATTGCTCAGATACAAATCTCATTAGCTGACCAACATAGCTACACGTATGCTGCGTGCATACACAACCAAATAATTTACAGAACACTCGCAGATTTGTATTTTCAGGGCATGACATGCTGCGTTTTTTTATATAAAGGAAGAGAATAATCTTAATGTGTTTTTACCTTCATTTCCATGATTTCACTGACTTTATTCAAATTCAGGATTTTCACGATTTCCGTGACATATCGTAGCCTTAACTATAACTATGTGTTGTTTACTTGTAAACAAATGCAAACATTTTGATAACTAAAAAAGCTGTTACAAAATGTAGCTGTTTAAATAATAATAATAATAATAATAATAATACATTTTTGTCATTATAAAAAAGTGTGTTTTGTATCATTTACTGCACATAGAAACATATGTACATTTTTTTATTAAGCGGATTCATCTGTATATTAATTCTGTGCCTCTAGCAGAATGCTCATGTACCACAGTTTGGGAACTGCTGCTGTACACCATTATACTATATAGGAGATATAGTAAATATATCTTTATATTGGGACAGTATTTCGGCCCTTATATATATATATATATATAATCTCTGTTCATAATAAACGCGTCTGTAAAAAACATTGTTGAAGAATCTCAGGTCTAGGATGGGGCAAAAGCCGGTGTCCTTCTTGGGTACCAGAAAATATCTCGAGTAGAATCCCTGTCTGCAGGAGGTGGGGTCTACGAGACGAATGGCACTGAAGCATGGCCCTGGAGCATGGGGAGGGAGCAGCACAGCCACTTGCCGAGATGCTTCGCGCTCTCGATGAGAGTGCTGCAAAATCTCCTCCACAGCCAGCCCGAAGGTATGTCCTGGGGATATCGGCGTGTTCAACAATGCCGCATTATCCGCATCAGACCCCCTTGCCTGCAGCAACCACAGCTGTCTGCAAGCCACCACCAGGCTCCGGCCTAGGGCTTGCCCTTGAAGACCGGAGATCTGGAGCAGCATGCTTGAAAGAAGGCGAAGCTCAGTGACAGAGTCTCTGTGAGCACACAATCCAAATCACCTGCACTTCCACTGCATAGGCCCTCTTTAGATGTGTTTCCGTAACCCAGAACTGAGGGTTCGGGCACTTCAGGTCCCTAGGCAATCCCCCCACTGATGGAGCCTTAACCAAGGTTGCAATGGTGGAGTCAACAGAGGGAAATCCTGCCAGGCCCAGCTTTTCCACGCATTCCAATGAAGGAAGCCGAACAGCTTGCTTCAACACACTCGGCGCTGATGCCGGTCGATCCCAAGAGGAGAGCACCTCCTCCATAAAGTCAGGGAATGGTGGAAAGAGCTGCGGTCGTTGAGCCACTGCCAGCGTCCGAAACATGGACATGTGGGACTCTGTCGGTGTCGCCCAGGGGACCTGCAAAAAGGTTGCAGCGCATCCCATCAATGCCGACATGGAGCTGGACAATTTTGGCAAACTAGCCTCTGCCTTGGTCGACAGTGCCGGTTCTGCTCCCTCCTCCATCTCCATGGGGAAGGAGCCCTCACCCCAGGAGGTCGCTATAGACAGCGTGTCCTCCTCCGCCATGACAGACTGTGATTCTGATTCGGCCTGGGCTCCCATGGGAGACCCAGGAACTGGAGCTGGTGCGGGTGGTAGCGGGGCCTAGACAGGAGCTCAAGGACCTGGGCCATCTACACCGTGAGGTCCATGATGTCTCTCGTCTGCCTTGAGCGCTTCACCCTTCTCGCTTGCGTAGACGAGGAGAGACTACGGGGTGTTGCTGCAGAGCCTGAGCGCAGAGGATCTGCGACAATTGGATGGGCTCTGCGACAATTGGACGAGCGGTGGTGGGGCCCCGAGGGCTGCTGACTGCTCACTCGTGGGGGACGGAACGTCTATCCCCATGGCCCTATTCAGCCTATTGAGATGGAATCTGGGCTGAAAAGCCATGGAGATGTTGCAAAAGTCCTTGTCCCTGATGGCCTCGGTGGCGTGTTGGACACCTAGGCACCGCACGCAGAGAGAGTGCCCATCATTATGCGGCATGCTTGCCTTGCAGGATGGGAAGGCGTGGAACCACGGTAGGCTCGTCATGGTTGGAGTCACTGGCGTGTCTCCAGTAATAATGCTGGCGCTATGCGTCCACGTTATAAGACCCACCAGTTACCATAAGCACCTAGTGCACCGATTACCGTGCGCACTTGGTCGTAAGTGCCACGCTGTGACCGGGTGTTACGTCCCGTGCGTGGATAGCCGCTGTTTAGCAATACAGAGAGACAACGGGGTAGAGTTGAAACGCCGGCACAGGCGCGCAGGATTTATTAATACAGACAGAAAGGAAATAAAAGGTGGTCATGTGACGTTACCAGCAATGGTAACGCACAGAGGACACATACAGCCAGCTGTACAAAAGGCAAAATAAAACACAGTACAAAAACTACAAATAAAAGGTGCCCCAGAGGGCGAGCGCTAGCCTTAAAACGAGGCGTCCTGCTCCAGGAACCGGCAACACTACGTAACCCTCGCTGTACATCACATGGGATCACAATCCCCTAACTAACCTACTCACGAGCCGGTATTCATACAACGACTCGTGCTGCTTCCTCTGACCTTGGCTGGGCATTGCCTTCACAAGCACCGCTTGCAGTCTCAGGGTTGCGTGGCGATCGTTCCTGCAGAGCGGACCCTCTCCTCGAGTATCGCCCGCTCCCCTCTGGCATGGCGTTGCAGTCGCCTCGAACCATCTCCAGCGGATGCTTTTGAACTGGCGGACACTCGGTCAAGACCGCCCACCTGCTGATTGAGGTCCAGCACAGCCAATCACTTGCTGCCCTTCCCCTCAACCAAGCCTAGCAGGCAGCAAGTCTCAATCGAGCGCCCGTCTGTAAACAATAAAGTAATTAAACAAATCAACTCCAAAACGACACACAGTAAACCCACCTCCCCATACAAATTATACCAACACTAAATACACACGTGCAGGGCAATCGCCCTGCTACATACCTCCCTCCTTAGGATGAACCCTAAGGGTTCATCCGACACCACTATTTAACATTACTATCATTAAATATACATTAACAGACATCTTACAAAACCCACACAGTCTAAACACCCAATCTAAACAAAAACAAAACAAAATACTCTTTACATCTACTCCCCATCCCCCCAAATTTTTTTTTTTTTTTTTTTTTTAAATACTATTCTAAACATATATGGGTGGGTGGGAGGGAACATTAGAGCCCAGCCAGCCTCAACCAGCCACCAGACAGCTAACTGGCTCCAATGTTAATCATCACAATAACTATACTTTATCATTCACTTATTTACCATCATTATCATTTATTAATATTCCTATCACCATAAGTATTACTTTAAATTTAACCATAATCCTTATTACTATTACCATCACCATACACATCACTAATTTACTATTATCATTATAATTTATCATCATTATTATCACTATTTAACTATTATCATTTAACCTTAATTTATCATTCCTATAATTACCATTACTAACATCACTATCATAATCATTTCACATTATCAATTACTATCGTTCATACCTTAACTCATTTACCAATAATCAACTAACATTTACCAATAATTAATTTACAACAACTATTCACCAACACTTATTCTCACCCCTGGGCTTCTATGAGGGGGCGCCCACTGAACCCCGCTTACCCCCTAAACCCAGTGTCCCTTCACGGGGCTCCTCTCCGGAGGATTGCCCCGCCTCCTTCTGAGACGATCTCCCACGAACAACAGGTCCTCTTTCGCTGACGCTTGGCAGGCAGTTCCTCCCGCTGGCTTCCGGGCAGGCAGTCTCTCCGGCTCCTCCCTCGCCAGCTTCCAGGACTGGAACTCCTCCTTCTGCAGCTCTCGGGGACGGACCTCCCTCAGCCTCTCTGACGTTCGGGATCTCGCTGCTCCATCCATCTCCAGCAGCCCCTCAGGGTTATCTGCGGTCTGCCCTTGTCCCCCCAAAAAAATTTCAGAGGTTTGCTCCTCCATGTCTCTCTGTAGCGATCTAGCCTTGCTTTGGCAGGATGCAGCGGAATCCCCTTCCGACACCATATGTGACCGGGTGTTACGTCCCGTGCGTGGATAGCCGCTGTTTAGCAATACAGAGAGACAACGGGGTAGAGTTGAAACGCCGGCACAGGCGCGCAGGATTTATTAATACATACAGAAAGGAAATAAAAGGTGGTCATGTGACGTTACCAGCGATGGTAACGCACAGAGGACACATACAGCCAGCTGTACAAAAGGCAAAATAAAACACAGTACAAAAACTACAAAGAAAAGGTGCCCCAGAGGGCGAGCGCTAGCCTTAAAACGAGGCGTCCCGCTCCAGGAACCGGCAACACTACGTAACCCTCGCTGTACATCACATGGGATCACAATCCCTAACTAACCTACTCACGAGCGGTATTCATACAGCGACTTCGTGCTGCTTCATCTGGCCTTGGCTGGGCATTGCCTTCACAAGCACCGCTTGCAGTCTCAGGGTTGCGTGGCGGTCGTTCCTGCAGAGCGGACCCTCTCCTCTCGGTATCGCCGCTCCCCTCTGGCATGGCATTGCAGTCGCCTCGAACCATCTCCAGCGGATGCTTTTGAACTGACGGACACTCGGTCAAGACCCGCCCACCTGCTGATTGAGGTCCAGCACAGCCAATCACTTACTGCCCTTCCCTCAACCAAGCCTAGCAGGCAGCAAGTCTCAATCGGCGCCGCCTGTAAACAATAAAGTAATTAAACAAATCAACTCCAAAACGACACACAATAAACCCATCTCCCCATACAAATTATACCAACACTAAATACACACGTGCAGGGCAATCGTCCTGCTACACACGCGCACCGAATGTATGGGGTACGATCACCGATTGTCATTTAATCTGTAATAAAAAAAGAACTGCATGATCATTTTCAGTAACGTATGAAAGACATGAGCTAATGATGGTAAAATTGTATTTTTTAAACAGAATTTGCACTAGATATCTTTATGTGTTGTGAATATTTAGCAGCTGAATTTATGGGCAGCAGTAGCAGACCTATTTCTAAATGCCAGAATGCAAATGATAAGCTGATCATGGAGTGCACAGTGGGGAATGCCTACAGCTTGCTAAGTTTTCCATAAACACTTCAGGCTATTAGAATAGATGATTACTTCACAGTCTGCAAACCATTCTATTACACTTACAGAACTCAAAAAGTTTAACATGCTGGTATAGTTTATTATAGACTTCAATCAATGCCCCACCTTACTTCTTTTTATTCAAGGGTACCATAAAGCAGTTTGAAACAGTTTGATAGATTTTTATAAAGTTAATTAATCCTGTTTGTTTCTGTTGCTGACTGATCAATATCAATAGGTTTTGATTGGAGCTCTGACAGAATTAATTTGAAGTACTTATTAAGAGATTTCACTGCAGACCATTCACTCTGGTGGAGGAAGTTACCTCATGTGCATCCATTGTGAACCTTATAGGCAGGTTTTAAATTATGTCTCCTGTCATGCACCCCTGAATTAAGTTGTAGGACGTGCTGCAAAGATTGCAAGTGAGAAATAAATAAGTATTTAACAGTGCAAATCTGTTTATTCAAGCTGTGTTTATTTGTTACTTCTATTGCCAGAATACTGTATTACTTCAAATTTAAGACGCACTTTTTTAACCTTTTTTGATTCTCAAAAATAGCCTGTGTCTTAAATTCAAGTACATTATAGTGATGCATGTATTAAAATCGCCAACAAAAGACCTGACTACCCAAGTACACAAACAGCAACGTGACTTACTGCTGAGAAAAGATGAACAAAGACGTCCCTGGCCGAGTACACAAGCAGCAACATGACTTACTGCAGAGAAAAAACAAAAGCATATGTACTGCCTAATTTCTGATCACCGATGACATACAGGCAGCCATTTTCATGAAGAGTCATTATCTTCCTGAGGAATTCAAAGAAGCTTTTACAATTTCTGCGTTTCTAAAATACATGTCCAGCTTAGACAGATCGGAAATGCTGATCAGACCCCCTTATTTTTCGAATGCCAAGCAATACCACAGTTCACAAATTGGGAGAAAAACAGGTATGAGTAATCTCCATATGCGTTTGTTATGTCTGTTGGTATTGTGCATACCATTCTGGCTGCTGTATTTGCAAAATGTTATCAATGCTGTTGTGGTTGCTGGGTTACATATTGCCTGACGTAGCGGAGTGTTGTGTTGTGCTTGCTGTTGCCAGGATGCGTGATGATGTAAGCGAGTGGTGGTATGTGTACGACAGAGATGCCATCATAAGTACTATACAGTACGCAGCACAATAAATGAGCTCCGTGGTTAATCTACAACAACACTGCTTCGGGTCAGTTTTATACGATACACAACGTAATTGAGGTTGTATCTTTGTAAATGCATATTTATTTACAAATGTTCCTGAAATTGAGGGTAGGAAATTTGGGCTGCGTCTTAAATTTAACCCTTTGCGGTCCATTGTCGGACTGGGTCCGACATTGCAATTATTCCCACCAGGTCCTTTGTCGGACCCTGTCCGACATCATTTTAAAACGCAAAAACGCAAAAGCCGAGAAAACCATTCAATGGCCGAGTGGGAACGAAAGGAGCCGAGACAAGCCGATAAAAAAAAAAAAAAAGCGTATCTCATGAATAGTCATAGTAGCCCCCCTTCTTCAGATGGGGCGGTCGTATGGAAACAAGCTGGAAGTACAGTATCAGCGCACAGAGACTATCACGGACATTTGCAGAGTTTTTTTGAGATGTTATAGCAATAAAATAATGACTTGGATTGCATTATTGAGGAGTTTGGTGATAAAACGAGTCATCAGGAGACGATTGATCGGTATGTACGACTTATTATTATTATTTTTTATTTGGTAGCATATGTGAAAGCAAACGAAAGGGTGAGGCGGGGCTGGAGATACCTAGTGAGTGCTTCGTTGATCTGCAGGGCCATTTAAACCCGTTTGACTGTGAAAAAAAATACTTTTAAACAGCGCGTCTAAAATTAAATGCGCATGTAAAATTAATTAGACCTGGCGAGCCTGACCTTAGAATTAATAAATGGACCGCAAATGGTTAAGGCGGTCTTAAATTCAAGGAGGTCTTAAATTCGAAAGAATACGGTATTGCTAAAACCAATAAGTCAGAAGTTGACACTGATCGATCAAAGCTGTTAATCTCCCTATTTAAACCCCATGTCACGCCATTATTCTCTGTCTTGCAGTTTCATTTGTATATCGCTACACGTTAAATCTTTCAAGGTTTCAACATTGTTATAAAATGGCTACTCACCTGCTGCAATTTTTTTTTTTTCTCGGAATCTGAATTCTCGGATGGTGACTGCATTCCTCCTTCTGGACATTCTTCAAATCTTAATCCAAGTAAAACATTTTCAAAGAAATCTGTCCGTCCTACTGCTTCTCCTCCATCTGACAACGCTATTGACCCATCTACCCTCGACACCACTGTACCCGCTGCCTCAACCTCAGCTTATCCCACAATGCTGGCTACTGCTGTTCTGGTCAGCCACTCTAAACACCTTAGTGGGGAGTGGTCGGAATTCTTTATGTACTTTGTACTGCCAATCTATCTCAGCAGAACCTGTCTTTCCTCCTTTCCTACAACTTTCTGTATTATAAACTAAATCTACTTTTCAGACATCAAAACAGTATAAAAACATAAAAACAAAACACAAAATATCTCAAGTGAATAGCCATTTCCTCACATTACGTTTCTTTGAAACTGACCATATAAAATTGTTATTCTAATATCTTACAGTAAATCTTGTAATATGAATACGTTACTAAGACATAGTTAAGCAATCACTCCTTAAATTTATATAGTTTTAAATACTTTAATATTTTACACTGATTAAAGATCAACCTACCAAATAAGTGTGTCGTTTTCAAGCAATTGGACTTTTTCAAAAAAGCAGTGCATAATTGAAAAATGAAATGTAATGTGAGGAAATGGCTGTTTTTTATACTGTTTTGATGTCTAAAAAGTACATTTTGTTTATACCGAAAGTACACAATTGATGAATAAATTAATAGCGTAAGTAATCACGAGGACAAAATTCAAGGAAATGTTGACACATTCGCATATCTCAAAATAATGCAACATTCATAATTACAAGCGGAGATGAAAGGAAGTTTTAATTCTTTACCACTGCTACACCCTGTTAGAAAATTGACTTTTCCTGCATTTTTTAAGCGCAAGCCTGTGAATGTGAGAGTATTTCTGTACACTTTTTTAAGCACTTGCCCACAGGGCTACAGAGACAGAGACATCAACTAGTCCTCAGCAATTTTAGGGCAAGCGTTAGTTTCTAATGCTGACTCATTCAGCCTCTCAATTCTGCTGTTTCTTCAGTCCGACTGCCTGAATGTGCTTGTTAACAGGATAACTAGCTTAGAATCAGCAGCCCTCCCTTCCCCCGCTTCAGCTATTGCAGCCGCACATGTCAATCCCACCGCTGCTGCAACGCCTGCCCCTGCTGTTGAGCTGCTAATCTTCACTCTCTCTTCTATTTCTAGATCTGGCTCCTCCTAAGCAAATCCATTATATTCTTCTGTGACAATCAATCGCCATACATGTTATTAACCCTTTGTGGTCCTATGTCGGACAAGGTCTGACATTACAATTTTTCCTTTCCGGTCTGATATCGGACCCTGTCCGACATAATCAAAAAGGCGTCATACATAGGTCCCTAGTCATTGTTTCTCCGGAAAAAGCCAAGAAAAGCTTTCAATGGCCGACAGAGGCCGATAGAAGCCCGAAAAAATCTGATCTGAACAATACGCATAGTCCCTTCACCACAGACATAACATGGACATAAACAAACAAGACAGCTGCTTCTGCATCCAGCGCTCAATGAAAATTGCGGACATTTGCCAAGCTTTTTGAGATGTTACAGTAATAAAATAATGACTTGGATAGCATTATTGAGGAGTTTGGTGATAAATCACTGAATAATGGACAGCAAAGGGTTAATAAAGGCTGTATTATATATAGTTAGATTTGGTATTGCGATAAATATGCTGACTATTCTGGCCCTTTTATTTGTGTCAAATCCTTTCTATTTATATGTACTTATATTCCCCTGAATCTAGCCTAACTAATGGTTATAAAACAATATGCTAGAAGCACCTGCTTTGAAAAACAAGGACAATTGAGAGAATTAGGACATTTTTCTTAGAAGAAACAACATCTGTTATCTCTGACTGTGCAGGTGTTTTTTTTGTCGATTTGCAGAAAATCATGTTGTCCTATTTTGTTGAGAGAACTGAAATTTCATATTGTTTTTAAAACACTGGAACATATTTATGTGTTGCAGTTAAAGTCTGAATATTGGCAAATCTTAAGATTTACTGGTAAATCAACATTTACCAAGCAAAACGGCAAATGTCTGAAATAAACATGATAACGCTTTACTTCAGACATTTACTGAATACTCAAGAATAACCAAGTGCCTGTGGCTAATGACTGAGTGCCCTGTTTCCATCGTCCCAAACTGTGCACGGACAGTGCCTATAGCTCACTGACCCGCTTAGCGGAGGTGATAGCTAATAGAAAGACTGTCTTCATAGAGAGATACTTCAGCTCTATGAAATGTATGGGCTCAAACAGGGCCTTAGTGAGAGCCTTCAGTACCACGTCTGGACTCCATTCGGGGTGGACGTCCTTTATAGGAGGACGTAACCGCTGAGCACCTTTTAGAAAATGGCTCGCCAGTATATGAACGCCCGGGGATACTGAGTCATTGGGAACATGGCAAGCAGATATGGCTGCTAGATACACTTTCAATGTAGAGGGGGATTTACCCGCCTCTAGCAGATCTTGCAGAAACTGTAAAATTATTGCTATAGGGCAATAAATGGTGTCATGGCCTCTGGCCATGCACCAATTTTGAAAATATTTCCACTTGTATGTGTACAACCCTCTTGTGGAAGAAGCCCTAGCGTTCTGCAGTGTACTGACTACTGCATCTGAGAGCCTTAGGCAGACAGACGGTCCCATTCAGGGGCCAGACCCACAGTTGGATTCTGCCGGGTTCTGGGTGCCAGTGGTTGCCTTTCGCCTGACTGAGGAGATTCATGCACAGTGGGATATCCCAGGGCCGTCCTCGCAGCAGCTGGCAGAGGTTTGAAAACCAGATTCTCCTGGGCCGTCTCTCCTAACCTTCTCGAGGAATGCAGGGAGCAGTGGTATAGACGGGAAAACGTACAAAGGTGCTTTGGGCCATTCGTGGGCTAGGGCGTCGATGGCTAGTGGACCGCCACAGCTGCGGAGGGAGAACCACAGGGGGCAATGGGTCGTCACTGCCGTGGCAAAGAGATTGACCTGGGCCTCCCCAAAGCGTTCCCAAATGCGCTGCACCACCTGAGGGTGCAGTCACCATTCTGACGGGTGAGGACCCTCCCTCGAGAGGAGGTCTGCCGCCCAGTTCACCACTCCCAGGAGATGTACAGCCCGGAGGGACAGGAAGTGCCTCTGTGCCCAGATCAGCAGCCGAAAGGCTGTGCGGTGTAACCCTGGGGACCGAAGCCCTCCCTGGTGGTTCATGTACGCAACTACTGACATGTTGTCCGTGCGGACAAGGACATGTTTGTGGCGGAGCACAGGGAGGAAATGGCACAGCGAAAGGTCAACAGCTTTCAGCTCTTCTGCGGACTCTGCCTGCCCAGACCACCCCTTGATGGTTGTAAATCACTCCCATCCTTATACCTTCGCTCAGGTAAAGGGCTTGCCTCCACCAGCATAGCGCTTTCTAGCATAGGTGAGACACTGTCAACAGACGGTGTCTGTTGCGCTTGGGGTGTAGCTGAAAGGCATTGAGCCACGCTTGAAGCGGGTGCATGTGAAGTAACCCAAGTTGGATGGCAAACGAAGCTGTGGCCATCAGACCCAGTAATTTTTGGCACAGCACCAATTGTACTGTGGACCCTAGTGAAACAGGGCCAGACAGTTGCGAATGGCAGCTACTCTCGTCCGACAGGTAGGCTTGCATCATAAGGGAATCCAGCCCAAGTAGACCGTACTTTGCACCGGTATTAATTGGCTTTTTGCATTGTTGAGGGTGAGACCCAGCCTCGACAGATGCTCCGTCACAATCGCTGTGTGGGCCACTGCTCCTTCCTGTGACTGCATACAGTAAAGAAAAAAAAACACATACACGCACACAACAGTAAAGTTGTAAGGGTAAATAGAACAGTCACAATGGCAACGTGGGTGAACTGAATTTCTAAGTGCACCAAGAGGGCGGGCTGAGACAACAGCAGGGAGCAGCAGAGCCGGGGCCAGGTGGAGGATCATGCGTCTCTTTTTCTTTTTTTTTTTTTTAACTGCAATAGCAGAGGAGAAATCACAAAACAGAAAGCACTGTAACGTTAGAAAAGCAGACTACAATTGTAAAGTGACGTAAGCTGTTGAAAAGAAAAAGATTAAACACAGAGCAGTTGTGTTTATAGGTCAGTTCACAGACGCGGAGTTTCTGATTCCAGGGAAGTGGCAAGCCGGCTTCCAGCAATAAAATTGCAGGGGAACTCCAGAAAACTCGAGAGAGAGAGCTGTTTTACACAGGTTTGATCACAGCAACTAAACAAAGGTGTCTAGCCTGGACTGCGTGCAGTCACACAACCGGGGCAGCGCATAGCCTACAGGGGAGTGGAGCATCGTCTACAGGCAGAGGGCAGCGATGCAGTGAGTGTGTAAGCACTGAGGGATAGGCACCAAGGCTCTGAGGCGTCAGGAGCATCGAGGGCACTCGAGACCTCGAGGATGCTGAAGCACTGAGGCAGTGGAGCACCATGGGGCACCAAGGCCACCGATGAAGGGAGTGTTTGAGCACCGAGGCACCGGGACCCGAGTTTCTGATTCCATGGAAGTGACCGGCCAACTTCCAGCAATAAAATTGCAAGGGAACTACAGACAAACTCGATAGAGAGAGCTCTTAAGAGTCAATCACACAACTGGAGAAGGTTAGTTTATACTTACCTTGTTTACTCACCTCAAGTGAAAGGCAAAAGAGACTGAAGTCTCCGTGCAGTGACTATTTATTACCTCGGGAGGCGGGACCGAGGATGTCACTCCACGGAGGGGCCTATCGACAGCTTTGATATAAAATGCTCAGTAAATACCTGAGAAGCAGTTTTAGCAGACATATTTAATTAAGTAAACATTTATTTAAATATTTTTGGAATTAAAAGTATAAATGCAAAACTGACTTTTATTGTGAATGTGCCGTGAAAAAAATCCCCCAACGTAGCAAATCGCTGAATTTAATACCAGCCAAAATTTCCTGTTATACAGTATATACAGTGCCTTGCGAAAGTATTCGGCCCCCTTGAACTTTGCGACCTTTTGCCACATTTCAGGCTTCAAACATAAAGATATGAAACTGTAATTTTTTGTGAAGAATCAACAACAAGTGGGACACAATCATGAAGTGGAACGAAATTTATTGGATATTTCAAACTTTTTTAACAAATAAAAACTGAAAAATTGGCGTGCAAAATTATTCAGCCCCTTAAGTTAATACTTTGTAGCGCCACCTTTTGCTGCGATTACAGCTGTAAGTCGCTTGGGGTATGTCTCTATCAGTTTTGCACATCGAGAGACTGAAATTTTTGCCCATTCCTCCTTGCAAAACAGCTCGAGCTCAGTGAGGTTGGATGGAGAGCATTTGTGAACAGCAGTTTTCAGTTCTTTCCACAGATTCTCGATTGATTCAGGTCTGGACTTTGACTTGGCCATTCTAACACCTGGATATGTTTATTTGTGAACCATTCCATTGTAGATTTTGCTTTATGTTTTGGATCATTGTCTTGTTGGAAGACAAATCTCCGTCCCAGTCTCAGGTCTTTGCAGACTCCATCAGGTTTTCTTCCAGAATGGTCCTGTATTTGGCTCCATCCATCTTCCCATCAATTTTAACCATCTTCCCTGTCCCTGCTGAAGAAAAGCAGGCCCAAACCATGATGCTGCCACCACCATGTTTGACAGTGGGGATGGTGTGTTCAGGGTGATGAGCTGTGTTGCTTTTACGCCAAACATAACGTTTTGCATTGTTGCCAAAAGTTCGATTTTGGTTTCATCTGACCAGAGCACCTTCTTCCACATGTTTGGTGTGTCTCCCAGGTGGCTTGTGGCAAACTGTAAACGACACTTTTATGGATATCTTTAAGAAATGGCTTTCTTCTTGCCACTCTTCCATAAAGGCCAGATTTGTGCAGTATACGACTGATTGTTGTCCTATGGACAGAGTCTCCCACCTCAGCTGTAGATCTCTGCAGTTCATCCAGAGTGATCATGGGCCTCTTGGCTGCATCTCTGATCAGTCTTCTCCTTGTATGAGCTGAAAGTTTAGAGGGACGGCCAGGTCTTGGTAGATTTGCAGTGGTCTGATACTCCTTCCATTTCAATATTATCGCTTGCACAGTGCTCCTTGGGATGTTTAAAGCTTGGGAAATCTTTTTGTATCCAAATCCGGCTTTAAACTTCTCCACAACAGTATCTCGGACCTGCCTGGTGTGTTCCTTGTTCTTCATGATGCTCTCTGCGCTTTAAAACGGACCTCTGAGACTATCACAGTGCAGGTGCATTTATACGGAGACTTGATTACACACAGGTGGATTCTATTTATCATCATTAGTCATTTAGGTCAACATTGGATCATTCAGAGATCCTCACTGAACTTCTGGAGAGAGTTTGCTGCACTGAAAGTAAAGGGGCTGAATAATTTTGCACGCCCAATTTTTCAGTTTTTATTTGTTAAAAAGTTTGAAATATCCAATAAATTTCGTTCCACTTCATGATTGTGTCCCACTTGTTGTTGATTCTTCACAAAAAATTACAGTTTCATATCTTTATGTTTGAAGCCTGAAATGTGGCAAAAGGTCGCAAAGTTCAAGGGGGCCGAATACTTTCGCAAGGCACTGTATTAACTTAAAACAAATCTTTATGCTGTCACCTCCAGGCATG
Source organism: Acipenser oxyrinchus oxyrinchus (assembly GCA_030684275.1). Classification (NCBI taxonomy): domain Eukaryota; kingdom Metazoa; phylum Chordata; class Actinopteri; order Acipenseriformes; family Acipenseridae; genus Acipenser; species Acipenser oxyrinchus. Next base: position 19,815,280 of record CM060249.1, on the reverse strand, counting down.
TCAAAGTTTGTAGATGGCACTGTGCATCTGACTGGTGCTTTTTAAGCTTGCATATTTTTGGATGAAGCTCGCTGCCATCTGGTAATGTATGTTGTTTATCAGCTTACTATGTAGTAAGCGTTGGTCACAATCAGTAAACTGTAATTTGCAGTGATAAGTTTGCTCTTATTACGATGGATCGGTGGTGGGGTCATGCAAAAAAAAAACAGCAGTGAAATACAGAGAAGCCGCAGGCGTCTACAGTATATGTACATATGTATGTATGTATGTATGTGCGTGTGCGTGCATGTGTGTGTTGTAGTGGGGAGTGGGGAGTGAGGAGTGAGAGGGGCGCGTCAAGTTCCACAAACAAGAGGAAGGTGGGCCCAAAAAGTTTGAGAACCACTGGTATAGAAGAATAAAAGAAAATAAATTGATAAATGGACTAGATACTATGATGCCTGGAAGTTAAAATAGAAAGGAACAGTAGATTGTTACGTCATTAGCTACATAGTGAATGATGTCACAAAGACATTTGATTTAAAGAGAAATAAATGTGTGGTTATCATGGCATCAGAAGCCTATAAATGCCTCCAATGTTTGTTTTCAAACACACTTTCCCTTGACAAAGGTATGTTAAACATACCGAAACATTGGGAACTTGGTTCTTTGACTGTTGTACAGTTTATCTCTACTATACAATCAAAGTATCCCAGGTACTTTCTGGACCAAACCTTTAAACCTAATTTCTTAAGTTTAAATGTTGAGTGTCAAATTTAATCAGTGTTCAATCTACATTTACCTTTATTATTGTTTTTCTCTCAGCTTGGTTGTATGGTATAACAGTGTTTTCATGTGCTATGATCCGGTCAAGTCTCTTGTGTTGTTGTGTAATCCCTTATTTTACTATATAAGTCGTTGCATTATTTTGTTGTTTTACCACTCCATGCTAGGTACCTGCACCATAATTTTTTATTTATTTTTAATTGAATGCATTCCTATGTGAACTGCCTTGGACAAATTAGTCTGGCAAATAAATAAATAATAACAGCACTCTGTAACAACGTGCAGTGTTATGTGTCCGTCTATGAATATAAAAAAATACACGGTTTCATTGTCAACTTTTTTATTTTTTATTAGCTTTTTTTACCACGAAACTTACCAAAGTATTAAGAGTGTCTCAAATCAGCCTTTCAAAAGACGTTTCTCTGGAACTGAGAGATGTTTAACGTTTCTTAAGAGGAGAGAGCACAAGATCAGAATTCTGCATTGGGCTAACGTCGGTGTTTGGTTCGTTTGCCAACGCCAGCCAACACCGACTGATTCGACCTAAAGCCAACGTTGGGTATGGCAAGCCAAATTATAATTTAGAGATATCTCGAAATGCATTTCAAGATATCTTAAATTGAATTGCAGATATCTCAAACTATCTCAATTTCAAGATATCTCAAACTCATTTTGAGATATCTCAGATTGACTTCCTGTCCTGTGTGAGATATCTCAAATTGAGTTCCTATCCTGTTTGAGACATCTTGAATTGAATTTGAGATATTCAAATTCAATTCTAGATATCTCAAATTGGACAGGAAGTCATTTTGAGATATCTCAAATTCAGTTTGAGATATCTCAAACTGGACAGGAAGTCATTTTGAGATATCTCAAATTGAATTTGAGATATCTCAAAATTAATTTGAGATATCTCATTTAAAGCTCCATTTCGAGATATCTCAAATTAACCCTGTTTTCAAGATATCTCAAATTCAATTTCTCTCTAAATAGCAAGATATCTTTGAATGATAATTTGGCTATATCTAATAGCTAGATATCTCTAATGATAAGTTTACTGGGGTATTCGACTACACTGACCCATCCCTTTTCAGAACTACGTAAAGCATAACACAGTACAGCATATACAATCATAACACCACATATAAGTACAAGTACACTCGTCTAACTAATAGTATCAGTGACGTGTTTCAAATCGGGCATACTTATTTGCTGTCTTTAACAAATTCAACGGACAGTTCTATGCCCCCCCAAAAAAATGTAATAACTATTGGACTTCAAAAACATTATCTTCTTGACTGATTCATAAAACAAATATGGACAACAAATACATCTTGAAAAATGAAGAAAAAAAAGACCAAAACATTTGCTCATCTGTGCTTGCTTTGTGTTACACACTGAGCAATAATTCTGTTTTTCTAAAACCTATGTGCAAAACTGGCACAGTTATATAAACTAATTGTCATTCTAATATATAACAGCACTAAATGCTCCTGAAGAATCCACACTTTGAATAGCTAGCATTTAAGGTTAGGATTAAATTAAAGGGCTGGGATATTATTGTGATATAAGATTAAGATTTGTTTTATGTTTAGATGCTCCTGGAAGCGTGGATATTCCAAGTGTATTTGCCTAGAGACAGAGTGACAATGTGCTAATATTTACAGTCTAGAAGACCTGACTAACCCTTTTGACTTAGAGAGCATTACCAATGATCAGGGTTCCTCTAGAGCCATACAAACAAATATTCATTGAACAAGCCTGCAATATAGTATACAGGAATGCCACACCATTTATTTATTTATTTATTTATTTATTTATTTATTTATGTATTTATGTATTTATTTATTGCTCTTTAAAGTTGTTTATTTAGTTGGTAAGATATTATAAAGGACATTTCTGACTTATTTCTCACATGAACTTCCTTATACATTTGTGTCAGTTTAAGACAGTTGACTGTTCATTTTAGGGATGCAACAGATTTTCCCAAACCAAAACTGACATAAGCAAGTAGGTCAGTTTATTTTTTATTAAGGTAGTTTAATTTACTGTGCATGTATTTAAATTAGTTTAGTTTATCTGATTACTTTGTTACTGCATTCTATCTACATATTGATTTTATTTACGTGTAAGGGTCTTGCCATAGGGTCATATGTGCTGTAGTAATGGGCTGTAATAAACCACCATACTAAAAACTTTTTGGGTGGCTGGCAGCCACTTTAGGTGACATTTTAAGTTAGAAGTGCTTCCTCATGAGAAACTATATTGCTTCCTTTCGAAAACCAGGAGTTGCAGTTCTACTAAGATGTGATTTGCCACTTACAAAATAATAAATAAGTCTTACTACAGTATTTTATTTTTTCTACATTGTGTCTTATTGTATAATACATTGGTATGAGTGGTGCAATTACACTGTTTTGCACTTATTTATCACAGTTAAAAAACAAAACAAAACAGCATGTGTGTAATAATGGTATCTCTCATTCCCTTGGCTCTCTTGCTTTTCAGTTTTAAACTTTCATGTTGAAAACTAATTTGATGTCAAAAACAGCTGAATGAGTTAATAGAAAACCAAACCAATCTTAACTGACTTGCATGTCCCTTTTGTTCATTTATATTGATGAGCAGGTGACAAGCTGGGACCAGAGCAGATGACAAGCTGGGACCAGACCCTGTTTGGATTAGTGAATTGTATGGAGTACTGATTGTAATTGTAATCAGTACTAATCAGTACTAAACTAAAATGGTCTTGTCTAGACGTTTTTATGTTTTAGATAGTCTTCTACCTTAAAATCAAAGATCCCAAATAAACAAAAAATGTGTACATTTTACAGCAGCTAGAAGTTAGCAGTTAAGACTACCAAGGTCTAAATTTTAATCTTGACATTTTCTATTGATTAATCAGTCTACGGTTGATTAATCGATTAATCACACCTGTTTGCTTGTGATATGAAATTGTATTGATAGACGATTATAATACAAAGTATTAACCCTTTGCGGTCCTATGTTAGACCTGGTCCGACGTTACAATTTTCCCTTTGTCCGACAACATCAAAAAGATGTAAAAAACAGGTCTTTAGTCGTTTTTTCTCTGGAAAAAGCTGAGAAAACCATTCAATGGCCGAGTGAGACCGATAGGAGCCGAGAGAAGCTAAAAAAAGGGCCGTATCTGAACAATACAGATAGCCCCGGCACCACAAGATAGCTGCTTCTGCATCCAGCGCTCAAAGAATATCACAGACATTTGCACAGCTTTTTGAGATGTTATAGTAATAAAATAATGACTTGGATCGCATTATTGAGGAGTTTGGTGATAAATCAGGAGATGATTTATCGGTATGCACGACTATGAAGAGGTATGTGAAAAATACAGCGAACAAGGGGTGGGGCAGGGCTGGAGAGGCAGTACTGAGTGTCCTGTTGATATGCAGAGCCTTTTAAACCTGTTTTACTGTGAAAAAATACTTTTAAACAGCTAAAATAAACTGCACGTGTGAAAATAAATTGGACCTGACACGCCTGAGACGCGCTGAATAAATGGACCGCAAAGGGCTAATATACATATACATGTAATTTGACAGTTTAGAAATATTTGCTTACATGTAACTGGAAGTTATCCAAAGTGAGTCATTTAAAATATTAACTTAGTTTTGAATTGCTATTTGTGGTGTTTTATGGGCTGGGAGGGCTCACACATGGCTCTTTTTAATTTTAACGTTTCATTGGAAAGAGAAGGAGGGATAACTAAGCATGGAAGGTTTTCTTTTTCTTTTTATTCAGTGGTGCTGAGGATGTAACACCCTTAAGTGTTACTTATGTTTGCATGAAAGACTAAAAATTAATTCTCAGTTCTTGTGGATTATATTTTGCTAACTTAAGCATCGTCAGTTGGTTAACCTGGTCTTCTTTCATGGATTGATGTTGCTCTATGAAAATGTGTCCATAGGAAGAAACACTTCTTTCAGCATCCACAGAATTCTGATTGCATCTTTCAGGTGATCTTTAAACCATAGTTTTCTGCTTGAACAACATTTACAAAATTTTTTTTATGGTTGTGAGCAGCTTGTCTGCCTCCAGGAAATTATTTGCCCAGATATTACTTGTGAGGAACATGAATAGGAACAATAGCAAAAAATAATTGTTAGCTTACGCTGTTCTGACCAGTAGTTTTGAATTACACGTTTTGTTATTATTGAAGTACGCATGCTTTTTGTGACAGAGAGAGTTCCATAGAGAGAGAGAGAGAGACTGAGGGGTTACGAAGATAACTGAGAGCATGGAGATTGCGCTCCGCTATAGCTTTTATTATTATCTTTAGTAACCCAGTTTACTTTAATATTCTACATTGCTGAATTACCATCGCTGTGTACCTGTAACTTCCATCCTGCAAGAAAACAAGTAAAATGGAGGCAGAGTACTTCACCCGCAGATTTGTGTGTCTTCTTTACTTCCATGCTACACTGAAAGTAAAATACCCATGGCCTTACACTTGCAATGGGCATTACAAGTTAAATGCACTGAATTTGGCAACAAACCTTGAAGAATGTCATTGTATGCCTTGATCATGTAACTAGCATTATCAGACACAAATTAAAATCCACCCCAAATACATTTAAACATTGTGCAATGATCAGTGCAACTGATGAGTAATTAACAGTGTGCAGATAAACTGTATCTGCTAAAATAACGTCAAGTTCTTCCTGAGAGGTACTTTGACTGGCTAGCCCTTGTAAAATAAACAACTTGTGAAAAACATACTGACCTTAGCATCTGTGGATTCATCAGTAACTACAGATAAACTAACAGCATCTGAAATCCGTTTTTGGATTTTCTTCTTGTGCAGATCAGCAACTTTGGGTAAATATTCCCGTCTCAGACGACTGGCTGAAGGAATTGCACCCCCATTTACTACATGTTTATTAAGGAATTTATGTAGCTTGTGGTTATCTAGTTTTTCTAGGGGGATATTATCACAGGCAAATGCTTCTGACAGTATTTTGGCGTTCTTGATTTTCGGTCCCCTCCGTTTTTTAAATGAAAGACGATGTTGCACCACTGTCAGTCTGATCCTTTCATTTTCTGTATTTTTGAGATTTTTAATGTTGGTCTATTGCGCCCTTTCTAGTGTGGTCCAAGGATAAATTGCAGATTGTGCAAAATAAGTTATACCATCAGTGTGCAGCAGCACCCCAGGTGGATATTGCTGCGTACAATCTCTCAAAGAAATGCTTTTTGAGTTTGTTGGTGCATCTATTTTTTTCTAAAAGGTGTCTCGAGGTGAGCTTTTTCTTTAAACACATCAATTTCTAGAATGGCTATAATTGTACCGCTTGTTTCCTAATTAGCCAGAATCTAATGGGTTGATTACTTAATTATTCTTTAGATCAGTTGCTGGATTGGCTATACAGACATCCTGCGGTTTAGGACTAAATTGCAGGTTAGTCATGTTGTTCTAATTCTCCTGTGTATTTCACAGGGCCCTATACATAACAATGAATATTTAATACATTTCCAAATTACTTTCCAACTTTATTTAAATTCATTAGAACAACAATAACTTTCTGAAAAGGCTTGCTAATATAGTAATTCATTTTTACCACTCTTTGTGCCAATTTGTTGTACTTGTTCTGAGGTCAGCATGACTAAAATCAGATATCAGAACACCAGGAGCAGCCACGATGGTACCCGTTAAAATGGCAGCAAATCTACAAGGAGTTTGCTGGAAAAATTCTTGACTATTTATTACCACCGGTTATTAAAATAACCAAGCAGATGTGGTCAAAAAATACAGCTAGTGAGAAGATTCTGCATCGTTTCCTCTAGGGCAGGGATGGCCAATCCTGGTCCTGGAGAGCCACAATCCAGCAGGTTTTGTAGGTAACTGTTAAATAATACATTTCTAAAGACTTTGAACAATTTCATTATGACTAGTTAAGCAATGAATTTGTTCAATTAAGTAATTTAGAGATAATCTGGAACGAAAACCTGAACACCCTGCAGCTCTCATGGACCAGAGCTGTCCAATCTGATTTAATTGAACAAATTAACTTTTTGATAAATTTAGCAAATTACATTCTTCACGAATTAATGATTTAAGAGTTACTTATAAAACCTGCTGACCACCTCTGCTCTAGGATATGCCTGGAGAAACATAGGTGGTTGTAATCTCAATGTGAATCCTTGCTTCCATCCTGTAACCCATTTCTGCCAGGCCTTTGACAGCAAAATATATTTTTCCTGGCCAAGGGAGTGAATTGTGTCTTCATCTATTTAGAGATACAGCTTGCCACTTCCAGTGATCCTCTGCTGGCAATACCTTCATGCCAGACAAACATTTTTGCTGGTTTTTCACTATCAAGCTCCTGAATACACAAATTGTAGTTTGACAGCTGGCGTTGAAATTGGCACGTTATGTCTTAAGTCTTTTTTTTTCTTTGTGTAAAACTAATTGATATTTATGACCATACAAGCTGTTGAGTCTCAAGTCTAATAAGCAGGACACTGTAAACTTAAACAGCGTACAAATCTACATATATGTGTTTTCCATATATAAAAACACTTACCTCTTCTGGAAGACTTGCTTGCATGTTTAAACCCCTGTTAATATACAACTTCACAGCATCTCTGAAGTGTGTCAGTTGATTGCCTTTCAATTGATAACATTTTTGTTTCTTTTTTTTACCTATATTGAGTCGTTTTTCGTTGGCGAGGGAAAAATGAATTTGTCATCTTGACATCTTTGTTTCTGCACGTGTATGGTAGGGGGAAAGCTGTCGTATCAGAAATCCACAAGAGGTCATACAGTATATAGGAAAGGATCTCTTTGACAATTAAAATAAATATCTAATTTTATTCTAAAACTGGACATATACTTTTTTTTCCCGTCAAATGTTAACATAGCTATATGGTACAACCTGAATTGCTCAAACTACTATGTGATAGTAATTATCTTTTTATCCTTTTCATTTATATTAATTTGTATTTTTCACTTAAATATTTAATTCCCGCACATACTAGAAGGCTGAAAATAATAGCCGGGAAGATTCTTCTGCACTGGGAAAAAGGCCACTTTGATCACAGGTGTTTAGAGATGGAAGAAAATACAACCCTCAAGGGGTTCCACAGTGGCTCATATTTTAGTAAAAGCATAAGAGCACTTTGCACCAGAGGGCTTCTCTCTATGAACCAACATATTTCCTGGGGTCTGGATTTAACAATTCTGGGGGATAAAAGACATTTGAACTCAGCCTGATTCTTCATTTAACAGTTTTGAATTCTGGAAGGGTTTTTGGATCCCCATTTAAATTATCAAGTGTTTCTGCTTGAAATGATGTGTCTGGACCCTTCAGCTATGTTGCAGTACTGTGGTCAATCAGCAAATGAGAACATGGTTCTAAAAGTAATATTTATGACTGGAATTTAAATTTCCCCTGTAGTTTTTTTGTATTTTAGATTTCACTGTTCTGTATTCCTTGTATAAAGTACTTCCATTGTTATAGGATGTGTCTTTTTTTGCACTGAAAAGCACAGTAACTAATTTTGTTTTGAGCTATGAAAATCATTTAGTTATCCTTGATCAATTTATAAATATTAGATTTTCTCACCCATCTTTAGATCCAAGACTGTTATACCCAGGATACATTTATTTTATAATCACAAAATTGACCTGCTTCAAGCTTATATGTTTTTGTAAATCTGCAAAAGCTGGTAAACAGCTCATATCATAAATCCTTTGAGATATAAACTCCTTATGTTCAGGAAGCAACTAATGACAAAACTCAGGCAATCCTGGAAGTGGCCGCTTACATCAAAGAATACTTATTTCTCCAGATTCCAACCTGCTTGAGTGGTGGAAAAAATCATAAACTGCTAAACTGGCCAAAAAATACCAGGTATGTCTGTGTGCCAGGTATGTCTGTTCCTTCCGAGCAGGTTTTTTCTTCAGCTGTAAATATTGTAAATAAAAAGCGAGCCGCCTTAGATCCAGATCAGGTTGACAGACTTTTGTTTCTAACCAACCAATATGTGAAATAAAATAACACACAAAATTATTATTATTATTTTTTTTCGATGTTGGACATTTCACCGTAGTGTTTATATTTGTAAACGAACACTGATACTTAAACAGAAACATTTTTTCAGACTTTTGTTTCTGTAGGCTGCTGTTGCTCCATACTGTAGTTGGATATTCCAAAATAAAAGTTAATTTTTTTGTATCTGTGTTTTACAACGCACGGGTTAGGTGACTTTATACAGCACTAGAGAAGTCATTTTAATTTCCTGGAATGAAGACTGAAAAGGTAAGCATTCAAATCGATAATTTATCGATCGATTCGATTTTATACGCAGCGATTATCGATTGCGCTTTTGACGGTTAACTGACAGCCTTAGTATTTACTAACAATTGCAATTACAGAAGGCATACAAAAGTTAATGCAAACTCATATTGGCATGTGGCCCTCAGACTTGTTTCTCTCTTGTTAAAGCCATTCTATTGGCAGTCAGAAATACATGTAAAATACATACAAAAATAAAGTTGAGCTATTTGATGACGTTACACAGCTTCTAAAGGGACCAGTGCCTAAATACAAACATTGCAGATGGTGGATGCAGGATAGGACAACAGGGTGTTTGTAAAGGGATTAAAGCCACCAGCTTGCTGAGGGTTATTCATACACCTGATTGTCAAAGCAAGCAGTTTCGTTTCAGTTGAAAAGTTGTGGTAAAATGTCATGGAACAGTTTCTACTCCATTGCATTTATTATAATTCATTTGTGCATTTAGTAATATCTATTGTCATTTCAATCAGACTGGAAACTGAAAACTGTCTATGAACCCGTCCTCAAGCATGAAATACATTCTGCATAGCAAACTTGCTTAACAAATCAAAAAGCAAATGCCATCTGAGCAATGTTAATTTATGCCGCATCACATTGCCCATATGATTGGCCTCTACTGCTGCCAATTGGTTGTATTGAAAAATAAATGGTCAACAGCTACTTTACATCTAAATAGTTGGTTAGATTTTATTAAATTAGCATTCTAGGACCTTTTTTATTAGTTGTTTTCTTGATTTTCTTCCCCAGCAGTCGGAGTAAAAATAAAAAGGAAAAAAACATTTTTGCTTGCTTTAAAATAATAATAATAATAATAATAATAATATTGTATTTTCACAATACAAAGCAAAATTCCTATGTTCGTTCTGTTGTTAGAAAAACACTCCAGGTATATTTCTAGAGAGACACTCACGTTTCTGAAAACTAAATTGCGGACGTCTAGCACCTACACACAAACATTTTAAAAAGTATTTATGTCCCACCCCTATTCCTTCCGATTGGCTAGCTGTGGGGAAAAAGCTGATATTCTATTGGTTACAAAGAAACCCAGAAATTGCTGCCAAGAGAGCCTCTGGCAAGGCACAGACTCATCTTTAAACTTTAGGTATTATTATTTATTTATTTTTTTTGTAAATTTTGATACTGCTTTCTTAATACATGAACCTGACATTTAAATTCAGCAGTCTAGTAAAGTTACAAAAAAAACAAACAAAAAAAAAAACCCACCATTGCCGCTAAGGTATTAGAGGATTAGATACTTTGTGGTCAAGCGTGTACTTGTTGGGATGTTTAAAACCTGTTTAAAACCTGTTTAAGTTTACTGCTTAGAAGCATTTCAAGACAAACTTTCCCTGGCAAAAATGTACTTTAAAAAAAAAAATAGTGTTGCTAACCTAGTTTGCCATGTATCATTTTACATATTTTTTTAGATGTAAATGCTATATTTCAATCTAAAAATCTATAGTTTTTTTTGTACTAGATTCGAACAGAAGCGATATTAGTTATTTACTGGACATGCACAATCCATCGATTTGTGAAAATATGTTTATAACGATAGAAATTAAATGCTTATACATGAGATTATCTGTACAATATTGAATTATTATTTTAAAATAAAATACAGACTGTAACTCTCATGGCAATGTGTTTATGTATTAATTCATTTACATATTTATTTTTCAGTGAGAGTAGTGCAGGGAAAGAATGTTGCCCTCCCCCCCCAAAAAAAAGCCATCAGGGTATGAAACGATAGGTTACGGATGTAACCCCGGTTTCCTGAAAGAAGACAAGGAGGGGAATGTTAAGCCTCTAGTTCCACTGATTGATTCAAGTGGAAAGCTGTAACAACGGGGTTCGTGCGTAACAACACCCTGTTTCCATCAAACCAAACACATATACAGGAGCTGTGCACTGACAGAGCCTGTAGCTCACTGATCCGCTAAGCGGAGGTTATGGCTAACAAAAATGCTGTCTTCATAGAGAGATATCTCAACTCTATGGAATGCACAGGCTCAAACGGGGCATTAGTGAGAGCCTCCAATACCATTTCTAGACTCCATTTGGGGAGGACGTCCTTTCTAGGAGGATGTAACCTCCGAGTGGCCTTTAAAAAACGGGTCGCTAGTATATGAGCGCCCAGGGACACTGAGCCAGTGGGGACATGGCATGCAGATATGGCTGATAGATACACTTTCAGCGTAGAGGGGGATCTACCAATTTTGGAAATACCTCCACTTATAGGCGTACAACAACCTTGTGGAGGGGGCCCTAGCATTCTGCAGTGTACTAACAACTGTGGGGGGTCGAACCCTGCGCCTGAAAACAGAGCAGCAGGGGACCTGGAGGAAGTTGGGGCCCATCTCCTGGGTTATCTTCTGGACCTCTGTCTCCTGCTGTGCAAAGCAGTCCCCATCCCAGGAAGCCGCGATCAAAATCGCGTCCTGTTCCTCCTCGCTGAGGAAGCCGCAGCCATAAACATTGCAAGCTCCCTGCGCAGGGTCCGAGGCTAAGACGCTGCGCAGATTGAGCAGAACGTCTCATCTCCTAAGGCGGAGGAGGCGTGCTGCATTCCCAGGCACCTGACACGAAGAAGGTGTGTGTCCTGTGGGGGAAGCAAGGGTGGAACTTTGACATCTCGACATGCCGGAGCAAAGCACCGATGCACGGAGCGTCTGAGTACTAAGGGTGCCTAAGCACTGATGCACTGAGGCCCTGAGGTACACAGCAGAAAAACAGTAAAAAAAAATGCAGAGGAACCTGACCGGTTATACAGCAATTATACAAATGAAAGAACATCAAGAAAAATCCACAAAGTAAGTTGGCAATGATTTTGTATCTGTGATACAACAAACTAAAACACTTGTACACCAGGAGTTGAATTCAGCTTATTGAGAAAGAATGGGAAAAAACAGGCAGAAGCATTGTTTATATTTGAATAACTCCAAGTATTGCTTATTATAGTTATACTCTTAGTATCTTCGTTAAATTTACAAGCAAATGTGTTCCAAACTGCACTGAAAAGAATAGTGATTAAAGTATGTTATACATTTGTTGAGGAACCTTTTGTGTATCTTGAAGAACTTAGTGAACCAGTCAAACTACAAGGCTAGATCTGTCCTTGTTAATCACTAATTGTTTGATTGTGTTCACTGTTTACATTAAACCAAAACCCTACAAGTTATATTCTACTTTTTGTGTGTGTTTTGTGCGACAGGGAGGGGGCTAGTAGATTTTTAAGAAGGACAAGTAGATTTTTGTAAGAAGTTTCTTTCAAACATAGTTTTAGCTCCATAATGAAAAAGGCATAATGAAAACATTAAGTAAAATTTTAAGAGAAACATAAAAAACAGCTGCATACTAACTGTAAAGAAACAACCTCAAAGTATATTTATTGTCTGTATAGGTGGGCCAGAGATTTATACTATTAAAAAAAACAAAACTATTTACATTATATTTAGGGCTTCTGTTTTTCAGGTTTTTGGGGGGGATTTGGTTTTTGATATACTGTATGAAATTAGTGTTTTCGGTTACTTTCCATATTTTTGTGTCAAAATATGTATAGTAACTTGAGAGTACTTGCACACTTAAGTTGTACCTTCTTTCCTTTGCTGTCTTCCACAGCGAAATCCTTATGGTCACGGGTACATTCTTCTGGGGTTTTTGTGTGTAGGCATTTTTGTACATTATGCCACAATTCTCTTTTAAATTCTCTGTATCTTAACTGTAATACATCTTTAAATCCTGCTAGCAAGCTTCCATCCTGATTGTAATCTTTTTAAATCTCGCAAGCAGTCTTCAATAGATATGTAGGAATGTGCTCTCATTTAGTAGTTGGGGTGGGTTTAAAGTATTCAGAACAAATCAATGATAGATACAAGGAAGGCGGGACATTGCCCAGCAGCACTGGGAAATGTATTTATTATTATTTTTGTAGTAGGTTTTATTTTTTTAATGGGAAAAGGGTAAAGTCAACGTGAATAGATTAACCATTTCTGCAGTTTTTCGGTGTTTTCCGGTGTTTATTGGCTATCCACCGATTTAATTGTTTTTGTCTGGTTTTATTGGTTAAACCAGAAAATCAGAAGACCTTATTATATTCTACTGATGTAAGTTGTCTAAAATGTGTTATCATTGATAGTTCATCAAGAACATCACCCAAAAACAAAGGCTGAAACATTTTAACATTTAGCCTAGCTACTGAGTCAATGCTTTAAAACTGTACATTGTAACTCGATTCGCTATTGAAACAGTCTTTAAAAATTTAACAAACTTTGCTGGAAACAAGAGTCGTTTAAAATGGTTTGTGTTGGCTGCAAAAAAAGTAACAAACAGACTAAATAGATTTTTTAAAATCAACCTTGAATGACAAATTCAGCAACATTTTCGAGTTTTGTAAACCTTTAAAACTTATGTTGACACATCAATTAAAATGACAGTGTAATTCCCATAGCCTATTTTGCTGCCCCTAATCCCAAAATGTTAAACACGGGGAAAACGTTATCTGCAAATCTGAATTGACAAAACCGAAGCTTCTGTGTTTTTCTTTATACACACTGTACATTAGTAGTGTGTAGAAATGGCATTGTACAGTATGAGGAATTCACCAATCGTGAAGTCGGTATTTATTTTACCCCGGTGCCATAGTAACCAAATGCATGGCATTGAGCCGGGCAGTTTACAGCTACTGTAGCGCTGCTTCTACTTGATAAAATTATGAAATCAACAGGGGAGGTGAAGAGTACAGTAATGTAAAACATTGTAAGGAAAATAAAATGCATATTTTTCACGGTAGGCAGTCGAATACATGATTTCTGTTAAATTCATGATATCGTGAATTTTTAGGGGCATTTTTTACAACAGAGAGTTCAGACTCCTAACCTTCCTGAACAACCCAGGAACAGAGGGAGAGTACTGAGAAAAAGGGAGAGTATTTAGGGTCTGCATTACCCGTTTTCTCCCTGAGGATGAAATTATAGCTCGATACCAGCTATTTCATTATGTACAATTGTTTGTATTGGTCATATAATAAACTTGGTTCATTATATCCTTTTCATTATGTATATTAGGTTTTATCCGTCATATAATAATAATATAATATAAAGTCAAGACACTTAGTCAACATGGGTCATTGCCTCTCCAAATGACTTACCTATTTTTCAATTGAGGTTGCCTATTTGGAAGGGAGGCGCTAAGGTTTTAGAACTCCGGTGCAGCGGAATTGTCACATTAATTTTGGGCCAGTTAATACATTCGGAATAGGGTCAAATTTGTGCCGTGGCAGAGTGCTACTTTATACTCTGCCAATTTAGCATTGCATCGGCCGATCTTGATACGTGTCCCCCTTAGAGTTCTACTTAGACGTGATCAGTTGGACATCAAAAACAGCAGAAAGAAAATGACTCAATCATAACTGACGTGTATCCCTTGTTTTGCATAAGAAATAATTTTCTTTTAAAAGCAACTTTTCTAATTGGCCAGAATGCAAACAGTCATTCAAAATCTGTTAATTACAGAACAAGTATTTTGTTCTAGAGTTTTATTGCATAGTCTGAGAGCCAATGTGTTATGACATGAAATAATAATAATAAAGAAATTGTGGGTTTACAATGTTGTTGATTAATCCAAATCGTTGACAGATTAGCACATTTCTTCACTTCCATTTTAGTGCAGCTGGCTTTATAGAAACAAAGCAATTACTCACATATCACTGGATTAATTACTCCCTATCACTGGAAGCTCAAGTACATGCAAGGTATCACAAATTGACATGCATAGAAGTATACTGCAAACAAAAGATTAGCTTTTCAGGTTTCAATTTTATTTATTTATTTTTCATTTTAATTAAGACTAATGACTTTTAAGGCTTACTGGCATCCACAACTGTTTATTTATTTACTATTTATTTAATTTATTTACAGAGGTATGAAGAATCATTCTCAGCAAATTAATATGTCAGGATCTGGTCTGTATTTTTTCATGGTATAAAATGGCTTATATCACGGCACATGCATTTCACAATTAAACATAATATTTAGTAAAGCAAAACAAATAGCAATGTCACATTAAAAACTGATATTTTTTTCCCAATTATTATACAACAAATGTTCCTAAATACAAATTGACCGGAACAACAGTAAATGCTAAATTGCAGAATATTTCATTTTTTATGTCCACCTTTTGTGGATATAACAAAATAATAATAAAAAAACACAAATGAAAATAACAACAGACACATAAAAGTGATCTTTTTAGCAGAAATAATTCTGATCTTTGATGCAGCTGGTGTCTTTTTCATTGAAGACATTTGAAGTAAATTGTGCGCCTCTATGCAATGTGTTCAATCATTTGCCGGAAGCAAACTAAACCGGTGCCAGGTTCCTGAATGTTACAAGTAGTGTGTCAGCAAAGCAAAGTTTGCTGGTTTTAACGTGTATTTAAGATTTTTTTTTACGCAGAACAACAAATTACACAGTGATGGTTAAATTTCATGGAAATTGTGAAATCTGTGATAACTGGAAAAAAAAATACAGCCTTAATTGTATTTCTAAGCTGATATAATTTTCATGGTTCATGAATGATCAATTAGTTCCCATCATAAATACAGTTATGAAGATCCAGGGGAAAGGATAACCCTGCCTTAACTAATTATATTGGCTAACCAGTCTTATGAATCTCTCCCAAAAAGTCCTCTCCACTTCACCACTGCCTGGTCCTCTATCACCAAGTCTTGGTTGACCTCTGACTGATGCAGGAGGTTGTGTCCCAATTGAGGGAGTCCACCTCCAGACTAGAAAACCAGATCCTGTGCCAAATTGCATAATCATTCAAACAACATTAATCTATTATAGCTATCAAAACTGTGCCTCAGTCTTTGAACCATGCACAGCATTAACCATGAAATGGAATAATTTATTTTTGTTTAATATCGTATTGTACAGGTCATTGAACAAAATAATGATATCAGTTATCTGAAAAACTGGGTAGGCTAGCTTAGCTATACATATATATGTATTTGTTATTAATCAAACTATTTATGTGCTTGAGTCATTTGTGCATAATGCAGACATCATTGACAATCACAATAAAAATAGAAACATTATAATACTTAATTATTAGTTAAAAGTCAATGGCTCCGTCACAGATACGCCCTTTTAAAAACTCTATTTTCAATTTTTGTTCAGGTTTGTAACAGATGTTATGACAACATGTAATGCATACTTATATTGTATGTATTTATGTTGGTTTCCGCAGTTATTATGAAAGATTTAGCCTTCATGAAGGAGTTCTGATGTTTAAACATATTTATTTTATTTTATTTTATTTTATTTTATTTTATTTATTAAAGAAAAGGGCTTGTAACCAGAAGGTCCCTGGTTCAAATCCCACCTCAGCCACTGACTCATTGTGTGACTCTAAGCAAGTCACTTAACCTCCTTGTGCTCCGTCTTTCGGGTGAGACGTAATTGTAAGTGACTCTGCAGCAGATGCATAGTTCACACACCCTAGTTTCTGTAAGTTGCCTTGGATAAAGGCGTCTGCTAAATAAACAAATAATAATAATGCTAATGCATTGTTGATCCATTAAAAGGGCAGCAGCCTTGTTTTTACACTAAATATAATGTAAATGTTTATTTAGATTATTGTTCACACAGATGTTTGTCAACAGGGAAACTTCCAGAACAGCAGTTTTATGTGCTTTTTGTTTAATTGTTTCACAGACGGCAGAGCTTATCCTGTTTTTCTTCAGTAGTCATTCCTCATGAGAATCTCATTTATTTTCTTTGAATTCTTTGTCTGACTTTTGCTGAGATGGTTTTTATTGCAATAGTCTCGATCAGAAGTGTGGTGAGTTACCATGAGCTGTCAGATAGCATAAATAACAACAGGAACACCACCAATTTCAAACTCACACATACCTATGAAACATGCTTACATTTTAAATTTCATATTAACTGTTTATATCATTCCAGTTGCAGGATTATACACAATTCATATTCTGCATGTAAATCTTGCCATGTGTATGAATACAGGCTACTTTTTAAAATAGAAGCAGGTTGATTTGGTCATAAAGATTCCTTTTGCCACTAAAGAAACAATTGCTCTGTACAGAAATCCCTCTATTGGTGCTCTTTATATTTTTATGAAAAGCAAAGATAAGCATTCTGAATTGATCAGCAGGCAGGAAAGGTTGTATTTGGTAAACCATTATAGTATCACCCATAAAGGCTAGCACAGACAAACTGACAGTTCTTCAGATAAACATGCAATGGAGGAGGAGAGAATACAGTAATGTTGAACTATAGACAGTGTCATCTCTGAGGTCACTGAATGATGAATAGAATCAGCCATGTCTCAGTAACCAAGGTATCGAAGAAGAGGTAAGGGTTATGCGTATAAACACAATTTGAATCTGTAAAATCCATAAGTAATAAGCATCAAACTTCAAAATACCAATATTTAAAAAAGAAGATGGCTCTAGAAAGGGAGGTCACACAGTCAGACTGACATATATCGATATATCTTCAGTAAAACCTGTCTCTTTATACAGTACATATACAAGTTATAAGGCTGCAGTTGGTGGTTCCACTTTTCTTATAGTCATTGGTGCCTTATTACCACACCCACGTCACTGTAACACAGAATGGTTGTTGACAACAGCGAAATAGGAAAGTGGCAGTCTGTATGCATTTCGAATTGCATTGTAATTTAATAGGAAATCATATTTTAGTTCCCATAAAATTACATTTGAATTTCCGACTGTAATTGTAAATGTTCCTGGAAATGCATAGTAAGTAACTAAACAAGAATTACACACAACACACACATAGCAATGCATGCAGTATATCATATGATTAAAAAATATAATGCGAATGTTACAGGCCTGAAAGAACAAAAGATTGGACATGAAAACAATAATTTCCCTGAAAGACCATTTTGAAGACTATTTCAAACCAAAGTGTGGGAAAGATGACATTAAGGTCAGAAAATATATATAGAAAATCAGGTTTAAAATATTGCTTGGAATGTGCATATTTCTGCTAGATAGTGATTCCCTGTAGATTTGCAAGAAAGGAAATGATTGAAAAAGATCAATGCCCTCTTGCCACCTGCCAACACCCTGACCTAAATGAAATAGAAATTATTTGAAAAGAGCTGATTGTTTAATTTTCCCATATTAATATTAATCTTTTCTATAAAAAAAATGTAAAAAAAAAGTATTGGGATTGTTTTGCCCTTTTAAGGTGAACAAAGTAGTATTCTCATAAAACATTAAAACACCTGAGAAGTGATGAAATGTGCCTTGCAGTTTAAACACAACGATACAGTGGATCCAATATGCTGTCCTTAAGATTCAACACACACATTCATTATCCACGGTTTATCCATTATTTTTGATTGTTTTATCAATCCACCAAATATACTAGCTCTTATTTTATTAAAACAAAATAGAAAAAAAAACACTTCTGTAAGGATGGGCTGTCCCACTTGAGGTGGGGTGACAAAGATTGCAGTTGTTTTTAATTGGAAGGTTTCAAACCTAGGTGGGGAAAAAAATGTGATACTAATCACAAACTGTGCCAATCTAGAAACATCATACTTGTTAACCAAAGTAGTTTCCAGCTGTGTACAGTATGTGCTGGGTTCCCTTTTTTCCTCTTGCACACCTTTATTGCTCACACACACTCCTCAGAGGCAGGGTCTAAACATTAAATTGTTACACAAACAGTATTGTCCTTTTTACATATCAGCCCATCAGACAGTCCTTATTGGCCAATAACTACAAATAAAAATGCATCTAGGAAGTTGTGTTTTGGTGATGACAAAACCTTACCCATGCTGAATCTTCAGTGCACACATTTACTACCAATATTATTAATCCTATACATAATCCTGTATTTATAATTTCTTTGTTTATTTTGCTGCAAAGTGCCGGTCTTTTTGTAAAATGGGGGTCCCTCAGTTCTGCAAGCTGAGCTCATAATTGGTGTTAGTTCTCTCACTTCTGGCGTCGCTTAACACCTGCACATTAATGTCTAACTTGGCTCTAGTCCAAAGAACATTCTAGAACACTGCAAACACATTGTAATAGACACATTCTAGAACACACTGTAATAAACAGAAACACACAATTACATCCCGTTGTAGTAGCAGACCCCCGGGCCATTGCACAGTTCCCCCCTTAAGGTCCCTCATCCCTGCGGTGCCTAACAAAGTCCTGAAAACAATGGGGGACCTGTGCTGACATCAGGGTCTTGGCTGCCCCATGACCCATGGCTCACTGGTCTGAAGTATGGCGGAGGAGGACTGTCAGGCAAGGGGGAGGCAGGTGCTGCCGGGCCTGGCTGTACAGTGTCTCATCCCCGGTAGGGGGCAAGCTGATCACTATGGCGCACTGCCCGCTGTCCTCTGGGTGGTAGCTGGACCCTGTAGACAACCTCCCCCATGCGCTCTAAGACGTAGAAAGGTCCTAGCCAGTGGCTGTCGAGCTTGGGGCAGCGGCCCCACTTCCGTTGGGGGCTGTACACCCAGACCAGCTCCCCAGCTGTGAAGTGCTTTCAACTGATTCTCTACAAAGCTGTGGGTCACCTCCAGACATATTCTGGTCTGGGTGGTTCAGCAGAGAGGTCCAGTGGCCGACCGAACACCATCTTGTCAGGGGTGCAGAGCTCCCAGCCCAACATTAAGAGCACGGGTGCAGGAGGTGGAGTCCTGCACCGTGGCGCGACAGGCAGGAGGACCAGGGCCGGCCAACTGGACGGCAAGTGTGCAGTTGAAACGCTCAACCAGGCTGTCGCTTTGCGGGTGGAGTGGGGTTGTCCGCATCTTGTGTATGCCCAGCCGGCAGAACATCTGTGTGAACACACTGGACTCAAAGTTCTGCCCCTGGTCACTGTAAAGCTCCTGGGGGACCCATGAATGGACCCATCAGTGCTTCAGCCACCGTCTCCGCTTCTTGTCGGGCAGCGCGTAGGCTTCAGGCCACTTTGTTAAGTAGTCAAGGGCGACCAGGACGAATCGGTTCCCCTTGTCTGAGCGGGGGCATCTTTAGTCAGTCTGAACTTCAGGCACCTTCAGTAGCTACAGTAGTCACCAGGATCTCAATACAGTCTTGTGTGTTTGGAATGGACCTGAACACATAGAGTATTTATCATCACAATCCTGTGCATACCTTTCTGCAGCTAGTCTGTGAAATATTAATACCTGAGAATAGAATCATGTCCCTTGACACACTTTTGTGTTTTTCCAGTTTTATTAGCGCTTCAGTGCCTCACTAACCCATCTGAGGTGTAGTTTTATCCCAGCATAAAACACATCCTGTTATGTATTATTTCTTATCCGTAATTATATATTGAAGGTTTCTTTATAAATATATTGAATATCATATTTCTATTTTATCTACACTCTTTGTTTTAAAGACATATTTTGTCAACAAAATCGAATTGTTTTATTTGCATAACCTAATGAATTATGGCAAAACATTTTTTTTTGTTTGTTTAAGATACAGATATTGTATGTTCAAACCTATTAAACAAAATGGCAAGTATTAGGGTCAAAATATTTATTTTGTAAGATGTTGGATATATGTTAACAGTAAGTTGTAAATATAAGAAAAGTAATTATTATAAATATGTAAATATAATACATATTTATCTTAATTGCAATACATTACACTGAGCTCATAATTGGTAAACTATATGTTTAGTTATAGTACTTGCTACCATTATACAGAAAAAGTGAAAAGTACAATTATTGTGTTAAGTGCTGTTCATCCTTAACTGTTTGTCAGCATATATATGCTTAATCCATGGTAATCCATGATGCTTGTGGTATACAGTTGTACAGGACTAGTAATTAAAATAATGGCATTTTGTAAAAGTGCAGTATTGATCAGTCTATAAAATGCACTCAAGCAGGTCTTAATATGGATACTACTGTAAATTATTATATATCCTTGTATTCAAGCGTTCAATGATTCAAGTCAATCTTGCAACAAGTACACTTTTAAACATCTTTGTTTTTTTTAACAGGCCAGTAATTTAGTTAAGTAAATAAAATAACAATGATAAAAAACTAAAGCAAGATTCTCCTTCTGCAGGAAGCTGCAAATGCCTCTTGTTTTCTGATTTCTTTAAATCACAACCGTGCAGAAAGTTTGGGTGCAAAGCAACAAAAGCTCTGGACACTTTAATCCAGTAACACACTGGCAAACAATGTAAGAGGCAAGAAAAGGGGTTACATGTTGAGACATTTTAGATTTGGTACAAACCTGCACAATTTTAGGCCAGTAATGGTATGGATAGAGAAATACCTTATTCATAAATACCTGGGCTGTGTCCATGCTTTTTAAAAGCTAATAAACCCATGTACATAGTACAGTGATATAATTCTACTCATTCCTTATAAGATGATATTTAAGGTTATCGCTGAGTTGCTGACAAGATGCAATATTATCCAGAAAAACCCTGCAGGGAATTGTTTGTAGACCTAGACTGATAAGGATGTGTGCAGTGTGTGCCTTATAAATTTGTCTCATTATTTATAACTAGGGCTTCTGATTTTCAGTTTTAATTGATAAAAAAACGACAAAATACCCCTGATACAAAAAAAATGAATTCAGTGTATAGTCAATAAACACCAGAAAAAATGGTATTCTCAGTTCACGTTGACTTCACCCTTTCCCATTTAAAACAAAAAAACAACTACAAAAAAAACAAAAACAAACTTCCTTTCCATACAGTTGGGCAATGTACCTCCTTCCTGACTTGTATCTATCATTGATTCATTCTGAATACTTTAAACCCACCCCAACTACTGAGTGGTAGCAAATTCTACATTTCTATTGGAGACTCCGCTTGCAAGATTTAAAACGAGATTACAATTGCAGTAGAAAGCTTGTTCGTGAGACTTAAAGCTATATTACAGATCGTGAGAATTTAAAACAGAATTGCAAAATGTGGCAAAATGTAAAGAAATGCTTAGACACACAAAAACCCCAGAAGAATGTGGTCCAGTAGGAGGCTGTGTGGTCCAGTGGTTAAAGAAATGGGCTTGTAACCAGGAGGTCCCCGGTTCAAATCCCACTGACTCATTGTGTGACCCTGAGCAAGTCACTTAACCTCCTTCTGCTCTGTCTTTCGGGTGAGATGTAGTTGTAAGTGACTCTGCAGCTGATGCATAGTTCACACACCCTAGTCTCTGTAAGTTGCCTTGGATAAAGGCGTCTGCTAAATAAACAAATAATAATAATAAAATATCTAAGACTTACATCTTACAAAATGATGCCTTTAAGAATGTGCCTGTGACCATATGGATTTCATTGTGGAAGACAGCAAAGGAAAGAAGGTACAATGTAAGTGTGCAAGTAGTGTCGAGTTACTTTTATTGTGACAGAAAAAAACAGCCAAGTATTTTGGAAAGTAAAAAACAATACCTTCACAGTATATAAAAAGCGAAAGCCCTGAAAAAAAAAAAGATTTACATAAAACTTGAAAATAGCTAAAAATAAGCACTGAAAAATTAAATTAATTAAAAACCAAAAAACAGAAGCCCTATTTATAACTGATCATTAACGTATTTGCAATGTGAAGTCTAATCACTAAGTGAAAAACTGTACAAGTTTTAATGCACTGTATTAAAAGTGAATTATGTTTCTCTATAAGCAATGATGTTCAATTTAAAACACCGTTCTGGATTTTGACTGCTACATTAGACAACATCCATATTTCCTTATACCGTAATTTTTAAATATAGCCGCACACCGACATCCAACACGCTCTAATGCATTCCATTCCTGTATTGAGTTTGTTATATTATACACTCCTATGGAAAACACACTGTTTTAGCCACAGTGGTATTGGTTCTTAACAATACATTCCTCTACATAATTCACATAGCAACAAGCAGTATACAGTAGGCTACTAACTATGCCTTAGAGCAGAAAAAGTTTAGTCTGCAACACACTATAGAGCACTTACATTTTTAGTTTTTCTTCAATTAAATATGTTTGAAAAATCCCTTTGAAATGAATAGTAAGTCTAGATTAAAATGTAGTGCGATACTTCCTTCCATTTGTCATAGCCTACACGGCTTCAGTTAACATTAAATGCGACTTGACCAGGTTGAACGTATGTGTACATATTTTTAGAACTTCAACTCAGTCACCTGGTACAGTTGCAGTCTGTAAACTTACCAATGTGATTGTGCCGTACCAAGGAGGGTGCGAGCAGTGCGGCTGCACACGGCGCTGACTGCAGGGGGCGCCGATTGGCTGACAAATAATAATAAAATAAATTTGTGTAATAACAATTCAAAACAAAAAGTAACATGACAAAAGAAATGAACGCACTTTGTTATTCGTCAGCCAATCGGCACCCCCCTCAAGTTGACTGCTGAGTTTAGGGGTGGCCGATTGGCTGACGAATAATAAGGCCAAATCAAAAAAAATATGTGGTTCGAGTTACCCGACCAACTGTATTTTTCCTACACGACTATAAATATTTTATTTTACTGGTAACGGTCTGAACGTTAAGCTGCCAATCTGAAAAACTGACCACTGCGCAGCCACGTTTCCGCTCATCTGATTTTCCGGAAGCTGCGTAGCAAACAAAGATCTTCAGTTCATATGAAATGTTGGGGTCTGAGCAGGACGGCTGCAATGATCTGTAAGATTATGTTCTACAGAAAGGTTCGGATGCAGCTTTTAGTTCTAAGACCAAGGACATGAATTTGGCTCCTGTGTTGTTTTTAAATGTGGTAATGTGGTATTTTTTCATTTTACAAATGTACTAATTAAAGCATATAGTGGTTTTGGAAAGAAATGGCACAAATGATGAACTATTTAATTCCCTTGACATTTTATCAAAGTTTATGATTAAATATTTGCCATATTTATTGGAGTTTTACAAAAATTAGGCAACCACCTGCCATAACAATGTTAGTAGAGTCTGTAAATCCACTGTTGCTTTGATTGATATGACATGACAAGTCTGCAAGGCATATGTGACTGTTACTCATGATTACTGTATAGCGTATCAAATTCCTTCAGCGCATGGAAAAAAAAAACTCACTCCAGCAGGACCAGCAGTACATTTTAGAACTCACTACTCAAAGGGCTAGAAGGTTAATTCAAGTTTCTGGCATTTTGTATTGCACCTTAAATACGGAAGTAACACAGTCATAACACAATAATAAAAACGTCCTGTACCAACAAAAACATAGAAGAATAAAAGTAAACCGCAGCTGTTTTTCCTGTCTGACGTCATAGATGCCACCGTGGCTGTCATTTAATGTCCCGGATGTATCTTATTTGCACAAAATATCTACCCGTGGAACGGGAAAACTGTACATATTAAACGGTACTGTATATATTAAACTGTATGTATTAAACGCAAAATACCTGCCTGTGGAACAGGAAAACTCTACATATTAAATGTTATATACGTTACAAACAAGTCAGTTTTAACCAGAGTAATTCCCCATTAAATCCCATGTTGTTTGGCAGGGACAGGACTCCTCAATATGTTGTAAACAGAACTCCACATACAATTACTATACTACAGTCAAAATATTCAAACCAGGTGGTGTCTAAATCTCCGGTGACAATGACAATGTACCTCTATCTCCACAAGCAAGACTGAGAATAAGAATCCATGCAATCCCTAAACTACAGTTCTCTCCGCTGTCAGCATGTTACCTGTACAGGTTTCCCTTTCCACTCTTATAGTGAGATTGCCCCATAATGAAGTGTGCAACTATCTGTATGCTTTTGTTCACTCAGTGACATACTCTTTTGCAACTCCAAAGTCTGTGGTAGTAATATTGACTATTTTATAAAGCAGATAAGAAGTAAAATAATTGGTTGTTCAGTATCCATGCCCATTTAAGCCTTTATTCCTGGAACCTGTAATGTTTCAAGCTGCATGCAAAATTATAGAATTCTTTAGATGCTGAAACATTCTGGAATAGATCTTATTTGCCTCTTGCAGCAAATGCAACACAGATTAAAGATGGCAAATGTGCAGTTTCTGCTTCAAAATAAGCACATCAATGATTTGTACTAGTTTCCCTAATGAACATTACTGGTATATGTGGAAAAGACTGTACCAACGGCACTGATTGGGTTAGAGGTTAAGAAATGCATTAGCTAGGAATACATATTTAAAATATTTTCCTAGATTGTGGCAATTATGATGTTATAATTTAAAACCTCCATACTGAAGCTCACTAAGGGCCACAACATCCATCTAAAAATGAACGACTGCTAATCATTAACGATCTAGTATGCTACTCAGTCTTTCACCCACACACATTTGTTATGAATTCCATTAGGTTGATGTCAGAACATTTCAGAATTTGTAATTTAAAATACATCTGAGTTTTATATTAATGCAGTACCTTAAGGTATTCCCCAACTTTTACAAATTTACTTTAAGCACCTGAAGGCAGTAACCCTATCACTAAAGTCCCACAAACATTAATCTTGTCTGCCGTATAATTAAGATAACTATCAGATAGCACAGCCAATTTTCTTCCCATTATAATTACAGGCAATGCACGTACTAAGGACAAGGGTTCAATTAAAGCAAAGGAGATTTAATAGCAATAAAGTAATCAAAAATCTGTTCACTATGTCTATTATAAGATACAGTAAACCGTTGTGTATCCGTCTGTCACATATCCACTCTAAACGTTTATCTGCCATGATCAAGGTCTTTAGCACAGTGTGAGTTTTTATTTTATTTAGCAGACGCCTTTATCCTAGGCAACTTACAGAGACTAGGGTGTGTGAACTATGGATCAGCTGCAGAGTCACTTACAACAACGTCTCACCCGAAAGACGGAGCACAAGAAGGTTAAGTGACTTTCTCAGGGTCACACAGTGAGTCAGTGGCTGAGCCGGGATTTGAACCAGGGACCTCCTGGTTACAAGCCTTTTTCTTTAACCACTGGACCACACAGCCTCCTCCATGTGTGTGGGTGTGTGTCTGTGTGTGTGAGAGTGAGTGAGTGATTCAGAGAGAAACAGAACCAGGGTTGTATACTGAAGAGTGATAAGCAAGTCAAAACCGCTGACAGCCGGACGAGTAGTCGGAGTTTGTTTATTATTGAACAGAGAAGATTAGTTCAGAGATTGTAGATCCCACCAAAGTTTACATACACTGTGTTGTATGTACTCTGTGTGCTACCATTGCTGGTAGTGTCATGTGAGCTGTTCAGTGTGTTGATATGTTAATAAATCTTGTTCGCCTGTTGGGCGTATCAACTTCAACCTCTCGATCTCCTGCCTGCATTTCAGCAGCAAATACATGCAGCCACACGGCAGATGGCTACCCTCTCAAAAACATTAATACCCTGTATTTTACTAAACAAAGGATTTAGGGGAGCTCCCTAATAAAAGAAAAAATAATTGTGACAATATAGTAATTGTTACAGCTGTAAAAAATGGTATTATAAAACCAGGATTCATTTATCTGACTTTTTACATATCCACCCTTACCCTGGTCCCACCGCAATCGGATACGCGATGGACTACTGTATGTCTTATACATAACTACTGATTTGCATTTTCTGTGACTATTACAAGCCATTGGAATACTAAAGACTATACAGAGGTATTGGATTATGTCTGAGAGAGTCTAGTTACTTGCCACATGTCAAACAGATCCTTATTTTTGATGACATTGAGAATTCTGTTTCTTTATACCCTAAAAGCCAAGCACTGATGTATTGCTGAGTATCATTTTAAATATACTTTTTGAAGCTTTTGTTGCTGTGTAACAATTTACTAAATCAATGGAAAACCATGAAAGAGATTCCCTTATAAAATTGTTAGATTATGTTTTTTTTTATATATATATGCATTCCTTTAGGGGATGATTTAATGTATGAATACATTAAAGGTAAAGCCTTCCTGCATTCAGAAAACTCATTTATCTTCATATATGTGTAGGTTTTCCCAAGCGTTCTGCTACCGATCCGGGAAACATTGAAAGAGTAGAAGACAAAAAATTCAAATACAATTCATGTTTTTTTCTCCACAGATCTACTGAATTGTAAACTTAACATGAGTTAAGGGTTAACTTATGGTTTTGTTGGTTAAAAAAAACAACAAAAAAAAACAATGTATGTCTGCATTCGAAGACCCGATTTTAAAGGGGGTGCAAAGCTGTGGCACAGGAGCTAAATGCTTTATGTTGAGAGCAATAGTTTGCATTATTTCATGAATTAAAGCCCAGAGATGAAGCACTGTTCTGGGACACCCCTCAGCCAAACAATATGTTTTAGATTGAAATATTATGATTTAACTTATGTTGATATAGTGGCACAATAAGAATCTGTGCATATGTAACAGGTTGTTATTGATGTAACTGTTAAATAATATGTCTTTCTGCTACTATTTACCTGAGTCTATAGAGAAGCATATTTTGAACAAGCTCCTCTTTGAAATTCACTTCTGTGTTGATCTCTTTGAATATAATATACCTGAAATATAATTTTCTTGCAGAGACTGTGCTTTTGATCTGTTGGATATACAAAAAAAAAAAAAAACTATACTTCCAAGAGATTCCCAGTGATATGTAATTATATTAAAAAATGGATTTAGGCTAGACAACTGTTTTCTGATTTTGCTGTGTAGGGAAGGTTTAATTTCAAGTGTATTATTATTATTATTATTATTGTTATTGTTATTGTTATTGTTGTTATTGTTATTATTATTCTTAGTTGTTGTAGTCGTAGTATTGTATATTTAAGTACATCTGTAATAGTTATGGTCGTAAAAAATATGAATTCAGTAGGACTATTAAAATTTGAAGTATTTGGAATTTTGGCTTGCTCCCTCTAGAGAAAATGTTCCCATATCTATAAGTGTAGGATTAATGGAAATATGCAGCTAGTTATCAAGAAATAATGTATACTAACATTCATCGCACTGTGTTGCAGGGTATCTTGCTAAAAATAACAACTAAATTGAGCGCACCGGTGGCTGTAGGCTTTTCTTTTTTTGGAACTGTCATTTCTAGTTAACGATGGGGTGAGGTAAAAAAAGGACATTTTAATTTAATTAAACAATCAATATGCGTACTTCCTTCTCCTATCACAGGACAGAGGGAGGTTGGATGCTGTTATGAAAAAGATGCAGGCCCGTTTGTCTGATAAAATATTAATGTTTTGATATATTTTGAATTTGTTGTGTTTCAACTAATATTGTTTTCTCTTTCTTCTAGGCTTTATTTATACCTGTGGTGGGACTATAAAAGGACGAAATGGGACCATAGAAAGTCCCGGCTTTCCACATGGATATCCAAATGGCGCAAATTGTACATGGGTAATAGTCGCAGAAGAAAGAAACAGAATACAGATTACCTTTCAATCATTTGCTATAGAGGAAGAATATGACTTTTTATCATTGTATGATGGTCATCCACATCCTGCAAATTTCAGGACAAGGTTAGTATTCCGATGCTTTTTGTTGTTAATTGGGCAGTTTGGTTGAATGAGATGTGTTGCACAAAAACATATTCCAAAACACTTCTGTTGGTGTACATTGAACTGTCATTTAGGACAGGTATCTATAAATGACAGACAGCAGCCCTATTTTTTCTGAATAAGTAATAGTGCAAAGATCAATAAGGTATTTAAAGATATTATGGATATTTATATTTGACACAAAAAAGACTCAAAAACTGAATTAAAATCACTTTGAACTCATACTAGGATCATACTAAGTTGGAAGGACTAAAATTGGAAGTGCCATTAAAAACATGTCAGTCACTGATATTCATTCAAAAGGTGACCAGTTACTGCTTTAATGTTTATTTAACAATGGATTTAATTGTGAAGAGATAGTTTGTATTTGTATTTACTTATTTCATTGTAGAAGAACTAGTCCCCTTGAACTGAGAACAATTACCAAAATCGTAACAGATACTTGTATGATCCCAGTACCCAGCACACCCTTGTAACTGCATCAAAAAAATTAAAATCATATCGGATCTACAGTGAATATATATGGGCATGTGTATATGAGAGATCTGACCATTCTTATTAGTGTGTGTGGGGAATATTGGGTTGGCAGGGAGGGGCTTAAATTTCTCCCTGTCAAAACATGTGGGAATGTGGCTGGGTAGAGGTAGTGGATCGTGGTGTGTTGTTGTCTTTATGTCCCTGAATTTTTTTTTTTTTTTTCATCTTGCAAACATACTTTATTACAAAATATATAACTGGTATCCCCATGTTAGTGTTTAAAGAGGAACTACAGAACTCCCACCATTCATGAGACCTTTTCAGTCAAAATGGAACCATTTTCCCTTCATAGTGTGACAAAATCATAGAAGGGTGTTATATACATTATAGGAGGCTGGGGCTGAAACCTTCAGTCTAGAATAGTTGATATAGGGTCGGGCATGGGATTTTAGTTTGCTATTAATTTCGTCTACCCGCCACTAGTGGTCGTTAATCTGGGACAGTCATTAGAGTGGGTTCTAGAAGCTTCTGACCTAGCTTCTATTGAAAGTTCAGAAAGTTCCACCTCCTAGAGAGTCAAAAGGAAGCTGTCATGATTGAGGAAGGAGGAAGTAACCAGGAAGTATCCTGCATGGAGGAGCATGTGTTGTGAGTCCTGAAAAACATCTCTGTGATACAAAACAAAACTACAAGGAATTTTTAAATCAGTTTGTTATTTTGTAGACTTGAATGTTTCACTAGCATTATATTATTAGTTGAACAACGAGTGGGCTGAGTTGCTTATGTTCATGGCTTCAGATAGCGAGTGTGTCAAGCTAACTAAAAATAACTAAATACCAAACAGTGGATTGCAAGGAATCAAATGAGGACTTCAGCGAGTGGGTCGCGCTGCAGTTTACTGGAACTAAGGATCAATACAAAGGAACTGCTTTAAGCTGCTGCCATGAAGAGAAAACACTAACCGGCTTCTTACCAAGGAAGGCAATGCGAGTACCACTCTGAACCTCACCATTAAGATTGTCGTTGTTGGTAACACAGCCGTGGTTTTAAAGTGTTTTATGGCAAAAGCGTAAAAGGAACTATCATAGAAATTTAACCAGTGTTGAAAATTCAAGAAAAGACTAAACACAATAGTAGTTGGTTGTCGGTTTTAATTCTCACTGGAATCGAGTGGTGATATCTGTGGAAAGAAACAACAAGACAATTACCAGGGGAAAACCAAAAGGGACAACTATACAACAAGCGGGTTGAGAATACTTACCTTTGGTTGCAACTGGAAACAGAATCCAGTGCGGATCCGATTTTTACAACCCGCTTCTACAGGACCCGACCCAAACCAGCAACCTGCTGTAACACCGTCTTCTCACCCGCGACCCGACCCACTTTAATAAGACCTGCTACCTGACCCGAACCAGCAACCTGCTGTAACACCGTCTTCTCACCCGCGACCCAACCCACTTTAATAAGACCTGCAACCCGACCTGAACCAGCAACCTGCTGTAACACCGTCTTCTCACCAGCGACCCGACCCACTTTAATAAGACCTGCTACCTGAACCGAACCAGCAACCTGCTGTAACACCGTCTTCTTACCTGCGACCCGACCCACTTTAATAAGACCTGCAACCCGACCTGAACCAGCAACCTGCTGTAACACCGTCTTCTTACCCGCAACCTGACCTGCTTTAATAAGACCTGCAACCCGACCTGAACCAGCAACCTGCTGTAACACCATCTTCTCACCCGCGACCCAACCCACTTTAATAAGACCTGCTACCCAACCCGAAACTGTCCTTTACCTGCGCGACTGACTCTCTCACGCTCTCACATTCACACACAGATATTTCTACCATTCTCCACAGATTGAGTTTATACAATAGGCAATGCAGCGTGGTAGCTTTCTCTAGTGGCCTGGATATATTTTAACATTGCAACATATTGTAGCGCAAGCGTGTAGTGGGTTCTTAGCGGTGGAAATGAAGACACTACCAGGATATTTCTTTGGCTCTAAAAAGTGCTGTTTAATATTTGCTCTTTCAGAAAAATGGATTTAACTCTTTTACGCTCCCAGCAACAACAACCACCTGCAGCGCGCAGCCTGCGCTTATTATAAGCTTATCATCACTGCTCATTGGTCCCACTTTTAACACCACATGTGACAGGGTAGCGTCAAGGCCCAGGATGTTATCGGCAGGGAGAGACAGACACAGAAAGCTTGCAGTTTAAAGCGCAAGTTTAATTCACAAATACAAAGACAGAAAACACACAAAACAAAAACAACCTCTATTACCAACATTAATTCTAAATTAACACCTGTGATCACCTTTTTTATACACCTGTGGCTGGAGCCTAATTAATCATTAATCATTGATTCAATTTCCGGCTCCAGCCACATTCCCACGTGTCTTGACAGGGAGAAATGTAACCCCACACACCCACACACATATCAACCCGTACTGCGATGTCCAGACTGCAGGTTTAGCCTGGGCAGCAATCCACCATGTTTCACCAGTGTGCCTTTGCTGTGCCCTGAAGGAATCAGCCTTTAGGGAGCATGAGAATAGTTCATTTGCTCATGCTCATGTAACTCCAGATGTCTGTGAATGAGTGCAACAAAGGTGTAAATTGTAATGGTGGTTTTGTGATATGGAACGATTCCCATTTGTATAATGTTAAGCAAAAAAAAAAAACAAACAAACATTGACGTGTTTTATTTCACATATCTAACTAATGGTGAGGAAACTTGCATTTCTAAAATGTTAACTATAGTGTAAACAAAATGCTTTTTACAGATATAATCAGGGTTTCACATAACTTTTAACTTTTAGTAGAAATGGTTTGGTAGTCACCAAAGTTAGGGGTCATCATTCAAGTCGCTCTCTAGCTCCATCTCCTCCTACTCCGACAGTTCAAACAATTGGGATGGCAGTGTCAGAGACCACAACAATAGTTTATGAATGTTTAAGTAGGAGTCCGTATTGCTGGTTATTACAATGTTTAACAAATCATCACACATTCTCTATTTATTTCAATATCCTACCACCATATTACCGCCCAGGGGATTCAAAAGCAAAAACCCAATCACTTTGTCACTTTATTAGTGTTGTTGAACACGTTAGCTTGACGGCACAACGGTAATTATATAAAGATACAACTGGGGGCGAAAAATGTATTGTTTTAAGTAAAATGGTTAAGTGAATATATTTTTTTAAAACTCACATTTAAATGTTACAGCTTTCAAACATTGACACCTCCTCTCACCCCCACTCAGTTTGGGAAGCGAAGCGTGAGCTTCCTTAATGCCACTCCCTGTAGCTGCATCTGTCTTCCCTGAATGGACGGCTTAATAGAGACCCCGGCTATCATTGGTTGTTTCAAGTGCCCATTAAAAGAAAATTATTGATCTTATGAACTGGAGTGGTTCCACTTATCACTCTCAATTTCCTTTATTCCTCTATTACTTGACTGCTAGTGTCCATGTTAATGAGTATTCCGGGTGTAATGTGGACTTGAGGCCTATCTTTACCTACGGAAAATGTACATTGTCTGATAGTGCTTCATCACACAGGCATTGGCATTCTAAGCACAGGCACATCCGGGCTGTCTCTCCATTATTTTGATAAATATTACAAATACAAATGATTGAGCTGTCATGTTCAAAGTTGAGTTCATATTAAAAAAAATATATAATGTAATGCAAATTTGATTGTATGTTGTGTAATAGAACAGTAAGCTGTGCATATGTTGCCGTGGAATATTTTATATGGTTGGGATTCAGTTGAATATTAAAACAGGTCTTACACACTCTTTGTCCACTCTTTCATTGATGTACTGTAACAAAAACAATTTGTTCCCCTGCCATTATGACGATTTATATTATTTACAAAATCAATCCAATAGTGTTCAGAAGTTATAAGCCTTAAACTTTTAGACCAACATTTGAAAAAACAAACAAACAAACATCCAGACAAGAAATAGTATATGTGCTGTGCACGGAGCTGGCACTCATTAAACCATTACAGAAGGGACTGGCTGATTATAGTGATTCTGTAAGGCATTTCAGTGCCTCCATTATACATATGTAAAGTATGCCCTTATAAAGACGCACAATAATTTGTGTACCATGTTTTAAAAATCATGTCACTACAGTAGAGCCATAATCATCTGGTATTTCTGAAATGGCACCATTTTTCTATAGCCATATAGCATTTTACAATGGTATATCATGGTAAACTTATACACACACCATATAAATACAAATCACTGGAAAATTTAGAGAGAGTCGAGTAAAAGGGTGTTTTTACTAGAATAAAACAGTGAGCAATTGAATTCCATGTAAGTCAATAAATGTGTGAGAAGTTGTATGTTTGCTTAATGTGTGAGAAGTTGTATGTATGCTTCTGCCAGCTCATTTGAATGGCACTGAATATACTGCTAGGAACAGGAAGCCACACCAGGCACGCTTGGATCATTGTGTTTTCAGTCAGCTACAAACATCAGTCAGCTACAAACATCAGTTGAAAAAAGAAAGCAGTGTTGTCCTTGCATTTATGTTGGGATGCTTACCTGACAGTAAGACGGAACAGCAAACCGCATCACACTCAGTTTCCTTTTCATTTTTAGTTGTGATTCTAATAGATACCACAATTCATTTTGCTGAGCACCTGCCATGATGTATATTACTGCTCCATTTCACATAGAGTAGCAAGCATGTGTTATTGTTTTACTGCTGTTAACATTGTGGATGCCTGCACCATCATGTGATATCTATGAACCATATTTAATTTTAAATTTAAAATGGCCATTACATTTGAAGAAAAACAATCCCAAATACAGGGTTTGTTCCAAATCCACTGTTTTAGTATGGCTGATAATGATTTTAACATATACACATACGTAATGGTTGCTCACTTGTTTTTTTTTTTGTTTGTTTTTTTTTAAACTTGATACGTACGCTGTTTATATTTTGGCATTAGAAGTAAGAAAACACTGTAAATAATGTATTAGTTTTGCAATAAATTGATTTTCTTTAAGCAGACTTTTTACTGCCAAACAGTGGTGACCCAATCCCATCACAGTGAAACGGGTTTGTCAGGCATTTACATTATAGTGTTTTGGCACTAACAGTGACCCATAGGGCAACCATGGGGCACTAATGCAAATTTAGCAGTTTCAGGGATTTACAGTGACCTAAATCTGCATAAAGTTAGATTATATATAAGGTTCAGCTGGAGCATGATAATGAGGATTCATTACATCATAATTTTATGTTGTACTACATGTAAAATACCCATGCAGCGTTAAGCAACTGTCAAGTAGCATATCTTGCACAGCTGTTTAATAAGCACGTAACATATTATTAGATTGCCTTTCAACCTAGTATAAATGACCACATTGACAAAGTGTTTTGAATTTTTTTTTTTATGGTGCTTGGTGCTACAAGCAGGAATTATATTCCTGTTCCCTGAGGCTCCCTGCAATTTAGAAGCATGCATAAAACAAAAATGACACAACAAGGTTGGTGACAGAATGTGTCATTGAACCAGTAAAATGAAAAACTCCCCAAAACGAATTAACTGGAGTTTTTAATGGAGACTGTACCTTGCATAAGCTTGCCCATAGTGACTGAACGTGACTTACAGTACTAGAGAAAGCTTTTAAATTATTCAAATTAGGGAAGACATCTGAATAAAATGGATTATTTATGTGATTATAGACCATCATCATATGTGTCCAATATATGTTAAACTGTTGTACAGCCACTTTAAAAGCCAGTGTTTGGATACCAATGGCTACATTTACTATGTTGGCAACCAGAATGGAGCACTCTTTTTCTAGAATTTTGATGTCATCACACTGTCGTTGTACTATAGTTTTACAGATTTTGGAAATGCATGTTCTAAGTGTACAACCCCTGGAGGGGGTAGGCTAGTGCCATTTTGGTACAATTAACATCATTTCATGGGTCACAATATGTCAAATTCAAGGGACAAATTGAAGAATCATCATTTTAGTGAGACAGATATATACTTGATATCTAAAAAAAAAAAAATCCAACCAGTTACATCAGTGCTTCCCCACAATTATTAGGAATTTATCGACAGACTTCTCTGAATAATCGCAAAACAGGTCAATCTGCTTATACTGTACTTTTTTTTTGTAGTAACCATTGGGTGTTGTTGTTGGGGGGGCATGTGCAAGGGCTCCTCCTTAATTAACCAAGCAATATAT
Organism: Acipenser oxyrinchus oxyrinchus; assembly: GCA_030684275.1. Lineage (NCBI taxonomy): Eukaryota > Metazoa > Chordata > Actinopteri > Acipenseriformes > Acipenseridae > Acipenser > Acipenser oxyrinchus. Next base: position 19,779,984 of record CM060249.1, on the reverse strand, counting down.
CAATTGACCTCCCTATTTGAGTCAAACACTCATTCTCTATCTGTGTTTTTGCATTTGCGTATTATCCCGCAGCGCTGCAGACCCCACTAGTCGTTTTCAAGTACGTTTTCAGTCGTACTTCCTTATACATTGCCAGGCATTGTTTCTTTTTTGTTTCTTTTTCTGTGCTTTGGTTGTGAACATATTTTATAGGAAAGGTTACCCTGGTTTGTTTTAATTTATATGAGTTTGTTTGGATCCATGTATGCTCCATCCTGCTCTGTGTTCTGTCAGCAGTGCTGTGTGTTACATTATTGTCACGACTGCATTGGTTCTGTCGACATTAATTGTGGCAGCATGTATTCATGACGCCTTCTCGTTCTGACGTCCAGTGATTCCCTGTGCAAATTTGGTATTGGGTTGTCTTTCAAGGTTAGAAATTAAAAGATCAGTTTCTGCTGTCTGTCTAATGCTTTGTTACTTCCACCTATGGGTGATCTGTAATGATGGTGGTGTGCATGCATTGAATTATGGGATAGCATGATTAAATCATGGGATTGTTCATCAAACCCTGCTTGCTGTGTGTTTTGGAGTGTAATTGTTTGTACCCGTTGACCCATTCAGCCTCCAGAATTAGTAACAACGCATTCATTCATTTTAAAATATTTCATTACAGCCATGCCCCTTATGCGCAAGACTGTGTTCGTTTTCCAATAATGGCGCCTGTAGGGATACATGCATTGAAGTATGGATACATGCATTCAATCATGGGATCACACGATTGAACCATGGGATTGATAGTCCTATTCTTGATTTGGCCGCGCTCGCCCGGCACTGCAGCTGCCAATATTTTATGTCATCACGTTCTATCTTATAATGCTCCCCATGCAATCTGCTGCACCTCGACCAGACAATCCATTCAGCAATATTATTTCTCTCCTTCAGCAGTAGCCATAAGCTCCCAACAGAAGCCGTAAGCTACAAGCTCACTGTTGCAAGTCGAGCAGTTGCTGGTTTCTGCCTCTAGAAGTCTCCCTTTTCCAAAGAGTGAAAGTCTCCAGTTCTCCAGTCATATCAGATTTTGGTGATTAGTTTGTTTAAATATATTTATTTTATTTATTTTTGGTGTTTTTTTTTTGGTGTTTTTATTTTTGGTGTTTTTTTTATTTTTGATATCTGTTCTTATTCAGTAATATCTGATACGTCTCCTATGAGGGAGACCATATATATTAAATAATTAATTTTTCACTTCCTGATATTATTCAGCCCAACACAATATTGTATTCTGAAAATGCATAGTTTAAAAAAAAATTATCTTAAAACTTTCGCCTTTTAAAAAAAAAAAATTGGGTGGCTCTTAAAAATGCCTTTTATGGTTAAATGGATGCTTTGCTGCCGCTCCCCCTGGTCTACTGTATGTCTGTACTCCTCCTTCGGTTGGTTGCATCTCCTGCCCCGCCTGCACAGCTGTGTGATGTGTGATGCATTTTTATAAAAAGCATCTCGACAATTCCTACCGTACCTGGCTCCACATAAATTTGTCCTGGTACTACTGTATCATCTCTTCTGCTGTGCCCTGCATTTTTTAAAATTGTTTAACATGGCCCCAGTAGTTGTCCATGTTGTCCAGCTATAAACCACAGTCAGTTTGGTAAGTGACCAGGTGTTCCATAATGCAAATAACATCTTTCTCACCACTGTGAAGCTGTAGCACTAATCTGGTGTGAATACCTCCTGTCACTTCCATGGAAAATAAAGGACGATTTAAAAAAAAGAAAAAGAAAAAAAAAACAGCACTGTCACCAGATACTGGCGCAGATCTTGTGAAGAAGGGTCTGCGTGACTAAAGGCAGGCTATTTTGTGCTGTGTCATGATGAAAATGGGCAGTAATATTTTACTTTAAAATGTAATGAACAAACCAAGAAGTACAAGAAGTATAACAAATAGAACAATAAACAATAAGCTTTCAGGCAATGTTCAATTCAACATCTATAAATCTCTTTTTTTAAAATTAATGCTTTTTTTTAAGTTACTGTATATGGAACTATTTTTTCTTGGATCAGTTTTAGGCAGAGGGATATTTAATTTGTTAATCAAAAAACATTTTTCTTTTTTTTTTCAATTTAGTTAGTTAACTCATTTTATAAGTGCAGTAAGTCACTTCAGTGTGTGTGTGATATACTGTAATATCACCATGCCCCGGGTGTGGTGATATTAGACTATATCACACACCCTGCCGTGCCTTATTGCATACATGTACAGTATTTGTATTAACAGTTTAACATTTCCCGTCATTCGTTTGTGTTTTATAATAGAAAATTGTTATTTTCTGTGGAAATAAATATTTTTTACATTAGTCTGTAAGTATATAAAACATATGCATCCTTACACTTTTTATGTAAGCACATTTCACATACAGTATAAAGACCTTAGAACCTGTTACTAGGTAAGATTTGAAATGTACTTCTGTCAGCACCACCTATGAAAAACAACTCACTGTTTTGCAAGTTAAACATTTCCATTACAGCTACTGGCACCTAGTGGCTTATCTGAAAAATGATTCACAGTAATATAATCAGCCTGGAAACATCACCCTAGATATACAGATTCACTTTTATTTATTTATTTTTGCGATCCTGTCTTTCAAATGCCGTTGTAGAGTATGTAATACATATATTTAGTAAAAATCAAGAACTGACAACTGCGTATCTCAATCTCTGCTCATTCCTTTATAGTCAGTGGCCATTTCGTTAAGACGCACCTTATCTTCTGTGATAAGGCACGTCTTAATATGCTAATGATTTTCATAGCACGCGTCTTAATAAGTGGCATTCACATTAGTAAATACCACCTTATTTATAGTTTTAAGATGCATGTTACGGGATTGTGTTAACACGCGTCTTATGGCTACCTTTAAGAACCTTTAGTAAATGAGGCCCATAGTATCTTTAAGCAACAAGGGTCACTCCTAAATTCAAACTTTCTTCAACCAAGTAACCATTAATTTCAGAAAACAGCTTCTCCCTCATACCAGTGTAAAATGATGTCAAATGTACAATGTAGTTTTGTCTAAATGGCTGCAATTCTAATGTAATATATTTGTTGACAAGACATTAAAACTTTGCTCATATTCAGACTCACTGACTCAAGTAAATTTGAAATGTAATTAATGTGCTACGACAGATTCAATCTATTCCAAAGATTTTAGAAATACTGCTGTAATTAAAGTGCTGGCATTTCCACATAATTAAAATAAGACTACAGTAGACTTACAGCGGTTTTAGATGTTGGCTAAATCCACAGGGCAACAATATGTTGATATGTAATTATGGAGATCATGTAATCAGTGCAGAAAACCATACTGATTTCATTTTGCAATTTTTAGATTAAATATTGAATTTTAAGCAAAAAAACAAAAAAAAACATAATATTCAACAAATCACCAAGAAGTATCAGAAAACAAGAGGTAGCAGAGATGTTGTTAAGATGTTGTGGAAAGCAGTGATGCTTTAATGGATTTTAGCATTGCAGAACACGGCTTGCTCATTTTCAATGTTTATTTTTCTGGGGCTCACAATGTACCGAAATAAATCACTCACCATTTAGAGTACTGTATGTATTTGACTGGGATTCTTCATTGGGACACCATGAAACGTATTTATTATATTACAGGTTTCACCACTTTCTGTTTACGAGTAATTTCTTGCTCAGCTGACATTGTTTGTGGTTGTGATATTCCTTAGCTTGGAAATATCCACCCAGGCTGCATTTGGTCAGCTGCTGGTTAGATGCAAAGAATACACAATGATTGCATTAAGTAGCAAAACTCCTGCAACCCTTTGCCTAAATTACAAGTTTTTAATGTTTCAAGAAAGAACTGAAGTCAGCTCAGATATAAATGTTACGCTAAAAAGTGAGTGATTTATTCCTGTATTTTGTGAGGCTTTGAAAAAGAACATTGAAAAGAAGCAAGCCTTCTTTTATTGCCAATATAGTGTGCTGCATTTTTGGTACTGGCAAAGAACAAGGTCTGAGGAACAAATGATTTGCCTCAGTGAAATTAGGTGGTTCTGTTGAAGCACATATTACATGGTTGATTAACTAGTAGAGTTACCATCACCATATAATGCTGAGCTTCATAGCTCTGCATAATTAATCCTTCAGCGCCCCTGTGGTCATTTTGTATTGCATAATTGTATTGCCTTGGGCTTGTTCTGTGCCAGTTCCAAAATACAGCACAGTGCGTTGGCTAGATAAGCCACAACATATGTAGATATGCCCCAAGTCAAGTGTCTTCATGCCAGTCCTATAGATCTAACATAATATAAAACACAGACCAGTAAAAAAAGAGTAATTTCTATTTTTGAAATTATATATATATATATATATATATATATATATATATATATATATATATATATATATATATATAATAGAATGAAGTAGACGTTTGCTATGTTTCTATTCCAATCCATTCTGCCTTTTATATTTGTGGCTTTTGCTCTGTATTTCATTTCATAAAGCTGATGAATGGAAAACCAGCATAGATTTTCTTTTCTTAAACCCTGATGCAAGGTTTTGTTTTCTTTTAAACAACGACAGTCATTCACTTATCATATGTAAGTGATAGCCCATACGGAACAAAAATATATTTTTAATATATAATAATGATACTTATATTTTCCCAACATCATTCTTGAATTAAATAGAATGTAATAAAAATATATTATTATTATTATTATTATTATTATTATTATTATGAATTTCTTAGCAGACGCCCTTACCCAGGACGACTTCCAGTTGTATACAAAAAATACATATCAAGAATTACAGTACAATTGAGAGCAAAATTATCAAGATATTTTATACATTTTTAATACACCAAAATTTACCCCTTTTTTAGATATGAAAATTATATGAGATATATGTTAAATGTTTAGCTCTTTGAGCTAAAATATATTAAATGTTTAAAATATAAAGTAAATATATTGACAAGACAATTGTGCTTTGTACAAGGTTAAAACAGACACAGATTAAAATCAACATGATAAAACCTGTGCTGCTTTAAAAGTGACTGTGAGGGCCAGGGAGTGCTCTCTTAAAAAAGGTTGAAAAGGTGAACATAAAACAGAACAATAAACTATAAAACTAAAACTAAAAGGGACAGGGGCAAAGGGACGGTGTATAAAACAGTGTGTTAAAATTCTAAAATTGTAAAACACTTAAAATGTAACTTTTAATAGTTTACATTAAAAATCTTAAAGATACATAAAAACAAAACAAATCAAAATCAAATAAAACATTCAAAATAAATCAAAAACAAGAGAGTCCATAAAACTGAAACAAAAAGACTACATAACACAGGGGCACCGTTCAAAAACGGTCAAGCCAGCTAAAAAGGGCGGAATGCTGGCATGACAAAATAAATAAAAGGCTTAACCAGTGCCCCGTAATCCCGCTCCTAGGAGCTAGCGGTTCCAGTCTTTGGTGCTATTACATCTTCACGTCCTGGAGTCCGACGATCCTCCAATAGATACATTTCTGTTCAAAAGCTTTTGTATTATTATTATTATTATAATTTTTTATTTTTACGCACTCGGCTGGAATATGCGCGTTTTAGTATACAAACCCAATTATTTTCAATTTTGTCTTGCTTATTTACAGAGTTTTGGTTGTATAGTATTGTGTATAAATAATATACCTGTATAAACACTCATTTCTGTTGTTTTTCATCATTTTTTGCAGTTGCGCGTTATGTAATAAGTATATTAACTAATTTCTGTTCAAATGCCAACTTATTTACATTATGTCCGGTTGTGCAGATGCTTTATGTGACATGGCTGGATAGAACTAAGACTTAAATTGGATTGTTTGCCCTTTCATTATTATAATTATATTGTTTTTAATACGGCCGTCAGGCTCATGGCGGTTCTAGGTATGCCTATAACTCCGGCGGTTCTCGTGTTAATGTATTTTTATTCAGTTCCAAAATATTTACACCAATTTGTTGCTAAATATATTGTTTTAATATATTTAATCAGCATCCATAAATAATGTTTTTAAAATGTATGATAAATGTAAGGCAACAACATAATACATTTTAAATGTATGGTAAGTTTGTTGCAAATATATATTGATAACTATATTGTAAAATATATTTTTTGTCAGTTAAATAAATTGAATTTATAATGTATAAAAAATACATTAAAACTATCTGGTGCATTTGGAATATATTTTAAATATAATTGAATCTGTGAGCCATATATTTATTTTATATTTTGAAAATGTATGGTAAGGTTATAAAAGTATCATTCATATATTTAACATGTTTCCCATTCATAAAAAATATATTAAATATATTTTCTGTCCGTATGGGAAAGGTTGGCACAGCCCTAGGCCACAGTGGAACATGAGTTAAGACAGCACTAAAATATGAATTGTGAAGTTAAATAATTATATAGGCTAACCTTGAAAGACAGATGCTTTTGAAAGGGCAATGTTAGTAAAAGCCTGGCGATTGTTATAAATAATTGAGAAACGCTATACTGAGGGACGGAAATGGAGGTTCATACTTGTGCACACACTTGCAATAGATGGTTTTGTATTAAAATTACTTTTTTTAGAAAATACAAGTTTTAATAACCAAAGCAATGTAACCTGATCATCGGTGCTGCTCAGGGGAAATACAAAAGGAAAATACCAAAGGGTGTTAATGTTTTTAACAACAGGTTTTAGAAAACAGAGTTTGGGTATAAATAATGTAGGTAGACTTATATACCAATGATATCACATCAATCCTGTACTAGTACTGGTAGCAGGGCCACTGTGCAATATATATGGTGTATCTGCTATATATGTAGGGCTTCTGTTTTTCGGGTTTTAGTAATTGTATTTTTCAGTGCTTATTTTTAGCTATTTTCGAGTTTTATGTAAATCGTTTTTTTCAGGGCTTTCGAGCATTTTGTTTTTATGTTAAACTATGTATAGTAGTAACTCGACAGTACTTGCACACTTAAGGTGTACCTTCTTTCTTTTGCTGTCTTCCACAACAAAATCCCTATGGTTCACAGGCACATTCTTCTGGGTTTTTTTGTGTGTAGGCATTTTTGTACGTTTTGCCACAATTCTGTTTTAAATCCTCCATATCTTAACTGTAATACATCTTTAAAACCTGCTAACAAGCCTCCATCCTGATTGTAATCTTGTTTTAAATCTTGCAAGCGGAGTCTCCATTAGAAATGTAGGAATGTGCTGTCACTCAGTAGTTGGGGTGGGTTTAAAGTATTCAGAACGAATCAATGATATAGATGCAAGTCAGGAAGGCGGGACATTGCCCAGCAGCAATGAGAAATGCATTTATTATTATTTTTGCAGTAGGTTTTATTTTTTTAATGGGAAAAGGGTAAAGTCAACGTGGATTGATTAACCATTTCCACAGTTTTTCAGGTGTTTTCCGGTGTTTATTGGCTATCCACTGATTTTATTTTTTTTGTATCAGGGGTGTTTTATCGGGTTTTATTGGTTAAAACCAAAAATCAGAAGCCCTATATATATATGTCTGCTAATGGTTCTGCTGAGGCACTAAAATCAGGGTTCTCCCCAGGCCTTTTCAGCCGGACGGGCTGCCCGGCAAAGTGGCTGTTGCCGTCCGGCTAAAAAAACCTGATCTGCCCGTCTTGCAGATGCTATTGTGCCTTTAACAATAAGGATTGATTGTGTTTCTTGCAGGCTAGATCAGTGGCACGTTGCTGGGCGAAAAAATAATCTTGGAACCACATGACAGCTGTGTTACGTCTTGACACAACATTTAACCAATCAGAGAGTTGAAGGAGCGGGTTTTCTGTGTTAAGCACTTCAAGAGGCTAAAACGTAATGACCACTGGTGCAGTGCAAAGAATATAATGTCCAGGCTGCCGTTTCCCAATAATAATTAGCTATCTTTTATTAATCCAACACAAAGTTCATAAATAATAATCCACCAATGAAAAATAATAATAAACCCCACTAGCAACCATGGTATTGGGGCGAAAACAACAAAAAGGTCCGACTCCTAAAAGGTAAACAAAGAACACTCCATTAGCCACAATCCTCCGTGCACATAAACTGTGCTCTATTCCTCCGGGGATCGTGGTGCGTGCGCTGTGTGGTGAGGGGCGTGCTCTGGGGTAAACGCTGGCTCTCCAGCTACAGCCTCCCCTCCTCCTGCGCCTCTATCAAAACATAAACAAACACGTAATATAAAACAGATCAAAACACCAGCACCGGTCGGTCGGTCTACGTTCTCAGCGCAAGGGGAGGTACTGACGTAGCTGCTTCCCCTTTGTACCCAGAAAACTCCTCCCTGCAATCAACGCGTTGCCATGGTTTCTCCAATAGAGGGCTGCCCCGCAGCTGACTGCATTGGAATCGTCCTGAGTACTTGCAGCTACGCGCCCCTCCTAATATGGTTACCTTCCGGTTTCCACCTACCACCGAGGTGGCAGATCTAGGAGGCAGCATACCTTCCCCCTTACACAGCGCCCTTTCTAGTTAGGACGGAGATTTACAGCATTGACCCTTTCTCTCTCTATCACACTGCTAAAAAAAATAGCCAATTACTTTGAAAGCAAAAATAGTGACAATCAATGCAGGGAGTCAAAATAAGTTGGCGATCGGCGCAATCCGCCGCCTAATACTATATTTGTGCTTGCTACTTTATTAAAAAAATATCACGATTTCGGGTATTAGCATTCAGTCCATTTTTTTGTTGTATTATTGTACTGTAAGGTGATATATAATACATAATAGCTATAAATATGCACCACAAAAAAAAAAAAAAAACTTTTTCCTTTTGTTGTGGTACCATAACAATATGTACCCTGGTGCTTGCGAGAGATATTATAGAGGCTGTAGGCCTTTAACCGGAAAGGCGTGATGGGATATCAGCTGTTGTCAGCTGACATACAAATGCTTAAGTGCAGAGGTGCTGGATTATTACACTGGGGTTTCATGCAACAGTTATGATGGTGACCAAATGTGTGTGAGTACTGTTGTGTTAAAAAAATGGTTAAAATGAACAGTTGCATTCAAAAAAATGTCGAATAGTGAAAAACAAAAATAGACATGAATTAAAATGCCCTGAAAACTTAACATAAAGAAAACAATTTAAACGAAGGAATAAACTCAATAATTAAGTTAAAAAGGAAGTGAAAAGGTTACCATTTGTTTTTTATGAACTCCAATAACCCTACATTATCTTTCCCCAATCAAATCGTAGAGTGCCTAAATAAGCATGGTAATTTAGCATAATAAAAAAACAGTCATGAAAAAGAAAATGTTGAACATAAAAAAGCACAACCAGATATAGTCAACGAAAGACATTATTCGTACATTATTCAAATTCTTTGTAGTATTATATATTTAAGGTAGGACAAGTTTATTTTTCCGTTAAAAGTGCTCCCGGCTATAATGTTCTGCCGCCTGGCTGTACAGAATTCCTGGGGAGAACCCTGATAATGATATCCTGATGGTATTTTTCTATATCATTGGATCAGCCCTTTTTATATTTTCACAGATACAGTACTTGAGTATTCTAAATACTATGCTGTATCATGAATTTAATTAAGATTGCTCTGTCAGAACTGCCTAATGTTATTAAATCATTTTGGGTCAATGGTCCAGTTTGCAGTTTATTTTATTCTGTAGTATATATAGAATAACCAGTATTGTGTATAAGTTCAAAAAGCAATCCATAATATATGCTTTACCAGCAGGCAGTTAACAGTAGGAAACATGGTTGCATTGCAATTTTTATTTTATGGTTGGCTTTAATTTCATACAGTGTAGCAGTCAAAGATGGCATTACATAAAACTGAAGTCATTAGCAGGCCCCAATGTTCTGAGGATGCTGTAACAAGAGCAGATGGGTACATTTTAATAGATCATGTGCCAGTAGAACAAAACATTCTGCTTTTTTTCTAGGCATTTACTTAGTGTGTGTGTGTGTGTCTATATATATATATATATATATATATATATATATATATATATATATATATATATACAGTATATATATATATACACACACACACACACACACACACACACACACACAGGTGTAGTCAAAAGCTTACATACACCAATGGAAATTTATAATTTCTAGAAATTTCTTGAAAACAAAGGATTTTAAAAAAAATCTTTTGTATGAAAAGTTTTGCTTTTGTGGATGAGGAAAAAAAAGTTACAAGAAATAGATGTCTACAATTATTTATTTCAGCATTTTTTTTTGTGCAAAACTACAAAAATGCTAAATTATTCAAAAGTATTCATACCCTTTGATGCTATGATAGTTTGTCTACAAGGTGCTAGAAATTTCAATATGATAATGCAGAACCTAGTTCTATAAAAGTGCTGGTGTAGCTGAACATTCTTAGAGAGTATAAAAGGGTTAGGCATAGGATGATTGCTGTCATTACCAATACGTCAATATGGGAAAAAGTAAAGAGCTATCTGACGACCTTAGGCAGAAAATGATTTATTGTCATAAAGCTGGAGGATACTGCAAGTATTTGAGTATCCGAATTTCAACTGTTGTTTCTATTATCAAGAAGAATAAGACTCCTAGTACTGTCACAAAGCTCCCACGGTCTGGAAGAAAGAAGGTTCTTTCACCAAGAAGAAGAGATTGTGAGCAAGATTAATAACAATCTGAGACTGACTGCCAAATATATTCAAAGTGAATTGGCTGCAAGTGGGACTGGGGTTTCCATTTCAACCATAGGTCGAGTATTGCATGCTGAAGGAAAAAAAACACTCTTAGGAAAATGTCACAAGGACAATCGCTTAAAGTTTGCAAAACAGCATTTGAATGATGGATATGAGTTCTGTCAAAGGTTTTGTGGAGGGATGAAACAAAAATCGAGCTATTTGGTCCTGCTGATAGTCATTATGTTTGGAGAAAGTCTGGTAAGGCGTACAAAGAAAAGAACATCATACCTACTGTCAAGCATGGAGGTGGTAATATCCTTCTATGGGTCTGTTTTTCCTCTATGGCACAAGAATGTTTTTTGTGAACTTAGTTCCAATACGTGGTCAAATGGATTCCATAGCATACCAAAGATATTGGCCAATCATCTGAAACCCTCCGCTACAAAACTTGGTTTAAAGTGCAACTGGACGTTCCAACACAACAGTGATCCAAAGCACACGTGAAAATCTTCTTCAGAATGGTTAAAGAAGAATATAATCAAGGTTCTGGAATGGCCTAGTCAAAGTCCCGATCTAAATCTGATTGGGAGTCTTTGATATGAGTTGAAGAAGGCAGTGCACAAGAGAAGTCCTCAGAATTTGAATGAACTGGAACAATTCTGCATTGAAGAATGGTCAACTCATTGACAAATACCCTAATCGTTTAAAAGCGGTAATTATTGCTAAAGATGCCTCAACTAGCTATTAATTTCATTTTCCTTGTAAGGGTATGAATACTATTTTTGGAGTTTTGCAAAAAAAATGCTGAAATAAATAATTGTAGACATTTATTGTAGACTATTTCTCGTAACTTTCCTCATCCACAAAAGCAAAAACTTTTGCTACAAAAGATTTTTCCTATATATATATATATATTTTTTTTTGGCAAAATTTCTACAAATTATAAATTTCCATTGGTGTATGTAAACTTTTGACTACAACTGTGTGTGTATGTGTGTGTGTGTGTGTGTGTGTGTGTGTATATATATATATATATATATATATATATATATATATATATATATATATATATATATGGCATGGCCGGACTAACTCGCCATTACTGCCTGTTGTCATAGAAAGAGGCTGACATGCAAATTAGCAGCAGAGGACGCTTAGAGTGGGAATTATGTTGGAGACACGTTTGTTATTGTTGTGTATTTCATTATTGGATTATTACAAAAGTGCATTTATTATTGTGTGATACAGTCTTGTAATGGTGAACTCTACCTGTGTTGCTTCAAGAGTAGTGCTCCTTGACTCCTGTGCTTTGCTACACTGGTGTCAGAAGCGAGATGGACGGTACACACCTGTTAACCACCTTCTGGGATGAGGAAGCAGAGGCCCAGAGGCTGAAGAGTGAAGTCAAAGGGGAAGAAGCAGCGGAGGGGCGGGACTTGCGCCTCTGAAAATCCGCAGTGGCGAGACACCAGCCAGACGGGTTGCCTCGGAAGAGGATGGCAGTGAGCAGCTCCAGGACGATGGGAACCTCGACCAGCCAGCAAGAGTACAGTCGAGGCAGTCTGCTACGACGGGACTTCACCTTGGAAAGCCTACCAGGCAAACGAACGGCTGGATCCCAGAAGAAAAGTCGGGACAGCAGGCGACAGCGCTGGGAGGGAAGGCGCTGCAAGTACTCCTTGACCTAAACCCAGAGGAGCCGTGGACCCTCTCTACAGCCCCTCTCCACGGGCGATATATATACATACATTGTTAATATACACTGTCCTACTCTCAAAACTATACTGTATGCTTTCTATCCTATTTCTTCTTTTAATTAACAACGACAAAATGACTTCTATATGTCAGCTAACAAGTACAGGCATGATAGAAGCATTACTGCAACCTGTCAGATCACATAAAAAAACAAAACACCTGTATTACTATTCTGAGAATTCTGACTAGCATGGGCTCTTTCTATGTGTAATGTATATGGGGCTTTGCTTATCTTGCACTACACATAACCCAAAGCTTTACATTCTTGAAAAAGCTTTGTTTGTTTGTTTATTTCTTTCTACTAAATATGTTTGGGCACATTTGATGTGACTTTTTTTTCCAGAACTGTAGGCTGGTGAATAGGGGAGCTGCACAAATTGGCAGCAATTATTTGAGGTATATTTCTATATTTTGTATTAACAGAGAAAATGGCAAAGCACAAATGCAAATGCCATTCTGGTAAACTAGCATTTTGTAATGATTTATTACATAGGTTATAACAAAAGATGCTCTTTTTAATATATTGTTGTAAGGCTAATTTGTTGTCGAAGGGGAATAGCAGATTTGATTTCCTAGACAGCAACACAGCATGATACTCTGTTGAACATGGTATAATCAATACTAACATTGGTGTCATGGATGTGTTCCTTTTAGTAACACTTTCCAACTCTCTTTTCCCATAACTCAGTGCGGATCGTCTATCAATAATAATAATAAGGATCCATGTTGGAATTAAAACTGACACATACCTTGTCACCAGGTCAGTTCTGGAAAAAAATAATAATACTGTCATCGGTATTGAGAGAGAACCTCAATTTGGGTATCACGTTTATTTTTCTATAGTATAACTTAATTAATTTATGTAAATGGAACCACAGGAGGATTTGCTAGATAATTTTACCCTAAATGTGGTGTACTGTATTATCCCACGTTCCTCCTTAGCCTCCTTCAGAACGAAGCAGGGGGCCACCAAAGCGGTATTTTTCATCCTGACAAGTCTTTTTTAGCTTGCTGTTAAGCCAGGGTTCAACACCCCCACACATGTGCCAAGGGGCCATTTGGCTGGTACACTGAAATGTATTGTCCCACATATTCAGGATCATTGTACATTACTAGCTTATTTGTGAAAGCAGGTTATTGTTTAAAAGAAATACAAGGGCTGATTACTGTTTTCACTGATTGCCAAATATATATATATATATATATATATATATATATATATATATATATATATATATATATATATATATATTTTTTTTGCAACAATTTTTAACCATTGTATATGTCTCTCTGATTTGTTTTTATATTACTTGTAAGTTGAATTATGTCTGCCAGCATGTCCACTGGATGCAACATTGCAGGCTACTCTTTAGTATCGGAAACTTTATTACACTTAAAACAGCAGACCAGTAAACTAATCTAATACACTAATGAGCCTATGAGGAAGGTTGCATGAACAACTGAAATATCTGTTTTGCATTGTGTTTGTTTTGCACTGAGACGTGTACCATTGTCTATAAATATTTAAATATTTATGCTTTGGCAATCAAATAATGGGTAAGTCTTGGGTCTGATATGTGCATGGCATTGATGTTTTCTATGACATTTTGTGAGACTTTTGCACCCCACAGTGTACATTATTTCACATAAAAAAATATTGGAGAAAACTGCTCACCTAAAGGATATTTGTATGGTCGGACTTCAAAAACTGGATTTTAATTCTTAGAAAACATCTCTGGGCACCTTAGTTTTCTTACTGTATAATTGTGTGGTCTCTTAAATAAGAAATATTTCATCATGAATTATAAAACGGATTGTTAGAATGCTGCATGCTGACTGCATCAGCGTTCCAAGCCGTTACAATATCCAGCACAATGTCACGATTAGGAACTACTTAGGAACAAAGGCAAATCACTGCACCTGTGCTAACTACGTATCACTGCACCACCAAAATCAAAGAAAACACCTGTCAAAATACCTGCTGACATGGAAGATAATGAAGACATCACTTGAACTGTTTGTGCCTATTGATGAATGGCTACAAAATGAAATTGACATTCAAATTATTAGACATTCTGATGCCCTAAACCCTGACACAGCTACTGGTCTTGTTAGTAAAGTTTAATTTGACGTCCAGTTACAATTCAGATGCAGAGGAAAGCAAGGAAAAAGACAACTAAAAGCTGACTCTTTTATTATAAAAAACAAATGAAAACAGAGCTATTAATGAAAGTACAAAAAACAACAAATCTTATGACCGGAACAAAGAATCTTACCATGGAATCATGTTTGAAGAGCCCGGAAATCGCTTATGCCCAGCAGCTTCACTGGAGAAGTACTTAAAACTTCCAGAAAATCTGCATGCCTTTTATCTTCACCCCAACAAAGCAAAACAGCACCTTAAACCCTTGCACTGTTTGGTATATGCTAGAGCCAATGGGAGTGAATTACCTAGCAACAGTGTTACCTAGAATATGCAGGAAGGCAGGCACCTCACAGATATACGCTAATCATAGCATCCACAGCACCTTAATACAGAAACTGTCCAACGCTGGATTCCAAGCGAGAAAAAATATGTCCATCAGCGGTCACGGATCCGAGACCTTCCTGCAGAGTTACTGGGCACCCGCACTAGAATATAGAAAGCGCTGGAGCAACATCTTGTTAGGGGAACATGCCACAGCATTGCCAAATAAACAAACAAGATTAGGTGAAAGCAAAACCTCTGCCTGCGCTTTAACGCCTACTTCTGCAGCAATTGACAGTTACTTTAATAATTGTGCAATTAGCTGCAACATTCAAATGAATGTCTATGAAGGCAACTGAACTGAAACACAGCTGAACATGTTTTTCTTTATAGTTATTTAAAGTTAGAAATATATATATATATATATATATATATATATATATATATATATATATATATATATACAGTACTGTGCAAAAGTTTTAGGCAGGTGTGAAAAAATGCTGTAAAGTAAGAATGCTTTCAAAAATAGACATGTTAATAGTTTATATTTATCAATTAACAAAATGCAAAGTGAGTGAACAGAAGAAAAATCTACATCAAATCAAAAATTGGTGTGACCACCCTTTGCCTTCAAAACAGCATCAATTCTTCTAGGTACACTTGCACACAGTTTTTGAAGGAACTCGGCAGGTAGGTTGGCCCAAACATCTTGGAGAACTAACCACAGTTCTTCTGTGGATTTAGGCAGCCTCAGTTGCTTCTCTCTCTTCATGTAATCCCAGACAGACTCGATGATGTTGAGATCAGGGCTCTGTGGGGGCCATACCATCACTTCCAGGACTCCTTGTTCTTCTTTACGCTGAAGATAGTTCTTAATGACTTTCGCTGTATGTTTGGGGTCGTTGTCATGCTGCAGAATAAATTTGGGGCCAGTCAGATGCCTCCCTGATGGTATTGCATGATGGATAAGTATCTGCCTATACTTCTCAGCATTGAGGAGACCATTAATTCTGACCAAATCCCCAACACCATTTGCAGAAATGCAGCCCCAAACTTGCAAGGAACCTCCACCATGCTTCACTGTTGCCTGCAGACACTCATTCGTGTACCGCTCTCCAGCCCTTCGGCGAACAAACTGCCTTCTGCTACAGCCAAATATTTCAAATTTTGACTCATCAGTCCAGAGCACCTGCTGCCATTTTTCTGCACCCCAGTTCCTGTGTTTTCGTGCATAGTTGAGTCGCTTGGCCTTGTTTCCACGCCGGAGGTATCGCTTTTGGCCGCAAGTCTTCCATGAAGGCCACTTCTGACCAGACTTCTCCGGACAGTAGATGGGTGTACCAGGGTCCCACTGTTTTCTGCCAATTCTGAGCTGATGGCACTGCTGGACATCTTCCGATTGCGAAGGAAGTAAGCATGATGCGTCTTTCATCTGCTGCAGTAAGTTTCCTTGGCCGACCACTGCGTCTCACGGTCCTCAACGTTGCCCGTTTCTTTGTGCTTCTTCAAAAGAGCTTGGACAGCACATCTGGAAACCCCTGTCTGCCTTGAAATTTCTGCCTGGGAGAGACCTTGCTGATGCAGTATAACTACCTTGTGTCTTGTTGCTGTGCTCAGTCTTGCCATGGTGTATGACTTTTGACAGTAAACTGTCTTCAGCAACCTCACCTTGTTAGCTGAGTTTGGCTGTTCCTCACCCAGTTTTATTCCTCCTACACAGCTGTTTCTGTTTCAGTTAATGATTGTGTTTCAACCTCCATATTGAATTGATGATCATTAGCACCTGTTTGGTATAATTGTTTAATCATACACCTGACTATATGCCTACAAAATCCCTGACTTTGTGCAAGTGTACCTAGAAGAATTGATGCTGTTTTGAAGGCAAAGGGTGGTCACACCAAATATGGATTTGATTTAGATTTTTCTTCTGTTCACTCACTTTGCATTTAGTTAATTGATAAATATAATCTATTAACATGTCTATTTTTGAAAGCATTCTTACTTTACAGCATTTTTTCACACCTGCCTAAAACTTTTGCACAGTACTGTATATATATATATATATATATATATATATATATATATATATATATATATATATATATATAGCATTCTCTGAAACAAAAAAAGAAAATGGAAATATTTTACCTGAATATTATTTTTAGTTCACAGGGACTATTTTCTGTTGTGGAAGGTTATACCTCAACATGTTAATACATCTTTAGAGACTATATAGATTAATCATAACTTTTGTATAAAACATGTAGAAATCTGTTTAATAAAAGCAATAAGGCACGAGAGGGCATGGGTTTTGCTTCAGATTGCCACTTCTTGTTTGGTTGCAGGCACTCGGCTGTTCCTCGTACTTAACAACACACCAAGAAGTGACAATATCCAGCACAACCCTTGCCCTCTTGTGCCGTATTGCTTAAATATCAGCTGGTTTTGAGAAAGCAAGGAATACATTGAAATGTAATATATTTCATATATTAAAAAGATGATAAAGTTTATGGTTTGTTGTTTTATATGTGTGGTCTCATTAGCTTTTATTTCTGATTCCAAACAAAATCTTCTACAGATTAAAAAAAAAATCAAAACTATTTCTAATTACAATTAGATATACATTGTATTATTACCTACTGACAGAACCTACTATAAATATCAAGTTTAAAAAATCAGGTGTAGTATTTTTCCTCATAGTGTTTTAAATGGCTAAGATGGGCATCAGGTTTGTCATTTGTACAGTGTGTTCTTGCATTCATGTGCTTATGCTATGTTCTGAGGCAGTGCAGAACATCTTTCTCTTTGATGTGTACTACCAGATTCATATCAAGAATTTTGGGTGACCATAATACAATTTTAATCTCTGGACAGTAATATCTTTGATTTCTGGTAGTGTGGATTAGGTCCCAGCTATATGAAAATGTACCTTCTCTATCTTCTATTAACTAATAGTCTTTTGCATGTTTGCTCTATTAGTGAGGACATAATGCTGCTCAAGAATTTGGCCTCTAGTAAATGGAGATAAATCTGTATTGCTTACAATATCCTTTTTAGTTTAGAATGTCTTAAAACAAACCTGTTATATAGCCAGGAGGGTGCAATATGTTGTCTATATTGAATAATGAGATGCAGACAGGAAAGACATTAGTTTGAGTGGTGTTTTCACCAGCTTTTTCAACTGGATCCAGTAATGTGCAAATGGATTCAGAATTGGGGATCATTTTAGTTATAGACCACTAACCTTGATGTTTCCACCAAAGTCTAATAGTAACATAGGGCAGCAGTGTGGAGTAGTGGGTAGGACTCTGGACTCTTGACCGGAGGGTCGTGGGTTCAATTCCAGGTGGGGGACGCTGAACCCTTGAGCAAGGTACTTTACCTAGATTGCTCCAGTAAAAAACCCAACTGTAAAAATGGGTAATTGTATGTAAAAATAACAGGTAAAAAAAAAAATGTAATTGTATGTGAAAATAATGTGATATCTTGTAACAATTGTAAGTCGCCCTGGATAAGGGCGTCTGCTAAGAAATTAATAATAACCAAAAGAAACATTTACTACATTGAATTATTGGGTGATGTTGATACTGGTGTGCACCACAGTTTTAATATACAGCAATGTATTATTCGGTCTTCCATGTTCAGATTGACTGGTGGCAAAGTGTTTCTGATGGATGAATTAAAATTGGTGTATTGTATTAAAAAAATAAAATAAAGATGGCTTACCAAAGGGTTTCAGGCTAGGATGAGATGCAGTCACATTCTAATAAGAGGGTATCCATGCATGATTGATGCCTGATCTATATTTGATCTTCAGAGCAATCTATTCTTGGTTTTCCTGTAGTTTTACACTGACACCACACTGAGAGAAGTAACACAGGCTGACATGGATTTTAATGGGTTTGCAAGACATCAAGCAACTGCCCATAAACACACAGCTGTAGCCTAAAGAAAAATAAATACAACTCTCATGGATTTCTGTTTCCGAAAATTAAATGTCACGTTTCCAGATTTCGTGAACTGTCCTGATATAGCAACATGTTTAAGGGACAGACTAGTCCAGTGGTATTTAACTGTTGTCCTCAGGTGCATCTTGATTTTATACTCTTGAGCGATCACTGTAGCTATATCTTTTTAAAAGTCTGTAAGTGTTGCCTTGCCTGCACTCGAAAATCATGCTTGTTTAAAACAAATATGATTCAGATTTCTCGCTGGCCTCCAAGTATCACTGATTAGCTCTGACAAGTACAACTGGATTTCACAGTGGGTTCAGCCACTTGATAAGTAGCGTATCATTACTTTTCATTATGTTTATTTCATTATTATTATTATTATTATTATTATTATTATTATTATTATTATTTCATTGATATATATATATATATATATATATATATATATATATATATATATATATATATATATATATATATATATATATATATATATATATAAAGCAGGATTTGAACCCTAACTAGTCATACTTTCACTCTAACTACATAACCGCTACACTGCACATTCACATCTTAACCCTTTCAACAGTCTAGGTTACTACTTACATTTACCCTATCCAAACGACATACATTACCTTAATAAAGGTTGCACAATCTTGCTATTCCAGTAATGTGTGTGTGGGTGTGTGTGTATAACATCAGTAAAGTGATTTAGTTGCATAAATCAGGCTTTAAAAATTATTTTGCAACCTAATTCTTTTTTTTCCCCCTTTTGAAAAGCATGCTGTATGCGTAGTAATGCTATGACCCACACAAAAACAAAACAAACAACAAAAAAAAACAAGATTGGTGATTGGGTGGCTGAGATATGGCATGAGATGTCATTGGTCATATGACTTTTTTTGTCTTACATTGCTGATTTTTTAGTGTATCAATTGCCATACTTTTTCCAGACCCTTTAGCGATATTGTATATTATCCATACTTTTTTAAGACCTGGAAAAGGTGTTCTCTAAATTCCATACTTTTTCCAGACTTTCGAAGCTGCATACAAACCCTGTGCATTCTTTTCATGGTTGCCACAGATTGCGCGATTTCTGTTAAATTTATCCAGTGCCATGAAATCTGTCATTAAGATACAGGTCTCAATTATTTATATAGGGAATCATTACACTATGTTAGTACATTGCTACCATTTCAAATCAAGACTAAGCAGTAGTAATGTAGAAAAACACAAATGCACACACAAAAGTGTTACAGCAACACTATTTGAGGACAGTTGCGGTGGCAGAATAGCAGACTTTCACTTTTTCAGTCAACGAAAATATGTGCTAAAAACGGAGTGAGTTTGATGTAGCCCTGTTAAAATGACAAAAAGACAGCTACGTTTGGAGTTTTTCTACAGCAAAAAAGCTAAACCACCAACGCCAGAGACTCTTTTGTAGTTCAGAATGTTATTAACAGCACGAGAGTGTGACGATACTTCAATTTCAAACGCTCAGGTTAGTGCAGGTGCAGCTGTCGATAAAAGAGACCCTTGCCTGTAAAGTGTTGTTTGCAGCTGTCTTGATTGTGACAATCTGGCATAGAACTGTTTGTGATGAACGATCTGGTAATATTAGAAAGCTAGCTTAATGTTTACATAAAAATGGTTAAAATCAGGCATCGGGTTTGAGCACGGTTTTGCTTTGTTAGTTCTTTTTTTTTTTTTTTTTTTTAGGGGGGGGGGGGTGGGGCTGTGCCCCACCAGTTTTTCAAGCCACGAGTCGCCATTGCTTAAAGGAACGTTGCAAGTCCATTAGACACCAAAATATTTCAATTCTAAAACTATACTAATCTTTTCCCCTTTTACAAAAATATCAGACTGATTCTGTATTGTATTTCGCTTTATAGAGAAGCACATTCTCACGGTTTTACTCACATTTAAGCACAGGTGATCAAGACACTTTGACACTTCCATAACAGTTGTTAATTTTCTAATAGCTTCTTGACTAGTTTTGGAGCTTACATATACCACTGTATCATCAGCATAGTTGAATGTTAACTCCAGGACAAACTTCAGGAAGATTATTAATATACAGACTAAATAATAATGGTCCTAGTATAGATCCCTGAAGGACTCCCATTGTGCGGTTCTAAAAGTAGATTGATTATTGCTGACTCTAACACACTGTTTTCTTTCCAACAAATAAGATGTCATCCATTTCAAGGACTTGCCAGAGAAATTAAATTTGGATAACTTAGAGAGCAGGATATTCTGATTAACCGTGTCAAAAGCTTTCTTCAAGTCCAGAAATACAACTCCAATTTTACAATGTTCATGACAGTATCACAGGTAAAGTGTCGTATTTCCCGGAATGTGCACAAAACTATTTTATAAATTATGTGTACAGATTTTTTTTTTCACTGACATCAAAATCAACGTCAAAGTTATTCAAGCACTTTAAAATAGCTTGTGAATCGGTGTTTTAATTAACAGCCTGTAGGTAAAGTGTATCCTGAAGGACAGCTTTCAGCTATATGTCAGATACATGTTCACCATTTAGGCCTTGCAAAACAAACACAAGCACTGACCACTGACTAGCAACCAGACTGTTTCATAATCTCCTGCTTGTGATACTCGGCAACTTTAGTAAGTATTCATGTCTCAGCAGGGCTGACAAATGAATCGCTCCACCATTTTCTACACTCAGTCTGAAGAATTTAGAATAACTTTTGGTTGACATAATCACTGCACAGCACTATGTGCATGGCGTATAGTACATGCAGGCGCACAGCAGAGCTGTACAGTTTCTTCAATGTGATTGTTTTTTGTAGGAAATACAAATAATAATTATTCAATAATTTATTTTTATTTCTTAAGAATATTTTAAAAAATCGCAGTATTGGGCTAATTTCACGATTTTCATGCAGTCCGATTTACACAGGGCCTTATGTACCCTAGCGCTAGAATCTAGCACCATAGTGCCAGATTTGCACCCCTGAGCGTTCTGCGCACACATAACGAACACATTAAACCCTGGTTGACCACAGGGCCCCCTAAGGGGTGGGGGCTCTATGCTGCTGTCTCGATCGTTTTGCCTTAAGGCCGGCCCTGATATATATGGGCTTTACCGTTTTATCCTTTGGTCATTTACCAAGAAGTCCGGTTCTTTGTACATTGAAACAAGTATAGTGAATAGCACTGAATTCATGGTGACATTTTACTTAATTAATTTGTGAGCTATGGTATATATTTCATAAATTCTTAAGCACCATTATTTTGTCAGTACTGGTATATGCAAAACATGTGACAGTCACAAGAACAATATTTTATTAGACACATCATTGTTCTCTCAATAAATTATTCCTGGCAAGTTTGGGCACTTTCTCAGAGATGCATACTTTAACACTAGAAGGACCGGCGATATACTCATACCTAGAAGCCCCGCAGCAGTCTTTTTGACGGCTGTATTCAAAACACTGTAAATAGTGTTTTTTTTCATTTTTTATTATTGAGTATGTTACATAAACATCTGAACAACCAAAGCATATATATATATATATATATATATATATATATATATATATATATATATATATATATATGAACATTTATTTTACAAATTAAAACAAGAACATGTAAATAAATAAACATCTGAACAGACATCGGTTTACAACATACATATTTATAAAACTGAAATGATAGCAATACATTTTTAACTTTTCAACAGCAACGGTTTATTATCAGATGTGCAAAAGCAACTGAACAACGTAGATAAATAAACTTAGAAAACATTTTACCTTGAGTCTAAGGCTGTTCACAATCAGTACAGATAATGCGCTTCTCCATGCCGCCTTTCTGCACAGGGCACAGCTGCCCGAAGCTTCATTTCTATTGCACTTGCCAACCTGGCATTGGCGTCTCTTGCAGCTTTCAGCGGGGTTGCCACTTCAACTGTGGGTACAATCCTGGCAGTTTCCCTCTGTTCCAAATGCTTCTTGCAAAGTTCCTGTGCTAACTCCTTGGTAAATTCTTCTCTTTGTAAAGTACCCAGGAGTTGTTAGCTGCTAGGTCCAATACATTGTAAAACACCTGAACAGACCACCGTTGGGAGCAAGCTTGAGAGGAATATTTCTGTGCCATCTGATCCAAAACATCAACTCTATATTTTCTTGCGTTGTAAAACTCGACGGTCTCTGGTATTTATTTTCACTAGTCCTGATGCTAATTCACTGACCAAAACAGCCCAGCTGGCAAGCAGGCGCCAGCCTTTGAAAAGGCTGATTGAAAAACAATAGACTGTCAGTGATTCACTTCAGCAGGGAGTAGAGACTAATCTAACTACAGCTAAACACATTGCGGACTGGTAAATAAAAATAATAAAGTAGAATACCGTTGTGTATAATCACAATACAGATATTTTCTGTGTGGCCGTCAATGTGACTGCTCCCGGAGCTTTTAGGTATAATGTAATATATCTCCTTTATTTCTGCACTCCCGTGTTTCATGCTTTGTGAGAATATTTAATACATACGGACAGAAAGGTGTATGAACTTCCAGCCTCATATGTGTTACACGACTGGAGAATTACATTTTAAAACCAAAAACCGCCAAAATGACTGATGCGGGGCTTCTAGTGTTAAGTTAGTGAAGAGCTTGTTTATTAATGCCTTAAAAGAATGGCAGAGGTTTAAAAAGCTTGTTGAGCTTTCTGGAAGTCTGCTCCACCTAATGGCAAGAGGTAGCCAGAAGTGATTATTATTATTCAGATCTTTTACTTAGGGTTTATTTATTTTAATGTTTGCTGTCTTAACCTAAAATATTAACCAGGAAACTTATCTTAAGCAATGTCTAATTACTTACTTTTTAGAGAAGTACAGATGTAAGCCAAATACCAAAACATATACACTGATGCATACACAGAAGTCTTTTCTAGAACACCTTCATGTTATCATTTTCACAGTCTGACGATCGTAATATAAGTACTGTGTTTCAAATACTGTTGATAAAGCTAGGATGTAAACACTATTTTGGACCAGAAACCCATAGCTTTTAAAATCTATAACTGTAATGTATTCCTCACTCATCACTAAAAAAAAAAGTATCTAACATTTAAGTTTCATTTATTTATTTACATTGTTTTTGACAAGCATATTAAAGTTGAACCTTTCCAAAGGCTGGAAACCCAAGCAAGGTCCTAGGTATTTCACTGAAATGGCTCATCAATTTGCATAGCACTGAACAGGTTAAGAAAGGCTTTATGGTCCTTGTAAAAACCCAATTGACAAAATGGAGGTAGAATTATACAGTTGGACTCAAAACAAATGGTGTATTTATTATGTATTTTGCAATGCTGTTGTAAGTAGAAAGAGTGAATAATGTAGCATGTTTGTGGTTCCCATGAGTTTCTCAATGCCTTGAGGACCAAATTAAATTCCAAACACCTTTTTGAAAGAATGCATCTAAACAAATTACTGGAACCCCAGCATACGCTTAAAAATATATCATATTTCCTCAATTATATGTTGTTGCTCATATTAGATTGATATTGAATTGTTCATAGTGAAATACTTTGTTTCACTTGCTACTCTAAAGTATTCATGGACACTTTTGACACTTTATTTACCAGATTGCTTTTGTTGCTTTGTGATCATTAGTAGTCTTTGTAGTCTGTTTTACATGTTTTTCTATACCTGCATACTATAAGATAAACAAAGTGGGATACATGAAACACAAAGTACAAGTGTATTTAAAAAGAAAAAAAAAACTGCATACAGCTGCTCAACAAGCCAGGCTCCAACCATTCCCTCAGTATCTTGATGACCACAATGTTAAACGATGCTGTGTGTAAGAATATACGAATATAAGAAAGTTTACAAACGAGAGGAGGCCATTCAGCCCATCTTGCTCGTTTGGTTGTTAGTAACTTATTGATCCCAGAATCTCATCAAGCAGCTTCTTGAAGGATCCCAGGGTGTCAGCTTCAACAACATTACTGGGGAGTTGGTTCCAGACCCTCACAATTCTCTGTGTTAGGTAGGTGGATTGTTTTCACATCAGACAAGTGTGTATATATATATATATATATATATATATATATATATATATATATATATATATATATATATATATATATATATATTTTTTAATTAAGGCATATGCAATCCTAATATTGCATTGCTATGGTTATGTTTTTTAAAATCTGATAGATACAGCATCATTTCATAATAAACTCAAAAATAGTCATTTTCATTCAAGTAGAATTGTATTCAGTGTAATTACTTATTGGGTGAAAGCGTAATGCATAATAAATCACAAGATTAGATACAGGACTATAGTTGCATAGTGTGATTAGAAGACTACTTAGCCAGATAGTTTCCCTGTAGAGTGAATTATGAGGTCTGTGTAATTTATTGCCACAGTCTTTACCAAGATGTAGAAAGACTAGACAGACGTTCACATGCTCATATTTATATGATGCAGTCAATAATAATTTGTAAGGATTGGACAAAATGTAGACCGACTTCTCATTAATAGCACACACTTTTGTGTCTTTGAATCCAATATTCTTGTTATATTTTAGAAAAGGACATGTTGGAATCCTTTCTTAGTTGAGATAGGAAAAAACAGTAGATCTGATTTTGTCATATGTATCCAGGACTACAAATTACTGATGTCTGTCAAATGAACAGTCTAAAAAAGGATGAATGCATGGGTCCTTCTGGAGAAAAGGTTTTGTTGCAGATATCCACGTTATATAATAATAGGAATTAGTTAATTGAGAAAGAGTCACACATTCTCCAGAACAAGGTAAACACCTTCTAAACATGTAACAGTGTCATTCTGGCTGCCCAGCTGTTGAATAGTTCTTTTACACTTAAAAACAGTGGTACAGAGCTATTTACTCCAAATCATCATTTGCAAAAAAAAAATTCTGGAAAGAAAAAGCACTCAACTATAATTATAAAGCTAATAAGAAACCGTTTAAGATGACTTAGAAGGCCCTTAAATGAAACATCTGAATTGTTTATTGCTGGTTCAATTAATTATTTATAATGACAATTTGGATGTTTAATTTGGTTGGATACTTTTATTCATATGGTTTGATTGCACCCCAGTTTAGTTGGATTAAATAGCTGGCTTTTCAAGTGGCCTTTTTGAACATGCTAAATATATTCAATCCCAGTTCCTGTGTGTGACTCAGCCACTAGTGTTTCACTTTTGACAATATAATCTGATATATAGTAGTCCAGTACTCTCCGGCTAAGAGAACACCCCTCGGAAAGCAAGCAAAGTGTTCTCTTAGCCAAAGTGGTCTTTAAGACGACAACCAGTTGACCACCATATATGGATTCATATTGTGTCTTCACCACCAGACACAATATG
Organism: Acipenser oxyrinchus oxyrinchus; assembly: GCA_030684275.1. NCBI lineage: Eukaryota > Metazoa > Chordata > Actinopteri > Acipenseriformes > Acipenseridae > Acipenser > Acipenser oxyrinchus. Next base: position 19,753,772 of record CM060249.1, on the reverse strand, counting down.
GATCAATAAATACATAAATAAATATGTATTACATGCATCAACATATGAAATGAAAAGAATATGTAAGAGAAAAGCAATAGGCAAGTGTATGTTAATAAAGTATAATAATAATAAAGTAACAGACAAACGTTAATAAACTAACTGTCAAACTAAATTAACACAGCTCCTCTACATGTTAAAAAATGCAGCAGCAGCTCTAGATTAATTATGAATACCTGTACAGGATCAATATTCAAGACATGCACAACATTATTTAACAGAACAGAACGGAAAAGACAAAATTGCTCAGTTACTTCAGGTTTTTTTCAGGAGCTCGAAGAACTTCCAACTTTTGAAGCAAGAGAAATAGCAGTACATTTCGTCGTTTGTTTACATACCATTTTGTAGCAATGAGGTGCACTCGTGGAAATCAGAATACAAAATGAGGCGATGATATTTTTCTGGAAAGATTTAATAAACCAATCAGTGTGCATTTGACACTTGAAAAGATTGAATACACCATTTGAATTTAAGTTTGATGATGATGAGTTATCAGGTTACAAAACAGTACTGTATCAGTTGTGAACGAATCGCTAGCGGTGACAAAAAGGTGTTCTTCTAAGCAAAGTTCCTGTTCCTTTAGGCGGAGTATTTACAATGGGAAAAATCTGCTTCACCACAAAGGTGTTTTCTCAGGCAAAGTGTTAGGAGGTGTTCCTATACACAGAGACTACAGTATAGGAGTAATGCTTTTTCTTGGTTGCATTCATGTTTACTGTACAATTTGTCTGATCCCCTCAGAACCAATTGCCCAATTTGAAAGAGATCCTTGTACACATTGAATACAAGCAGCTATTTGACAATCATGATTCATGGTGTTGAATAGTATATGGAAGCAAGGCAGGTTTATCTTCATAAACAACACAACTAGACTTGTGTAACTAATCTATAAATATCATCTACTTAAAGAAAAGCCAAAACAGGTTAACTATTGTTTCAGCTTTGATTTGCTTTTTCCACACAATGTATTGTTGGACTCCAAAACCATAGTTTTGTAAATAGGCCTAAACAGCAGGTGTGTACTGTATCTGAAAACATAATTCAGTTATTGTTATTTTTGGTGGTTTCATAACTGGGTCCTCAGTGTATGCTTGTTATTGGTTCTTTCTCTCATATGTTTTTTTTTTTTTCTTGTTTATTGAGTTTCTTTATATTTAGCCAGTCCAGTAGTTTCCTGACTAACATTGAGCAGATAGTCACAGCACTGCACTCAACAATGGTGACATCCCCTTCACACAAGTCACACTTCTTTCAATAGAATGTCTAACATAATAGTTATTTAAGAGGGTCTAAAAACCTTGGACACCTACTAATGGCTATTGTGAAATGATTGCGCCACTCACGGGTTTGTGCCCCTTTAAAAACTACGACCCAGCACACAGAAATGGATTTTAAACGCGCGGTTGCGCTATTTTTTTAATCAACACAAACAAAACACAAACAAACTCCTAACTCCGTTTTTTGGAGCGCTTACTATACACACTGGAACCTGACTCACCCGCAGGACGGCTAAGCCGTTTACCTGCCCCACAACTTAACAGGATTAAACTGTACCTTTTTTTTCTCCAGACTGCTCAGAAGCAGAGCACCTCTCCTGCTTCCTTCTACTCAGCAGCCTTGAGCAGACTGACTGCTCCCCTTAAATACCCTGCACCTGGTCCCAATTCTAAATTACTGCCCAGGTGCAGGGGATAATTAAATAATAAAACAGTTAAACTAAACAATAAAACATTAACAAAAACTAATTAACTAAAAAGCAAAACAATTAAATACAAAAAGGTGCCATTTTTTTCTTCAGGGAGGTTTTAACCCCCTCCCTGCTGTCTCACACAACCCGCTGCCTTACATATCCTCCCCCCAAGTGTGCAACACTAACGGCCATTCCAAGGCCACCTCCTCCCCTAAAACATAACCACCCACCCTCGAGTCTATAAATGTCTTTTTCGCCTCTTCCACGGGCAGACTTGAGGGTGGATCGGTCCACGCCCCGCCCAGCCAGGTAAGGACCGCGCACCGGCGACGAGGGGACCCAATGGTTCGACAGGGGCGACCAGAGCGTAGGCCGGGGCACTGGAGGATGCAGCAGTGGACAGAGGTCTTCCCCTGGGAACCGCGCAGTGACGTCCGATCACCCAGGGAAGCGAAGCAGCAAACAGGGGAGCGACAGCGACGTCTGGCAGCAGCACAGCGACGTCTGGGTGCTCGGGGAGAGCGGAGCAGGGAACCAGGGGCAGAGCTGTGGCCAGTGTTGCATACTCCTGGGCTCTAGGTCCAGCACAGGGAGGTCTAGGAAGACCGGCAGGGTGTCCCGGAGCAAGGGGTGAGGGACCGGACGCAGCGACCGTAGGGGTGGTGGTCAGGGCTGTGGTGGAGGTATGCTTTTCACCTCCTCCCCACTGGGCTCCGGAAGCGGCTCCTCCCTCTGGGCTCCGAAGCGGCGGCTCCTCCCTCTGGGCTCCGGCGCTCCTCCCTCTGGGCTCTGGAAGCGGCTTTTCCCTCTGGGCTCCGGAAGCGGCGGCTCCTCCCTCTGGGCTCCGAAGCAGCGGCTCCTCCCTCTGGGCTCCGGCGGCTCCTCCCCTCTGGGCTCTGGAAGCGGCGGCTTCTCCCCTCTGGGCTCTGCCGGTAGCAGCTCCTCCTCCTCTGGCTCGGGAGACTGCGGAGCTACGCTAGCCTGCTCCCACTCTTGGAGCAACAGCTCCAACTCGGTTGGCTCCCGCTCCTGTCTCTTCAGCGGTGCCAACCCCATCTCTTTCCCCGATCTCTCAAGTTGCTCTCCCTGAGCAACGGCATTCTTTGTAATCTGTTTGATTAAATCCAACAAATCCATTTTCTCTGGGTCGTAGGGGCGTATCCCACTCTAACACCATATGTGAACTATCACGCCACTCACGTGTTCGTGCCCCTTTAAAATTACGACCCACAACAACAGAAATGGAGTTTCAAGCACGGTTGCACTATTTTTAATAAACACAAAATAAACACAAACTCAAAACAAAACCTAACTCAGTTTTGGAGTACTTACTACACAGGTAATTTCCCTGACTAACTTGCAGGACGGCTAAGCCGTTTACCTGGCAACACACACACAAAAACTACACGGCTTAACTCAGCACTTACTTTTTAACACTCGCTACTCGGAGACAGAGCACCTCATCTGCCTCCTTCTACTCAGCAGCCTTGAGCAGACTGACTGCTCCCCTTAAATACCCTGCACCTGGTCCCAATTCTAAATTACTGCCCAGGTGCAGGGGATAATTAAATAATAAAACAGTTAAACTAAACAATAAAACAATTAACAAAAACTAATTAACTAAAAAGCAAAACAATTAAATACAAAAAGGTGCCATTTTTTTCTTCAGGGAGGTTTTAACCCCCTCCCTGCTGTCTCACACAACCCGCTGCCTTACACTATGTAATGACTATGTGGTATGTAAGATATACTAGAATAAATGTATAAGAACTCCAGTGTGTAGCTAGGGTAAATGTACAACAGTTGCTTAATTTTTTTTTTTCCCCCAGTTACAATTACGTACTGAAATTAAATTGAACTGTCTAACCCCAATAGAACAGTAAGAAACTGGACTACTGTGTACGTTACCCATGACCACTGTGATATAAAAAGCCACAACAGTCCAGGCGTATCTTTTGGTTAGTGACTGAAAATGAGCGAAAATGAGCAAACAACAGACGCAGCCCTCCAGAGGGGACAGGCAGAGGCAACACAAACTAAAACTGCATGCAGAGGAGTTCTAGTGGAGGAGGTTGTTTTAAATTATATTACCTTGTTTGGTCCAGTATTTTACTTAACCACTCTATTATTCGTACCAGTGTAATTAACTATAAAAGTAAAATCTAAGACATTATAACATTAATTAACATTTATTCACACTTACTATAACCTGTTATTTACAGGTCATTTTCACTGTTCTACTTGAAAACTTTAATGTGAGTAATGCCTCCATGATGACAGATAGATTTGAGCCCAGAAATAGTGTGCCTATCAGTGGTTAAAGCCTGGTTTCCAAAACAAACTAATTATCGCTCACTTTAAGGTGTACACTGCGATTATCGCCCTTTAGTAAATACAGTGTGAATAAAGCTTATCTCATTATTCGCAGCCGGGGTGCCTCATTTAAATACATTATCATTCATTAACATACACATCACATATTCATTCTGATTACCATAGTGTGGCACAATAAAATCAGTGTGTGCCATAATATGGCTACTATGTCACATGATAATGAATGCAAATGCAATTGCAATAGTAAATAAAGTATGAACATGCACACTAATTCCAATTATAATGTTTATAACTTTACCAACTGTCCCCCAAGTAATGTTTATGTTGAACAGCATGACAGCGCTGACAAAAATGATTGTTGTATTCAGCAGTTTCTTGTAAAAAAGCAAATTGTAAAAAAGCTGTAGCTTTAATGGGAAAGGGGTAAAAAAAAAAAGCAGCCCTTGTAGACTGGACTGGATTACCCAGCATCCCTGTCCTTCCGATCACAATTCTCATTACAAACTGGATGAATAGATAATCAGTGGGGGAGAGAGTGGGATCAAAAGAGCACACTCAAAGGAACACTGCTGCCGCTTTGTCATGTTGTTGATTATTTCAGTGCAAGACAGAACTGTACAGCAGTTAGATTGCTCAGGATTGGAAGCACTGGTTACTGGAGAGAGAAAAACAGCAGTTACATGGGCTAGACCAGTGGTGCTCAACTCTGGCCCTTGAGATCTAATCCAGTCTATGTTTTTACTCCAAGCAGGTTCTAATGTAGTTAATTTGGCCGTTTATGTTAAAAATGCTCTTTTTTTGGTGCACATTTTTAATTCTTCGCCCTCAAATAAGCAATTGGATAGTTTTAAAAACAATTTTTGCTATATTTTTTTTAAATACACACTTTTTAATTGTAGCATTATAATATAGATCACAACATAACATCATTTCTTTTTTTCCAATAGCAGCATTATATAAGTATAAATAACATACATATTTTTTTACAATGGCAGCATTAGAATATAACGTTACAATACTTGTGCAGACATATCACTTTTTAGATTTTTTTTTTTTTATGACAGATTTCAAAGCATTTCAAACTCTCATCAATGCCTTTATCAAGCACATATACATCAGAAAACTTGCGTCGCAAATTTTCAATCACGTGATATACAGCATCTTCCCCAGTTTCAGGCACGGGTATATGGCGCTGTTATATGAATTATTATCTGTGAAGTGTAGGTACAATAAATAAATAGGTCCTTTTGACCTGTACCAATCCTAACAAGGCTTCCTTACAACCTGTAACACCAACAAATAAATAAAGAAATCTCCTCGTTTTATTCTCTGTAGATACACAGGCATCCATTTTTCACTCTCAGCTGTGTGTATACAGATGACCCATTCTGTCAAGCACATTTCTTAGGGACTGCTGCCACCTGCCAGTAAAAAAGAAAACTGCATACACTTTTACAATACAGTTTTCTTATTTTTTAATTGAAGCACGTTAAAAAGACGTGTTAAACTGTGCAGATGCACTTATAAGTGCCTGTGCGCTATTCTCACGGGAGTGACAAAATTGGACTCGCATGCACTCCATGTGGAAATTGCAGGATAAGCAGCTGAGTGGTTAAGAGGTAATTAACTAATTTAGGACCTGGTTGGAATAGAGACCAGGACTGGAATAGATCTTGAAGTATCTTGAGTACCACTGGGCTAGACATAAAACTAAAACATCCTTAAATAGCAGTCCTAAATAATATAGAAATGCCAAAGGCGTGCCACTGTTACATTTGGTCAGTAAAATTGTATTTTCCGCTTTAACCACAAATATTGCCTATCAGTTTACTAAATATTTCCATATGGTGTGCACTATGCACACAGTTTCATCAGAAGGATGACTTTCCAGTTTTAGTTGCATTGCAGTTTTAGCTGCAGGGACACATTTGTGTTTTTATAGAAGCCAAACAGTTGCAATTTGATCCAATAACCTAACCTTAAAGTAGTATTTATATGAATGGTGAAAAAGGCAATGCTGATTTGTTTAAATCATGCATCCTCATGTTGTTTATTTGAATGCTCTATGTGACCAATTGCGTAATGAAATTAGTGCATCAAACCATCAATCAACATTAGTTGCAGTCTGTGGGATTATAGAAGGATGATCTAGATTGTCACTCAAATTTGGCATTTTAATTTAAAGTAAAATGCCACATTAGTGTCACTATTGTTATTTGATTTAGATGTATCTGAATTTGTCTAAAAACAGACAAAGGTAGACAACCCATAATTCATCAGAAATAGGCAGTCTCTGCATGGGAGATGGAGACCAGTGTTTGAACAGCATGGGTTGTTCTGGTAAGGATTGAGGCCCGCATGCATAGTGCAGAAGGGAGGCTCCCATGATGCCCACTGGAATGGTGTGACTGTGGCCAGTATCATTGTCCCTCATCTTTTTTGAGCACTAAATCAATGGGTGTACAACCCAGGGTACATGAATACAGTTATGTTAAAGAAGTTATTGTTGTAATACACACAGCAGTGACTGTAAGTAATTTATTTGATCTAATCACTACATGGTCTACAGCAATGTTTTAATGATCTGCAGAAGTGATTGTATTTTTAATGTCACCATTTTATATGAAATTACATCTCCTGTTTTTGCATTGCTACGATAACACTTATGTCAGTAACATACATCCTCTACCACAGCTGGAAATTCAAAATCATTTTTCAGTAGAATTAAAAAGTTGATGAACATGATATTGATCAACAGTGTACAGAATAGTATGGAATAAAAAATAGAAATTAAATGTGTAATCACAATTTAATAAACCATTCTCCAGTAGTGTGCAAGTATAAGTGTGACAAACAGGACGGATGAACGGTTGTGTGGAAACAACTAGAAGTATGCACCATACTGCAAAGAAATCCCTTTTTTCCCTGCTGAGAGGAAGTATGTTCTTGGCAAAATGTACATTTTTGATAACAAAAAGCTTTTGTAAATCATGTGTCTGGATGACTATGACACGAAGAGCATGATTTGGGCTCTAATAGATTTTTCAATTACAGATGAGATGCTAAAGTCAGATTGAGCTATTTTAGTTATGTTATTAGCACCAGGGGCAAGCCCATCATTACTGTATTCATAGGATGAACATATTCAAAATGCTTCACTAGGTCTTATTTCTGGTGCAAAATTAATTTATTTCTAATTTCTGGAGACATAACAGATGTTTCCACACATTTAGCCTGTTTTCGGACTTATGCTTATAGGTTAACTTAGATGCTGGCTGTCAGGAGTAATTGGAGATTCAAAAGAGAAGCTTTTCACTGGCATTGCCTCAGTTTGAATACAGCAAATTATTCATTCATTATTTATTGTCCATGTGAAGCTGAACAATATGTTCTCCAGTTCTACCGAAAAGGCCAGCAATAATAGTGCTACTGTTTTTTTTTGATAGTATGGGCTTATTAGGGTACTGATATACAGATTTGTGAATAGTACACTAATGTTATTTTTTAAATTTAGATTCAGTTAGGGTTAGCTGGAAGTGACCAGAAGTAAACAGTGACAATGTTTTCTACCCCTTGTATTGAGATCCCCAGTTGTCATAGCAACAGAAACAGATATATGTTATTACACAGTGCAAGTGAGTGGAGTGCTGGGTAACTGCTTGTTAATGTATGTGTAATATTGATAGTGAAATGCATAACAGTATAATCTCCGAACTTACTACCAAAATGCAAAAGTACGTAACATGCCAAAATACATTGAAGGCTCAAGGCAGTCCTAGAGGTTTTGGGAAGACGGGGTGGAAAAACCTCCTGTGCTCTTTAAAACCATTTTCTACAGATGCTTCTTGAAAATTACGAATTTTCTCATTTTCGTGTAGGTCTTCAAAGAAAAATTGTACTTGCCAATGTCTCAAATGATTACACATCAGTAGGTTGTATCTAGCAGATTACTTATGTCATGCATTGCTACACATTTTATTCATTAAACATACTACTTTAATAATTAATTGAATTTTTTTTTTTGACAACACTACACTAAAAGCGGTCGCCAAAATATGATCAAATATGACCAGCAGAAAATGAAAAAAAAAATTATAGTTCAGCTCTCACTGCTTACCATACAACGTATCAGAAAACTCAATACAATCCTTTATTTGTAAATGTCCATGGTAAAAAAGGTTCAATGAAATGTGACTTTCCATCAAAGCAAAGAAAATGTACTGTATATGTATATTTCAATATATTGAAATAAACTCAAGACATTAGGTGCCATTAATGATGTGTTGATTTGACTGTTGAGTTTTTACTTACTTACCCTCAGCACTGTTGTTTTTTTCACATAATTCAGTACCTTTAAACCTGAGCATTTCTGCTTACTTCAGTGGTCCCACTTACACTAGCTAGCTTGTTGTATTGTTTTTCTGGTTCAGTGTTTGTGAGGATATTTTCTTCTCTTGTATACACCATTGACTGAGGGAAAATAAATGTACTTTGGAAAAACCAGCATGCTAGATAAACTACTCTTTAATGTCTGGCTTAGAGTACTGCTTTTCTTTTTCATCATGGTAACTGCCATCAATCATTAAATACAATTTCTGATCAATTTCTCCCCCAATTTGTGTAATGTCTCAGCATTACAAAATCAACGGGTGACCTTGGTTTCCGCTGTGAAGACGTGCCTCATTTCACCAGATGTTACCAACTTATGGCCGAGCCCGAGACATCTCCATGCACCCGTTTAACATGTTTTCTTGAATTATCTTGCACCAGGATATATTAAACTTGAGCTGTAGCTCGTTTTGTGGACTTTTAGACATTTATTTATTTTTCAAGAGTATATGCGTAGTGTCTTGCTTTTGTTTTTGTTTTCTTTTTTGTACTAGTTTTAAACTTAAAAACTAAAAATCACATGACCTGGTACCAGATTACACAGTCAGATTTACATAGATTTTAGATAGAAGAGAATTTAAAATCATGGCAAATTCCAGAATAGACAGGTTCCAGATTGTCGAGGGTATCACACCATTAATGTCAATAGGGATTTGGTTCGGACCCAAAGATCATGCCGAAAAATACAAAATACTGGATTAGACAGGTTTTACTATAGTTTGCAAATCCCTCCAGTTTGCCTGAGAAAAATAGCAGATGTTTGGGATTTATTCAAGTCTCTAAAGTTCTTTTCTCTATTAAAAAAAAGTTCTGTTCTTTTTTTCTTTGATGATGAATATCTTCTGAAAAGGTTGTTGGAGTCCCAGAAAGCTGCTTTATTTCAATAATTGTACTCTGAAGTGATACATTAAGTATATCATGATTAATATGCTGTAACAGATGGCTTGTTGGTGGCATCACAGACCAGGAAATGCACACAGGCACAAGTACTGCAGGTTGAGTCGCCAATGTGCTCTTCCTTTATTGCACAAAATAAAATATTTAAACAGAAACAAAACTAAATAAGCATCATGCAGGTTTAAAACCAGCATGCGTAGCAATTGCCTTTTAGTTTTTCTTTCTCTGTCAGTGATCTTTCCTCCTAACCACTCTCAACCTCGGTCAGCAAAAGCTGCTGTGTACCTCGTCACGCAACACCTCCCTCCTTTTGGCCTTATTGGCCACCTCCCCATCAATCAATTGCGTGTCATCAATTGCGGGGGGTCAGCAGCAAAGGACCCCCAGGTGATGGGAGGAGGCAACAGCATGCCTGCTAGCTGCGGAGACGGCAACAGCAGTTCTGGCGACCATGGTGTGAGGCCCTCCTGCAGTGGCAATGGTGGCAGCAGAAAGGCTGACAGCAGAGCGAGGCCCTCCTCCAGTGGCAATGGTGGCAGCGGAAACGCTTACAGCGGTGCAAGGCCCTCCTGCAGTGGCAACGCTGGCAGTGTCAACAACAAATCCCTGGGGGTCAATAGCAAAGGATCCCTGGACGGTGACGAACCGACATTCCCAGGCGGTGACGAACCAGCATCCCCGGGCGGTGCCAAACAGGCATCCCTGGACAGTGTAGGCTTGGCATCCCCGAGCGGTGTGTGCTTGGCATCCCCGGGTGTTGCGGGACAGGGCATGATAGCAAGAGCTCAGAGGGCTCGTAGGGGCACACATCAGGGAGGTGCCCATTCTCCGTACAGACAAGGCACCACAGAGCCCCTCCTTCCCTTAACCGGCACTGCTGTTCCTTTTACTCAGGTGGCAGTGGCAGTGACAATGTTGGCCGTGGTGTTGGGCTCTCCTCTTCTTGGGTGGGGCAATTGAGCCCACCGAATATGCCCAGAAATCAAAAGGTACAAATCGCAAGTTTAAGGCACCTGAATTTGAATGCCATGGTTTTGTAATTCAGGCTGTATTCCTTGTAATTGTGTCTATATTTCAATATTCAGTTACCGAAACTAAGTAATAAAAAAGATTAATCATGTGAGATATAAAATAATAAATCAAGATGACAAAATATTTTAAAATAAGTTTTAATAGTCATTGCATTCACTGGAAGAACAATGGAACAACCACTGACGATTATTAAATGTCAGTTTTTTAATTTTTAAATATTAAGGCATTCAATATAAAAACATAACAATTGACAGGAAAATGTAATTAGTTCCAATGATGGTTCTTGCAAATAAAAATGCCCCACCACACTGTATGAACTGTTACAAAGATAAACAAGTTATTTTTAAGAAGCTTCAAAAATTAATTGTTTTCTGTTGATTCCTTTCTCGTGATGAACCAAAAAATGAACAAGAAAAATGTTCCTTTCAACAAAAGACTATTCTAATACATTCCTTTTAGTAGAAGCAAATGCAGAAGATAAGAGTTCAGTGTAAACTAAAAAAATATGCATATTACATTTAAAAAAATATATCAAAATGTTGTAATGTCTAGGACAGTCTGAGAAGTGTACAATTATAAGATTATTTTGAAGGATTCAGTGTGGTCTTGACAAGCAGTCACCAATGTCCCACCCCATCTTTTGGATTCCATTCAGCCTTCCACCCTAAAATCTTCTGTATCAACCAGCCAGTTTTATGTTCAGAATGCGTTTTAAAGGAACATTTATCCTGTCAACAATAAAGACACTGCAGAATGTTTTAAGGAATTGTCAGCCCGCTGAACCTCCCACACAAGATGTATGGCAAGGATTCTTCATAAATGAAATGCAATTCCCAAAGGGCATTACACTACCACTCGTTTTCATTAAAGCTTGTAAAATTATGGGTTTTTTTTCACTTTTCTAACCTAATCTGTAACATGATTACACCTTTATTACATAGTGGATGTGCTTGTCACCAGTCCCAAGCTGCTACATAGGCATTATATTGACCTCGACAGAATTAAATCCAGCACAAACCAGTTATTTCATTTTACGTTCCCACTGGTAAACTGGCAGTATCCTCCAAAGACACTCATACTGTATGGAGCACAACGCCAGGGAAATGAAAACAAATGGATGTGAATTTTGACTTGAAACAACATACTGTAAAATGCTCAAAGGACAGAAAATAAGGTGATTGTATACCAAAGGAATTAGAAAAAGAACAGACAAACAAGTGTACTGTGTTGACAATTATAAGTAGATCATAAAGCTTTTGCAATAGGTCATTAATTATTAACATTTTGTGTTATGTTTTGTAATTATTTTAAGCATTCCAAAACTTTCAGCGCCTAATAAGTATATTTTCTGGGTTATAGAAACACAAGTTTCATAACCTTAATCCCAAGCCTAATAAATCTGCTATATTGTGGTCATATTTTGGTTCTGGATGGAAGAGACCAGCCATTTTGAGATATTGGCTTTGAATTTGGTGCACAACTGTTTTATTTGATATAGTTGGTCAATACTGATTATGAGTTCAATAGCATCTATAAACACTTTGGGAATTTATTTTCATTAAGTTCCTGTTGGACAGTCAACAGGGATCTCAAAAAACGATGTTTATACAATCATGTGGATTACTGGATCAGAATGAAAAAGAACGAAAATGCTACAGTACATCTCTGCAGTTTGGCAATGATGTAACTCAGTATACAGTGACATGAGGATCTTGAGGTGCTTGTTCACAAAATAATATATATATAGTTGTAGTCAAAAGTTTACATACCCCAATGGAATTTTATAAATTCTACACATTTCCTGAAAGCAAAGAATTTTAGGAAACATCTTTTGTAGTAATAATTTTGCTTTTGTAGATGAGGAAAACAAGTTACAAGAAATAGATGTCTACAATTGTTTATTTAAGCAATTTTTTTTTGCAAAACTCCAAAAATGCTAATTCAAAAGTATTCATACCCTTTGATGCTATGATAGTATTGTCTACAAGGTGCTACAGATTTCAATATGGTAATGCAGAACCTAATTCTAGAAAATGCTGGATTGCAGGTGAACATTCTTAGACAGTATAAAAGGATTAGGCATAGGATGATTGCTGTCATTACCAATAAATCAATATGGGAAAAAGTAAAGAGCTATCAAAAGACCTTAGGCAGAAAATGATTTATTGTCATAAAGCTGGAGAAGGATACACGAAGATTTCCAAGCATTTGAGTATCCCAATTTTAACTATTGTTTCTATTATCAAGAAGTACAACACTCATCGTACTCTCACAACGCTCCCTCGGTCTGGAAGAAAGAAGGTTCTTTCACCAAGAACAAGTACAAGAATTGTGAGGAAGGTTAATAACAATAAAAGTTTGACTGCCAAAGATATTCAAAGTAAATTGGCTGCAAGTGGGACTGAGGTTTCCATTTCAACCATAGGCCGAGTATTGCACAGTGAAGGTCTCAGGTCAAGGAAAAAGCCATTCTTAGGAAAACGTCACAAGGGCAATTGCTTAAAGTTTTTAAAACGGCATTTGAATGAAGCATATGAATTCTGGTCAAATGTTTTGTGGAGTGATGAAACAAAAATCGAGCTATTTGGTCACCCTGACAGTCGTTATGTTTGGAGAAAGTCTGGTGAGGCGTACAAAGAAAAGAACACCGTAACTACTGTCAAGCATGGAGGTGGTAATATCCTTCTATGGGGCTGTTTTTCCTCTAGTGGCACAAGAAATTTAGTTCCAGTACATGGTCAAATGGATTCCATAGCATACCAAAGATATTGGCCAATCATCTGAAACCCTCTGCTACAAAACTTGGTTTAAAGCGCAACTGGATGTGCCAACATGACATGACAGCGATCCAGTCCTCGGAATTTGAATGAACTGGAACAATTTTGCGTTGAAGAATGGTCAGAAATCACTAAAGAATCATGCCAAATGCTCATTGACAAATATCATAATTGTTTAAAAGAGGTTATTATTGCTAAAAGTGCCTCAATTAGATATTAATGTCATGTTCCTGTTAGGGTATGAATACTTTTGAATTAGCAGTTTTGCAAAATAATTGCTGAAATAAATAGTTCACAAAAGCAAAACTTTTGCTACAAAAGATTTTTCCTAAAATTCATTGTTTACGAGAAATTTTAAATTTCCATTGGGGTATGTAAACTACAACTGTATGTTATGAATTAAATGTAATATACATGTAATCTATAAAATAAGTTATTCAGCCACCACTGCCAGATAGTGAAATATATTAGGAAATGTAAATAAAGACATAGGGGCATAGAACCTAATCAAAGCAACAACAACAACAAAAAAGAATGTCAATCATGAGCAATGATATCATTAGGACTGTGACTTGTATACCAGCTCATTAGAATGTATTTTGCCAGAGGTGATTTGCACCCAACAAGCTATACTTCTTGAAAACCAAAATCTTCATACTAAATAACTTTGTGAAATATTAATACTGCCAGAAGTTATTTGATTTAATATTTGATATTTTCTGTTTTAAATAATGTATATTTCCAGTGTTAGTTATCGTGTCTAGAAATAAAGTAAACAGCAAAGTAGCAAGGGGTTTCATCTTGCATAACTATGGTGTTATTAAAATGAATAACATTTAAAAAATATATATATATATATATATATATATATATATATATATATATATATATATATATATATATATATATATATATAAACATAAACAAACATATTTCCAAATAAATAAATAAATGTTCCCTCACAGCTACAACAGCAGGAGAGTCACTCAGGGATCCCATATACAGATATATAGCTATGAACAAATGTTGCTTCATAGTCGAATGAAACCTGTTGAATAATATTATGTAACATAGTGAATTAGATACCGATTTGTAGTTTTCCATCTCTCCCGTTATGCTTAAAAAGCTGAGAGTATGAGCTGATCAGATGGATGCAAGGCAAATGTTTTATAAGCTGCTTGGCCAGTATGACAATGACAGCCAAAAAAAATAAATCAATGCCGAAGTTATTGCTGAAAGCTCATGTATTTAACTGTGCTTTAAATATTCATTTTAAGGTGTACCTTAAGGTGTACACAAAATAATCAGGTACAGCTATGGCCAAAAGTTTTGCATCACCCAATAGAATTTACTAATTTTGCTACTTAATTATTATTATTATTTATTTATTAGCCGACGCCCTTATCCAGGGCGACTTACAATTGTTACAAGATATCACATTATTTTTACATACAAATACGCATTTATACAGTTGGGTTTTTACTGGAGCAATCTAGTGTCCCCCACCTGGGATTGAACCCACGGCCCTCCGGTCAATAGTCCAGAGGCCTAACCACTACTCCACACAAGTCAAATGAAACCAACTGAATAATGTTACGTTAACAAATTGAATTGCATGACGCTTTGTAGTTTTCCATGTACTTAACGAAAAACTGTCAAATTAAAAATGTGACATTTGGAACGTGAAATACTGTACTACTATTATGGCTTCCGGTAGACTTTTGTAGTTTCTTTGATTATATTACGTTAAATAAAAAAAAAAAAAAAATCTAAATTATGTTTATATCGTCTCAATCCTAAAATTCTAGATGATACAAAACTTTTGGTTGCAGCTGTACATACAAGTATTGACTCCAGTGGGCATTAACTCCCCTTTCTCCAAACACCTGCTACACAATCTGTTTCCATTTCCCTGGAGCAATTTGGACAAGCAATGTATAGCAAAAAACAAAAACAAAAAAAACAGAACTCTGAGCAAAAGCTTAGTTTATAAGTCTATTGCATTGCAACTCTTAGCTCATTGTTGTCTTTTTATAGTAGTTATAGTAGTTCCTCACCTATAATACATCTTAGTGGTTAGTGGAGGTCAATTGGGAGCTTGTGTTAGATTCCTGGCTGGTGTCAACTCTGACTAGATTAATGTGTCAATTGAGTACCCTGAGGATAGTAAGTTGGCTGATAGGAGGATAAATCTTGTTTGGTTAAAAAATATTTGCCACAGAGTCCATGGATCACAGCTGGATGAAAATCTGGTCACATCACGAAACAGGGACAATGGTCGTTTAGATCAATGCATTAAGCCTATGTTTTCCCATTCCCTTTCCTTGTGCCTTATTTACTTTCACGTTAATAAGAGTTTGGCCAAAGTAAATGGGGAATATCCCTTGTATTAAGGCCTTGGTTTTACATGTTCCCTTATTAAGTAAATCTTCCTTCATTGAAGGTAAATATCCTAATTAAAAAGGATGCTTTTGTCGGAAACAGCTGCTTGCCCATGTAATGTTTTATGTTTAGCTTGAAGCAGATAATTCTGTTTTCAATGAAGTCGTTCCAAATTTCTGATGCCAAGGCAAATATATCTGTGGTTGCTCTCAAATCAAAACGCAATAATCTCAAGATTTTTTGAAAAATTCTTGTAATAGTAATAGTATAAGATAGCGGACTATATATGCTCACGTAGACAGCCAGACGGCAGTTCTCCAAGGAATTGATAGGATTACAATAGATATTTGGATAACACATATCTAGACTTCAAGAGCAATATTCTATTCAAATACATACTGCTGTAAACTCAGTGGACGTAGAGATAACAAAATGGCTTGTATACATATAAAAAATGGCATATTGTAGGTTATATTAACAATAAAAGCGTGTATTGTAATAAGCCGTCATAATGACTACTTTTGGCGGTTCTAGGTAGTAGTGCTTACAACTTTTTTATTTTTGCAATTCTGAAGTTCAAACGCCGTCAGGGTATTTAATACATGTATTTAAGGAGGCTGTGTGGTCCAGTGGTTAAGGAAAAGGGCTTGTAACCAGGAGGTCCCCGGTTCAAATCCATCCTCAGCCACTGACTCATTGTGTGACCCTGAGCAAGTCACTTAACCTCCTCGTGCTCCGTCTTTCGGGTGAGACGTAATTGTAAGTGACTCTGCAGCTGATGCATAGTTCACACACCCTAGTCTCTGTAAGTTGCCTTGGATAAAGGTGTCTGCTAAATAAACAAATAATAATAATAATAATAATAATAATTTAGGAAAACTCAAGAACAGACAACCGCAGATCTTTAACACACACAGAGTAATTTACATTGTGGAAAACGTCAAATTGACTGCATTGGTGGTTCTAGTGTTAACTAAACGCCATGTTACTCTTTCATTTACCTTATCTCATTTAAAATTACTAACACCATTTATTTGTCCATGTGCAACTTCAGTCTGCACCACATCATATGCAACTTACACCTAACCCCTAAACTTAATCCCTAAATCTAACCCCTAAACCTAAACCTAACCTCTACCCCCAAACCTAACCCTAAACATAACATCTACCCCCAAACCTACCCTAAACCTCACCTCTACCCCTAAACCTAACCTCTACCCCCAAACCTAACCCTAACGTCTACCCTTACACCTAACCCTAAACTTAACCTCTGCCCCTAAACCTAATCCTAAACCTAACATCTACCTCTAAACCTAATCTTTACCCCTACCCCCAAACCTAACCTCTACCCGTACCTTTAAACCTAACCTCTACCCCTAAACCTAACTCTGTCACTGTCAAACTAACTCTGTTACTATTATTTCAACACTGTTTGTTTTGCTCCCTCTAGTTCAGTGGTTTTCAACCTGTGGTACGCGTACCTTTACTGGTACGCAACAGGCTTGCCACTGGTACGCACTGACAGTTCTTTATGACAATATGATTCCTCAAAACACAATGCTGCCTCAAATCGCACCATCGTAATGTATCAATCTATTTGTATCACAGAGAAATTAGAAATTATGATGCAGGGCTCCAGACTGCGACTAAAATGGTAACAAATGCAACAACAAAAAAACATTTTGACAGCTGTTTTTTTGGGGTTAGGCACAAAAATGCTGCATCTCCCTTTAAAAGCAAGTGTCAATATTTACAAATGCGACATGAAGTGCGAGAAGGACGGTAACAATTTGATTAAATACAAATGCTTAAGTGCAGAGAGGTATATTAACACCAGCGGAATACGGAACCCCAGTTTCTTGCAAAAGTTGTGATGGTGACCAAACATGTGTTCATACTGTTGTGTAAAAAAGTAGCTTAAAATTAGAGGTTGTGTGGAAGAAACTCAGACGAAGAGCAGCAACAAATAAAAACGCACTTCAGGTTAACATTAACACAATGCCCTGGAAACTTAAAATAAAGAACATAATTAAATGACGGACTACTGCAGCAAAATGCGCAAGAATTAAACAGACAAGGCAGTGAAAAGGGTACCGTACCAAGCTGAAAAAAGTTACCTTTGTGAACTCCAATAAACCGACGTTATCTTTCGCCAGTCAAATTGCAGAGTGTCTTAATAAAGTTTTGAGTCAACACGAACAGATTTTTTTCGTTGTTGCGTCTTGCATCCCAGATATAATAGATTTAGTTACATTGTTTACCGTCAGGAGTTTAAGGATGATTTAATTTCACAAGATTCCATAAGTAGATGAGGAGCTGATAATATCTCTTCAGCCAAAGAAGCAGGCGCGGTAATTTCAGAGCACCGTTCCCATAATGTAACAGTATGTAGCGTGAATTTTGTGCTAAAGTTTTATTTCTCAAATGTGAAAGCACAGAACGCATAGAAATACTTGGGACTGTAATTAGGAAGTGTACAATGTACTGCAGCTTACTTGATTGCAGTAAACAAAACAAAACAAAAAACGCCATTTACTAAATTTAGCGCTGAGATTGTGCTAATGAAAGTATATGACAATGTGCTTGCTGTGGATATTGTAAATAACCCACTGCAATTTAAACTTGTTTTTTACTGAAGAATAAACTGTATGCAAATCATAAGGGCTGTGTGTGTTGCATGCTGTCAGATCAGAACTTCACTAACAATGAGCATGGGAGCTGCAGCATGCTGTCAGATCAGGACTTCACTAACACTGAGCATGGGAGCTGCAGCATGCTGTCAGATCAGGACTTCACTAACACTGAGCATGGGAGCTGCAGCATGCTGTCAGATCAGGACTTCACTAACACTGAGCATGGGAGCTGCAGCATGCTGTCAGATCAGGACTTCACTAACACTGAGCATGGGAGCTGCAGCATGCTGTCAGATCAGGACTTCACTAACACTGAGCATGGGAGCTGCAGCATGCTATCAGATCAGGAGTCACTAACACTGAGCATGGGAGCTGCGGCATGCTATCAGATCAGGAGTCACTAACACTGAGCATGGGAGCTGCAACATGCCTGTCAGATCAGGAGTCACTGACACTGAGCATGGGAGCTGCAGCATGCTGTCAGATCAGGAGTTATTAAAACTGAGCATGGGAGCTGCAGCATGCTGTTCCCATGTTACAACTGGACACAATTAAGGTGTGGTCACCAATTCCATACACAACAACTATTACAAATATAAACATGCTGAGTTAATTCCAGTCATGCATATATTAACCACTCGGCAGAATGAGGCAATAAACAAGTGAGTCCAGACAACACACCTGCTTGTAACGGGTTAGCTCTCACTTCTACAACAGCAGTCCTGCTTGTAATGGGGTAGCTCTCGCTTCTACAACAGCAGTTTAAGATTGCATATAGTTACTGGTACACCTGGTGGTCCCTGCTGGAAACACTGGTACTTGAGATGAAAAGGTTGAAAACCACTGCTCTAGTTGCTACTACATCCGACGCTCACTGCCCTGAACTGAAAGGTAATACGCAGTAATGTTTTTGCCTATATTTCATAAATAAATTCATAATTTCTGTCATTTTCCTCACTTTATTTTTGTTAAAATTACCTATTAAAGCTTAACGACAAAAAATGTGGCAACATTTTCAATTTGAGTGTGTGAGTTAAGTGTACTATAACCCAAAGGTAAACACTGCTTTAATATATTATGGTAGTGGCTGGTCAATGCATTAGCCCAGCACAGTGGAACCCCTCATAGGAGCACTACCCTTTTGCCTCTGGGGGGCCAAGATTATAAATGTGGCATACTGTATGCAAGTTGCAGTAGTAAAATGAGTTTGGGCAATGAACACCTTTTCTGGCATTTTTTAAAGGAGTATAAGGTTGAGTTTCACATTTGCCCTTGTAGAGAATGGTCCCTCCAGTGCCGTCTTGAGGAATGCATGAAGGCATTAACTGCATTTAGGGACCACAGAAAGTAAAAAACTCAAACAATCGCTGAAGATACAATTATAAAATGTAGACTAAATTTGGAACAAATTAAATAAATAAAATAAAATACATACAGTACTGTGCAAAAGTTTTAGGCAGGTGTGAAAAAATGCTGTAAAAGTAAGAATGCTTTCAAAAATAGACATGTTAATAGTTTATATTTATCAATTAACAAAATGCAAAGTGAGTGAACAGAAGAAAAATCTACATCAAATCAATATTTGGTGTGACCACCCTTTGCCTTCAAAACAGCATCAATTCTTCTAGGTACACTTGCACACAGTTTTTGAAGGAACTCGGCAGGTAGGTTGGCCCAAACATCTTGGAGAACTAACCACAGTTCTTCTGTGGATTTAGGCAGCCTCAGTTGCTCTCTCTCTTCATGTAATCCCAGACAGACTCGATGAAGTTGAGATCAGGGCTCTGTGGAGGCCATACCATCACTTCCAGGACTCCTTGTTCTTCTTTACGCTGAAGATAGTTCTTAATGACTTTCGCTGTATGTTTGGGGTCGTTGTCATGCTGCAGAATAAATTTGGGGCCAATCAGATGCCTCCCTGATGGTATTGCATGATGGATAAGTATCTGCCTGTACTTCTCAGCATTGAGGAGACCATTAATTCTGACCAAATCCCCAACTCCATTTGCAGAAATGCAGCCCCAAACTTGCAAGGAACCTCCACCATGCTTCACTGTTGCCTGCAGACACTCATTCGTGTACCGCTCTCCAGCCCTTCAGCTGAACAAACTGCCTTCTGCTACAGCCAAATATTTCAAATTTTGACTCATCAGTACAGAGCACCTGCTGCCATTTTTCTGCACCCCAGTTCCTGTGTTTTTGTGCATAGTTGAGTCGCTGGCCTTGTTTCCACGCCGGAGGTATGGCTTTTGGCGCAAGTCTTCCATGAAGGCCACTTCTGACCAGACTTCTCCGACAGTAGATGGGTGTACCAGGGTCCCACTGTTTTCTGCCAGTCCTGAGCTGATGGCACTGCTGGACATCTTCCGATTGCAAGGGAAGTAAGCATAATGTGTCTTTCATCTGCTGCAGTAAGTTTCTTGGCCGACCACTGCGTCTCACGGTCCTCAACGCTGTCTTCTTTGTGCTTCTTCAAAAGAGCTTGGACAGCACATCTGGAAACCCCTGTCTGCCTTGAAATTTCTGCCTGGGAGAGACCTTGCTGATGCAGTATAACTACCTTGTGTCTTGTTGCTGTGCTCAGTCTTGCCATGGTGTATGACTTTTGACAGTAAACTGTCTTCAGCAACCTCACCTTGTTAGCTGAGTTTGGCTGTTCCTCACCCAGTTTTATTCCTCCTACACAGCTGTTTCTGTTTCAGTTAATGATTGTGTTTCAACCTACATATTGAATTGATGATCATTAGCACCTGTTTGGTATAATTGTTTAATCATACACCTGACTATATGCCTACAAAATCCCTGACTTTGTGCAAGTGTACCTAGAAGAATTGATGCTGTTTTGAAGGCAAAGGGTTGTCACACCAAATATGGATTTGATTTAGATTTTTCTTCTGTTCACTTACTTTGCATTTAGTTAATTGATAAATATAATCTATTAACATGTCTATTTTGAAAGCATTCTTACTTTATAGCATTTTTTCACACCTGCCTAAAAGTTTTGCACAGTACTGTGTGTGTATATATATATATATATATATATATATATATATATATATATATATATATATATATATATATATATATATATATATATATATATATGAACCATTTATTTTACAAATCAAAACAAGAACATGTAAATAAATAAACAGACATCGGTTTACAACATACATATTTATAAAACTGGAATGATAGCAATACATTTTTAACTTTTCAACAGCAATCGGTTTATTATCAGATGCGCAAAAGCAACTGAACAACGTAGATAAATAAACTTAGAAGAAAACATTTTACAGAAGCGCACAGCACAAAAAGTCTAATTTATTTTTATTTTTATTTTTAACAAAATGGTATTCCTTTACCTTGAGTCTAAGGCTGTTCACAATCAGTACAGATAATGCGCTTCTCCATGCCGCCTTTCTGCACAGTGCACAGCTGCCCGAAGTTTCATTTTTATTGCACTTGCCAACCTAGCATTATATATATATATATATATATATATATATATATATATATATATATATATATACACCAATTAAATACGTTGAAGCAGTAACAGTGGTTTAAAAAAATGCATACATGAGGCATAGAATCTTTAATATTTTTAAGGGATTATTTACAGTTTACACATTTCCATAATATTTCGTGACTTGCCTGTTTAATAGGGATAAAAATGTGTTTGCAGCTGTAATTTATGTTCTTTCTGAAACTGTGATTTTGAATCACAATAATCACAGTTGCACAGGGGGCTGAATTCAGCACAGAGTTTGCCAATAAAATATTATGTAATACAAAGAGTAAAGCTATGTGTTACTAGAGTACTTTCAAAACCATTTTGGAGTCCACGATTCAACAGGACACTTTTCGGCACACAGTATTTCAAGGAGTTACTACATAATAATGGGACTTTTTGGCACACGCTGTGCTGATAGAAAATGGTGTACTAAAACACGTTGAACTGTGTGTTATAATGTCTCCTGGGGTATTACTCACAATTTAAAAGCATTTTGGGGTATGTGACAAGATGGCAAAGGGCTGGAGAGACTCAGAGACAGTAGCTGCGGGTTTAAGCGCTGGGGCACGCATTTATTAACCAAAATTAAACAAAAACACTGCTCACATAGCAAAATAAAAAGGGTACACAAAACAAGTCACAAACACCATATAAAACAATACTTATGTCCTGCTGGACATTCGCCTTCACAGACTCACCTAACTCCTTTCCAAACACTCTCCCAAACTCCCCTTATATCCCATGTGGCTGGAGCCTAATTAATCATCAATTATTCAATTAAGGCTCCAGCCACATTCTCACATGTTTTTGGCAGGGATAGGAATTACCCCATCCATGCCAAACACCACCACCAACACACAAACAAACACTATTTACATGCAGGGTACTAGCAGAGGTATTGGCGCATAGCAACTCAGTCAGTTACTATACAGTACATTTCAATAGGACTTTTAGGCACATACTGTGCCAGTAAAAAAGTATGCACTTCAATGGGCTAATGAATCTATGTGTTATAATGTTTCGTGAGGTATTCCCCAAACACAGTATTTCAATGAGTTACACACAGTTCTAATAAGTGGCCTTTAGTTAAGGACCCCAAAATTGTTTTAAATAGTGGAGAACACCCTAGGCAACATTACAAAACTTATTACACCCTAGGCAACATTACAAAACTTATTTTTTGCTTACTTTTATGTTGGCACAGTGTTTATCAAAAAATCCTATTATAATGAATATTAAGTTATTGGAATACTGTGTGCTGCTAAGTGCCCTGTTGAGTTAAGGACCACAGAATGGTATAAAATTCTGTGAACACCCATGGCAACATTATAACCAGGGCTTCTGTTTTTCGGTTTTTATTAATTTCATTTTTTGGTGCTTATTTTTTTGCTATTTTCGTGTTATACGTAAATCATATTTTTTTTCGGGGCTTTCACTTTTTATATACTGTATGAAAATATTGTTTTAATTTTACTTTAGTTTTTTTCTGTCTCAATATGTATAGTAATGCGACAGTACTTGCATACTTTTTCAATTGTACCTTATTTCCTTTGCTGTCTTCCACAATGAAATCCTTATGGCTACGGGCACATTCTTCTGGGGTTTTTGTGTGTTTAGGCATTTTTTTTACTTTCGCCACAGTTTACAATTCTGTTTTAAATTCCATGAGTGTGTAAATATCAAAATATCAAACTGGAATATAGCTTTAAATCTGAGCAAGAACAATCCTCAGTTTCTTGTAATCTCGTTTTAAATCTCGCAAGCGTTTTAGTGTAATAATTGAAACTATGTATTATTCAGTGTAATAACTGAAACTATGTAGTTTGTAAATAGATATTGGAAGAGTCAAATAACAATAAAATGCTTCAGAACCAAGACTAATGGATTTATTGGTTCGTCGTTACATAGCACTCTGCACCCCTACTGAGAGAAGTGAGACAAGTAATTAATAAGGGGAAATTGAACACAAATTGGCTTGTGTTAAAAGTGCTAGATGTTGTTAATGAGAACAAGTGAAAGCAGAGAAAATGTTGATGGTAATCGTTCCTCAAAGCCCTAAAGCAATGTATTGAGCTTTAGGGCTATTTTTTCTTTTTTTTTTTTTTTTTTAGATTAGAATAGTACATATCTCTCCACCATACACTGTGGACCAGAAATATGGTGATACTGAAAGGCACATGTTCCTGCATGAAACTCTACAGTATTATTCTCTCTTGAAATTGTCTGAGTTGGGGGCTTCCGAGTGGCGCATCCAGTAAAGGTGCTCTGCCTGGAGTGCAGGATGCGCCCTATAGCCTGGAGATCGCAGGTTCAAATCCAGCCTATCACTGCCGACCGTGACCGGGGATTCCTAGGGGGCGGCGCACAATTGGCTCAGCACCACCTGGGTAGGGAGGGCTTAGGTCAGCAGGGCAATCCACAGTTCACCGCGCACCAGCCACCCCTGTGGCTGATAGAGCGCCTGCGGGTCTGCAGTGGAGCCATTCAGATCTGTGTTGTCCTCCGGCACTATAGGTCTGGTGGCTTCGCTGTGGATCCGCAGTGCGAAAAATGACGGATTGCCAGGAACATGTTTCAGCCTCTGTTTCCCGAGTTACAGAGGTTGCAGCTGTGAACTGGGATAAAAATAATAATTGGGCATTCCAAATTGGGGAGAAAACCGGGGTAAAAACCATTTGCAACGACTAAATTTAAAAAAAAAAGCTCAACATAGTAAAAATAGGTTATACTGAAAATGTAGTTTCTAAAGTATTTCCAGAAGTATAAACAAATCCATATTTAGGTTAGTAATGCAGGGCCTCAATGGCTCCTCCACAGTATATACAAAGAGAAAATGTGTAGGGGGACTTCACCAATTATGTGTACTGTGAGAAGTGTTTCCTACATATATTGTTCCTTTTAATTGTTAATTAAATTAATAAATAACTAAATTTTATATTTGATGAGTCATCACCAGAGCTGCCGAGAGCCATCATGAGCACTGGGGAAGGATTGGTATGTGCCCCCCACCCCCCCAATGAAAAAAGTAAATTGGCACACAAGGTACTACATTCATCTGACTTTGTAGTATACTCATTAGCCCAGGGAAGAGCATTATGATGCATACTATTGCGATAGCTTGATGATCAAATGAAATGGCAGTTTCAGTGATAAAGACAATAGGTGAAATTATACAGTTAAAGCATGAAAGATTGCAATATTTATGTATGTTTTTACAATTACATACATCTTGCATAACTTGTGTTTATAATGCTGTAGCTTCCTATTGCTTTGAAATACAATTACGACTGGAGTTTGAATAGCAGTGGAGGTTCTGTAGCAGTCACAGTCGACAATGGTTTTGTTTCTATTTTCTTTGTTGATCTGTGTTTAATGATCATTATATTGTATGTAACTTAAAGTTTTTAAAAGCAGAAAAAAGCTGCATTGGTGGTATTAAATTAATTTAACCCTATTCATGAATGTTTTATGCACAAACAACCACCCCTTGTTCAAGACATACGCTACTGTAAACAAGTCAAACTTTTATACATGTATACAAACTTAGTTTTAACTGTTAAACTAATCTGTATGGGTTTTTTTTGCCAGTTTCGTTGCCCAGCTGAGGTCAACAACACATACATAAAAAAATGCGCAGGCAGCTTTTCGCAAAATCTAAACAAGCTAAACATTCCAGTAAAAAACTTGTCTGTGAAAGTCACCTAACAGTTACTGTGTAATGAACTTCATTCCCGACTTGTCTGTACTTATAGAATAGCACCCGATTTGACTGTAATCAGTGCATTCAATAGGTGTAATCAAGACACATCAGACACACTTGAATAGTCTATGTGGTCCCCCATGAGCCACACATGGGGTCCATAGGTGATCATTAACACAAATGAATTATATTTTTGTGGTAAAATAATTATAGAAATGTGTTATACTCAACCCAGGGACAATTATTATTAAACGTATTTATTTTAGAGACATATGATAAATGCTGTTTACCTTACTAGCATAAGTGTTCTGCCTGGCTCAGTGACGTCAGTGAAAGTCAGGCCTGAGGTTTTCTCTCTCCTGTAAAAGGTGTTTTTGACAAAAGTTGTACATCGGGATTATAGACACCATAGGCACCATTATAAAGCATGTCTTTAAAGTGACATCCACCCAAAAATACTTTTTTTAAAAGGACTCCTCTGAACCCCCCACAGAACCAGAGATATGCCCCATCAAAAATGCCCAAAAACCACCCTTCTCTGGGTCATATCTCTAGGGCCCTTCTTTCACAGGAAACCACCTGTTTCCAAATGGCACATTTTAAACAAATTTTCACATTTTCACCCTCAAGTGGACCTGTGACCAAAGATTTCTAATAAATTTTCAGCTCAAAGTTGGCCAAAAAAGTAAAAATTGGTGAAACTATAACCTTCAGTTTGCAAGTGTGTTGTGTTTTATATAACTGTCAGTGCTACACGATTAACAAAAATAAAAAAATGATTACATCATAAATTATTATTAGGCTTCCAAGCAGAATGGCTGGAAGCCTATTGTTCTTCAAGAGATTATTATTATTATTTTCTTTCCTTCTGCCGCAATGGTAAATCTTTAACAGCCCATAAAATGAAGACCATTGCATGTAGAGACTCGCCGTTTGGAACGTTGTGAAGTTGACCCTGAAGCAAAATGGAGCACGTAGGTCACATGGTTTGGCAGCCATGCTGGAGTTTTGCAAAATTTTGGTCATTTTCAAAACTCGTCTCCGAAACCGCTTATGCTAGAGCTCTGAAACTTGCTTTACATGTTTATGAATGGTCAATCTTTAAAAGTTATTCAAAGAAAAAGTTTTCGTCAATGGCGGCCATGTTTATGACATCAGTGGTCAAAAGTGAAAATAGTCGATAACTCCTTATAGAATGCAGATAGGGCCACTGTTACAATGGAACACATATAAGAACCCATATGTGTTCTATCAAAAACAGTCATTGCCCGTGACCTTTGACCTCTCTTATTATAGGATTATCACTATTGTTATTTCTTATCTTCTTCCAAGGAATTTAACAGCTCATAAAACAAAAACCGTTGCATGAAATCGCTCCCAGTTTGGTATGGTGGTACATGACAATGGCTAGTTGAACCTGAAAAAAGGGTGAATAGGTCACATGGTTTGGCAGCCATATTGGATTTTGTATTTTTGGTAACTCATTTTGAAGACACTAAAACAACAAAAACCATTGCTGCTATTGCCCTCAAACTTCTCACATATGTTGAGGAGGGGTGTGCAATTACACATATCATGTGACGTGACACGTAGCCGCCATTTTGGAATTCTACATTTTAGCTTTAAAATGCAACTCCTCCAGAACCGTTGGACCGATTGAGCTGAAATTTTCCAGGGGTCTTATTAAACATGAGAGCGTCAAAAGTTATTCAAATGGTGAGTTTTCGTCAGTCCGACATGGACCAATGTTGCTTATAACTCCGTAGAGAGTGCAGATAGGGTCATGGTTACTATGTAAGACACATAGTAAGTCATACATGCTCTATGAAAATATGTCCATGCCAGTGACCTCTGGCATCTCCTAAAGTTCAAATGCAAAACTTGGGGCCATAGTTACTATGGAACACTTTTAGCAACTCATGTTTGCTCTATAAAATAATGTTAGCCTGTGACCTCTGACCTTTCCTATCGGTCAAATGGCTTGTTACTCATTAGATAGTGCAGAAAGGCCCATGTTTACTATGGAACACATATTCTAATGCTTCGCAAGTACCTTGGAAGCCTTATAGTTGCTGGGAACTCTAGTTATTATTATTATTATTATTATTATTATTATTATTATTATTATTATTATTATTATTATTAATAAGCGTAACCCCCTGTATATTGAATGTTTTGGTTCAGAATCAGTTCGTCTCACTGTCCTCCTACTGCAGCCACTTAAGAGCGAATGAGAGACATTTTGAAACAGAAATGCATCCATTTGCAAAAAAAAAAAAAAAAAAGATTTGTGTAAGGCCACAGTTAGCCTTTATTTGTTTGTTGTGATTGAGTTGTATCTTTTAAATAAATGTTTAGCTTATTTTATTTACTTGATTTCTGACATATGGGTCTACAAATAAAAACTGCTCTAATTGTTACATCCAATTGTAAAACGCTGACACCTTAGCACAGCATTGACACAGGTTCCCTTCACCTCTCTTATTCATTAGACCAGGCATGCTATATTCAAGCCTTTTCATTATTTATCTCTCAAGGGTTTCTTACCGATATTGTATTATTTGCTTATTTGAATGGGTTATACACATGTACGTCTATCTCCATATGTGTGTTTTGAAGCAATTTCGCTCAATGCTACTCGTGGGGACAGTTATTTAATGGCGCTTTTTCGTAAGTATGCCCCTGCAGCAACAACGTGCCCAGAGCGTCGGCAGCTTGTCAAAAAATATCTCCCCACGGTGATAGAAGAACACTACTCAGAAATAAAGGCCCGACTACGAGATTGCCAATTTTCCCTGATTGTAGACGAGAGTCCTGAGCTTGGCGGTCAACCTGCAATTAACATCCTGGCTGTCTTTTATTGCGAGAAGGATTCTTCCAACAAGATTCTTCTTTTGTCATCTTCAGTGTTGAATCAGTGTAATGCTGCTTCTGTTCTTTTACTGGTGCAACAGTATGCGTTTACAACATGCAGTGGACAAATTGTGTGGCAATCCTGTCTGATTCAGCGAAGTACATGCAATGGTTAGCCAAGGATCTGCAGACACTTTATCCAAAGGTTCTTAACATCTCCTGCATTGCACATCTTGTTAATGTGGCTGTCAATACTGCTGTGACGTGAGCTGGCTTTGAAGATGTCAACCAACTGATTATTCTTTTTCCGGCTGTCTTTAAGAATGCACACAAGCAAAAATGAACATATTTCTGTGTGCATTAACAATGAAGTTGCTGAAAAGGATCTGACAACCCCCCAAGAGTTGTGCCTTCCCATTAGTTTTCACATTTTTTGCAGCAAAGTACATAAGAGAGAACTGGGAGATAGTACAATTGTAGTACAATTTCTTACTTAAGTGCCGGTGGATGCATCAAAGAAAGTGGAAAAACTAAGGCAACTCCTTGCTGAAGACGAATGCCAGCGATTGATGTGCATCAAGGTGCGCTTTATGGTTGCATATGCGCTTTATTGACACAATCCATTCCCTCCAGGTGAAGAGGGAGAGTACAGATTCATTAATCCACTGTATTAATGACATCATTATTTGTGACTTGCCAGCTGCTGCAGATTTTGCCAATTTAGAGAGCGAGGTTGACATGAAAACTTTTTCATCAAAGAAGCGTGCTGAAAAATGTCTGTGATGCATTTAATAACAAATCTCAGGCAACAAGAGCAGCTAATGTCCCTGGAGGTCTGTATGGGAGTGGTTTGTTTGAAGCGTGCAAAGTTCTGGACCCTTTAAAAATAGTCCAAACTGGGGGAAATGTGAAATGCGCGCACCTGGCCAGAATTTTTAAAAGTGATGCAAAGCAGCTTCTTAAGGAGCTTCAAGTGTACATGGCCCGAGGAGTTCCAGAAAACAAGTTGCTATATCCAGTGGATTACTGGAAGAGTGAAGTGCAGTCATGTCCATTGCTGAGTTCGTTAGCTCTGCTTGCACTTCCGGGGCCCGTCACCACCACTGCCGTTGAAAGGTCTTTCAGCATGTTTCGAAAGGTGCAGGGCAAGAGTCGCATGCGACTGTCAGTAAAGCAGCTCGGTGACCTGAACATTCTGTTTCACAACAAGGACATCACATCTTCTCTAATGGTGTACCAGTATGACCGATGGCTGAAGTTTCCGCGGCAGGACGAAGCGGGCCCGTCTGCCTTGCCTTTCAGTGACTCATATATATATATATATATATATATATATATATATATATATATATCGTAATTTAAGAAAGCAAACCATTCTTTCAGACAGTGTTGCACTTTTATTATTTCACCTGGAGGATTCATTTTCCCACCCCTTAAATGGCTTATTTCCTGTTATTAACCAACCAGCTGCTTCTCCTATTGACTGACATTGCTTTGAACCAGGAGCTGAAATTACCTAGGAAGTGCAAGTGTAACAGATTTCCTGAGAATAAAGCACAGAAAACAGTCACTTTCTTTAACAAAGGATTTGCTTTTACATGTGTTTGTTTCAAAACTGTGCAAATTGGAGCCCTATTTAAATAATGGAAGCGCAAAACAGGTAAGATTTATGGAATTATTTTATTAGCTACAATTAATTTCAGTTCATAACGAGCACAGCCGCTGGCTGTAGTATACCCCAGTGCTGCCGCTGTGAAAGCAGGTTCATTGTTAATTGTCTATTTTTTTTTTTTAACAATGCATACAAGTCTCTAGATATGTCATTCAAAGTATGTATGCCCCAGACTAGTGATTTACTTGGTGGCTCCATTTACATTCTCACCAGGTTTTTAAGCGCCCCTCTAATCAGGTCAGACTTAATCCAGTCCAGCCACATTCTCACATGGATGGCTAGTCTGCTTGTTGAAGTGTGACTGGATACAATACAGGGATTTCATAAAAAAAGTGCCCTGATACAAATATACAATGTATGCATTTTATATGTAAGGGAATAAATATCTATTAAAGCACAACAATCTGTCAGTGGAACACAAGAAAAAAATTGTATGTGTCTTCAAAAAAACACCGTGCGAAAAAACAAATTCCTTTTAGATGCAGTATGGTGCAACTGTGGGGGAATAAAATTGCCACTTCAAACAATTTACCACAGTGTTTCAACTGGTCTACCAACTGCTGTGTATTTGTTTTGAGATGTGTTTTTAATATTAGTTATTTTTGCACCTTCACATTTACTGTCTTCTTGCTGAAAATACATCATCATGAAAATTAACTTGTATACCTTTGGATTGTGAGGAGGCTTATACATTTTTTTATTATTTTTTTTCCCTACAGGCTAACAGGATTCCAAATTCCTCCTCCCGTAACAAGTACAGGAGCTGTGTTTTCCCTGCGACTCACAAGCGATTTTGCTGTAAGCGCTCATGGGTTTAAAGTGTATTATGAAGGTAAGAAGCTACTTTAAAGTACTAAAAGTTCCTCATGATGTTTTTTAATTGAATTATTAACTTTTGTAGTGTAATATGCTCCTCATTTTATCTGACTTGTTAATGTTTTTCAGTCAAGTTCCCCTTCATTAATGAGGCTTGGGTCTCAATGCAAACTTTCCTGGTAATAAATAAATAAATAAATAAATAAATAAATAAATAAATAAACATAATAAATCACTTATCATTCTGTACACATATAACCTACACATTAAGTAAGCCCTAGTATTTTCCTGTTTAAAATTAGTTACTTTTAAGACTAATCTAAGTTTTTTGATGTCACAATTACTAATAATATACAAAAATGAATTTGAGATGAAGTAAAATGTACACGTTTTGAGAGTATTGCTTCCACGTGTGCAGATGGCAGAAATAGAGAAAAGGGCATTCATTTAACTTTACAAGCAAGCTGTTAATGTATTGTTTTTATTTGTATAGAATTATACACTGGAGACTCCTAAGACTATCAATTCTAAATCACCTATGACCAACTAAAACTGCAATAAATCTTAACCAATCAATCCTTCAAGTGTGAAAACCTGTTTTAGAGGATCACTATTCACATGTTAAAATTAGTTTATTTTTAGGTACTGAATACCGTAATTGTGTTATTATTGCTAGTGATTTGTAGACCAACAGCATGACTTTTAAAGTGTAAGCATTCTCTCGGAGACAAGAAACACAATTGGCAATCCACATGTTTTTTCATCATAAGCCTTTCCAGTCTGTATTAGTCTACCAGTAACACATTTTCATTATTTATAAAGACAAAAGCAACTTGACTTCCATCGATAGCATACTGAGGAAATGAAGATCATTTTATTGTGTGATAGACTGTATAGCAAATGGTCTCTTGTTTTTTTATAGTTGTTCTTGTTTTTCGGTTTCATATTTTTTTAAGTGGTGTAATCCGCCAAAAGAAAAAATGGTTCTGGTTCAAATGTGTTAGCAACGTATAAACACAATCCAAACCTGTCACAAAACAGCAGGAAAAAAAACAAACAGTCAAAACGCAAATGCAAACATATTTTATTAGCTTATTAATCTGATTATTTTTGTATGTACACTGCTAAGCCAATCTGTACAATTGCAGGGCAATGCAACAGTGTAATCTTAAGAGATTGTTTGTAGTAAATAGAAATTGTCATAAAACATATATAATATACTGACATTTACCAATACAAAATGTGTGTGTTTGCATATACAAATTATCATTGTCATGCATTACTCTTGCAGCCAGAAGCAAAAAGTTGCATTGTTTTGATTACATTGAAATCAAATGGTACAAATACATCAGGAAGCAATCTTTGTCTACATGGGCTATAAAAGATTTAGGTCGTTAACTGTGCCATATTTAATTAAAAGTGCGACTGTAAAGCAGCTGCTTTTACTCATTCCTATCAAAATTACATCTTGTTCAAATAATGGTTATTTATGTAGATGCACCTAGGTGCTATATGCCATCTCGTGGAGGTGCATCCGTAACTTTATAGGCAAACAAAAAGCAACAAAACACAGAAACAAACAAACATACAAACAAACAAAAAAAAACACATGCATATTAAAATGATTTCAGTTAATTCCTGTCTTTCTCGCTCTGCCTTGACACTCTTTTGTCTGAAACGGCTCCTCATATGAGAAGGTGTATGTATGCCTACTTTCTTCTAATAACTAGGCAGCACCCCTATAGTTAGCTGCATTTGTGACATTCTGGAAGCGTTACTGAAGATGTCCCCCAATGAAAAAATATACCAGCATGACACCGGAACACAAGTCAATCTTTGGAGACTTCTGACTATCCTTATCAACGACGACTGTAAATGAAATACAACTGCTCAACCTGTTTTTACAAGTAAACATTTATAAATTGCAGTATTTAAGTGGACCATAACAGTATACAATTTGTTTGGTCTAAACGTTTTATGGTAAGCAGGTTGTAGCAAAAACAAAAATGTGCAGTCTACAAGGTGGCACAGTTACTTGAATTATAATAATAATAACAACAATAATAATACATTTACCATTGTTTTGCATTTAACTTTTTCCTCCTAAGACACCAAAAGTTATAATCCAACATGTGTCCAAAATCAAATGGTAGCCTGTTTTTTAAAACTTCTTGCCAGTGTAAATTACAAATGTCCACATTGTAGCGTAACCAGAAAATACAGCGTTTTCTTTCCCAATGTATATTAAAAAGTGCTTTTTATGTACAGTACACATGTGTTTGTGAAAGTCAGTACAAAGCAGTGATAGGCTACATTGGAAGTAAGCCCTAACCCTAACCCTTAACCACTTCTTCATATCGTTGGATAAAAACGAAATGTGATATGACTTAAGTTGTTTTTCACAGCCTTGGCTTTTGTATGTACTTTTTTTTTTAAATCAACATGGGTTCATGTCAGCATCTTTCCTCAGGGGGCACAGTAATTGCGGTTATGATTTGAAATGCTGTCACCATTTTTTATATTGGTGGATAGATGTATTGACCATTTTGAAGGCGGTGGAATACAAACTGGTGTAAATTTTAATTATCCACCACTTTTGTTTTAGATCATTATATATTCTGCCAAAAAGAAAGCGTTGGAATAACTAATGAACCAAACTAGTGGATAAATTCTGACGTGTTTTATGGCAGCTTTAGAAAATACACAATCAGTGGAAAAGCATAGGGCAGAAAACAGTTGAAATGATGGCAGAGAACCCAGTGGATTTCCTTTGAAAATAACCCCCTTTATGTGTACATTCTGAGTTTCTCTATAACCTTGCTGTAGTCTTCTTACTGCGTTGTTTCTGTGTCATATTTTCAAAAGCGTCTGTTGCATCAAAGCTATTTCGGTTTATGTGTGACCATAGTTTCTGGTTGTTATCTCAAGAAGCAGCATGTTGTTTCATCACTGTAATTGAAGGCGTCTAGGCTTGGACAGAGCTGCAAATCACTATATATTGTAACGACCTTGGGAAAGCTGACGGCCCCTTTAAGATCCTCGCAGGACCTCTGTGATGGACAGGTGGCGGGAGCACTGATTGGACCGGAGGCGACGGCTACTGTGACGTCTCCGCCAACTGGATCCTCGGAAGCAAGTCGGATTGGGACGGGAGAGAGAGACAACAGGCGAACCGACAAGTGAACAGAGAGAGAGAGAGAGAGAACCACCCAGCAGTCCGCCAGTACTACAACATTAGCTGCTGCACAGGCTTTTTATTCACGGCTATGTGACCCCCTGGAGCCTCCGCTGAGGGAAGAGATGGAGAGAGGCAGCCAGCAAGACAGGATAAAGGGAGCAACTGTGAGAGAGAGAAGGGAAGCCGGACTGAAGTCCGAGTAGCTGAGCCAAGAGGAACTGCGGCTGGAGTTTCTGTGTGTGTGTGTGTGTGTGTGTTATGATCCCTTCCCCATCCTTTTATTTACCCGGAGCTCTTTTCCCCTCTAAATAAACACGGGCTGTTACTCCCTTTTCCAAGATATCTCGTCAGTCTGATTCCATCAGGACCTGTACTCGGGTACATGCTACAATATATTACGTAGATGCTTCAGGGTTTGTAAAGATTGGAGGTGATTCTCAATAAAAGAGGCAGACGAGACTTAAGTAAAATAAAACAAAGAACTATTTGTTAATGTGTTGATAAGTACAAAACAAAAGCAGACCACTGTGACTTTAAATCAGATGGTCTTACACTTCCATCCTTACAGAGATATGGTGCTCTTCCAATAGCAACAGCTAACAGCTCTACTGAAAGACTGACTGGATGACTGAACTCAGCAACAGCTTCTCTGTAACTGAACTCAACACAATGAGCAGGCTTCTTATATAGCCTCAGTAGAGTGGGTGGGGAATTTCTGGAATCGGGTCACATGCACTACAATGTGCAATGTCTAACATTAACAAATTGACACAATGTTAAGTATTAAATAAGAGTTCTGTAAAGGTGTATTACTGGAAAATGCAATACAGTACAAGTAATAGCAAAATGCAGGTGCAATACACAATATTTCTAGATATTTCAATACTAGTAAACTCAAAAACACCCAACTCACTACAGTATTATTGTAGCACAGTATTATTGTATTATTGTAGGAGCTACTGGGTCAGGTTCTGCCGGGTCCTGTCCTCTGTAGGGCGCCAGACGCTCGGTGGAGGACCACCCGGCATGGCCCAAGCCAGTGGCTGTCGAGTTTGGGACAGCGGCCCCTCTTCCGCTGAGGTCTGTAGAACTACACAAGCTCCCTGTCTGCAAAATGTCTTCCCTGTGCCCGGGTGTCATAGTTCCACTTCTGCCGAGAACCTGCAGCCATCAGATGGACCCTGGGAAAAGCGTGAGCCATCTCCA
Source organism: Acipenser oxyrinchus oxyrinchus (assembly GCA_030684275.1). NCBI lineage: Eukaryota > Metazoa > Chordata > Actinopteri > Acipenseriformes > Acipenseridae > Acipenser > Acipenser oxyrinchus. The sequence continues at coordinate 19,718,657 of CM060249.1, read as the reverse complement.
GGCGGTCCTGTATCCTCCTGGTGAACTCTGGACCTGGGGGCTCGACTGGGGTGTCCGGTGGCCGGCCAAACGTCAATGCAGCTGGAGTCCAGGGCTCACGTCCCAACATGAGCAAGGCAGTAGTGCAGAAAGGTTGAATCTTGTACTGCTGTCCGACAGGCCAGCAGAACCAGAGGCAGGTAAGTGTCCCAGTCACGCTGGTTACTGGCGGTGCTGTTCGCAAGTTGGACTGTGAGAGTACGGTCGAACCGCTCCACGAGACCATCTCTCTGAGGGTGGAGTGGAGTGGTGCGGGTCTTGTGGATGTTCAACTGCTTGCACATCTCTGAGCCTTAACAACGTGGCAAACATTAAGATACAGTTTTCATTCTCAAGAAAGCTGAAGTCGACTTTTCTGAATTTCCTAAAGGAAAACTACCCAGAGCTGCCTGCCGTGTTATTTCCTCAGCCAGTGATTACCGGATGGAATGCCTGGTTCAGGTCTCTGTTTTGCCTACACAATTACTTGGACGCTTTGCTAGAGTTCTTTCATCAGTGTGAACAGAAAGCCCTCCTAACGATGCTGAAAGACACAAGCTTCTATTCAATTGTAAAGTTTCAGTGTAGCTTCATTAAGGCAAACTGTATGCAAAAAGCAGATTTTAATACACAATTAGATGAAACAAAAAAGCCTTGGGCACCCTTGCTGATGGAAAAGTTGCTGATGTTGAAGTGAAGCTTTGAGCTGTTAAGCACCACTGTAAGCCCCAGATGCAAATTGTCTGGCAGCTATGGAACCTGGCATTAAAGAAAGAGCTATCCAACAGCTGAAAGTTGCCATTAAAAAGGTGCTCGCTAAGTTTGGCAAACACATGCCAGAAAATGCAGAAATTAAATTCCTGACTTCTTTTGGCCAACTGTTTAATCCATTGGAGATAGCCACTCAGGCATCAGTTTATTTGTTTATTTAGCAGATGCCTTTATCCAAGGCAACTTACAGACACTAGGGTGTGTGAACTATGCATCAGCTGCATAGTCACTTACAACTACGTCTCACCCGAAAGACGGAGCACAAGGAGGTTAATTGACTTGCTCAGGGTCACACAGTGAGTCAGTGGCTGAGGTGGGATTTGAACCAGGGACCTCCTGGTTACAAGCCCTTTTTCTTTAACCACTGGACCACACAGCCTCCTGTCAGTGGATAAAATATGTTGAAGGAATGTATTGTGAACATGCCACTGCTAAGGGAAGTGGAAATACATTATTTTTTGTTGTGGTCTGCGAAACTAAGTGACAGTGTGAAAGGTGCGGTTCAGAATAATTTTGACAGCTCTGTAGATATTATTGACATGCTGTTTGGGCTCAGGTGCCAGAATGCCAGCTTATCCAATACCATGATTTCTTGTCTCATGTACCCTGTGGTTTCCATTGACTGTGAACATTTTTTTTCAAAGTATTCACTGATTGTAAGTTACAGACGACAAACCATAAAAAAGAAAACATACAGTTCTGTAGTATGCTTGCATTTAATTCTTAATTTGAATATTTGTGTTAGATTGAAACTCCTTATGAATACATGTGTAAAATATCCATTTTCTTTCAGTAACCTGCTTTTTGAGCTAATGCTGAATTTCTACAACATTCTGAAGTAAGCCATTTTTTGTGTTTGTTGATTTAATGTCCTTCATGCTGATTTGATTTACATTGTGCAGTATATAAAAAATATTTATTTATTTTTATTTTATCTTATTGTATTTTTATAGAGGTCATGGGCAGGATTTACTGTAAATAGGCAGCTAATTAAAAATAGTGGGGGACTTCACGTGCGTTACAGAGAAAAAATGGTAACTACATTATTTTATAACCCCAGATAATGTTTAATAACAAATATGTATATAGTTGTAACATGTACACTTTGTTTTTTGTTTATATACATCTATTTGCATTATTTTATTAATGTCTATCTGTAATAAAATGAAATCATATTTTTAGCAGGTAAAACAATAAAACAAAATTTGTGAAATAAAATTAAATAAAAAATTTTTAAAGAATTTCACAGGGCTTTACTGATAACTGATTGTAATTTGCAGGACACAGTGTTGGTTCTGCTAGTGACAACCCAGTTCTGCATCTTTGACATCCGCATATTAGTCTGGACACATGCCAGTCTGTCCCCCATTTCAGAGAGAGTTTCCCACAGGGAGTAATGGTTCTGGACTGATAACTATTTCGTTCATACATTTCAATTTGATCACAGAGGGCAATTTTGTTAGGTATTACTCCTTCCAGGAGTGCTAACTAAGCATTTTAGTTCTAAACTATACCAGACAGCTAAGCTGTTTACTGGTCACAAAAACCCATATACTTTTACAAGTGGATCAACGCACTGTACCTTCTCTTTGTTCCAGCTCCCTGGTAGTCTCTTTCTAATAGAGCTTTGGATTTTATTTTAATAGAATGTGGTTGTTCCCAATTAGCACCAGTTATTCCATTTGGGAACAGCCACATTCTCACATGTTTTTGGCGGGGACAGGAATTAACCCCTTCCCTGCCAACCACCACCAAAACACGTACAAATACCAACACTATTTACAGGCAGGGCTCTTGCTCTGCCACACTGCTTCATAAATAACAGTATTCAGTTGTACGCTGTCTGACTGCAAATGCAGTATGAACCTCTCTGTAAAGGTAAGGCAGTGGTATGGTTTATTTTATGTAGGGGGAAGAAAATATATCAGGAAAAAAACACATTAGCAGAAATCGTGCATTTATTTATTTATTTATTTATTTATTTATTTATGTAAATTTAAAAAAAAATTATATTATGGTTATGAAGTGCATTAGTATAGTTGTCTAACTCGTTCTTCTAACAATCACCACCTTTTGTTGTATAATGGTACATTCTGTTAGCGTACTGACATCAATGTTACATTCAAAATAGCCCCAAGCACCTTACAGCAGCGTCTGTGTAAAGTTATTAATCCCCCAGTCTGGGGAATAATGGTTTGTTATATTTATTTCAGAGAAAAAAAAGTTGTATGTGCTACAGCCCTCCAGTTTGGGAACCGCCACACTATAAATACTGTCGGTGCTGTTAACAGTAATGGTGGGGGTTCATGCTTTTAGTTAACTTTGAACATTATTTGTCTATTTTTTTTACAGCCAGGTGTGAAAAGCTTAACTGAATTGTCCTATCCATAATTAGTCTAGCTTCACTGGTGTAATTGAAAATGCATGGTTTTGGTTTCCCTAAAGCTGAGGGAACACAAAGCCACTTTGTGGCTTGTAACTTGGTTTCAGGAGACTTGGTTTCAGACCACTGCATGGCACGCCAAGGGGAGACGGGGTTTGATATGGCAAAGTTGCCTCAAACTAGGTCTCCTGGTCTATTGGAACCATTTTTCAAGCCACTGGTCCTGAAAAGGTGACGTAGTATTCCTTCAGCTTAATTGCCATCGCATTTCCACTTCTGATACATATCATGTGTTCTTCTATCCTCATTCTTCATTTCTTGTTTGTTTTAGCAATACATTCAGCATACATACTAGGACTTTATATCATTTTTTAGTAGAACTGTGTGCATATACTGTTGGTGTGACAAGACATGGAAATAATGTGTCATTTGGTCTTAATTTGTGCTTTCCTACATAATGTTTAGTTAGCAGGGCATTGTTTCATTGGCTTCTAAACAGCTTAAGTTATAAATCAGCATTACAATACTGCTTTTTTTGGTGTTTCTTATAAAAAGACTATGCAATCTATTTTAGTGATCTAAACATCTTCTGATCTAAATAACACTGCTATTTATCCCACTAGGGTTTGCCTCAGTGGTTATTTAATAACATCACTATAATAAAAACAACTACAGAAGGAAGATGCCCGAAATAACAGAACTTTCACTGTTTTGTTATTTACAATAAGTTATCCCCATTGACTTATTTCTGTTTTGCGTCTTGATTTATACAAGATCCTGCAAATCACAATAATAACCCCAATTGCTGCATGAAGTACCAGAAGCATAATGGTGATAATAGGAAACACCAATGCAATATCAAATTCATGTTTTGATTGTGATGTAACTTTGGTTGCCATAGATGCAGATAGTGAGGTTTTAACTTGTTCCTTTTCACTTATAATGCAATCTAAAAACCAGTCAGGAAAATGAATCCCAGCAGTCTTCAACTATCAATGATAGTTGGGAGTTCTCACGGTAAACACATAAAACTCCCATTTTTCATGAAACCTTCCATTTATTAATTTAGGTCAAAGTACCTTTCAAATCTTTAGGGCTGTGTCCGAAGGTTTGAAGGTTCACTCGCTAGCCAGGGTGTTCGAAGATTGTTTTAAACCTTCGAAGGTTCATCAGACGGGTTCACGCGCTGTATTTTTTTTCTTCTTCTGTTAACAGAAACTGTTTGACAATGTGTGAATACTATAAATCACACAATAAATGTCACTCAGATGCAAAATTCGATCTTTTGATTTGTATAATGCATATTATGTAAACAAAAGTTGTTATTAAAATCCGCTGCGAAATCGTTACGTAGCAACTCTACATGGTTCCGCTGCTGTGTATGGAGCAGGGTATAAAGTATCCAAAGCAGTGGGCTCATACCTCTAGGCTGTTGTGTTGTGCTTAAGTAAAATATGTACTGAATACCTAGTGTACAAGACAGTGTAAGAGAAGTGCTATGGTAGAATGTGTTTGAAACATACAAAATAATACACTAACACTAATAATGTTCATTTCGAAAACTGAGCACCGTCCGCTCCAGCTTGTGTTATCCAGAAACAAACCTTTAATTTCTTCAACAGCAAAGCGTTGTATAGCGTGCATAAGGCATAAGCTGTATTGAAAGAAATGTCTCGAAACCCCTCTGCTGTTTGGAATTTTTTTGTTAAATGCCCAGACGACCAAAAAAAAAAAAAATGTTGAATTCAAACTTTGCAAGCGACTCGTATCATCACGGAGGCATAACCAATCTCTGGGGCCACTTGACAAGCGTAAGTTCATATTATTATTAGTATTATTAATATTTTTAGTCGTAGTAAAATGTGACTGATAACCTGCTTTGAACAGTGACTGTTAAATAAAGCTTTGTCCGCTGCAGTTGGTGCTGGTGCAATGCTTACTGCATCGCAAGCAGGCACAATTACATGTAAATAAACAATGTGTATTTTTATTTAAATTATAAAAACATGATTATTGTTCTATATAACGTATTTTTAAACTACATGTGAATGTTTTATTCCATTAATATGGATTACCTGTAAAATAATAGGATTTTCAATCAAATATAAATTACCTTCGGTAATGTGTTCCGAACTATCGACGGTCAAAATGTACCCTTCGTTGCAGCCCTACAAACTTTGCTAGTGTATATCCACCATTTTGCTTATTTCCTCTTAACCGTTGACATGCTGTTGTATACAATGAGAAAGCAATTGCAGCAATAAACATGGAAGGTCCACAGACATTAAACTTGTCAGGCAAGCCATTTGACGTAGTGCTCCTGTGATATAATCTTGCTCATTGTGGGAAATGTATTTATGTATTTTTAGCCTCCTCATTATTTCCATGCACACTTACTGTAGTGAAGTACATACCCTATGTCACACATAACTGCACCAAAAAGAAAAAAAAGGATGATAACAGCTTGTAGCTCTCAGGAGGGTCATCAATTAAGTCTGGTTATGTCTGAATGCTGCCTTCTTTGCTTTAAGCAGGAATTGTATTCTTATTTTCTGTAGCAATCTGTAGTGCATACAACTGAAACACAGTAATACAGTATAAAATAATACACTAAAACAATATTAAGACCACTCTATGTCAGTTCCAATTAAATCTACATTTCTTATCCTTGTCAAAATTCACTGGATCAAAAAGTAGTGGCTTTAATTTGAACATACATGACTGTTTTTAAAATAATTTTGTAATACAATATTTTTTAATTGAAATGTAGTTATACAGTACTACAACACATGTGCTGTATTATTAATATCTGGAGATTACTTCTGTACCTGCAATTACCTAAGAAGTGGGTGATTGTACCAATGATTTTATTCATTACTTTGTGTTTCATAGTGGTTTGAAAACTGATAATGCAGGTAATAATGTTGAAGATTGTTTGGCTACGTCTTTTTGTAGGCCAAACCTCTTAGCACTATGCAGGGGACACTGTTGCAGAAGGTACTGTGCTATGGATGCAACATTAATTACTGCAAACTCTGTGGATACTAAAAATCCCATGGTGCTGTTTTAGAATCAAAAAAACATTCACCTAGGCCAATAATGTAATAGCTTAGTTAAATCCCCCCAACCTTTGCTTATTGTTAAACAGGTCTGCCTTGGATGCATTCCAGTAAACACTCTTGCTCCATTGTCTTCAATTCTTCATAGATTGTTTGCCACACTTGTACTTACTGTCCTTTTCAATATGCAACAAATGATCAGTCATTCATGGTAATTTGCAAGAGTGTATTTTTTTCTCCTTTTATCCTTTTATCTCTTTAGCTCAGTTCAGCAGTGAACACATCACAACTGATTTATCTTTGCACTAGGTTTGGCACAGTGGATTTCTCATCAAACTTTAAAATGCTGTACACTAACGTTTTGCTTGACTGCAGAATCAAATTCAAATGCCCATAATGCATACAAAATATCAAATATTCATGAAAACTATAAGTTATTTCATCAATGTACAATTCACGGGACAGGAGCTAGGGCTGGGTGGTGGAAGGCTGGGAAGCTACGTTACTTCCCCCAAGGAGAAACAAAATGTAGGATAAAATAACGGACAAATTGAAAAGATGAATAGAAGTCTGAAGATGTCTCACAAGGCTTACAAGGCAAGTTGGCATGGCCGAACTTCTGAGGCTGAGTAGCAAACTTCAATTCCTTTACGGGGAGACTGAAGCACTGGAAAAAAAAGAGAAATAAACATGCAAAGAGAGTCAGGGGGCGAGAAGTCAAGGCCAAATGCCTGGGCTGCGAGGCTTGGAACAAACTTTGCTCTCCAAAGATGGAGACTGGCACGGGTGAAAAGGATTAGAGTGAGCAGAACAACGAGAAAAAGTTTTTTGGCCGGGGGCCTCCTCTGGCATTCGTGAACCATCCTCTTGGAGGACGAGGCAGGCACGGCCAACCTCTAGTGTTGGGAAGTAAGCTTCACTTGCCCCCAGAGGGAGACCATTTCAGAGGTGGCACAGCATAGTGAGGGAGGACAGCATAATGGAGGAGAAAGGTAGAATGGAGGAAAGTAAAAAGCAAGACAGAGAATCAGAGAGTGATTGGGGTTTAATAGGAAGCCCCAGCTCCTGCCCCACAAACCACACTAAGGTTACATAATGAGAAATCAATCATTCTTTCAAATTTAAGCAGCAAAACAGGAATGTTCTTAACCCCCTCATGAGGGCTCACATATAATGGACAGCATTTAGTTGAAATCCGCATTAGCTGAAATAGTAAAATATACACTGCTTTGCCATGTAGGGATAAACCCATTTTCATATACACCACCCACTCGATATATCGCAGGTGTCGGGGTCCAATATAAATCCGCTATATATCGAGGGCCGCAATATAGCGAGAGACCCATAGAAATACAAATAGGCTAACAAATACTGTACAACCACTCCCTCGTTTTATCAGGGATGTCAGGGTTCAATATAAATCCTCTACGCAACCCGCTTTTTCTCATTTTTTGTATTAAAAGCAGCACACCATTTTAATTTGTACTGTGGAGGGTAATTGCTTCTCGTCAACTTAAGTCTCCAATTAATTTCTTGAGTCTTCCTCTCCTTTCTCAAATGCACAAACTCGCTGCATTCAAAGAATCCCATTCCAAACACAGGAGGCTTGGTGCTAGGGAGCTAACTTCACTGCCTTGTGACTTTTGCTAGTGCATTGCTGCCACAACACCTCGTTGGCTAAAATAAAAACTGCTTCAGCAAGTAGATATTTAATTTGCTTTGTGTTTTTGTGCGATGCGTACGTATATGATAACTTTTTGTTTTAAAATTCCTGTCCCATCCTGTCCTGTCAGAAAAAATCCTGTCCAATCCCATCCCGTGATAAACAGAGATCAACTATTATTTGGAGGTACAGATATTTTCGTATTCATGTATAAAATTAGGGTTTATCAGGTTTTGCATTAAACACTACCGGTATACTATTAGTAATTTGTTTTTAGTTTTAGTTTTTTCAGAAAAAAATACAGTGCAAGCACAGGGTCTTTATAAGCACAATGTGCAACATAATGATGTAATATATAAATTTGGTAATATAAAAACAACTGTTTGGAGTTTTGTGCGGCAGTTTCAGTTTCGGCTCTGAGATTTTAGTATGTCAATGCCACAATAAACTGTTAGTGAAATCCATCATGTATTTATTTATTAAAAATCATAGTATTATACATACCCCTTCAACGTAGTGCCGAAGCAGTACCTCCAAAAAATAGTAGCTGCTACGGCCAAATCGTAGTCTTTGACATCTCTGCATTATAATTTGCACACCCTTAATATATTGTACATATGTATATATAGAGAGGGATATGTTAAATACATGCCAGTAGCAATCCACAGTGTTCGGTTATTCTGCTAGTATCAATAATTCATGTATCAATATTGTTAACTAAAGGACTGACATAACTACACAATTATGGGTAATATGAAATATTTTAAGTATCAATTAAATGTAAGGGTTTTTATTAACCATTCCATGTTGCCAAGACGCTGATTCTCCGCGGACATCTGCTGACCCACTGGTCCGTCCACGTTTGTGTTGTTGGAGTCTGTCTCCGAGTTTGACCCTTCTGATTCGGAGGCATACGGCTCTAATTCATACGGGAGACAATCCCTGTTTTCTTTCTCTACATCAGATCCATCAACACATAACTCTACATGTTCAAGTGAGACCTGTTAATATTATTTTGTATGTTTATGCTAACAGTCAAGTTCTATGTCATAGGCTCTTTTAGGACTTTAAAGAGCAAAAAAAAAAAACTCTTCCTGTCTGCTGGTGGCAGAGTAATCCCGTTCCTTCCCATTCCTGGAAGCTTAAATCCCGTTCTTGCCCGTCCTGAGAGGTTTATTTATTTTTTTATTTCCCGGTCCCGCACCATCCTGTCCCGCAAAATTTGACACAATTCTTTTCCCGTACCGCGGGAATCCCTGGTGGTCTATACAGTAGCTTGAGCAAATAAAACCCTTGCAGTTTAGGGTCAGATTCTCTGAAAGAAAAAAAGAGAAAAATTCAAACAAAAAACTAGTACTCCTTACAAGTCCCTAGATTAAATGGTTTATTTATTTTTTTTCCTTTATGAATAACATTGTTTAAATGACCACTTGAATTAAAGATCTCTGAGAATCTAATACTAGCATAAGAAGTGGTACATTGCAATGTATTGTTAGATTCGGATCAGAAATATCTGTGATCTAGAGTTCTGTGATGAGTAAAATAGCAAGAGAGGTCATTTCAATCTTTAAATGCAATTCCTTTAATTTAAAGTGACAAACACATCTGCCTCTGTCATTGCCTTGCCTTTTGACAGATGGGTTTTTATTTTTTTCTTTCCTAAGAGGTTTATTTAATATGAAACATTCATTAATCTTCACTTCTTGTTTATTCCCTATTGTAAATAAACTAACCAGTTTGCTCTCAAGTGTATCAGTATCCTATGTGCTGCAGCACAGCTTCAAAATTTTAACCCAAATCATGCATGCACCCAAGCGTGAATACTAATGATGTACTTTACTTCATCCGCTTTAATTAAAGATTGGGAAAAATGAATACATTCAGGAATAGTACACCTTAATCAGTAATTTCCAAAACATGTAAAACTGACAGAGAGGAACAGATACAATGGTTTGTGTTTATTCAAAAACACTTGTGTTTTAAACGTGTGAAGACTGAAACAATAGGTCCTTTAATTTGTAAAGCAAAAAAATGGAATCATATTATGTTGCATTGCTAATGCAAATAAGATGAATGTGTTGCTTTCATAAGTTATATTATAATAGGTACATTTTATTTACAGTGCTCCTTTGCTATAAGGCTCTCGGTTATAACGCGCCTCGGATATACCGCCCCTACAGCATTTCCCCAAATTCCCTATACTAGTGATTCATGCAATATTTCTACAGCAAATACAGTACCGGTGTTGTTCAAACTTTAAACAACTTCTCAGTCTAACTTCCATTTCTGTCTCTCCCTTTTGATACAGTATCGAACTGAAGAAAAGCTGTGCTGGCACTTTATAACAAAGACATTTTTATTCAGCATTCGTTTTATAACTAAATAAATAGTAGGCCTATTACGTGGTTATCTTTCCTAATGTATTTACTTTTTTGCTGCAAGAGCTGCGGCTTTCTCCAGGAGACAAGATGCTTCAGCCCCGCTCTGGCAGCTGATCCTGGGACAAGCCCATTCCCTCTTCCCCTCTCCTTACCCGCTCTCCTTCTCTCACTTAGTTTGCTTGTCTGTCGCTTCGAACTGAACTCTCGACCGCCATTTAGCCAGGCTATTTATAGTTTAAAAAATGTTAATTAAAATGGTTAATTCACAGAAAGTTACATTTTTGCTTCACGATATGTGCATTATAGAGAGGGAGTTATTTTATTTTGTATTTTAGTCAGACGTGTGTTATGTGTCCTTCGAGCCCCTACCCCCTCACCCCGTTTATAATGCTCTTCGGTTACAACGCTCATATTGTGTGTCCCCCGAGACCCACGTTATAGCGAGGGAGCATTGTCTATAAAAATGAGTGTTGTTGATTTTTATAACATTCTGGTAATTTTTTGCAGCTATGCAATGTGTATATGTATATTAGGGCTGTCAATCAATCGTAGTTAACTTCTGCGATTATTATGTTAATTTTTTGGGTGATGTGACAGAGACAGAATGATTCTTTGTGATAAATCTCCCTCGCAACCTGTGAGGGTGCTGTGTAAAGGGCCCTGGCTGGCCAGACAATTCATTCCCAGGGTTAGGTGGAAGTCGGCCATCTAGAAAGGGGAGTGGAGCTACGGTACACTAAATCATCGACCCGGAAGGGAAGCGATGTGGCAGCCGCGAATTGGAGGAGTGGTTGCAATCGTTAACCAAGGGGGCGTGATTGACGGTACATAAGGGGGCGTAGTGAGGTGATCTATTCCTTTATTATGGTTAACACTGAACCGGAAGGAGAACTGTATTGTTATCGTGAGTGTTTTGTTTGTTTGTCACGTCTAAAAATAGACTTGTTTGTTGTTATTAGACGGATAACACGATCCGAAGCTGTCGCTAAAGGCCAGCACAAAACCCAGACAACACTGCACTTGTGTCACGATTAATTGTATTTGCACCACAAGCACTGAAGCACTCACTGTGGACTTGTGATCATGTTTGTATTATTTGTGGGTGTTTAATCCACGAGTTCAGTCCCTAAATAATAGTCCTGGTATATGCCAAGTGTTAGATCAATCACTTCACCGGTTCCCAAGAAGAAGATTTCGAAAGGTTTCTAAAAAAAATGCAGAAGACTGCCAATTTGGTTCCGGTCAACACCATTTTTCTAAGAGTCAGTTCTGCTGATACAGTGACAGGGATGATGCTTGTGAAACTTGGAGTTAGCCAAGTAAACCATTTGTCAACTGAAGCAGTTTTAAATTTAAGGCGTAAAATGTACGTCTGGCGGCCATATTGTTTTACAAAACATCACCATTTTGACATATTTGTATTCCATTGTCACCGGGACGATGCCTACCAAGTTTGGACTATGTTGGTCAAACGGCTTTCAAATAAATGCAGTTTGCTGTTAGGGGTGTTTTTCGTAAAAATTTGTGGCAGCCATTTTGATAGTAAATTTTATCGCAGTAATTTCTGCTTCGCAAACTTGAAGCATGTTTGGTTGCTGATGTTTCTTTCTGGCCTGACATCACGCCTACAGCCAGCCTGTTCACATGTGGTATTAGAACCGGGACAACAGCGCCTCCGAGACTCAGAGTACTGCCGGGAATAAATAAATAAATACATAAACAGGACTGTTTATAAAAAAAGGGCACGGCAGAAGACAGCAACAGCAGGAATGGAGAGAGGTCCTGGAGCATCCACAGCCCAGGAGGGAGGAGACAATGCTTTTCCCATCCTCTGAGGAGATGCTAGACTGGGTGTTGGACCCAGAGTGGAACAGGGAGGACCTCCCGAAGGTTATTGACCTGCTGTGGGCCAGAGATGGGGAACATTGGGAACTCTGGGAACAACACTACTACCCAGTGCCCTTTGTGAACCCGGCAGCCGTGGTAATCAACTACTTGGCTGCCGATATAGGATTGACCCAGCAGGTTGCATTCCAAGTAGGAGGAGCCACGCCTACCTGCACCCTCACTGGGCTGAAGGGAGACTACTTGCAGCTCCCATCTCCACCAGTTGCCTGCTGGTTTCGCCTCCAGAGCCAGAGGGAGAGGAGCCGTCTCCAGCGCTAGAGGGAGAGGATCCATCACTGCCGTCTCCAGCGCCAGAGGGAGGGGTCCCACTGCTGTCTCCAGAGCTAGAGGGTGAGCCGCACCAGTCCCCTGCAAGAGAGGGAGACCCGCACCAGTCCCCTGCAAGAGAGGGAGAGCCGCACCAGTCCCCTGCAAGAGGAAGAGCTGCACCAGTCCCCTGCAAGAGAGGGAGCTGCACCAGTCCCCTGCAATAGGGGGAGACTACACACTGCCTCCACCACCTCCACCAGGAGCAGAGCAGCAGGAGCTGCCTCTTCCTCCACCACCTTCACCGCCAGGAGCAGAGCAGCAGGAGCTGCCTCTGCCTCCACCACCTCAACCGCTTCCACCACCAGGAGGAGAGCAGCAGGAGCTGCCTCTGCCTCCACCACCTTCACCGGCAGAAGCAGAGCAGCAGGAGCTGCCTCTGCCGCCGCCACATCCACCAGCAGAGGGTGAATATCTGCTGGTACTGCTTCCACCAATGTGGGAGGACTGCTTGCTGTTCCCACCACCACCACCAGAGGAGCTGGAGCTACCTGCATCACCCGAGGGAGAGGAGCTACAGCTGAGTTGGCCACCGCCCGGAAATGCCTTCACGTCACCGCCCGGGGATGCCTGCCTCGCACCGCCCAAGGATGTCTGCCTCGCACCGCCCAAGGATGCCTACCTCGCACCGCCCAAGGATGCCAGCCTCGCTTCGCCCAAGGATGCCTGCCTCGCTTCGCCCAACGATGCCTGCCTCGCTTCGCCCAAGGATGCCTGCCACTCCGCATCGCCTGAGGCTGCCTATTGCTCCGCATCGTCTGGGGCATTCTCTTACTCCGCATCACCTGGGGCTGCCTGTTGTTCCGCATCGCCTGGGGTTGCTGCCAGCCCTGAATGGCAGCAGGAAGTTCTGTGGCCGGAACCCCACCAAGGGGAGCTGACGGCCACGAAGAAGGGGGAGGAGGTCCGGAGACCACCATCCCCAGCAGCAATTTGCTGCCGGAGATCGTGGGGGATGTCAGGAGACCTGCTCCCACTGCAGCACTTTTGCTGCCGGAAGTACTGTGGCCGGAGCCCCACAAAAGGGAGTTGCTGGCTTTGAAGAAGGGGGGGGGTCTTTCCACTGCCAGGGGTACAGCGGGACAAGAAACTCACCCCACTGTCAGCACGTCTGCTGACAGCATTGCCAGTAGCAGCCGGGCTACTGGTAACATTGCCACCCATGAACCCCTTAAAGTCTCTGTTCTTGGCATGGGACTTTAAGCAAGACTTTTGGGATTTTAAGGGGGGAGGTGTCCATTGAGGCCATGTGTGCTACGCACAAGGGGGGATATGTGGCAATGTGCCCCGCCCCTGTGTGCATTTGTGCGTTATATGTTGTATGTAGTGTAAATGTTGGTGTATTGTAGTTGGTACACAAGATATAATGTGGGTAATGAGCACGAGTGTTTAAAATGTATAATTGTATTTAGGCATGGGGATTGCACTTCACTTCACGTGCATTTAAAGTATGTAATAATATGTGGAGCACGGGGTTGCAGAGAATTAGTTCACGTGGTGGGATTCAAGAGAATAATTAGTAATTGAATCCTGGCACAACAGTATACATAGATGCACAAAGCACTCACTTGGGATTGTGTGTTCAGGGCGAAGGAACGGGAGAGAGTGAAGAGGTAAAATAAATAAATAATAATACTCAAGAGAAGTCGATTAGTCACATTTGACCTCTCCTAATTCTCAAGGAGAGGTCAAAGGTCAAGGCAATTTTTGAATATTATTATTATTATTATTATTATTTATTTCTTAGCAGACACCCTTCTCCAGTAGAGCACATAAGGGTTAATTTGTGCATTCTATAGTAACTGTGCCACTGTATAAACTCTCAAAGGAGTTCTAAACATGTTTTGCATTTGAGCTTTCGCAAGGTAATGTGTGCAAATATGTGCAATTTGACCATAACTGAAATTTGATTGGCTCACGGTGGCCGTGTTTTTTTATGTAGCTTGCTTTGCACAAACTTGATAGACAACCTTGCCAAGGCTATGTATGCAAAGTTTTGCTTAAATTGGCATAACAGATTCAGAGAAAAAGACATTTGAATATTTGTGTCAAATCCAATATGGCCGCCGAACCATGTGACCAATCGACTTCTCTTGAACAACTGCAAATGTAGGGCATGAGGGTAGTCTATTGCACCAAGTTTCACATCTTTGCGATACGCGGTTTCGGAGGAGGAGTTATAAGCTAGTTTTGCATTTGACCTTAAGGAGAGGGAATAGAGTATTGAGCATATATGGGTTCTTATATCTGTTCCATAGTAACCATGACCCTATCTGCACTCTGTAAGGAGTTATAAGCTAGTTTTGCATTTGAGCTTTAGCAAGGTAATATGTGCAAATATGTGCAAATTGACTATAGCTCAAAATTGATTGGCTCGCAGCAGCCATATTTTTTTACGTAGCAACTTGCTTTGAACAAACTTGATAGACAGCCTTGCCAAGGCTATGTATGCAAAGTTTTGCTTAAATCGGCATAACAGTTTCAGAGAAAAAATATGTTTAAATATTTGACAAATCCAATATGGCCGCCAAACCATGTGACCAATCAACTTCTGTTGAACAAATGTAAATACAGCGCCTAAGGGTAGTATGTGCCCCAAGTTTCACATCTCTACCATAAGCGGTTTTGAACAAGAAGATTTTTTTAAATTGGCCAAAATTATTGAAAAATCCAACATGGCTGCCAAACCTGTGACCTATGACTTTCGTTTTCACTCTGACAGAACTTCCCAAAGGCCTCTACCATGCTACCAAGTTTCATGAGTTTTCGTGCAACGGTGTTGATTTTATAAGCTAGTTTATCATTTGACCTTTAGGAAAGGACAAAGGTCACATGTAAGGACATTTTTTATAGAGCATAGATGGGTTCCTATAGATGTGTTCCATAGTAACCATGACCTTATCTGCGCTCTCTAAGGAGTTATGCTAGTTTTCAGAGGCCATTTTAATATTTTCGACAAATTGAATATGGTCGCCACACCATGTGTCCGATTGACTTCTCTTGAACAACCATAAATCTAGGCCATGAGTGTAGTCTATTGCACCAAGTTTCACATCTCTACCATAAGCGGTTTCAGAGAAGATTTTTTTTTAATTGTCAAAAATTATCAAAAAATCCAATATGGCTGCCAAACCAATTTGACTGACTTAGTTGCTTGGACCCCATAATAATCCTAACAATAATAATAGGTTTCCAGGAACTTTGTTGCTTGGATCCTAATAATAATAATAATAATAATAATAATAATAATAATAATAATAATAATAATAATAATAATAATAATAATAATAATAATAATCCCAGCAATAACAATAGACTTCCCAGCCCTATGGGCCTGGAAGCCTAATAATAATAAAGATAGACAGGTATCTAACAAGATAAGATAATTTTATTACCTTGTGTTTCTGCTCCGAGTCGCTTTGTATATAATCAAACCAGTTTTTTATATTTAGCAGTCTCTGTGCATTCCAGTGTACAATCACTTTCTATAACCCTCATTGGTAACACAATGGAAAGACCCTCTACAAAGTGCTCTGTAACAAACTGAGCAGCTCAAATAAGTGCCCTCCAATCCAATGAATAATTTGAAAGAACATGTAATGAAATATCAGTATGGAGAACAGATACCCACCCTAAAACTCTGATTTTTTAATATTTTTATTTGAATAAGCTTGTTGAACATGTGTCTTTTTTACTTTTTATGAATGTGCAGACAGGACTTTTTCTGGGATTTTATCAGCAATTATAATCAAGCTTGGGAGCATACACCATAGTCAGCATAAGCTGTTAGAATGTAACTTAATTAATAACAGCTAACTGTACCTCATAATCTTATGAACCTTTTTAGGGATCATGTGGGTAGATATGAAGGCACGCTGAACTAGAGGATTACCCTGTAGTCTATGAATCCTTACACAGCGAGATTAAGAACAACATAGCCTCTAGAACTGTCTCATTTGTATTCCTAGCAGATCGTGAGGGTTGGAGATATGTTTAGATCAATCATCTGTCTATTTCCAAGCAGTTTCCATTAATATATACCCTGCTAATATTCACAGAATGCTTTATGGTACAATCACTGTTTTGCCAAATGTACTGTACAGTAGGTTATTCATATTTCAATCTAATTAGATGATGTAGCTGGATAATAAAGGTTGCTGTTTGAAACACATGCAGTAGATCATGTTTTTTTTCCTTTAGTCTCCCCCTAAATTGTTGATGCGGCATTAGTATTTACAAAGTAATGAGATCCATTTCATGAATTAATTGTTGAATGTATTTTTTAATTACATGTGTGGCACCTTCACATGGAAAACAGTACAGTAATGGAAGATCATTTATTTCAAGGATCCAAATTAGATGTGCGGTTTAATTGAAAATCTATACAACCCTGACACTGTCAACTATAAAGTGGCATGGTTCAGTTGACCTCTGGACAGCATAACTGCAATGTCTTTAGATGTTAGAGTGACATCTTTTGTCTTGAGAAGAATAGCACCATACAATAACACCATGCTGTTTCTTTACATGTATCATATTAGATCGTTAAGGCAAAATGTGTTGAAAAAATAATGTATAATATAAATTGAGGAGCATCATACTATATCCAGCAGGCAGAAACTGTGTTGTATTCAGTTTAAATGATGACAAAAAAATATACCACATGCATTCAGCCCCACAAATGAATTTGCAATGCATTTTTTTTACATTTCTCTTGCTATATATGATACATTATTAAAAGAGTCACACTTTAAAAAGAAACAGCTTATTTATTTGGCACTCAAAAAGACTAACAAAAAAGGGAAGAGGAGGACTCATATTTATGCTCCTCTGCTGCAATTAATGAGAATTCCTAATGTTTTTTAGTACTGTTTGACAGATGTAATTAGTTAAATCACAAAGGTACACTACAAAGGTAACCTAAACATTGTGATGGTTACATCACTAGGTTTTGTAGGTTTTATCAAGGGAGCCAATAATTCTGGAGGTGACTGTGTGTATATATATATATATATATATATATATATATATATATATATATATATATATATATATATATACAGTTTTATGTCAATCATATATGTTAGTGTACATGTATTTTTCCCCAATAATGTAAAACTGTCTGTGCTGTCTGACGTTCCATCTGCATTTACTGTATTGTTTGTTAAAAAAAAAAAAAAAAAAAAAAACAAAAAAAATCACGATGCTTCTAAATGTTTGCGTTGGTAGTCCTATCTGTGCTTCTGATTTTGTTTAACACAGAACAGTTTTGTAGCGTGCAACATTGCAGTAGTTTTATACACATTTTAATATAGCGGTTAAAAAGACCGCTCCGGTTGTTCTAGGTATATGTACGTCCGGTAGTTCTAGTGTTGAATGGACCATTGTCTAATCAAGTCTCTAAAATGTATAATTCTACAGAAAAATCATAAGAGACTTACAAGAAAAGGAGTGTTTTTTAGAGCCTGGTTATTATCCCTTAGGTACTACCATTTCATAAATGACTGGCAAATAGTCATATCCATCTATCAAGATAAAATGAAACGGAGTATCAAGTTGTGCTATGTTGCATCCTACATTACTCCTGTCCAGAAAATGCACTGCTTGCTGGGTTTCAATTGTAGCTCATAGTTTCTAAGTCCATTAAAGATCAGACTGAACTGTTGTACTTGTTGTTTAGTGGTGTAGAAAAAAACAGATATAATTTGAGGACACGATGGATGACTGGAAATTTTGATCCTTTAGTGCTTGCTCCATTTCATGTTAAAATGTCCCCAGGGGCAAAGCATAACTCAGATGGCTTCTTGTATAATGTGATATCTTGTAACAATTGTAAGTCACCCTGGATAAGGGTGTCTGCTAAGAAATAAATAATAATAAAAATAATTTTGTTACATTTAACAAGATGGAAGTTATAGCCTGACATCTACTACTTGTCTTTCTCTTGCACTGTACTAACCATTCTTTCTGGCCACTTCCAATATTCAAAGTGTGATACATTGAGTCATTATGACAAGGAATTTTGTATGACTAACTAATATTATTAAAGAGGAAGCATGATCACAACACGACCCTAAATGCAGTCACTTAACTGAACAGTGTGGAAATGTCATAGATACTGTGGTTTTTCTTGAATCCTTGATTTTACTGGTATTCAATTTGGAATGTCATATTTTAGTAATTGAGTATGTACAAATTGCCAAGAGCAGAAGACTTAATACTGTAGGACTACAAATCTACAAATCTGTCACTATATATATATATATATATATATATATATTGTAAGGCAGCGGGATGTGTGAGACAGCAGGGAGGGGGTTAAAACCTCCCTGAAGAAAAAATGGCACCTCTTTTGTTTAGTTTAATTGTTTTACTTTATTTATTTATTTATTTATTTATTTTTTCCTGTGGGTCAGTTGGGGCTCTCGCTTACCGCTGCCACCATATGTAACCGAGCTGCTTCCACTCGGGTTCGTTGCCCCTTTAAAACTGACCCAACACACACAGGAATGGATTTTCAAGCACGGTTGCGCTATTTTTAATAAACACAAAATAAACACAAACACAAAACAAAACCTAACTCCGTTTTGGAGTGCTTACTACACAGGTTATTCCCTGACTAACTTGCAGGACGGCTAAGCCGTTTACCTGGCACCACGGAACACAAACCAAAACCACACAGCTTAACACAGCACTTACTTCTTTTATGACTGCTCGGAAGCAGAGCACCTCTCTTCTGCTTCCTTCTACTCAGCAGCCTAGAGCAGACTAACTGCTTCCCTTAAATACCCTGCACCTGGCTCTAATTTAATAATAAGCACCAGGTGCAGGGAATGATTTATAATAACACAATTAACAAATCAATTAACAAATCAATTAAACAATACAGTAAACAATACAGTAAAACAATTAAACTAAACAAACCCCCTCCCTGCTGTCTCACACATCCCGCTGCCTTACAATATATATATATATATATATATATATATATATATATATATATATATACAGAATAATAGATGGGCTTCAGTGAGTTACAGGAAAATAATTTCATCTAGGGTTTCTATGACGTCATAAATTACAAGACCGAAGGTAGAGTAATTTATAAACTGTCACAGAAACCTGAGATGGAATTGTTTTCCTGTAACTCACTGAAGAGGCCCATCTATTATTTTTTATAATACATGGATACCCTTGTGATGCTAATATTAAAGAAGACGAGGTTCAACAGTACAGTTCCGTTTTTTTAAATGTAGTGTTTCAGTGCTGTACAGATGTTCTATGTCGTTATCTGTTAGTGCTTCATCTTTATTTGGATTTATTGTTATCATATATTAGAAGTAATTGTACAGTTGTACTCGTAGTATTATTATTTTTTCTTTGTGGTACCAGTCGTAGTCGTAGTCTGATTTGAAGCTCGGTACATCTGTCAGCAGACAGCTGGACAATAGTAGTATAGTTGAACTGATATTTTCAACAAAATTATTTTATTGTTATACATTTATTCTTTTATTGGTGGAGGGGGGGGATGACAACTAAAAGTGCAGTCCCAGGGATAAAAAAAAAGCAGAGCCAGGGAAATCTCCCCTATCAAATCGCACCCTGCATTACAGATACACATTACATATACACATTGCATACTGTACTGTACATCCACAGTGTGGAATCTCTTAATACATACGCTTATTCCAAATTGTATAAAGTTGCCCAAAGAAGTATACAGCCAGCAATATACAGAACATCTATCTTTCCTGCAGTAAACTTTGACATAAATGTATTCAGCCTTTTGGATCAATCATGATAACAAGAAAAAGCTTGAATTTGGCTTCCAGCTATGAGATAGGGATCAAAGTAAAGGTCACTCACCAGTTCCCCCAAATATGTTACACAATGTTTCAAGTTAGTGAAACAAATATTCCCAAAGACATAAGCAATGTATCTGGAGGTGACTGAAACATGAGCAATCCATAGAAGTACCCATCACAGGGGATACTTAATTATCATTGTTATTAAACCTTTGAAAAAATCAGTGAACCACTTATAATGAGAATATGTGAAGTGAAATAATTTAAATATCCATCTGCTGATGTACTGCATAGTTCCTAAAGTAGGTGCAATTATGCTATGAATGTGTACAATGAAATTATTTAGGCCAAGTGGTAGGTTAATATTTGTAAGCCAAACACACAGTACCATCACAAATTATGGCAACAACAAATGATTTACATCAAGATGAGTGGGGACTGTATTGCCCATTTTTCCTGAATATATAATCATCTCCTCTAAAAAATATGATACATATTTTATGTGTAAGACATTGCACAAGTAGAACGGCACTCCAAAATCTACTCCTTTTTCTAGGAAAGCAGTACAACTGGGGATGGGGGTTTGTTGCTGTATAACTTCACTCAGACTACTTTCTCACTAAATATCTTGGTATCCTTGAATAGATAGACAGTTCTTCTCTTTCCAAATATTTGATTATCCCTATATATGATTAATTTACAAACAATGATGTACAACAAGAACCAATCATGTGCCACACTGTCGGTTTGGTTCGGTGTACCTTTATAAAATGCATATTTGCTGTTAGTTCAGAAATAGATTACCTTTCTACTGGCAAACAAGCAAGTCCTGCTGCTTTCAGCTGCTGATGTGAATCTGCTTCCATACCTCATTATTCCCAAGCGAGCCTCATTATACTGCATTTTCTCAATTGATATTGTCATATGAAAATTATTTATATCTTGTTACAGTTAGGAGTCGCTCAGCACACATTATTATATGGTTTTCCCTTGGCTGTGGTTTAATAAAGCACATCAGTCTTAATGCTAATGTTGTGTGCAAGGTTGTGATCATACATGTTTTGATTTAGGTTTAGTGACTGTCAAGCCAGTTTTTTTTAACTTGCATTTTATAATGTAAAGATGGATTAGTTTATTTTTACATTTAAGTAACTTTGGACGCCACATGTCTAAAGCAAATGTCTACAGAAGGGAGATACATTTGCAAAGGAGGTGGTGGGAAGGTGGAGGAGAAAGACTTGCAGAACAAGTAGTGGAGGATGAGCCTGGACTATATAGGTTAAGGAACCAATAGGATTAGCGCAGCAAGCTGAGCGTTGCCACTAGAACTACAGCAAGCCTCTCTCTCTCTCTCTCTCTCTCTCTCTATATATATATATATATATATATATATATATATATATATAGGTTGATAAGAAGAAAAAGCCCTTCTTCAGCTGTGTAGAAAGAAAAGTAATACAGTGCAATAAACTTGTTGATTTTCAAAAATTCTGAGGATGATGTTAAGATGAGGCTCCAAGAGGCTCCAAAGTTCCAAGTTTGAAAATAAGCTCATGTTCTCTTTGCTTCTGAGTATAATTTGTACCAAAACACTGACTGATTCCACAGATGGTGATGTCTTCAGCAGTGTGATTATTGCTGTTGAAGTGTCAGGCTACTGGAAATGTCAAGGTGTTGATTCAAATGCTTTGTAAATGTTCCACAAAACGATCATATATATATATATATATATATATATATATATATATATATATATATATATATATATATATATATATGTGAGCGATATTGGTGCATACAGATGAAACAGACAGTAGGTTCCAACACAATCAAAGTTTTATTAAAGTCCACAAAATTTCCAAGAAAAGGCTCGCTCTTAAACAGAAAAGACAATCCTGTTTGCAAGACGATTAAAAAAGAAAATGAACAGTTCAAACAGAATTCATAACACAAAACACAAAAAAAACGGTGTAAGCCAGCTGGACGGTCAACCACGTCCAGCTGGTGAGTGAGTAGTTTCAGCTGGCTTTTCATCAGATCGATAACTGCCCCAGAGTGTCCTTTAGGCAATGGAAGATTGTTGTCCCCTTGTTTTGGGGAAAACAAGTGCAGTCTGTCTCCAGCCTTTGGGCGGAACTCCAAGCCGTGGAGCATTGGTATATCCCGAAGTGCAGACTCCAGGGAGATCTCCCCCTGGTTAGTCCAGGGCACTGGTAGGTAATCCCCCCAGCACCGGCAAACAAAAAGGGATCTCAGACGCAAAGTAGAACCACCTTCTTACAGTACGTATCACAGTTAGACCGTTCAGGCTTGGGTGTAGATAATCTCAGGCTGCTCTGAGATTGGAAGACAGAGCTAACTGGCTGCAAAGGGTTAAGCTCACCCATATGGACTAATAATAATAATAATAATAATAATAATAATAATAATAATAATAATAAATTACTGATCAGTATATATAATATGATTTAAAGTGGAATATACCAATAGTAACAACTGTAACAGATGAGTCATAACACATGTCTTAAATCTGGATGGAGCGTTGACTGAAAAATCCTTTAATACAAGACTGAGACTGAGAGCCCTGAATTGTGAGCTACTTGTTGAATTAGTGTGATAACAGAACAAATGGTGCAATATTCAGATTTCAGAATCATGCTGAAAACTAATTGGATGTAAACAAATATCCATTTGCTTTCTGGCAGATTTCCACTGAAAAAA
This sequence comes from Acipenser oxyrinchus oxyrinchus, assembly GCA_030684275.1. Classification (NCBI taxonomy): domain Eukaryota; kingdom Metazoa; phylum Chordata; class Actinopteri; order Acipenseriformes; family Acipenseridae; genus Acipenser; species Acipenser oxyrinchus. The sequence continues at coordinate 19,695,642 of CM060249.1, read as the reverse complement.
CATCCGTTTCTGGCACCCTGAAAAGGAGTGCTTGCCAAAATGTTCTAAATGTTTCAACAGAGAGAACCGGTGGAAATGTTCAATTAATGGTGGCCTTTTCACAATATATTAAAAATCACTTGTATTTATGTGTTTATGAGAAGGAAATAAATTTTACTTTGTACTGTGTATTTAATAATGGAGATTTACACTATTTTTTAATCTGTTTATCTATTTATTTTCCTTTATTGTTCTACATTTTACATTGTCTAATTGTATTTCTTCTAAAACTACTAATTGTAGGTCATTCATGTTATGTTCATTTTTTGTAAAATGTTAAACTATTGGTTATTTACTTGTTTTATTTCTTATGTTTGATAGGTTGTTCTGTATTCTTTTATATAATGCTGTGCCTGTCTCTCCTACATATTTTATTTTCAGTTTAAAGAATAAAGAGAAAATAAATATCCAGTCTTCAGAAACCTGTCATGCAGAACTAGCATCCTTGTATATGGTATATTTTGCCAAAAAATGTAACACTGGGTGGTGCACTGAACACTGATAAGGAGGGACACCCTTTTCTTCTCTGTGAACATCTACAATCTGTTGTTATATATAATCCTGGTGATTTTGAAAAAAAGATTCACATTCTAAAACCAATGATACAAGCAGCCATTAACAACGTTTAAAAAGGAATCCCACACAGTGCACCAATAATTATAGCAGAACAAAAATACATTAGTCTATAGAAAATTGAGGGCAACACTAGACTAATCTACTTCTGAGAAGCATGTACTGCAAAGCTTAGTAATTAATTGTGATAAAAGATTAAAGGAATCTTTTCATATAAACTACTGTATGAAAAAAATCTGGAAATAGTAGATATTGACTTTAAACACATGAACAGTTCCCTGGAAATCAATAAATAAATCATAACAAAAATGTATGATTCTAGAGAAAGGGGGTTTAGTCCAAGATATTGACATTTGAAATATGTTAATGCCTGTCTTTGGAAAATTGTTCCTCATAAGTGGGGAACATAGAGGTTAGGCATGTTAATGATGCTCATGAAGATTCCTGTGGTATGAAGGATATTCATTATCTTTATAGGTTTTATGCTTTGGAAAAGAGGGAAAGCCAAAATTAAATAGAGAATAATGCAATAATGTATTGTGTGATATGAGAATTTAATGCCCATCCGAGTGGTGGAATGCTACATGAATCAGGAGGGCGAAGTCCAAGGGTTTATCCAAGCATCCCACCCTGCGGGTGGGTATTAAATTCTCATTTATCACACACCATGCAGTATTTTTTATAATCTCGGTGAGCATTTTTTTTTTCCCAACTGAGAATTTAGCGAGAGAAGACAATAACTACCGGTATGTGCGGTACGGTTGAAATTCCTTTCAGTTTTACAGCTTGCACTGGGGTTGTTCTCTGTTGCTGGTGTTAATATATGGATCACAGATCTGTTATTGAACAAATTAAAAGTTAGGCAACGTGGGCTGTTGTAGCATCTATATTTATAGTTCAAGTAGCTAATGGATTCGGTTAACAGGTAACTTTGACTGAAAATGTCCTGTCACAAAAAAATTCCAGCCAATCTTTTGGACTCAGAGAGAAACTGCCTATGGAGAGCGGAGAGACTGAGTTTGGTTATACAACTGGGTCACACTGAACAGAAAACAAGACACCAGAGAGCCAGAGAGTGTTAACATATCCAGACAAACAGCACACTCACTATTGTGTATCAAAAACAACTGGAATTCAACGTAAGGGTTTAAAGTGAAATAAATGACATAATATTAAAAGAAAGAGAAAACTGATCCTTGTACATAACATAGGTAATTTAAAAAAAAACATTCTAATTTTAATATTGGTTGGTTTAAGTGGGGCTATCTGCGTAGCAGCATGCACTACCAAACATGGGGTATTGTTAACACACTTTCGCTTTAGAACAGGCACAATCTCAAGATTACAACACTCCTACACAGAAACCTTGGACACATTTTATAGGAATACAAAGGCAAATGTTAATTTTCAAAAAAAAAAAAAAAAAATCTTCTCAGAATAATAAATCAACTTTTTGCTTGAGTTTCCCCACTTTCAATATGCATAAATAACGTATTTCGTTAGCAGCAATTTTTATTGTGAATGCACTTTTGGCATTTATTGGACTGTGATTAATGCTGCTTGTTAATTGGTTTGTGCAATTTTAGATAATTTCACGGCCCATGAAAGATTAACCTTTTCACGTCTTTCTTGTAAAAAGCAGTTGGTGCTTGGGAAAGATGTGTGTGGGAAGCCTTAATCAGGACAGTAGGTACACAAGGTTGCTGTTGTTCCAGACCCCCTTCTCAGTGTTCACTGATGTGCCTCAGCCTTGATGTGATGAATGATATAAATCATAGGACCTCTATTGTGCAAAGACCAACACATTTTGTGGTGTGGTGAAGTGTGAAATGGTTATGTGCTATACACAAATCATTTGGGGCTACAGCAGACTTCACTAAACTTCTGGCACATTTGTGTCACACTGGGTTTTAACTTGTTTCTCTACCTTTGGGATAAATAGCAAATACCAAGCCCTTGTTAGGCAGATTGACTTTCACTAGGAGGCAGAGGTCAAATGTATAATCATAGCATGCTTCTTAGTCCAAAGTACTGCTGGCCTATTCTTCCCCTGAGGGGCTGCACTGGATGTAGAGATTTAGCACAGATGTCTCTACATCTTGCTTGGTAAGTTATTAATGATTTTTAGCTTTCTGATTTACAGACTCAGAATGCCCTTAATCTTCCACTTACTGAAGAAATGAGAGGTTGGGTGGATAACAATAGATGCAGTACGGCCAGAATTAGCTGCTCAGGGAAGTCACATGTGCTTTGGGACAGATGCAAACAGTCTGTACAGCTTGAAAGAGACAACTTTCGTCAGATAAAGAGCATTTCTTATCAAATATAATTTGCCAGTTTGTTAGGGTTAAACAAGGAGTTCTTATATTGTGTTTGTGTAAAGCATATGACAACTGATATAAACATTTTTACCTCTAACTTTACCCCCTAATGAGAATTACAGATGACCCTTGTCTTGACCCTTGTCTTATGTAGTACTGCAGATCCTGGTGTTACTGTATTCCCAAACCCCATTTGGATTACATACAATATTACTGTTGTCTTAAAAATATTCAGAATTGTCCGCATAAGTATCTATAATAAAATGTAACCTTTGCATGTGCAAATAGCTCTACCAATTTCAGTGTTATCATTTAGGACCAAATGTGTGTGGCCTAAACAGGGGCGGATCCAGACTTTCATGAAGGAGGGATACCTGATTCGAAACATACCGTTAAAGTAAACACTATTTTGGCATTTATTGTATGGAATATTCTTTATTCGTTTATGCCGTGGGTGCATTCTGTATATAGCCTAGCTGTACATATCAGTATGGATTGGTTTTCTCATAAATCATAGAAAAGAGCCATCAAGGATGTTTTCTTATGAATCTTTCACAACCTCATTAACATCAATATCCATGTGATAGTGCATGTTACAATCAGTGGTATACTGAAGTAAAACAGCTTGGCAATTGCTTGGGTGCAGACGAGAAAATGCCTCGCACAGCTGGTAGACAGTAACACCACACAAATCATCCGGCAGAAACACATACAGATTACTATAAGAAATCGATCATTATTCCGTTTGTGTCAACTGAAAACCAGATTTTCCGATGACTCAAAGAAGAATGTGTGAGCATTACTTCAAGTGATTCCTGACATTTTGATCAAGTTGCCTCTGAATGACATTCCACGATTGGCATCTGATCTCATTCACATGCCACGATATGAGAGTCTCGCAACAGAGCTAGAAATGTGGAGAGACAAGTGGATCAGAAACATTGATACATCACACCAAATGCCAAGCAGTTTGCGCGCATCTTTAAGACACTGCGATAAAGATGGACAAAAAAGGATTGGTTTAATTTTAAAATAATTTTTAATTTTAATTTCGAAAACTGAGCACCACCCCCACCCCCCCCACCCCCACCCCCACCCCCACCCCCCAAAGTGTTATCTGGAGGCAGAACTGTCATTTCTTACTGTATTGAAAGAAATGCAAACTGCAAGCGACTCGCATTATGAGGCAAACTATGGGATCACTGGACAAGCCGCGTGTAAGTTCATATTATTATTATAAGGTGCTGCTACAATGCAATCTTACACTATATATCGCAAGTAGCAGCAATTACGTGTACATAAACAACATGCATTTTTTTCATTTAAGTTATAAAAACATGATTACTGTTCTATATAACATATTTTTAAACTACACGTGAATGTTGTATTCCATTTATATAGAGTACCTGTAAGATAATAGGACTTTCTATCAAATATAAACTAGTAGCTTTGCAAATTAGTACCATTGAAGGTTCTAACCTTACTTTGGTAATATGTTCCAAACAAATGTACCCTTCATTACAGCTCTACAAGCATTGAAATAATGGCATCATCTGTAATATTTTCCAAGACTGACTAAATTAAGCAATGCAAATTGTCAAAATGAATTATATGTCTAATGTATTGCATTATTTACAATTTCACTGGAGAATATAACTAAAAAGTATTTATATCCTGCCATACGGGGAAGTTTTTAGTGTGGATTGAAAAAACATGGTTGTATGGAACCACAGTATGGAATTTTACTGCTAGCAGGTGATACTCACATTTGTTCGTCACTTCCTGCCAACACTAATGAAGCTTTCCACAGCTCTCGGGTTTATATTTGGATGTCTTGAATTATACAAACTCATTAAAAATAAAGGTTTCGCTTTGTTGGAACCAGTACCCATGCAGTTCCTTTAGCTGTGAGTAAATGCCTCGCACAGCTGGTAGCTTGCAGTTCATCCAAAACACCCAGATTCTTAACACTGGTTTCTAGTAAAATACTGTATTGATTTCAGAAATATGCTTCTTGTAAACCAATTTGTCATGTGCATTATCATCAGAGCATGCTGCTTAGCAAAAATGTCCAAGACAGTCCATTATGAAAAAAATATATAGTATTAATAATCTTATATCATAGATTTCTTATAGGAATATTGTAGTAATCCTAAATGAATTCTATAGCAAGCCAGTATTTTTCTATAGTATTGATATAATATTTTGGGACATACTTAGGACTAGTATTAAACATTCTTGTATTTATATTGAAACATACCTACAGGATTCCTAAAGCATTTTCTTAGTATTACTTTCAGCAGGAGAATACATAGTAAATTCACAATAATGTACTTATGTGTCCTATAATACTTCTATGAATTCTACAATACTGAAGGCTATAGTGGTCTATATTTTATACAATAGAATGATATAGTTGTATATAACTCTACTGCTACTGTATAATCTATAGTACTTTTGGAGTAGTCATAACAGTACTTACAATCATCAATCTGCAGCTTTAGATCCTCCAATCTTTCTTGTTCCCTTTATAGCATTTAAATACCCCATGTCTTGAAATGTAAAGCATTAATATCTTATTTCCTATCTCTTATATAGCAGTATAATGTCTGAATGTCAGGACTTTTTTTGTGTTTTTTGTATTTATTCTGGTCACCAAGCTATCGAAAAAGATCTCTTTTCACCTTGTGGTTATGAATTATGAGTTTCGAATTCCGAAAGAGCTACTAAAATTACACTTTTGTGTTAAGGAAACTTTAAGCTAGAAGCTAGTATTGCTTGAAGACCTCTGTCACAGATGATATATCATCTTGAGAGAATAATCTGCCACTTGAGAATAGCACAGCCATTTCATATTTCATATTGAGTTTGAATTGCTGATATCAGCCGACATGTGATCATTGACTAGAAATGTGAGACAATTGGGTGTTCTGTGTAACTTCTTTAGCGTCTGAGGTGTCAAAAACATTGCATACAAACTTCATATTGCCATCTGAAAAGGTTACTAACAATTGTTGCTAAACATTACACTTCATGGTACAGTAGTCTCCGTGTATAGGAACACCCCCTAGAAAACACTTTGCCTAAGGGAGCACCCTTGTGGTGAAACAGATTTTTCCCATTGTAAATGCTCCGACTAAAGAAACAGGAACTTCGCTTAAAAGAACACCTTCTTGGCACTGATAGCAATTCGTTCACAACGGATACAGTACTGCTTTGTAACCTGATAACTCATCATCATCAAACTTAAATTAAAATGGTTTATTCAGTCTTTTCAATAGCAACTTGTCATCGCAAGAGTGTCTTGAGGCACACTGATTGGTTGATTCAATCTTTCCAGAACCACCGTCATATCGATGACTCCCAAATTGGCATGTCAACAAACAGGCGAAATGTGCTGCTGTTTCTCTTGCTACACAAAGTTGGAAATTGTTCGAGCTCTTGAAAAAAAATTAAGACACAAGTCGCCAAACAATTTGGTGTTTCCCATTCTGGTGAGTTTCTTCACCATTCTGTTAAATAATGTGCATGTCTTGTATATTGCTGCTGCATTTTTTAATGTGAGTAGGGGTGCTGTGTTAATTTAGTTTGACAGTTTATTAACGTTAGTTTGTTACTTTATTATTTATGGTATTACTTATTATTAACATACACTTGCCTATTGCTTTTCTTTTACTATTCAGTTCCTTTGATGCACATGTGTCATGACAAGTAATAAATATTTATTTATTTATTGATTGATTGATTCATATTGTGTCTGGTGGCTAACTCTGTCTTAGAGAACCCTTCTGCTATAAGAACATTTCGCTTGCTTCCCGAGGGGTGTTCCCTTAGCTGGAGACAACTGTACTGTATTTTACTCCAGTATAATGATATCACAGTAAGTTATGACTATTGTCACTTTGACTTATTTTCTCAAGCACAAATTAAGTCAAGAAAACAGAACAAGAACATCTGTTAGGGATATTCAGATCCTTAGTCTGTCTTCATTTGGTTTTGTAGTTCAGGTAACCTGCATTTGCTGCATTAGGCCACCAATAATATGATTTGTCTCATAATGTTCTTCATTTTTCTCTATTCCATTGCTTCCATGCAAAGCTGTGTTTGTTAGATAGCTCTCACAATTTCCTTTCAAAGAATAAAGTGAGTTAGTCATATTGGTGTTTAATGCAAGTTCATAACTAATTCTGATTTCAATTAAATTTAAATAATTTTTTTATCAGTTTATGCATTTTTTTTGTAAAGCAATTAGCTGGCAACATTTTTCGAAATTGAAGTCAATATATAGTAATGGGAGTTTATAACACTTGACATTTGAAGTGATCAGTGCAGTGTTTTCTTTGTATATTATCATATTGGTAATTTATTGGTGATGAAATGATTCTTTTAAAACCTTCAAAACTGAAATGGAATATATTTATATCTCTATCAGACATGAGCAACCCGGTTATAAACCTTATAGTTACAAAACGTAAATATGACTTAACACGTAGTATACCACAGTGCACTCAACATTCACATGTTCAATTTAGTTGCACACCTTCAATTTAGGCAATGTAAATTCTATCTCAAAAATACAAACATGTACACGGACGAATACTGTTGATAAAAGCTCAGGTATTTTACAGTTGACTTAACCGTTTTGTTTCCACAGATGTACAAAGATTGTATTTTTAGTGATACTATAATTTATTATAATACTCTTATAAAAGTGGTAAGATCACTGTTGTAAAATATAAAGTGGTAATCAAATCAAATCAAAATGTATTTATATAGCACATCTCAGAGCTGTACAAGACAAGACAAAATACATTTATATAGAGAAATAAAGTAAAAAGAGAGCAAGATAAAAAATAAAAACAGTCTGGTATTATATAATATAAGAAAGAAAAAAGTGTACACATGTTAAAACATAGCTTAAATGTTTCGTTTTTAAAAAATAGCTCTAAAAGTATGTTTTGTAACCATTTATTTTACTATTTACTTAGTTCCCGTTCAAGTACAAAATGTAACCATTACAGTATGGGTATTTACCTTCGAAAGACCCGAAACCTGAATAAGATATATCAAAGCTGCTCGTGAAGCCTGTGACGCAGTCATGGCCGGTCCCCCGAGGGTAAAAGCACTGCGGTCACAGATCTCAACGCCATTTCTCCTTTCAAGAACTGACCTGACAGGAGAGCTGGTTCACATGTGTACTTATAGCTGTACTTATAAGTACTTTTTCTGCTATATATTTTGCATTTATGTGTTTTTTATGTTGTTCCTTCCCAGGGATCAAGCAACATAAGTCAGCTTACTTTGTGCTCCCCAATAGCTCGGCTGGAGTTATTTATTTTTTATTTTGGCTTTGTCTAAAATTATGAGACTTTTTTTATTATTTATGTAATTGTTAAATTACTGTATTATGTTGAGAAAAGTATTTTTTTCTCATTGTGTTTTTTCTTTTTTTAGAGACTATTCACAGGCCTGCCTGCAACGTAGTGCTACGGCACACATGTAGTGAGAGCAGGGCTGGGCTAACAGCAGCAGTGCGCAGTACCAAGATACTTGCTTCGGTTGTGGTTGCTTGCAATCTCTCCCACAGCATCTTGATGCCATTTTGGTGACAGCTTTAGCATCAACATTATGAAGGCTGTTAGTTAATTCTAACAAGTAGGCTTCCCTCAGTCTTATGTGAGTTCTGACTGAGTGGTTTTGCCAGTGGCTTGTACAGATGTGCATCCCTGTACATTGCTACCCGTGGTAACTGAGAACCGGTGGTCACCGACCCGCTCCGTTCCCGACTTGGTACCATACCGGTACCTGACCGGGACCGAGGTTACCGCACTGGTGCCGACCTGGTACCGTGCCCATACCGTCCTGGTACCGTTTCGTACAGACCCGGTGCTAAAGTCACTGAACCGGTACCGATACACGGTCTGCTACCAACCGGTGTCCCTTTTGGGGCGTGACTGTAAAATCAGTCGCAGCTCTGCTGCAAAAATGGGCTATTCACATGATAGACCCCCTCCAGTTGGAGGAAGGGTTCAACTCCAGGTACTTCCTAGTGCCCAAGCTGGATGGTGGCCTCAGACCGATCCTCGACCTCAGACAAGTCAACCTGTATCTGAGCTGAAGGAGGTTCAAAATGTTGACGATGCAACAGCTGTTACAGTCAATCAGGCCATGGGACTGGTTCACCACGGTGGACCTCAAAGACGCCTATTTCCACATCCCCATATAACCAATGCACAGGAAGTACCTGTTCGCTTTTCAGGGAACAGCGTAGGAATTGTCTTGTCATTTGGCCTCTCTCTAGCTCCCCGTGCCTTTTTGAAGTCCATAGAAGCTATCTTGGCCCCATTGAGACTGAAAGACATCAATTATCTGGCGACTGGCTCATTTGTGCCCAGTCTCCAGCACAGGCACAGGCCCACACTGAACTTGTCACCAGCCACCTTCTACGGTTGGGCCTTACGGTGAATCATGCAAAGAGCCAGCTCACCCTTTCTCAGGTCCATGCTGTCCACAGTGTCGGACTGCAGAGTGCAGAGAATAGCCACCGGTTTAGAGCTCTTTCAACTCAACAAAGCGCTCACGATTTTTCGGGTCTTTTGGGTCTTTTCGATAATGGTTACATTTCTATTTCAGGGACCCAGGGTTATGATAATAACCTTATTTAGTTTCGATGTGCAATTTATTTTGTTATTTCGAACTGCAGTACCTAAAAGTTGTTGACTTGTTTGACTCGAGAATGGAAATTGCTTGCTGCTTCATGAGTCCACAACCTTCACTTCATAGTAAATTACAAGTCAGCTCATAAGAGGCAATAATAATGATCTCAAATCATTAAAGAAGGAACATGCAGGGTGGCAGTTTAATTACTATTAGTTTAATTGGCTATTTTACAAAATCAGCAGTAAGATAATTAGGGAAATTAAATTAATAAAGTTGGCAGAAGTACCTGTGGACATTTACATATTTTGCATTAGCTATCACTTAGCTAAGCGACTGTGTAGTTTGAGACAGCATTATAGATTATATCTAGATTGAAAGCTAGTGCATAGGAGTGGCCTTGAGCAAACAATAAATAAATTAATAATTGACTGCATAATTAAATAAATTATACTCAAACTATTAAAAAAATTAAGAGGTAGTATTTGTATATTATTAAAGCCAATTTAAGAAAAAGAAGAAGAAGAAGACTGTACACCTAACTGTGCATAATAATTAATTTTAAATCACAAGAGCGCTAGCTCAAGTGCATTATCAGTGTCACCAGAAAACCACGATTGAATCACAGCCTTATATCTACATTTTTTGTGTATATTATTTGTTATACTACATGGTGACATAACACACACAATTTGTAGTTCTAGCAGCGTTTATTTTTAACAGTAGAAAACATGTGTTGAGTATCACATTGAGAAACAGAATTCAAAAATATTTTTTAACAGTTCATAAACGGGTAATTGTATGTACAAATAATGTGTAAAAAAAAAAAAAATAAAATAATGTAATTGTATGTAAAAATAATGTGATATCTTGGAACAATTGTAAATTGTAACAGCTGTAAAACAGCTAAGTTTATAGTAAAATTATCATTCATAGAGTATACTAAGACTACGACTACGACTAATAATATATTGAGCTTAAAGTTGACTAACACACACAAATGAAATAAGAAAAGGGTAATTTAGTGGTTGCTCAAAATGATCAATTACTGCAAGCATACACAGCGTGTTCTTTATATATATATATCAGTTCAAAAGAAGGTTTTTTGTATGGTGCAGTGTGCTGTATGACAAGCAGATATTATTATTAGTATATGTATTTGATTAAATTGTGCACCTATTTGCAAACTGGGGGAATACAGTGACAAATAAAAACATATTTCTTTCCATCGTTGAACAATGAATTGTATTTTAATTTATTTGTGTGGTGCTGTATTTCTATATAATTTGCCATTTAAACGATCACCCTTAATATACTCTAATATTGCTAACCGCATTGCATCAGAAATGAACCTGATAGGCCCAAGAAAAGTTTTAAACATATAAGAAAAAATAGCTGGAGCTTGCTGTCTCTCTATTGCCTGCTATACTCTCTCATGCACTAATATAAGAGGATCCTTTTCCTCACCCAAAAGTAAAATATCATGTGACAAAAATGACTGGTGGCTATAGCACTTTCACAGGAAAGCATGGAAATATTTCAAGCTATATAAAAATATCATCATTTTTTTAAATAAAAAAAATCTACACTGTATACATTGAGAAAATGGACATAATTTCGGATGGCTCCTTAGTCAATTTACAGTGATACACATTTTTGTTCACAATGTCCACTTTAAGTGCATTTAATATACATACATACATAGGGCTTCATTTATGAAAGGACACTAAACATTATGGTGCACCATAATTGCAATTAGTGTGCACACTACTGATTTCCGTATTTACTATTGCAATGTTATTCATTATTGCGTGCGATAATTGGCAATGGATTCACACTATGGTAATCAGAATGAATATGTGTTTGTTACGGTAATGTATACTGATGTATTTAATTGAGCACCCAGCTCAGAATATGAGATGAGCTCTATTTACAGTACATGGCATGTACTAAAGGGCGTTCATTTTAGTGCACCCATTAAAGTGATAATTTATTAGTGCGTATGGAAACCAGGCTTTAACCACTGACAGGCGCACTATTTAAACCTTTTTTTCAATCCTGAAAATTAGTGATGTGCAGTTTGATTGTTTTTGCTGACTCGATTTGTTTGATTCATTCAGTTTAGTGATCAATTCAACAGATTTGTTTGTTTGATTCACTAATGTGAAATCTTGCTGAATTACTTGGTCATGAAAAAGTCCAGAAATGATAATTGATTGTCTAGGTCAGGGGTGTCAAACTCATCTTACAGCAAGGGCCATTTAAGTTAAGCCTGTTCACTAGGTGGGCTGCACTGTAAAAAATACATCGTAATGTACCTGAAAATGTCTATAGAAATTGTATGTAGGCCAATATACTCAAATATACTACTTTACACAAAACACATTACTCCCACTGCACGACACCTGGTCATCAAAAAAAAAAAATGTAAGAGTATATAATGCGAAGTCTCAATATTTAACTTATATTCCAAAATATAACATTTTTAACAGCACTGAAAAAAAGATACAGGCAAGCTGTGAAAATGGGATTTAGTAAACAGTACCACTATGAATATACCTTTTTATGACTTCTGTCCAGACACTTGGCACTTCTTTTCTCGCACACTTGATAACTGTGATGTGATGCAGAAGGCAGTGTAAGAAAACTGGTGCTTCTGCATTTCTTTCTTTAATTTTTTCCAGCACTCTGCTAGCCAGTCCACTCTTTCTCCCAGTCATATATGGTGCACCATCTGTTGTAATCCCATTTAGTTTCTTCCGAGGTAATTTTGCACTTTCCATGGCTTCATGAAGTTAAAAAAGTCATTTCCTGTGGTTGTGTTGTTCATGCTTAAACTTAAAAGCTCAATAACATTAAAGTATTACCTGCCATTACGCTCAGCAACCGTGTTATGAGACAGACTGACGTTAGAAATATTTTCTGTTTTTTCAGGGCACACTACACCAGCTTTTTTGTGACATAATCTATACAAGTATGCCAAGTATTGGTAAGCTCCATCTCTATTCACTGTATGTTTTGCCTCTTCAACAAGAAGAACAAGACACTAAAGCAACAAGACACTAAACCTGTGTCAGCTACATGATTTCACACTGCTTTTTGAAGAAGCAGGGTCAACCTGGGTCACAGAAGCAATACACAATGTGCGTAGCAATTCCTGGAGCAGCTTGTTACGGACGCATCCATCCAAGCTTCTCTGGATTGAATTGTCAGCTCAAATGTTGATTAGAGCAAATGTTTCTTCATCCCTGCTGCAATCTGGCTCATGGTCTGTCTCAATCAACAGAAATATGACTAAACAGAAATGTTCCTTGTGGAAGTGAAAGCTTCACGCAGGCATGGCTGTTTGTTACTTTGTTGGCTAATAAATGTCCATCATGCATTTTGTCTCGCGCGACCTGGGTTAAAGCATGTCGGCCCACATCCTAAGGTGGGTCGCTGCCGACCCGGATCAACCTAGGCACGACCCAGGTACGTGGTTTCACACTACGCAGGATTGTGACCCGGGTAGCCAGAACCTGGGTCGAGACCCAGGTAGGAGCCCCAGTCTGAAAGGGGCTTAAGAAAAAGTTGTTATAACTTTCTACTACAGCCATAGTAACGTACTTGTTCCAGGATCAGGCAAGAGATAATACAGGATGATACTGAAGATTTTTGTGCTTGCCTTGCACACAACATGCATACTCCTTTTATTGATCCTTACACATTCAAACAAAACCTATGCAGTTTTACAAGTGTTTTTCCAATGTACTTAAATCCTGTCCTGGGCAACCACCCCCGTATGTTGGTTTCACCACCAGCCTCATTTAAACTACGTAACAAATATGTTTGATTAGCAATATCCACGATATCACAATCACCCACAATATAAACACGGTGAAACATGCAGTAAAGTTAATTCCTTTTTTCAAAGCTGAAGCACACTGATGCTTTCCCCTGCTAATAAAATAGGACCTAAGAATCTCTATCACTTTAGCTATGATGATGGCTAAGGAGATTATATCCTAATTACATTTTCCATTTTCAACATCTAGTAATTAAAATGCTGAAATGACTTCCTTCCACTCTTAATTTGATTATTTGGTAATTTAACGTGGTTGAGCTCTACACTAAGTTAATATATTAAATTGTTTTCTCTCCAGAATTACAAAGCAGTTCTTGTGGAAATCCTGGTGTTCCACCGAAAGGTATTCTTTATGGGATGAAGTTTGACGTTGGTGATACGATCCGATACAGCTGTGTAACTGGATATGTTCTGGATGGGCACAATCAGTTAACATGTATTACCAACACTGCCAGTGCTGCTGTTTGGGATTTTCCTGTTCCAATTTGTAGAGGTAAGAAAACAGTAATATTTGTTCTACTACAATGAATAAATATCATGTTCTTGCATGTTCATGTTTTCTTCGACAGAGTGCTTTTCACTTCATATTAATGCAGGTTGGGGGGGAGAGAGGGGGTGAAATGTCCTGCTTTCTATCTTCATCCGGGAAGTGGACTAGATCCAACCAATATAAGCAATACAAATATCTGCTTTACTTGCATGCCATTAGGAAACAAATTAAATCTGTAACATGATGGCAAAAATTAGTATTGCTGCAGGTTTGAGCCGTCGCTACACAAGTCATTCAATTAGGTCCACAACAATCCAGTTATTGTCCAACGCTGGTTTACGAAGCAGGGAAATAATGTTGTTGACTGGTCAACGATGTGAAAATAGACTTAAAAGTTACTAGACCATCAACGATGAGCAAAACCTGGTCACGCCCTGTGTCTGCTGCAGGAGACATTCAATCACCATCTTCAGCAAGTAGCACCACTTCCAAAGGTCACACTCCTTCTACTGTCCAATTACAAGACAACTTTCCCAGAAGTTACCAAGGAAAAAACTAAAACGATTAATAATAATAATAATAATAATAATAGTAGTAATAATAATAATAATAATAATAATAATAATAATAATAATAATAATAATAATGATAATAATAATAATAATTAGCACTTGCACAATCTTTATTTCTGATCTGTGTTCTCAGTTTATTCAAATAAAAGATTTACAGTTTTAAAAATGCTGTTTTGTACATTAATAATAGCTATTTTGTAGAATGTTCATTTTAGAATGATTATGTGTAAGGATACATAAAAAAACTAAAAAATAAATTAAAATGACAATTAATTGTGCTGTAACATTGAAGTATAAAAGCAACAATATATTATTTCTTTCTTAACAGACACCCTTATCTAGGGCGACTTACAATTGTTACAAGATATCATATTATTTTTACATACAATTACCTATTTATACAGTTGGGTTTTTACTGGAGCAATCTAGGTAAAGTACCTTTTTCCTAGATTGCTCCAGCAGCAGTGTCCCCCACCTGGGATTGAACCCACAACCCTCCGGTCAAGAGTCCAGAGCCCTAACCACTAGTCCACACCGCTGCATTATATATGTAATGTTCACAAGATATTTGTACTGCCTGTAAACTGTAAGGATAACGACGATGTCCTTGTTTTAAAACCATCAACATTTATTGTATTGTGTTTTGGCCAATTATGTTGTGCAGTATCCATGACTTTTTTTAATATAAGGTCTTCTACCAGGATAGTATTAGTTTTGTGAGAATGCATTTCATAGAGAACTATGACAGCACCTTTATCGTGTCGATTTTTGTTGGATACAAAAGGAAGATCATTAGGCAATGCACTAAATAAATAAATACAGGATACAGGATATTGACATTCAAACATGTATTAGAAAGTGAATTGATTTTTTTTTTTTACTATGTTGCACAGGATAACATATTAATACTGTTTGTTAAATAAAGCAGACTAAACATTTACTTGGTTTGACACATTTTACTTCAAGCAGCATAATTAACGTAAAAAAGAAAAGGTGTTGAACCTTATTTCCCGATGGACTCAACCTGGAATATTCCCACCTTTCTGAGGCTTCACACGTTCTATTCCCAGGTATTTTAAAGAACTAACATGATTTTGAGCAATAAAATGTGCTGCAACAGGATACTGAATATCCTATATAGCCGTATTGTGTTTTAACTGTTGTGATAAAGCAATATAATAAAGCCAGTCCGCATGGGCATTCTATCATGTAGATTACTCTGCATGTTGTAAAAGTGATAACACATTTTACTTTAAACTGTTTGCCTGTGGAAGGGTGAAGACTGAGTGAAGACTTTAGTTACTTGTGAGTGAAGACTTTAGTTACTTGTGTTGCACTGCCCTTAACACATGAATAACATTTGCTATTTATGTTAAGTAAGGGTCTTAGAACATGTGAATGTCTTCTATTTGAAAGTGAGAGTGAACTAACATATCTCATAAATGTTTGCCTCTCAAACACAAAATGAGAGGTTTAGAGAAGGCTAAACCCAAACTCTGGTCACTAGATAGGATATGCTAATGTTTTTAAGAACATAAGAAAGTTTACAAACGAGAGGAGGCCATTCGGCCCATCTTGCTCGTTTGGTTGTTAGTAGCTTATTGATCCCAGAATCTCATCAAGCAGCTTCTTGAAGGATCACAGGGTGTCGGCTTCAACAACATTACTGGGGAGTTGGTTCCAGATCCTCATAATTCTCTGTGTAAAAAAGTGCCTCCTATTTTTTGTTCTGAATGCCCCTTAATCTAATCTCCATTTGTGACCCCTGGTCCTTGTTTCTTTTTTCAGGTTGAAAAAGTCCCCTGGGTCGACATTGTCAATACCTTTTAGAATTTTGAATGCTTGAATCAGATCACCGCGTAGTCTTCTTTGTTCAAGACTGAACAGATTCAATTCTTTGAGCCTGCATACGACATGCCTTTTAAACCCGGAATAATTCTGGTCGCTCTTCTTTGCACTCTTTCTAGAGCAGCAATATCCTTTTTGTAACAAGGTGGCCAGAACTGAACACAATATTCTAGATTAGGTCTTACTAATGCATTGTAAAGTTTTAACAATACTTCCCTTGATTTAAATTCAACACTTTTCACAATATATCCGAGCATCTTGTTGGCCTTTTTTATAGCTTCTCCGCATTGTCTAGATGAAGACATTTCTGAGTCAACATAAACTCCTAGGTCTTTTTTATAGATTCCTTCTTCAATTTCAGTATCTCCCATATGATATTTATAATGCACATTTTTATTGCCTGCGTGCTGTACCTTACACTTTTCTCTATTAAATGTCATTTACCATGTGTCTGCCCAGTTCTGAATGCTGTCTAGATTATTTTGAATGACCTTTGCTGCTGCAACAGTGTTTGCCACTCCTCCTATTTTTGTGTCGTCTGCAAATTTAACAAGTTTGCTTACTATACCAGAATCTAAATCATTAATGTAGATTAGGAATAGCAGAGGACCTAATACTGATCCCTGTGGTACACCACTGGTTACCTCGCTCCATTTTGAGGTTTCTGTTTTCTATCTGTTAACCACTCCCTAATCCATGTGCATGCGTTTCCTTGAATCCCTACTGCGTTCGGTTTGAGAATTGATCTTTTATGCTGGACTTTGTCAAAAGCTTTCTGGAAATCTAAATAAACCATGTCAAATGCTTTGCAATTATCCATTGTCGATGTTGCATCCTCAAAGAAATCAAGCTAGTTTGCCAATGGTTCTCTGACATCTGTTTTAGTTATTCTGCCTTCGTTATTTGAAAAGATTAAATCAAGGCATGGCTCCCCTCTAGTTGGTGCCTTGACAAATTGCGCTAGGAAGCATTCATTTGTCATTTCCACCATTTCAATTTCGTCCGTCTTGCTCCCCGCTGGGTTTTCCCATTTTATATGGGGGAAGTTGAAATCCCCCATTAGTATGGCTTCTCCTTTGCTACACGCAATTCTAATGTCATTGTATAACAGATTATTTTGTTTGGCGTCTGAATTTGGCGATCTATAGAATGCTCCTATTATGGTACATTATTCTGACCCATATTGGAAGAAGACTAGGAAGTAAAACATAATAATTGTTGCTCCAAATTGGTTGATATTTTACTTGTTTACTCTTATACTAAAAGGTTATCCCTATTCATTCTTTTCAAAAATGATGTAGACCTAAAAAATAATGTGTTATGTGCGTCATAGCAAAACAAATACAAAACAAATACAAAATAAAATAACGTTTTAAGTGTGTCGGTGGGTTTGTCAAAATAGAAGTGCGGTTTGCTCCTTAGTTGGATCTAATTTTACTGTATTCAGTTTGAGAAGTCCCAATTTAAACTAATAACAACAAAAAATAAGGGATGGGGGAAGGGGGAGAGGGACAAACACTGGAAAGCAAACAGGTTAAGCAGAATAAATACCTTTTTGATGCAGAGCAAGTGCTATAAAATCCTGCAATTGATTCAGTTGATATAACCAAATATAATGTAATAACAGCAAGTTATAGTAATCAAGAGAACAACTCATACTGCTTCTGTTTACTCAGCTTCTGGTAATTCTTTTCTGCAATGGGGATGAGGGCTCTTGTTTAGTATCAGCTTAGATTCCCTGAAAGACATTCTTAGCTCAGCAAGCCTTCAAACTGTTAATCCTTATTAACAATACTGTGCTTTTTCCTTTTAGCAAGTACATACAGTTTTAAACTCCCTGTTTAACCGTAGCATACATATTTTATCCAAAGTGAGAGTTCTTGACTGTCTGATCTTTCGCTTCTTCACTGTAAAACATTCTGTTTTAGTGAAGGTACTTTTAGAAATAATCTATAATGAGCACTTTGCCATTTATTTACATTTTAAATAACAATTTATATTTCATTTATTTGATATAATAGATAAATCAAGTGACTTATTTTAAAATCATGTGGTTTTCCTTACAAAAATACATCAGGAATGCTTTACATTTGTATAAATTGAGTTTAGGAAGTGTTCTAAACTTTTCTCAACAGTAAAATGTAATTATATTGTAGCTGTCCTACTGTATTGTACCATGAAATTACAATTTTAAAAGTAAGTAGTGTGTCATGTATAGCCATGCTTGATTTAAACAGTTCTTTAGATAACTTTCACCTTTTGTGTCATTTTTTAAATCCTGTCAAAGGAGAAATTGTTGATTTAAACTCAAGGGATTTTGTACAATACAATTCAACCAAAAAGTGTGAAGTAAAATTAATACAATATTTGTACAGGATTGTTTTAGATTAAAACGTTTATTTAAACAAGAAGAATATATCACATACGATAACATATCACATAATTGTTCTTATCCATTCCAGTTTTCTCTTACTTGCCAGTAAATGTAGTCATATTTTAGATAACAGCACTGACATCAGCTTGGCTCTTGTACTTAGTTTTGAAACATGCTTAAATTCATTACACATTAATAATTATTGAAAAGTTACATTGAACCCAGAATTAACAGCATTTCCCTTAACCAGTACTTGCATATACCTACTGCTCTCGTCCTTGTTCAGAACAGAAAGGTGACTGTGAGGTACAGGAGCTAGTTTTAACAGTTTACTCAGAACCAAACTAAGTGGCTGGCTGTGCTTTTGTTTAACTAAGAGCAGTATGTTTCCTTTTTATTGAACAATATAATGTCTGCTGTTCTAGCATAATAATCCTACATATTTAGATAGAAAAATACTTCAATAATGGGTATTCATAGTGGGTCACTTACCTTGGGCAAGTCAAAAAATATTGATAGATCATTGAACCTGAGCATGCAAGATCCATAGAGCAAGTTAAAAGAAAAGTGACTGTTGCTTTTGGTTTGAGGACCAGTCTTTCATATACCTGATTTTAAGAAATACTTTTGTTGGTATATCAATGTTATTTTAAAAGCAACTATGGCAGTATTTCATATATTACTATATGTCTAACTAACAACTGTGGATTATTTTGTCCATTGTTTGTGCATTTGTGAAATGGATGTGGTAATATTGAAAGTGGTTGGGGACAAAAAAGAAGTCAGAAACTGCTCTGGCCCTAAACAATTTCAATGTGACCATTTCCTGTTATTAGTTCCTGATGAGCTCTGTAGAGCCAAACAGCTTTGCCTCTAGCTAAAGGAGCAAAACAAAAAGGCACTAAAAGGGAATGGTGGTGCCCTTCTAGTAATAAAATTAATGTAATTGAACAGTGTAAGTAGACATAACCTTTTTTTGTGGCAGTGTCTTACACTGTTCAGGAAATAATACTGAAATCCTACTGACCACACCAATTTGATTTCCCTTAAAATACTGTATATCAATATTCAATGTTCTAATAAAGTGGTTTAACAAATATTTTCATAGAACAATGTAAAAATGCGACAGTCATTTTACATATAAGGTGCTATTCATGTTGGCAGTCAAAAAGTCAAGCATATTTTCTCTAGAGGGTTTGAGGAATTTCATTATTATTATTATTTATTTATTAGCAGATGCCCTTATCCCGGGAGACTTATTAGACTTACAATTGTTACAAGATATCACATTATACACATATCACATTCTTTTTTGCATACAATTACCCATTTATACAGTTGGGTTTTTACTGGAGCAATCTAGGTAAAGTACCTTGCTCAAGGGTACAGCAGCAGTGTCCCCCCACCTGGGATTGAACCCACGACCCTCCGGTCAAGAGTCCAGAGCCCTAACCACTACTCCACACTGCTGCCCTATGTAAGTTTATCATTGTATGTGACATCTCTTCATGAAATGGCAGCAATATATTACTACATTTTCAGACTAACAGGTCCCTGTTATATATTTGATCTCAACATACTGTGCATCCTACTAAGCTAGTGTCTGTCCCCCACTATGAAAATTCAGACTCTATAAGGGGAACTGGGAATTTAATTAAAATTAAAACTTTAGCCAGGGGTAACTTTAAGAGCCCTGCATGTACCTTCCTTAGGATAGCACTATTAAACACAATGCCCTTAGTCAGCAAATCCCTGTTCATTAACTACCTTATTTTAGACTTAAGACTAGATATTCTGACTTGGCTAAAACCAGATGATGCAGTGCCATTAGTGGAGGCTTCTCTTTGTGGTTTCTCTTTTCATCAGAAGTCGCACACCCCTTGGATCGGGGTGGTGGTCTAGCCACAATTTATGGTAAGGAGGTTAGCCTTCACTTTGAAGATGGATACTCGTCATTCAAAATTCTATCTTTTAAAGAATGTTCAAACTCCAGTTCAGCTTATAGCCATTTATCGGCCTTCTGGTCCCTATTCCTTGTTTTTAACAGAGTTTAGTGGACTCTTATCAACTCTTGCTATCAAGCATGATAGAATTGTGATTTTGGGAAATTTTAATATACATGTAATATATATATATATATATATATATATATATATATATATATATATATATATATATATATATATATATATACATGTGATGCAATGTACATGTACATGTAATGTATATAATATACATTCAGAATTTAATCCTGCTTCCCCTGTAATCCTGAAATCTCAGACCACTCCCCTATCATTTTTTAACTTTCACTATCCAGTCCAATAAACCCTCAGGGACATTTTATTAAAACTGGTGAGTTCTTGGGCACTTTGTCCTCATCGGCACTTACTGATTCGGGATCAGTCGATGCTTTAGTAGACAATTTCATCACTTCAACCTTAATGAACATTTTAGAGATTGTAGCTCCACTAAAAACTAAGAGAGTCTTTTTTTTAAAATCTTCTTCCTGGTTCAGTGATACAACTCGCATACTCAAACAAAAATGCCATAAATTAGAATGTAGATGGAAAGACACAAAATTACATTTTTTTTTACCTTGCCTGACTTACAAGGCTGCACTGTCCTCTGCCAGTTCTGCCTACTACTCAAATTTAATAGAAACTAATCCAAGTTTTCTTTTTAACACTATAGCTCAACTTACTAATCAGCAGAAGAATCTTCAGTTAAAACTCTATCAAGAGCAAGTTGTGATGACTTTATGAATCACTTCAAAGATAAAATCACTGGGATAAGAAACCAGATAACTGTGGTCAATTCAGATGATTTAAACACCATTACCTACACTGCTATTTCCTTGAGTCCTGCGACACCAGAATACATTTTTGAATCCTTCTGTTTAATGAGTCAACTAGATTTAACTAATCTAGTTATGAAGGCAACATCTATGACCTGCTCTTTAGATCCCATTCCTACTAAATTATTAAAGGAAGTTCTCTCTAGAATTTAAATTTCTATTCTAAATATTAACATCTCCCTTCAGGTATTGTTCCAAATTCATTTAAGATTGCAGTGATAAAACCACTACTTAAAAAAAAAAAATCCTGCAGCCCTTAACAGTTATAGGCTTATTTCTAATCTCCCTTTCCAATCAAAAATCTTAGAGATAGAGTGGTGGCTAATCAATTAAATTCATTCCTTGCAGCCCATAACATCTATGAGAAATTTCAGTCAGGCTTTCGTCCCGGTCACAGAACAGAAACGGCTCTCGTCAAAGTAGTAAATGATGTTCTATTAACCTCTGATTCAGGCCTTGCTTCTGCCCTAATCCTTCTAGATCTAAGTGCAGCTTGTGATACAATTGACCATCTCATTTTAATTGACCGCCTTGAAAATCTGTTAGGACTGTCAGGCTCTGTCCTGTCCTGGTTTAAATCCTACTTATAAAATAGGCTACAATATGTCCAAATTGAGGAGGAATCCTCCTTCTTATCTGGAGTTATGTGTGGCGATCCGCAGGGCTCTGTCCTTGGTCCTATTCTGTTTTGCTTGTATGTGCTTCCCTGGGCGATGTCTGTAGACACTGTGTAAATTTCCATTGCTATGCTGATGACACAGTTGTATCTATCTGTCAAACCAGGTGATTCCACATGTCAAAATACCCTGACTATTTGTCTTGTAGATATTAAAAAATGTTTTAATGAAACAGAGGTCATAGTTTTGGGTTCTAAAAAGCTACGTGAGTGTATAAAGACCAGAAATCTGTGTGTAATTTTTGACTTATCTTTCATTTGAAACTTACATTAAGAATGTCTTTTTTCCATTTACAAAACATTGTTAAATTCAGACGCTTTCTCTCCGTACATGATGCTGAGAAACTGATTCACACCTTTATAACTTCCGGATTAGACTATTGTAATGCTCTTCTCGCTGGTATTCCAAACTGTGTTCTGTCCAGATTGCAGCTTGTGCAAATCGCTGCGGCCAGGATCTTAACTTCAACAAAAAAATATGATCATATTACGCCAGTTTTGGCGGCCCTACACTGGCTCCCAGTTCGATACAGGATTGATTTTAAAGTTCTACTCCTCACATATAAAGTCTTAGAAGGCTTGGCTCCATCCTACCTAAGCGACCTTCTGGTCCCATGTGTTCCAGGGTGGCCGCTTCGATCCCAGGATGCTAGTTATCTCACCTTCCAAACATTTAAAAAACAAACACAGGAGGTAGAGCATTCGGCTATATGACCCCTAAGTTATAGAACGAATTTCCGGTTCCTGTTATTGCAAAAGGCACTATAATAAATAAAGATTGGATTGGTTGATTGATTGAATACTATTTTGGAGTGCTGTATGGTGTATATGGTAAACTAGTCAAGCCTATATTCGTTATTAACTGTCACATTTAGCAGGACAGTATGACGGAAATGTATCTGTTTTAATTCAGTTTTAGTTGATTCTTTCACTGGCTGTTTGAGGTTATGGTGAAATTCAGTCAGTAGGTATGCCTGCGTCAAACACTGATTTAATGTAATCGGCTACATTAATTCTCAATTGTGCATCAAGTTTTGATAGATAGATAGATAGATAGATAGATAGATAGATAGATAGATAGATAGATAGATAGATAGATAGATAGATAGATAGATAGCTAATACCACTGTTCTGTTTGCAATAGATTTTATTTTTAAAAACAAGAATTTGCAGCTCAAACTGTATGTGGCCCACAGTTGTGATTGTAAGACAAGTTCATACAACTATTGGGTGAATCATAGCTGCAGTTTTATTTCTAAACCGCGACTGGATATGATTCCATGGCCTTAAAGTACTGGTACACTTTTGGTTATCACTACGTTACATGGGCATGGATAACCATGCAATTACTGTCCATTGTAATGTTTGAGTAACAATAAAACATGTAATTACATTGTAATAACTAGATAGCTACCAAAGGTGCATGTACTTACATAGTACCTTCTGGCGTAATACATATGTAATTACATGAACATGTAATTACTGCTGTATGTAATTACATTAGGTAACTTCACTCATCTATTTCCAAGTTATCACACAGTAATCACCATAAAAGAGCTCAAACCATTGGTAGTTGTCTAATTATTATAATGTAATAACATGTTTTTTGTATTGTTGTCATGATGTCAGCAGCCACTTTTGATAGACATTAAGTGTGAGAATTATGTTACAGTACAATGTGAATTGTCTTTTTATGTTTTAAAGCATCAATACTGCCTTGTTCTAACAAAATTGTGTGACACTAATTGGGAAGGGTACATATATTAAAATCTACTTAAGTAATACGCCCTGAGAAATATCTCTTCCTGGTACATGTAGTTAATGATTTGTCAGTTAATGCCACAAGAACAGTCAGTAAAAAAGATCAATAACAACTTGTTGCACAGCTGTTGTCTATTTCACTCTTTTGTTCTTATGCTTGTTGTTTTTGTTGTTGTTGTTGTTGTTAATAACCTTAATAATAATAATAATAATATGTGTTTGTTCTTTTTATTTGACCTAATACATTTAGTTTTATAAAATGGTAACAGTGTCTCAGTAATTATATCAACTATTAAACATAGACATAAGATCACTATACAGATACATTCTATTTCTGTTTTAACTTAGCTCCTACATTTTGGTGACAGTATATTACAGATAGTTCTTAGAAAATTAAAATGAGCAAGATAAGGTGGTAATGTGACACTTTAGTCTCTCTCTCTCTCTCTCTCTCTCTCTCTCTCTCTCTCTCTCTCTCATATATATATATATATATATATATACATATATATACAGTACTGTGCAAAAGTTTTAGGCAGGTGTGAAAAAAGTATTTTGCCTTCAAAACAGCATCAATTCTTCTAGGTACACTTGCACAAAGTCAGGGATTTTGTAGGCATATAGTCAGGTGTATGATTAAACAATTATACCAAACGGGTGCTAATGATCATCAATTCAATATGTAGGTTGAAACACAATCATTAACTGAAACAGAAACAGCTGTGTAGGAGGAATAAAACTGGGTGAGGAACAGCCAAACTCAGCTAACAATGTGTGGTTGCTGAAGACAGTTTACTGTCAAAAGTCATACACCATGGCAAGACTGAGCACAGCAACAAGACACAAGGTAGTTATACTGCATCAGCAAGGTCTCTCCCAGGCAGAAATTTCAAGGCAGACAGGGTTTCCAGATGTGCTGTCCAAGCTCTTTTGAAGAAGCACAAAGAAACGGGCAACGTTGAGGACAGTAGACGCAGTGGTCGCCAAGGAAACTTACTGCAGCAGATGAAAGACACATCATGCTTACTTCCCTTCGCAATCGGAAGATGTCCAGCAGTGCCATCAGCTCAGAACCAGCAGAAAACAGTGGGACCCTGGTACACCCATCTACTGTCCGGAGAAGTCTGGTCAGAAGTGGCCTTCATGGAAGACTTCCGCCAAAAGCCATACCTCCGACGTGGAAACAAGGCCAAGCGACTCAACTATGCATGAAAACACAGGAACTGGGGTGCAGAAAAATGGCAGCAGGTGCTCTGGACTGATGAGTCAAAATTTGAAATATTTGGCTGTAGCAGAAGGCAGTTTGTTCACCGAAGGGCTGGAGAGCGTACACAAATGAGTGTCTGCAGGCAACAGTGAAGCATGGTGGAGGTTCCTTGCAAGTTTGGGGCTGCATTTCTGCAAATAGAGTTGGGGATTTGGTCAGAATTAATGGTCTCCTCAATGCTGAGAAGTACAGGCAGATACTTATCCATCATGCAATACCATCAGGGAGGCATCTGATTGGCCCCAAATTTATTCTGCAGCATGACAACGACCCCAAACATACAGCGAAAGTCATTAAGAACTATCTTCAGCGTAAAGAAGAACAAGGAGTCCTGGAAGTGATGGTATGGCCCCCACAGAGCCCTGATCTCAACATCATCGAGTCTGTCTGGGATTACATGAAGAGAGGGAAGCAACTGATGCTGCCTAAATCCACAGAAGAACTGTGGTTAGTTCTCCAAGATGTTTGGGCCAACCTACCTGCCGAGTTCCTTCAAAAACTGTGTGCAAGTGTACCTAGAAGAATTGATGCTTGATGCTGTTTTGAAGGTAAAGGGTGGTCACACCAAATAAGGATTTGATTTAGATTTTTCTTCTGTTCACGCACTTTGCATTTAGTTAATTGATAAATATAATCTATTAACATGTCTATTTTTGAAAGCATTCTTACTTTACAGCATTTTTTCACACCTGCCTAAAACTTTTGCATAGTACTGTATATATATATATATATATATATATATATATATATATATATATATATAGATATATATATATATATATATATATATATATATATATATATATATATATATAATATTCTGTGTTTGGAGAGAGACGAAATGTCTTATATTGCTATAGCAAGGTGATCAATAAGGAATACAATATTATCATT